>CM055117.1:451041705-451641705 GCA_029206835.1 Rana muscosa | reverse complement strand
CCAAGTTTCCTTGGCAATATCCAACAGCCCTCTTGGGTGTCTCCCATACAGTAACTCAAAGGGGGAGAATCCCGTAGAGGATTGGGGCACCTCCCTAATAGCAAACATCAAATAAGGAAGTAGACAGTCCCAATCCTTTCCATCTCTATCCACCACTTTCTTCAACATTTGTTTTAGGGTTTTGTTGAATCTTTCAACCAGCCCATCGGTTTGGGGGTCTCGAAACACACTGTAGTCACTGGATACTCTCGGGTGTCCCCATGCACACAAATAACAGCTACCTTGCTATTCCCAGAGACCTCTGTTTTAACTAATTCAGCCTTTATCAGGGTCACAAGGCTACCTGAATCCAGTAATACCACAACATTTCTACCATTAATACACATTTTGCATAAATGTTTCTCAGTTCCCCGAATGGCAGTGCATGCGACTGTCGCACACAGCGACTGACGTCTGTCCATCAGAAAGTCACATTGCATGGGTTCCTCCACAACCGGGCAATTTGCTGCAATATGTCCCGCTTGCCGGCAGCGGTAGCAAACAATCCATTTGGCTGCCTCTTGAGCCCCTGACTTCCCAGGCTGTTCTCGCCAAACTTTGGGTAGAGCTCCCACCCTCTCACTCTCTCCACCCTCACCCCTTGGAATCCTCTTATCCGCCCCTGGGGATGGTCTGGTCTTAGGGTGGAAAGTCCGAGAGTCTCTGGAAGAGGCCGTCAGGTTCTCTGTAGCCAAGTATTTCTCTACACGATCCACAAGACCACTGGCCGTCTCTGGGTCTCCATGGCTTACCCACTTTTGGATGGCAGTAGGAAGAGCTCTCAAAAACCGATCCATTACAACACGTTCCACAATCTCTGGTGCGGACAAAGTCTCTGGCTGTAGCCACTTCCTGCTCAGGTGAATGAGATCATACATTTGAGACCTGGGGGGTTTTCCAAGCTGGAAAGTCCAGTTATGCACACGCTGAGCCCGGACAGCCAGGGTGACACCCAGCCTTGCCAATATTTCAGCTTTTAGCATCACATAGTCTTTTGCTTGGTCAGGCTCTAGGTCATAGTAAGCCTTCTGCGATTCACCAGTTAACAGAGGAGCCACCAGTCCAGCCCACTGCTCCTCAGGCCACTTTTCTCTTTCAGCAGTCCTTTCAAATGTGGTCAAAAATACCTCTGGATCATCCTCTCCAGTCATTTTTGTCAATAAACGACTCACCCCAAAGGACGCGGTATTAGTGGGACGGCTTTCCTCACTGGTCTGCGGACGTTGCTGCATTACTGCTTCCATTTGTTGTAGTCTCTGCTCTTGCTTCTGTAACAGGTCTATGAAGCGGGCCTCAGATTGCTGCTGGGCTTGTTGATGAGCTTGCTGCTGGGCTGCAAGGCTCCTTTGCAAACCTGCATTTGTCTGCTGTTGATTGGCATTTGCTAGAGCCAGCTGTTTCAGTATCTCCTCCATGCTGGCTTAAAAAAAACTGCCACTGGTTCTCCACCAACTGTGAGGGGGTTAACTCGGTAGCGGGTGTGTGTGACCCCCTGGTTGGGCTCCCCACACAAAAACAGGGCCAGCAGACGGAGGTTGTGGTTTTCAAAATCAAAAGGTGCGGTTTATTTCTCTATGTACAGTGACAAAAAACACAGCAAAGCCAAAAAGAAACAAACAAAATAAATCCTGGTCAGTTTGACCTCTGACTAAACATGCAGGTTTCCTAAACTAACAACTGGGATCAGCCTGGTGCTGTCCTAGTCCCTAAGTCCCTGGTTTAGTAAAAGTCCAAACAAATAGCCACACAGGCTTTGCCTCACCGTACAGGGGTTCACTCTCCCTAGACAGTCCACACAGGTCTGGTTCCAGGCATGAGCAAACACCTAATGAATCTGGGAGTTTTTATAGAGGCCTTTAAATGAGCTGACAAGCTTCAGCTGGTCTCATCAACTCCCTGCCTGCACGACGCCCAGCCCTCTCCCTAGAGGTATGAGTCATCCATGAGCCCACTAGCCTCAGCTGGGCTTCATCAACTCCCTAGTTGTATAAGTCGGCATAAAGCCTGAATCTGGGAGAAATATATCTACCCCCCTGGATGCAACCAGGTGACTTTACCTTCCTGCTGTCACACTTCCTATAGTTTTCTGTCCCTAGAAAAAATGTTTTTTTTAAAGCACACTATAGCACAAGGAGAATTCCCTCACTGTCCTTCCCTGTCCCTAGAAACAAGGATTCGCACAGTAAAAGACACTGACACTCTCCCTACCTATAGTTTTCTGTCCCTAGAAAAAATGTTTTTTTAAAGCACACTATAGCACAAGGAGAATTTCCCTCACTTTCCTTCTTTGTCCCTAGAAACAAGGATTATCACAGTGAAAGAAACTGACACTCTTCCTACCTATAGTTTTCTGTCCCTAGAAAAAATGTTTTTTTTAAGCAAACTATAGCACAAGGAGAATTCCCTCACTGTCCTTCCCTGTCCCTAGAAACAAGGATTCGCACAGTAAAACACACTGACACTCTCCCTACCTATAGTTTTCTGTCCCTAGAAAAAATGTTTTTTTAAAGCACACTATAGCACAAGGAGAATTCCCTCACTGTCCTTCCCTGTCCCTAGAAACAAGGATTCGCACAGTAAAACACACTGACACTCTCCCTACCTATAATTTTCTGTCCCTAGAAAAATTTTTTTTTTAAAGCACACTATAGCACAAGGAGAATTTCCCTCACTTTCCTTCTTTGTCCCTAGAAACAAGGATTATCACAGTGAAAGAAACTGACACTCTTCCTACCTATAGTTTTCTGTCCCTAGAAAAAATGTTTTTTTAAAGCACACTATAGCACAAGGAGAATTCCCTCACTGTCCTTCCCTGTCCCTAGAAACAAGGATTCACACAGTAAAACACACTGACACTCTCCCTACCTATAGTTTTCTGTCCCTAGAAAAAATATTTTTTTAAAGCACACTATAGCACAAGGAGAATTCCCTCACTGTCCTTCCCTGTCCCTAGAAACAAGGATTCGCACAGTAAAACACACTGACACTCTCCCTACCTATAGTTTTCTGTCCCTAGAAAAAATGTTTTTTTAAAGAACACTATAGCACAAGGAGAATTCCCTCACTGTCCTTCCCTGTCCCTAGAAACAAGGATTCGCACAGTAAAACACACTGACACTCTCCCTACCTATCCTTCTCTTTCCCTAAACTAAAGGAATCCAGGTTAAGCAAGAAAAAAATAAATGTCACTGTCCCTGCCTATGCTTCTCTTTCCCTGCTCCGGAACACACTACACTAGGCCGCCGTGCTGGCGGCCTTTTATAGTGTGGGGCGTGTACTAAACACCCTCAGCAATAATTGGCCACAGGCATCCTGCCTGTGGCCAATCATTGCTCTCCTCGCTGCCGGCGCTGTGATTGGCCAAGCATGCGGGGTCACAGTGCATGCTTGGCCAATCACAGCGCCTGGATGACACTGCGATGGCGTAGTGCATTGTGGGCCGTTCGCGTCACTCGAATTTGGCGCGAACGGCCCAAATCGTTCGATCTTCGTCGAACGATCGAACAGCCGATGTTCGAGTCGAACGTATGTTCGACTCGAACACGAAGCTCATCCCTATTTGTCAGCATGGTCACATGCTCACTCAGGAGCTTTGTGTTGTGGTGCACAATGTTTGGAACACCACGGGGCTACTAGAAAAAGCATCAAAAAGGAAAGGATCACCGCTACTCTTGACTAGCCCGGGTGAATAAATGATAAGGAGCAGCCTCAGTCTTTATTTCTCCACCTCACTACACATCCACTATCTAGCTCTCTGGGTTGGTATCAGGATAAGCTTGCACCCCATGTTCTGGGACACAGGCATATGGTTTCACCTCACCTCTACTTTGAGCAGTGCCAAAAGCAATATAACAGGTCACAGGGGTCCAGAGGGGTGGCCAGGATATTTGGAGTTAGTTCATTTAAAAAAAATTGTGAAAAGGAGAACTTAATCTTTAAAGATGAACTTTGGTTTAAGCAAAAATAAAACTTTTGCAGTATGATCCTCCACATTGCGTCAGACAAATGCTAATTTGGTCTAGTGGAGGAGGAACAAACCATTATACTTACCTTTTTCTAATTTCCTCAGTAACTGGACAGGCAATTGATGGTCCTACATTATACATTGCATTGATGGCAAAGACCTTCACACATTGGAGAGTACCGGCTGCTTCAGAGGTGAGGAATAAGCATAGATGTTTACTTCTTTACTCCTAGGCAAAACAAGCAGTGCACTGGAGAAGGGGAGAGGGCACTGCAAGCTTTATGTTTTTTTTACTAAACCTGAAGTTCAGCTTTAAGATAAATCACTATTTTAAGTTCATAATAATGCAAAAGGTTTCCATTTCATTTTTATCATCTGGACATTGGCTGCAACATATTTGCCTTCTTCTAGCTGTAACGGCCATAAGCAGCAGTGCAAAAATAAAAGCTATGTCCAAGAAAATATTTGCAGTAATGAAGTACTTGTAACATTGAGCTAATGTGGGCTGATGTGACAGGTAACAAATGACTGCTACAGTTAGTAATGTAGTAATGGATAGCTTTAGAAAAGAGATTGATTAGCTTTGCCAAAACAGGAATCACTAACCCTATATGGTGAAGATGATACCTCCATGCTTAAAGCGGTGTTCCGGACGAAATTATACTTTTTAAATAAAAATACCCCTATAATACACAAGCTTAATGTTTTCTAGTAAAGTTAGTCTGTAAATTAATATACGTTTTATTTATTTATTACAGCATTTTTGTAACTTTATAAACTTGCAGCAGACCGTGGCCATCTTAAGTGTGGGCATCTGAAGCCAAACTGTATTTCTTCCTGGATCTCAGACTTGCAGATCTCGCACATGCTTAGTGCTGCACAAGCAGTGTAATAGGTTTCAGGTCAGGTTTGCATAGCAACGGTAGTGTCAGAGGAAGTTGCCGCCCCTTAGGTATGCAAACCTCTCCTCCCCTCCTCCCTCCAGGAACCAGTAAATATACTGCATGTACAACAGGGAATATTATTCAAGAAATATATATATATATATATATATATATATATATATATATATATACACAGTGAAACCTTGGATTGCGAGAAACGCGGTTAACGAGCGTTTCACAATACGAGCACTGTATTTTTAAAAATCGTGACTCGGTTTGTGAGTGTTGTCTCGCAAAACAAGCACAATTCAGGCCAAAGCGGTGTGCAGTACTGCTTTTGGCCTGAGGTGGGGGGCGCCGGCGCCGAGCAGAGCCGAACGTCGCCGATCCCAGCTGATTGGCGCAGTTCGAAAATGCACGGAAAGGCCCAAGGACAGCACGGCTGACCTTGGCAAATCTCGGGTAGGAAGTCTTTCTGAGGTTTACCGAGGTCAGCTGAAGGGTCCTCGGGCCTTTTCGGACAATTCTGAGGCTCTCTGGCGCCCCCCGCCTCTGGCCGCAGGCAGTATTGCATCCCATTGAAGTCAATGCAAAAAAAATATTTTCGTTTCCATTGACTTCAATGGGGAAACTCGCTTTGATATGCGAGTATTTTGGATTATGAGCATTCTCCTGGAACAAATTATGCTCATAATCTGAGGTTCCACTGTATATCTCTTGTTATATATCTACACTCAGCGGCTACTTTTTTCTGTACAGCATTTCATTTAAAAAAATAATAATAATCTCAGCAACAAAATAAATTTATGCATCTAGATGTATTGAAGACAACTTTATGAAGTTCAAGCTGCGCATATTAATGTTGAAAAATGGGGCATGTGTTTTGGTGTTATATGGGATGGTGGGAGTATTTCAAAAACTGCTTATTTACAACTATTTTCACAAACAACTTTGTCTATGTTATATAGATAATCTTGTTAAAATTGAGTAAATATTCCCCCATCATGGCCCCCCGCCAAATCACATTGCCCCCAGCACATCGCATCGCCCCCGCCAAATCGCATCACCCCCAGCACATCGCATCCCCCCTACCAAATTGCATCGCCCCACCACCAAATCGCATCGCCCCCAGCATATCGTATCCCCCCCGCCAAATTGCAACGCATTGCCCCAACACATCGCATCGCACCCAGCATATTGAATCGCATCAGCACATCGAATTGCATCGCCCCCAGCACATTGCATCACATCAGCACCTTACATCGCATTGCCCCAGCACATTGCATCACATCAGCACATTGCATCGCATCGCCCCCAGCACATTGCATCGCCCCCAGCACATCAAATAGCATTGCATCGCCCCCAGCACATCGAATCGCATCAGCACATCGAATCGCATCATCGTCCCCAGAACATCACATTGCATCAGCACATTGCATCGCATCGCCCCCAGCACATCGAATCGCATTGCCCCCAGCACATTGCATTGCCCCCAGCACATCAAATTGCATCGCCCCCAGCACATCGCATTGTCCCCCCACCAAATTGCATCGCCCCAGCACATCGCCCCCCTGCTAAATCGCATCACTCGGCCCCTGAACATCACATTGCCCCCAGCACATCAAATTGCATCAGCACATCGAATTGCATCGCCCCAGCACATCGAATCGCATCAGCATATCGAATCGCATCGCCCCCAGCACATCGAATCGCATCAGCACATCGAATCGCATCACCCCCAGAACATTGTATCGCCCCCAGCACATTGCATCAGCACATTGCATCGCATCGCCCCCAGCACATTGAATCGCATTGCCCCAGCATCGCTCCCCCACCAAATTGCATCGCCCCAGCATATCCACCCCTGGCTAAATCGCATTGCATCCCCCCCAGCACATCACATCTCCCCCAGCACATCAAATTGCATCAGCACATCAAATTGCATCCCCCAGCACATCGAATTGCATGCCCCTAGCACATCGCATCAGCACATTGCATCACCCAGCACATCAAATCGCATCGCCCCCAGCACATCATATTGCATCTCACCCAGCACATTGCATTGCATCGACCCCAGCACATTGCATCGCATCGCCCCCAGCACATCGAATCGCATTGCCCCCTGCACATCGAATCGCATCATCACATCGAATCAGATCGCCACCAGCACATCGCATCGCCCCCAGCACATCCCATCAGCACATTACATCGCCCCCAGCACATCAAATCGGATTGCCCCCAGCACATTGCATTGCCCCCAGCACATCGAATCGCATCGCCCCAGCACATTGCATCGTATCGCCCCAGCACATCGCATCACCCCAGCACATTGCCCCCCGCTAAATCGCATCACATCACCCCCAGCACATCAAATCGCATCAGCACATCAAATTGCATCGCCCCCAGCACATCAAATTGCTTCAGCACATCCAATCGCATCGCCCCAGCACATCACATCGCATCAGCACATTGCATCACCCCCAGCACATCGAATCGAATCGCCCCCACCACATCAAATCGCATCGCCCCCAGTACATCGAATCACATAGCCCCCAGCACATGGAATCGCATCGCCCCCAGCACATTGCATTGCCCCCAGCACATCGAATCACATTGCCCCCGGCACATTGCATTGCATCGCCCCCAGTGCATTGCCCCCAGCACATCGAATCGCATCAGCACATCGAATTTCATTGCCCACAGCACATCGAAACGCATAAGCATATTGAATCGCATCGCATCAGCACATTGCATCGCATCGCCCCCAGCACATCGAATTGCATCGCCCCCAGCACATCGCATTGCATCAGCACATTGCATTGCATCGTCCCCAGAACATTGAATCGCATCGCCCCCAGAACATTGCATCACCCCCAGCACATCGAATCACATCAGCACATTGCATCGCCCCCAGCACATCACATCGCCCCCAGCACATCGAATTGCATCACCCCCAGCACATCGAATCACATGGAATCGCATCGCCCCATCACATCGAATCGCATCGCCCTCAGCACATTGCATTACATCGCCCCCAGCACATTGAATCGCCCCCAGCACATCGAATCGCATCAGAACATTGAATCGTATCGCCCCCAGCACATCGCATTGCATCAGCACATTGCATCTCCCCCAGCACATCAAATCGCATCAGCACATCAAATCGCATCACCCCCAGCACAGCACATCGCATCACCCCCCAGCCCATTGCCTCAGATTTTCACCAGCACATTGCATCGCCCCCCAGCACATTGCCACCATCACATCTCCCCCAGCACAGCACATTGCCACCATCACATCTCCCACAGCACATTGCCACCATCACATCTCCCACAGCACATTGCCACCATCACATCACGCTGCCACTGACATTGCCCCAACACTGCGCCCATCACACTGATCTTTTATTAAGTAAATGAACATGCTGTGGTGTCCCCCTGGATTACCGCTAACACAATTACTGCTTGTGTTAGCGGTATCCACTACCGACGATCTCGCTGCACTGGCAACAAAAGCATGGTTGCCCTTATTTAAAATGGCGCCGGCCGCCGCCTTGCATCACGCCATTTCCGGTTTTGAAATAATACAATGCTACGGCCCAGAGACGCCTATAGCCTACTGAGATTGATGACAAACATCTCCCAGATGGCATAGCGGTCCAGGAATGACGTGCTCCGGCCACGTCCGGAATCAGGAAATGGAAATTGAGATTAAAAATAAATATAACGGTGAGTTTAAAAAAAATATATGCCAAATCTGTTTAAAGGGACAGAGCAGCATGGGAGGACTTGGAAAAGATGGTGAAACTCCACTTTAAGTAGCAGCAACTCAGAATCCCATTGCTTGTTTTGGTAACAAATCCTAGTTCCCTGTTGCTGCAAAAATTTAAACCGAATTGCATATTGCATAAAATATCTAAAGCCAAAGGAATCGGGATTCATCTACTTTTGTTTTCTTCAAAATGCTCTCAGCTTTCACAGATGATATTCAGTACAATTTGTTTTCAATCATTTCACAGGGAGATACTCCAAAAAATCAGGGAGCCTAAGCACTGCTAAATGGAGTGTCATACTTGTGACAAGGCAATGGAGTATGTCAGAGCATTGGAGATGGACCACTGTACTCATACAAAGACCATCAGTCTTTTACTTACCCTTGACGATGGGATCTTAAAGTTTAGAATGATTCTGCAGTACAATTACATTAAAAAGATAGCAGTATACAGTCCAACTTGCCCAAGGGGCCAAATGGAAGTTCATAAAAGGGACCTCTCTGTGGGCTGTCTTGGACTGGTGTGATGATACATGGGGGAAAGGAGTCCAACCTCCCCAAAGCATCTGCACTGGGCACGTGGGGTCTACTTCCCACCATATTAACTTTGCTGCCAAAGATCAGACAAAGTTGTGGTGAATGGTGGATCCTCTCAGCAGCTTTCATTGCACTGAACAGGGCAGACAGGAGGCAGCAGCATGTGCTCAAATGAAAAACCCCACACAATTATATCAGAAGATACTTGTGAGCTGCTACGTGATAATTAGTAGTAAATGACACACACTCTCAATATTATGTGCAAAAAAATAATCTAACCAGTGGTGCCACGCTACACACTCTAAATGATATATAACAAAAATAAACAATATTATTAACCACTTGCTGACCGCCGCACGAACATATACGTCGATAGAATAGCACGGACAGGCAAATGGGCGTACAGGTATGTCCCTTTAAATTTGCCGCCGTGTGGTCGCGAGCGCGCCGTTTTACCATGCTCTCCTTGACTCTTTCCTCATGTATCCATGCATTGTGACATCAGCAAGCCCTCCCCCTGGGACTGCACAAGTGGACTTTATAAATATTTTTATTATTTATATTTAACCACTTCATTCAGGGCATTTTCACCCCCTTCCTGCCCAGACCAATTTTTAGTTTTCAGCACTGTCGCACTTTGAATGACAATTGCGTGGTCATGCAACGTTGTACCCAAATGTTTTTTTTCCCCACAAATAGAGCTTTATTTTGGTGGTATTTGTTCACCTCTGCGGTTTTTATTTTTTGTGATATAAACAAAAGAAGAGTGACAATTTTGAAAAAAACACAATATTTTTTACTTTTTGCTAAAATAAATATCCCTTTTTTTTTAAATACATATTTTCCTCAGTTTAGGCCGATATGTATTCTTCTACACATTTTTGGTAAGCGTTTATTGATTGGTTTGCGCAAAAGTTATAGCGTCTACAAAATAGGGGATAGATTTATGCCATTTTTTTTTTTTTTACTAGTAATGGCGGCGATCTGCGATTTTTATCAAGACTGTGACATTGCAACGGACATATCAGACACTTTTGACAAATTTTTGGGACCATTTACATTTATACAGCGATCAGTGCTATAAAAATGCATTGATTACTGTGTAAATGTGACTGGCAGGGAAGGGGTTAACACTAGGGGGCGATCAACAGGTTAATTATGTTTCCTAGGGAGTGATTCTAACTGTAGGGGGCAGGAACTCACAAAGGGAGGAGACCGATCGGTGTTCCTCTGTACTGGGAACACACCGTCGGTCTCCTTTCACCTGACAGGACGTGAATCTGTGTGTTAACCCACACAGATCTACAGTCGTGCTGTGTTCACGGGCAATCGCGGGTGCCCGGCGGACATCTAGACAGCCGGGAAGCCCAGGACGTCATATGACGCCCGCCCAGGATGGGAGATCCCACCTGCGGACGTCATATGTCTATAGCTGGGTAATGAAGTGGTTAACTATAATCACATTTTTTCTGATAATTTTTTTTGCACATATACACTATATTACCAAAAGTATTGGGATGCCTGCCCTTACATGCACATGGACTTTAATGGCAGATCCCAGACTTAGTCCGTAGGGTTCAATATTGAGTTGGCCATCCTTTTCAGCTATACCAGCTTCAACTCTTCTGGGAAGGCTGACCACAAAGTTTAGGAGTGTGTCTATGGGAATGTTTTACCATTCTTCCAGAAGCGCATTTGTGAGGTCAGACACTGATGTTAGACAAGAAGGCCTGGCTTGCAGTCTCTGCTCTGATTCATCACAAAGGTGTTTTATCGGGTTGAGGTCAGGACTCTGTGCAGGCCAGACAAGTTCCTGCACCCCAAACTTGCTCATCCATATCTTTATGGACCTTGCTTTGTGCACTGGTGCATAGTCATGCTGGAACAGGAAGGGGCAGTCCCAAAACTGTTCCCACAAAGTTGGGAGCATGAAATTATCCAAAATGTCTTGGTATGCTGACACCTTAAGAGTTTTCTTCACTGCCCAACCCCTAAAAAACAACCCCATACCATAATCCCCCTCCACCAAATGATTTGGAGGGGTGGCCAAATGATTTTGGTAATATAGTGTGGATGAGCGAGTTTGGGGGTGGAGGGACTTGACTGGCCTGCACAGAGTCCTCAACCCGATAGAACCCCTTTGGGATGAATTAGAGCAGAGACTGCGAGCCTGGCCTTCTCGTCCAACATCAGTGCATGGCCTCCCAAATGGGCATCTGGATGAATGGTCAAACATTCCCATAAACACACTCCTAAACCTTGTGGACAGCCCTCCCAGAAGAGTTGAATATGTTTGAGCTGCAAAGGGTGTTACAACTCAATATTGAAACCTACAAACTAAGACTGGGATGCAATTAAAGTTCATGTGTGTGTAAAGGCAGGCGTTCCAATACTTTTGGTAATATAGTTTACTGCAAAAAAAAAGGCTAACGCTACGCTTGAAAAATACATATAAAGATATAAAGAACAACTGCCAGCACCCTAAAGTCAAATACGGACTCAAACAGATAATACAATGCGGTGGTGCAAATGGTGCAGCGCTAATTAGAAATAATAATAAAAAAACATAGGTGAAAAAAGGCTCAGAAAAAAGACTAATGAGGAGTCCCAAATCAGCAGTTCATATGTAAACAGATGAAATAAAAATCAGTATCTGTACTTCATGTAGATAAAAAGGCTGGAGGTGAGGAAAAAAAGATAGTCCTTTGCACTAGATGAGATCCTGATTCCACACCCGGCTGAGAGTAATTATATCCTGCTTACCAAAACTCCGTGACCAGGGATGAGCCGAACACCCCCCTGTTCGGTTCGCACCAGAACCTGCGAACAGACAGAATGTTCGCGTGAACTTTAGAATCCTAGTAAATACAATGAACTCGAACGTTCGAAATCTAAAGTGCTAATTATAAAGGCTAATATGCAATTTATTGTCCTAAAAAGTGTTTGGGGACCCGGGCCTGCCCCAGGGGACATGTATCAATGCAAAAAAAAGTTTAAAAAATAGAAGTTTTTTATGGGAGCGGTGATTTTAATAATGCTTAAAATGAAAAAATAAAAGTGAAATTTTCCTTTAAATTTCGTACCTGGGGGGTGTGTATGATATGCATGTAAAGTGGCGCATGTTTCCCGTGCTTAGAACTGTCCCTGCACAAAGTGTCATTTTTGAAGGAAAAAAAGTCATTTAAAACTCACTCACGGCTATTAATGAATTGTCGGCTTTTATCAATACATAGAAAAGTCATTGATAAAAAAAAAAAGCGTGGGGGTTCCCCCAAATTCAATTACCAGGCCCTTCAGGTCTGGAATGGATATTAAGGGGAACCCCACCGCAAATTTAAAAAAAAATGGCCTGCGGTTCCCCCAAATATCCATACCAGGCCCTTCAGATCTGGCATGGATTTTAAGGGGAACTCCACCCCAAATTAAAAAAAAAAATGGCGTGGAGTCCCCCAAAAAATCTATACCAGACCCTTATCCGAGCACGCAACCTGGCCGGCCGCAGGGGAAGAGGGGGGGACGAGAGAGCGGCCCCCCCTCCCTCCTGAACCGTACCAGGCCACATGCCCTCAACATGGGGAGGTACGAAATTTAAAGGAATATTTCACTTTTATTGTTTCACTTTAAGCATTATTAAAATCACTGCTCCTAAAAAAACGTCCGTTTTTAAAACTTTTTTTGCATTAATACATGTCCCCTGGGACAGGACCCAGGTCCCCAAACACTTTTTAGGACAATAACTTGCATATTAGGCTTTATAATTAGCACTTTAGATTTCTCCCATAGACTTTTCGAATTTGCAGCGAACACCCCAAATTGTTCGTTGTTCGGCGAACGGGCGAACAGGCAATGTTCGAGTCGAACTCGAAGCTCATCCCTATCCGTGACCACTAAATAATGGTCTCACCAAGCACAGGGAATTGGGTCTCCCCAGGAACCTTATCTCTTGCTAGAATCCCGACTAATTATATGGAACTCGGAAGATGGAAAACAAATGCAAATAAATGATCCCATAGTGCAGTACTTCAAATGTCCAAATTTAATGGTAAAAAAGTTTGCACTTACAGAATAAAAGGCTTCAAAACAGCATGTGTTATAATGGAATTGTGGCGTCCCTGCGAGCTTCGCTTCCTGGTTTTCTCCTGTGTCGCCCTCTCGGGAGGTATAGCGTGATGACGTCCCCGTCGTAGGCCCCACCCTACGCGCTGTCACAAAAGAATGTCGCCTTGGTATTGGCTGAAAAACAAAAATATATTGATGACTCATCAGCTGTCAGCGGGTTCCCCGCTGACAGCTGAATGTAAAAATAACATGCCGGCACTTAAAAATTATGAAGAAAAACAGCGTGGGCTCCTCAATGTATACCAGGGCCTTCAAGTCTGGTTTGTCCCCCCATCCCAAAGCACATTGTCCCCTATGTTGATGTGGACAAGGGCCTCATCCCCACAACCCTGTGGTTGTGGGAATCTGTGGCCAGGGGGCTTATCAGAATCTGGACCCCCAGATAACGCCCCCCCCCCCTCTTGTCTGAGTATGTGAACTGTACCCCTACTCATTCAGCCAAAAAAGTGTCGAAAATAAAAAACACACACACAGTTTTTGACAAGTCCTTTATTAAGAATAAAAAAACATCCCTTGGTTGGTGACGTCACAAGGGGGCAATGCCACCAGGTGACTTCGCTGGATGGCCCTGCCCCTTACCTATTGAGGAAGTCACACGGAAGGGCAGTCTGACCGCAGGAGCGGTCATCAGGAGCGGAGCTTTTTTTTTTTTTCGGGTCGGCTGTGTGGCGGGCGTCGTGATTGACGATGGATCTACATCGCGGGGACAATTTTTTTTTTTTTTTAATGAATGAGTTGTCAAAAACTGCCTCCTGTCTTTATTCACTTTTACACATTTTTGGTGAATGGGTAGGGGTATAATGTACCCCATACTTATTCACGTAGGGGGTGGAAACTGGGGGCCCCCTTCTTAAAGAGGGCTTCCAGATTCTGATAAGCCCTCCACCCGCAGATCCCCATAACCACCAGTTAAGATTGTGGGGATGAGGCCCTTGTCCCCATCAACATGGGGGCAAGGTGCTTTGGGGTGGGAGAACAGAACACAAGTTGTGGTCATATAGCCTGGTATGGTTCAGGAGGGGGGTGCTCCCTCGTCCACCCCTTTCCTGACCTGCCGGGCTGAATGTTCGGATAATGATCTGGTATGGATTTTGAGGGGGAGGCCATGCCGTTTTTTTCTTAAAATTTTGGTGTGGGGTTCCCCTTAAAATTCATACCAGACCAGAAGGGCCTGGTATGCATTGAGGGGGGGACCTCACGCTGTATTTTTTTCATAATTTTTAATTGCCGGCATGTTTTTTTTTACATTCAGCTGTCAGCTAGTTCCCCAATGACAGCTGATGAGTCACCCGTTGTTAAGGATGCAGTGGTGGCCAACTTCCCAGCCTGCTCCTTAGCATTCAGCAATTGGGGAGTACACTGTTTTTTTTTTGCCATACCAGACCAGTGCAACCAGCAACAAGTTTCCTGATCACTGCCACACCAGTCTCAGTTTCACCAGACCAGTGTATGCCAGCAACAGTCTTCCTTATCATTGCCACATCAGTCACAGTATCACCAGACAAATCCATGCCAGCAACAGTGTTCCTCATCATGGCGATACACGTCCCAGTGCCAAACTAATGCCAGTGTCACTAGATCAGTGTAACCCAACAACATTGTCTGTGATCACTGCCAGACCAGTCCCAGTGTCACCAGACCAGTTTAAGCCAGAAATAGTGTTGCCGCGTACACACGATCAGACATTCCGACAACAAAACCCTGGATCTTTTTCCGACGGATGTTGGCTCAAACTTGTCTTGCATACACACGGTCGCACAAATGTTGTCGGAAATTCCGATCGCCAAGAACGCGGTCACGTACAACGTGTACAACGGCACTATAAAAGGGAAGTTCAATACCAAGTGCGCCAGCCTTTGGGCTCCTTCTGCTAATCTCGTGTTAGTAGAAGTTTGGTGAGAGACGATTCGCACTTTTCAGCCTTGCATTAAAAGATTAAATAAATTGCAGCGTGATGAATGTGCTATCTCCATTACGAACGCTAGTTTTACCAGACCGAGCGCTTCCGTCTCATACTTGTTTCAGAGCATGCGTGGAATTTTGTGCATCAAAATTGTCTACACACGCTCTGAATTTACAAGAACGGATTTTGTTGTCGGAAAATTTGAGATCCAGCTCAGCTTCCGACAGCAAATGTTCAATGGAGCCTATACACGGTCGGAATTTCTGACCAATTTCTCCCATCGAACATTTGTTGACGGAAATTCTGAGCGTCTGTACGCGGCATGTTCCTCATTGCTGCCACACCAGTCCTAATGTCATGTCATCAAACCAGTGTAAGCCAGCAACAGTGTTCCTAATCTCCGCCACACCAGTCCCAGAGTCACCAGGCCAGTGCAGCCGGCAACAGTGTTCCTGATCACTGCCACACCAGTCCCAGTGTCACCAGACCAGTTCAGGCTAACAACAGTGCTCCTGATCACCACTACACTAGTGTAGTGTTGCCTCTGCCTGCCACCTGTACTGACCCTGGTCTGTTTATTGACCACATTTTGGCTGCTGCCTGGTGCAATGGTCATGTATGTGTGGCAGCCATACAGCCATTACATTGTATTTGTCACTGTCTTTTCTGTGTTGAACCAGAGACACAGCTGCAGTGACTTTTCCCCCTCCCTTCTTCTTCAGTTCATGCAATACACAACTGCTAGCCATAGCAGAACTTTCTTATCAGATCATTGGGAGAAAAAATCCAGACCCTCTCATGCCTATTATCCAAATGCACATTTCTATCCGAAAACCCTGATAAAAGTGTCTGACATAGCCACTTAACAAATATTGGGTCATAAGCCCTAGATCAGAGGTCTCCAAACCCCGGCCCTCGGGTAACATCCGGCCCGCTTTGGTGTTTTATCCGGCCAGCAGCTTACAGGTCCTGTAGTGTAAACAAAGCCGCCATGCTGCCCACACCGTTTTTTTTTACATTGGCTGCTCGGACCGCCGAGGTGCGGCACCTCCCCTCTTCCCGCCTACTGTTTAAAATGACAAGCCTCCACGAGTGACGTCACAGGCGCGGCACCTCCCCTCTTCCTGCCCGCTGTTTGAATTGATGATCCTCCACGAGTGTAGCAGCGGGCGGGAGACGGGAGTTGCAGAAGAGCTGCAGAAGAGCTGGTACGGAGGTAAGAGGCAGAGGCAACGCTGATGGGCACACTGCAGGGGAGACTGCTGTGCTGATGGGGATGCTGATGGGGAAATTGCTGAGGACAGTGCTGATGGGGACATTGCTGGGGACAGTGCTGATGGGGATATTTCTGGGGACAATGCTGTGCTGATGGGGATATTTCTGGGGACACTGCTGATGGGGACATTGCTGGGGACAGTGCTGATGGGGACATTGCTGGGGACAGTGCTGATCAGCGGTGTCCCCATCATCGGTGCCCCCATCATCAGCATCCCCATCAGCGGTGTCCCCATCAGCGGTGTCCCCATCATCAGCATCCCCATCAGTGGTGTCCCCATCAGCGATGATGGGGACGCTGCTAATGGGGACGCTGCTAATGGGGACACTGCTGATGGGGACACCGCTGATGGGGACATTGCTGTGCTGATGGGGACATTGCTGTTCTGATGGGGACACCGCTGATGGGGACACGGGTGTCCCCATCAATGGTGTCCCCATCAGTGGTGTCCCCATCAGCACAGCAATGTTCCCATCAGCGACGTCCCCATCAGCAGCGTCCCCATCAGCAGCGTCCCCATCAGCGATGATGGGGACGATGCTAATGGGGACACTGCTGATGGGGACACCGCTGATGGGGACATTGCTATGCTGATGGGGACATTGCTGTGCTGATGGGGACATTGCTGTTCTGATGGGGATATTTTTTTTCTGATGTGGACATTGCTGTAGACACTGCTGATGGGGACATTGCTGTGCTGATGGGGACATTGCTGTTCTGATGGGGGCATTGCTGTTCTGATGGGGACATTGCTGTGCTGATGGGGACATTGCTGTTCTGATGGGGGCATTGCTGTTCTGATGGGGATATTGCTTTTCTGATGGGGACATTGCTGTGCTGATGGGGACATTGCTGTTCTGATGGGGACATGGCTGTTCTGATGGGGACATGGCTGTTCTGATGGGGACATTGCTGTGCTGATGGGGACATGAATGTTCTGATGGGGACATTGCTGTGCTGATGGGGACATTGCTGTTCTGATGGTGACATGGCTGTTCTGATGGGGACATGGCTGGTCTGATGGGGACATTGCTGGGGACACTTCTGATGGGGACACTGCTGATGGGGAAACCGAGGCCCAAGTTTATTTTGAATGTCTTTGCGTTGTTTTGCTAAAGTTTTTTCTCTTTTATTCTCAGTCATATCATGCTGATTACAAAAACGATCCATGTAAAATATATACATTTAATACATAACTGATTTTTTTTCCGGCCCCTGAATACTTGTAAAATCTACAATGTGGCCCCCGTGTTGAAAAGTTTGGAGACCCCTGCCCTAGATGATACATAACTGTCTCTCAGTAGAATTCATCATCCCAGTATATTCCATAATTTCTAGCCTCTCTCATCCTAAGGAACGCCCTAACACAATCTATCCTCCTGCTCTGTCGACTTTCAGGCGATCCCTGAAGACCCTTTTCTTTAGAGAAGCTTATCCCACCTCCATCTGACAACTGTATTTACTCTTTCCCCATCAGCTGATCCCCCACAGTTATTGCCTTTTGTATCATTTGACCCTCCTTTTTAGATTATAAGCTATAACGAGCAAGACCCTTTGATTGCTCCTGTATTGAATTTTGTTGTAACTGTACTGTCTGCCCTTATGTTGTAAAGTGATGCACAAACTGTGGGCACTATAGAAATCCTGTATAATAATATTAATGAAAATAAATAAAGCAAATTAGTAATTGTCCATGGTCTCATGCAATGCTTATGCCCCATACACACGATCATTTTTCATGCCATTTTTTAAACCAACGTTTTTCTTGTCATTTTTTTTTCATGTTTCCTCTCAAGCCTGTCTTGCGTACACACGATCATTATAAAAATCGCTCGAGCAAAGCGCAACGACGTACAGCACGTATGACGACGATATATAGGGGAAGTTCCATTCGAATGGCGCCACCCTTCATGTTAGTAAAGTTTGTTGAGCAACGATTCGCGCTTTTCAGCCTCGTGCTTTTCAGTCCGTTACTGCGTGACAAATGTGCTATCTCCATTACGAACGCTAGTTTTACCAGAACGAGCGCTCCCGTCTCATACTTGATTCTGAGCATGCGCGTTTTTTTTCACGTCGTTAAACCATACACACTATCGTTTTTCACGTCGTTAAAAAAAACGACATGAAAAACGACGTGAAAAAAGAGAGCATGTCCGAAATTTTTAATGCCCGTTTTTCACGTCGTTAAAAATGCTCTGGAGCATACACACGATCATTTTTCAGGGCCATTTTTAAAAATGGCAGTTTTAACGGCATGAAAAACGATCGTGTGTATGGGGCATAAGGTTTGAAAAATGTGGCGCATTAATTCTGTTGCATCTGAAAAAATATTTTTTTTATATTTTTGTTATATACCTGTATGAATGACTGATCTCCCAAAATAACAAATTAACACTTTAAAACGGATAAAGTCAATCTTCCGAAATAACAAAAGAATAACAGAACTTCCAAAAATATGAATTGATTTGGAACAACATATCAGTCTAACATAACGATTATGATGACACAAAATGATTTACTTAACAGATGAAACTGAAACAAAACAAAAATAGGATTTTTATAACAGCTTACCTGTAAAATCCTTTTCTTGGAGTACATCACAGGACACAGAGCACCATAGTCATTACTATGTGGGTTATACACCACCTTCAGGTGATTGGACACTTGAATACTCACAGATAGGAATGAGCCGAACACCCCCCAGTTCATGCAAACAGGCAATAAATTTGTTCGAACATCCGAACCCCATTAAAGTCTATGGGACACAAACATAAAAAATCAAAAGTGCTCATTTTAAAGGCTTATATGCAAGTTATTGTCATAAAAAGTGTTTGGGGATGGGGGTCCTGCCCCAGGGGACATGTATCAATGCAATTTTTTTTAAACAGCTGTTTTTTCAGGAGCAGTGATTTTAATAATGCTTAAATTGAAACAATAAAAGTGAAATATTCCTTTAAATTTCATACCTGGGGGTGTGTATAGTATGCCTGTAAAGTAGCGCTTGTTTCCCATGCTTAGAACAGTCTCTGCACAAAATTAAATTTCTGAAGGAAAAAAAGTAATTTAAAAGTACTCGCGGCTGTAATGAATTGCCGGTCCCGGCAATACAGAGAAAAGTCATTGCAAGTCATTGATAACATTTTTGTTTTTTTAAATGCGTGGGGGTCCCCCCAAATTCAATTAACAGGCCCTTCAGGTCTGGTATGGATATTAAGGGGAACCCTGCGCCAAATAAAAAAAAATGGTGTGCGGTTCCCCCCAAATATCCATACCAGACCCTTCAGGTCTGGTATGGATTTTAAGGGGAACTCCGCGCCAAATGAAAAAAAAATGGCGTGGGGTTCCCCCCAAAAATCCATACCAGACCCTTATCCGAGCACGCAACCTGGCAGGCCGCAGGAAAAGAGGGGGACGAGAGAGCATCCCCCCTCCTGAACCGTACCAGGCCACATGCCCTCAACATGGGGAGGATGCTTTGGGGTCTGGACCCCAAAGCACCATGTCCCCATGTTGATGGAGACAAGGGCCTCATCCCCACAACCCTTGCCCAGTGGTTGTGAGGGTCTGCGGGCGGGGGGCTTATCAGAATCTGGAAGACCCCTTTAACAAAGGGGACCCCCAGATCCCACCCCCCTATGTGAATTGGTAATTGGGTACATTGTATCCCTACCATTTCACAAAGAAAGTGTATTTTTTTTTTAAAAAGCACACAGACACAGTTGGGATAAGTCCTTTATTAAAAAAAAAAGAATAAAAAAAAAAGACACCAGCGGTGGTAATCCACTCTCGATCTCCACTCCAGCGATGTCGGTATCCTGCGATGGATGATCTCTCCAGGCTCCAGCTACGAGGAACAGCACACGGTCCTCTCTTCACCGGAGCGTAGACACCCCAGGAATGACGCGGCTTCAGCCAGTGACAGCTCTTATGTAGCTGAGGGCGCGGCCACCCGTCACGTGACCCCGTCCCCCTCTGACGCAAGGGGAAACCCAGGCTTTCCCAGTGACGTGACGGGTGACCCCGCCCCCTCTGATGCAAGGGAAACCATCAGAGGGGGGCGGGGTCACCCGCACGTCAATGGGAAAGCCTGGGTTTCTCCTTGCGTCAGAGGGGGACGGGGTCACGAGACGGGTGGCCCCGTCCTCGGCTACATAAGAGCTGCCACTGGATACAGCCGCGTCAATCCTGGGGTGTCTCCGCTCTGGTGAAGAGAGGACTGTGTGCTGTTTCTCGTAGCTGGAGCCTGGAGAGATCATCCATCGCAGGATACCGACATCGCTGGAGTGGAGATCGAGAGTGGATTACCACCGCTGGAGTCTTTTTTTTTTATTCTTTTTTTTTTAATAAAGGACTTATCCCAACTGTGTCTGTGTGCTTTTTAAATTTTTTTTACACTTTCTTTGTTAAATGGTAGGAGTACAATGTACCCCGTTACCAATTAACATAGGGGGTGGCGGGATCTGGAGGTCCCCTTTGTTAAAGGGGTCTTCCAGATTCCGATAAGCCCCCCGCCCGCAGACCCCCACAACCACCGGGCAAGGGTTGTGGGGATGAGGCCCTTGTCCCCATAAACATGGGGATATATTGCTTTGGGGTCCAGACCCCAAAGCATCCTCCCCATGTTGAGGGCATGTGGCCTGGTACGGTTCAGGAGGGGGAACGCTCTCCCTCTTTTCCTGCGGCCTGCCAGGTTGCGTGCTCGGATAAGGGTCTGGTATGGATTTTTGGGGGGAACCCCACGCCATTTTTTTTTTATTTGGCGCGGAGTTCCCCTTAAAATCCATACCAGACCTGAATTTGGGGGGACCCCCACCCATTTTTTTTTTATCAATGACTTTCAATGACTTTTCTCTGTATTGCCAGGATCGGCAATTCATTACAGCCGCGAGTACTTTTAAATTACTTTTTTTTCTTCAGAAATGACATTTTGTGCAGAGACTGTTCTAAGCACGGGAAACAAGCGCTGCTTTACAGGCATACTATATACATCCCCCAGGTACAAAATTTAAAGCAATATTTTTCTCTTTTATTGTTTCACTTTAATCATTATTTAAATCACTGCTCCCGAAAAAACGTCAGTTTTTAAAACTTTTTTTTGCATTGATACATGTCCCCTGGGGCAGGACCCCCGTCCCCAAACACTTTTTATGACAAACTTGCATATAAGCCTTTAAAATTAGCACTTTAGATTTCTCCCATAGACTTTTACAGGCTTTTCGAATTTGCCGCGAACACCCCAAATTGTTCGCTGTTCGCCGAACGAGCAAACAGGCAATGTTCGAGTCGAACATGAGTTCGACTCGAACTCGAAGCTCATCCCTACTCACAGACAGGAAGTCCCCCTCTATATAACCCCTCCCATACAGGGAGTACCTCAGTTTTTGTAGTAAAGCACTATATATATATATATTGTAAGATTAGGGGTTGTTAGCTCTCGTGGTGGATGCGTTTTTCCAGTGATTCAAGCCAGTCAGGAACTCTGTTTAAGGGCATGGTAGCCCATTTTTATTTAAAAACACAAAAGTTCACAAATATATCCGTAGCATTCACATGGGGTTCCACCATTCCTGTATCTTGCTTACTCAACAGTTTAGCCTCCTAGCTTTACCTTCTTGCTATCCGGCTGTTTCAGGCCTTTAGCCTAGGCCTTAGGTCTGCTCCTCAGACCCAAACAGTTTCCAAGAGTTAAGCTGTCTCCTCGCTTACCCCTGGTCAGCACCTTTGTTGCTGAATCACCAACGATGTCTGCCTCCTGCAGACATGCCTATTCTGGCTACACACATGCAGCGTAGATAGCTTCTGACTCCACTCAGAGGGATGGGAGAGTCCACCTGACTCTCCAAGCACAGACTTCCTGTCTGTTGGGTGGAGCCCCGATCCATAGTCAGGGCAGGACTAAAAAGCCAAAGACACAGCTGTTCAATCAGCATGTCTTTCTCTACAAACTCTGGTGTAAACCAACACTCTTTAAGGTTGCACAGAGTCGCACCATTACAATATATATATGAATATATATATATATAGGGGCTGATTTACGAAACGTTTGCGCCATGAGGATTGGCGCATCTGCGTGCGCAATGGCTGTTTTGGTATTTACAAAACATTAGCGCCGGTAGCGCAGCCCTATTTGCCATTTACTATAGTGTTGTCGGCGGACGGGAGGAGGCGCTCAGTGCGCCACTATGGACCAGGCGCACGGCATGTTAAACACTAAATATAAAGAAGCTGGAAGTGAGAATATAATGGGGGTGACATGGGGTGATGTGAGGAAGTGTAGTGACACCTGCCCAAATAACAAACATGGCCAAAATTGAGTGATAATGTAACTTTTTCAAAACCAGCCCACTGCGCCGGCAAGTACGATTCGAGCTGCGGGAGGTTTTTTTGAGCTCAGCGTGGGAATTTCAATGGTTCAAACGCACCGGGACACTGCGCCGGCAAAATCTTAGTAAATGTCAAGTCACGTAAACTAATTTGCATAAGTTGAACAGGCGCAGCTCCGAACTTTCCATTGCGCCAGCAAAATTACATTTCTAAAGGGAAAAAAAAAGGCATTTAAAAGCACCGCGGCTATAATGAATTGTCGGCTCCCGGCAATATAGAGAAAAGTCATTGAAAGTCTTTGCTAACCCAAAAAAAAAGCGTGGGGGTTCCCCCAAATTCAACTACCAGGCCCTTTAGGTCTGGAATGGATATTAAGGGGAACCCCGCTGCAAATTAAAAAAAAAATGACGTGGGGTTCCCCCCAAATATCCATACCAGGCCCTTGAGATCTGGCATGGATTTTAAGGGGAACTCCACCCCAAATTAAAAAAAAAATGGCGTGGAGTCCCCCCCAAAATCTACACCACACCCTTATCCGAGCACGCAACCTGGCCGGCCGCAGGGGAAGAGGGGGGGACGAGAGCGGCCCCCCCTCCCTTCTGAACCGTACCAGGCCACATGCCCTCAACATGGGGAGGATGTCCCCATGTTGATGGGGACAAGGGCCTCATCCCCACAACCCTTGCCCGGTGGTTGTGGGGGTCTGCGGGCGGGGGGCTTATCGGAATCTGGAAGACCCCTTTAACAAAGGGGACCCCCAGATCCCGGCCCCCCCTGTGTGAAATGGTAATGGGGTACAATTGTATCCCTACCATTTCACAAGGAAAGTGTAAAAAATTAAAAAAATTACAAGAGCCGGTTTTTGACAATTCCTTTATTAATGTCTTTTCCTTTCTTCCATCTTCTTCCATCTTCTTCTTCCATCTTCTTCTTTTCTCCATTCGGGTTTCTTCCTCTTCATCTTTATCTTCATCCTCATCTTCATCTTTATCTTCATCTTCATCTTCCTTCTTCCTTTGGTCTTCTCGTCCGCATCTTGCTCCGGCGTCTTCCCTTCTTCTTTCTTCTTCAGCCGCTCCGTTTGAATTGGAGGTTCCCGCTGTGCGACGCTTCAGTTCTCCACTTGGTCCGCTGCCACCTGGTGGCTCCGCCCCCCTCTGACACCACGGGGAAAGTCCCCGTGAAATCCATGTGTGTCAGAGGGGGGCGGGGTCACCGGGTGTAAGCGGACCCAGAGGAGAACTGAAGAACTGAAGCGTCGCACAGCGGGAACCTCCAATTCAAACGGAGCGGCCGGAGAAGAAAGAAGAAGGGAAGACGCCGGAGCAAGATGCGGACGAGAACATCGAAGGAAGAAGGAAGATGAAGATGAAGATGAAGATAAAGATAAAGAGGAAGATTAAGATGGAGGAAGAAACCCGAATGGAGAAAAGAAGAAGATGGAAGAAGATGGAAGAAGAAGAAGAAGGAAGAAGAAGAAGGAAGAAGAAGATGGAAGAAGATGGAAGAAGAAGATGGAAGAAGAAGATGGAAGAAAAAGATGGAAGAAAAGAAAAGACATTAATAAGGGAATTGTCAAAAACCGGCTCTTGTCATTTTTTACATTTTTTACACTTTCCTTGTGAAATGGTAGGGGTACATTTGTACCCCATTACCATTTCACACAGGGGGGGCCGGGATCTGGGGATCCCCTTTGTTAAAGGGGTCTTCCAGATTCCGATAAGCCCCCCGCCCGCAGACCCCCACAACCATCGGGCAAGGGTTGTGGGGATGAGGCCCTTGTCCCCATCAACATGGGGACATCCTCCCCATGTTGAGGGCATGTGGCCTGGTACGGTTCAGGAGGGGGGGCGCTCTCTCGTCCCCCCCTCTTTTCCTGCGGCCGGCCAGGTTATGTGCTCGGATAAGGGTCTGGTGTGGATTTTTGTGGGGACTCCACGCCATTTTTTTTTTAATTTGGGGTGGAGTTCCCCTTAAAATCCATGCCAGATCTGAAGGGCCTGGTTTGGATATTTGGGGGAACCCCACGCCATTTAAAAAAAAAATTGCAGCGGGGTTCCCCTTAATATCCATTCCAGACCTGAAGGGCCTGGTAATGAAATTCGGGGGACCCCCACACTTTTTTTTGTGTAATCAAAGACTTTCAATGACTTTTATCTGTATTGACGGGAACCAGCAATTCATTACAGCCGCAAGGACTTTTAAATGACTATTATTTTACTTTAGAAATGTCATTTTGCTCTCCAACTGTTATAAACATGGAAAACATGCGCTACTTTACAGGCATACTATAGACACCCCCCAGGTATGACATTTAGGGCCAGTTCACACCGAATGGAGTGCAGTGCGTTTTTTTCATGCATGAAAAACGCAAAGAAAGTTGATCACATTAATGCCAATGGCATAGTTCACACCACTGCAGTCCGTTCCAGTGCGTTTCAGAAAGGAAAACAAAAATTGGTCATGCTGCATTTTTTAGGTACAAAACTGTACTGGACCCCAGTAAAACACATCAAAAACGCAACGGAACGTACCAAAAATGCACTGGAATGCACCGGAACGCACCTAAATGCACCAAAGATGCACTGCAACACACTTGTCCTAAGTGAAAAGAGGGGGGAAAAAACACTGGACTGCATCAAAAACGCATCAAAAATGCACTGGAATGTGTCAAAAACGCGCATGCAGAAAAGCACCTGGAACGCACCCAGACTGCGTTTCTATAGTGTGAACTAGGGCCAGTTCACACCATAGAAACGCAATCCAGGATGCGTTCCAGGTGCTTTTCTGCATGCACGTTTTTCATGCGTTCCAGTGCATTTTTGGTACGTTTTTGATGCAGTCCAGTGCTTTTTTTTCACCCCTCTTTTTTATTAACCATAGATAAGGACAAGTGTGTTCCAGTGCGTTTTTGGTGCATTTTGGTGTGTTCCTGTGCGTTCCAGTGCGTTTATGATGCGTTCCAGTACAGTCCAGTGCAGGTAAAATGCAGCATGTTCTACATTTTTGGTGGAACTGGAACGCACTGGAACAAACACTGCCATTTAGAACCATATAACCAACTTTCCATGCATTTTGGATGCATAAAAAACGCAATGCACTGCATGTGGTGTGAAATGGCCCTTAAGCAATTTGGCATATTTAAAGGCACTTCTCTTTGTTTTGTTTTTGGTGTTTTCCAAATTGGTGACATTGGTATATGTCCCTTAGGGTGAGACCTGGGCCCCCATTTTAAGGCCAATAACTAGAAGATAAGCCAGCCAAGTGGGGACTAGCAAAATTAACAAGTCAGTTCCCATAGACTGCAATGGTATTTGTTGGTGGGGGGGGGGGGGGTGATTGTCCCATCTCTGATTTTGTAGCATGCTGGATGATGTGCTTAATTTTGGATGGGGGGAGGGGGGGGTTATTTTTTTCTAGCTGCATTGGTGTTGTTCTGCACATGCCCAGCCAGTTAGTTTTTTTTTTGGTGCTTTTTGTGTGTGAACAGCGCCTGGATATTTCTGGGCATGCTCACTCAGAGAGTGTTTTTATGGGTTAGTAATTGAAGGACATCCTTAACAGGTGTACCCACTTTGAATTTCAGTCTGTACATTGGGAGAACTTGCATTTTGGATGTTTCATGGACTGTGCATGTGTTTTCAATTGCCTCATTAGCTCACAAACATATGTTATATAAAGCTCAGAGGGAACATTCGTTCGCTTGTCCTGAGAAGAGGCAAGTGTGTGTGTGTGTGTGTGTGTGTGTGTGTGTGTGTGTGTGTGTGTGTGTGTGTGTGTGTGTGTGTGTCTGTGTCTGTGTCTGTGTCTGTGTCTGTGTCTGTCCTTATCGAGTTTGTAACACATGTATTTTATTTGTTATGTCTTTGCAAAACAGGTGATTGGTTAACTTTTGTGGATTGTATTTTTTTGTGTGGGGAAAATGTTCCCCTGAAATAATACTGATGTTGCTAATGTGTGTTGTTTGTTCACTTTGATTTAATTGTCTGTGCTACATTTTTTTGGCCAAAAATTTCTCAAGATGTTAAGTCTGTAACTGTTTCAAATTGACCATGTTTTTTTATTTTGCCTTCCCTTTTGTTTTGTTAACCAATAAAAATTGATGCAAAGTTTTGATGTTTGTTTTGTGTTTTCTTTGCAACAAATGTGACAGCTGATTGGCATGTCAAAACAAAACAGTTGTGATTTGTCTACCCTGGTGCCTTCATGCTAGCATATGCATGTATTGTGTGCTGCCATGGAGGGTCACCAGGAAATTAAAAATACAGAGCGGTAAGTATTCAATTTTTCCTTTTTACTGCAGTGGATCTCAGCCTCAGTCCTCAAGTACCCCCAACAGGACATGTTTTGTGAATTTATCTTATTGAGAATTGCTGTCCAAAAATCCAAACCATTGACTGTGATTTAAAGAACATGTGCAAGATGAAGGAAAACCTGTAAACATGGCCTGTTGGGGGTACTTGAGAAGCACTGATTTAGAGCACTGCACTTAAATAGCTCAAGGCAATACAATTCTAATTGTGGGCATTTTGAGGGAAACAAAGTAAGTGTTAGAACCCCTGCGTGTGTGTTTTTTTTTTTGTTTGTTTTGTTTTTTGTAGTTTGGCCTTTGTGTCTCCTTTTCTTAAAATTGGCTTCACTTCCTGTCACACAGCTAAACAGGAAGTTAAGGTAAAACCCTACCAATGTCTTTTCTTGGGGACACACAGATCAATCTAACTAGTGTCCCCATTAAGCAAATTGCACTCTAGCACTTTGTTGTGTACACCCCAAATCATTGTATAGTTTGGGGTTTAGTAAAGACAAATCCACTCTGCAGTAAAAGTGTAGCTGCTGAAAGTCTGAGGGAAAGTACCGGTGATTGGATGTTACAATCATGTAAAAGCAAAGATGGTGTTTTTTTTTTTTGCTTGCATGTCCCCCTCAGATATACAGCAAGTGCACTTGTAGTGCAAAGTAGATTTGCCTTTAGTAAATAAACCCCAAAGTCCAAACTACCTAATAATTTGTGGTGTACCCCGCAATATGCTGGAGTGCAATGTGCATAATGGGGAAAATATTTAGATTGACCTGTGTGTCCCCAAGGAAAGACATTGTTAGGGATTTTCCCTCACTTCCTGTGTGGCTATGTGACAGGAAGTGAATTTTTTGGAAGGATAAAGTGGCCAAATTATTTAGTTTAACTTTTCAAAGACACATTCCTAAGTTGAATTGTGATGCATGTCAATGGCCCATTTAGACCCTCTTTAATGACTTGAGATCAGCGCTATAACTGATTGACGGCCACAGCATGGTCCTCAATTGCCGGGAGTCCGTCAATAAACGTCCTCTCCTTTGTGCGCGCGCGCTATGGTCACTGAGTCACTGAGACTCGGGTGATGACAGATCCGAGTAAGGGGCCGATCCCTGCCCTTTACCATGTGATCAGCTGTCAGCAAATGACAGCTGATCACGTGATGTAAACAAAAGCTGGGTAATGGTTTTTGTTTTCTCCTTGTGCTGACAGCGTGAGCATAAAAAAAGGCAATCACCGGCTTATGTGCAAGGGACATGGGGCCCGAAGAGGAAGAGGCAATTCTGCGTCATCTGTGACAATTAGTAGCCCCTGCCAGTGCCACCTATCAATTCCCACCACTGGTGCCAATCAGTGGCACCCAGCAGTGCTGCCTATCAGTGCCCATCATTGCCACCTAGCAGTGCCACTTCTCACTGCCCACCAGTGCCAACTAGCAATGCCACCTCTCAGTGCCCACCCTTGCCACCTTATCGGTGCCCATCAGTGCAGTCTCATCAGTGTACATCAATGAAGAAGAAAAATTACCTTTTTTAAAAATATTACCCAGTTTCCTACCGCCCACCGTCAAATGACATCCTTGGCTTTGTGCGGTGACATCTGAATGATGCCTGCAGTTGCAGGCATCATTCAGATATCATTCTTTTCAGCCGGCGATTCTGTGCACAATAAAAACAATCATAGTGGCAGTTCCGCCGCTTGAACGTTCTTATAGGCGGCAGGAGGGGACGTCCCCCCCTCTTGCCGCCATCCGGTGCTTCTCCAGGCTCTCCCGTGCCATCTTGGGCTCGGAGAGCGATGTTATGAGGAGAGATGTGGGGTCTTATTGACCCCGCATCTCTCCATAAAGAGGACCTGTCACACACATTCCTATTACAAGGGATGTTTACATTCCTTGTAATAGGATTAAAAGTGATCCAAAAAAAAAAAAAGTAAAAAAAAGAGTAAGAAATACAAAAAAGTAAAAAAACAAAATAAAAAAAATAAGCAAAAATAAGAAAAAACGCCCATGTCCCCGGTAGCTCACGCTCAGAAGCGAACACACACGTAAGTCCCGCCCACATATGTAAACGCCGTTCAAACCACACATGTGAGTTATTGCTGCGTGCGTTAGAACGAGTGCAACAATTCTAGCACTAGACCTCCTCTGTAATTCCAAAATGGAAATGTGTAAAAAAATTAAAGCATCGCCTAGGGAGATTTTTAATTACTGAAGTTTGGTGTCATTCCATGAGTGTGCGCAATTTTAAAGCGTGACGTGTTAGGTATCTATTTACTCAGCATAACAACATCTTTCACATTATACCAAAAAATTGGCCTAACTTTACTGTTTTGTAATATTTTTAGCAAAAAAAAGGCGTTTGAAAATTTATTGCGCAAATACCGAGCAAGATAAAAATTTGCAATGACCGCCATCTTATTCCCTAGGGTGTCTGCTCCAAAAACATATATAATGTTTGGTGTTTTGAAGTAATTTTATAGCCATAAATTTATGATTTTTACATGAAGGAGAGAAGCGCCAGAATAGGTCCAGTGCTGAAGTGGTTAAAATATCCATTTATTTTTTCTTTTGTATTTATAGAAAAAATAAATAAACACAAAGGTGATCAAATAGCACCAAAAGCAAGCTCTATTTGTGTGCCAAGAAATAATACATTTTCATTGGGTTACAGTGTTGTATGAGCGCGCAATTGTCATTGAAAGTGCATCAGCGCTGAAATGTGAAACTTGGTCTGGGCAGTGCGCAAGTGGTTAATATAAGGCTACAGGCACACGGACATTTTTCAAGCCGCTTGTTTGAGCGTTTTTTGCAGCTTAAAAACATCTCTCCATGTTAGCCTATGGCCTCATGGCCACCATGGCGTTTTTGAGCTGTAAATGGCATAGGCGTTTTTAGGCCCCATGTAGATGGGACGCTGGTGCAAAGTGTTCAGAACTAAGGTTGAAACTGGCGTTTAGAAAGGCGCGCTTTGTGGCGTTTGCATGCCGTGTTTTACCACATTTGCGTGTATATGATAAGGAGCCGCCCTAAGCTCCAAAAACAGTATTATTTACAATTTTAGCTATTTTGTGAGACCAGAGTGATATCAGCAGCTGAGAGCAGCAGTGTAGTTGTATTTAGCGTGTCACTTGCCATATCACTTGCCACAAGTTGTGGATTGTCCACTTGCCACATCAGCTGCCCCAAGTTATGGATTGTCCACAATGCAATGGAAGCAATTTCATTTATATATATATATATATATATATATATATATATATATATATATATTACATTTTTATGGTTTTTCCTCATTTGCCATAAATTTGGAGTTTACCAATATAAAAAAAAATAGGTCACCTTTAAAAACGCTTCTAAACTAAAATGCGGCTAAACGCTGGTACCGCGTCTGAAACGTGGAAATCTTTGGCATCTGAAGGCATTTTTTTAGGCTTTGTGAAAAACAATTTTAAACGCAACTGCAGATTTTTTTTGCCAGGCCAAAAACAGTGTTTTGGATGTAATAGAATTCAATGGACCCGCATCCAAAACGCAAGTACTGCAATTTTGCGTCGATTTTTTGTTTTACCTGTTTATAGCTGGTTGTTAAAGGAAATGTAAAAAAAAAAAAAAATGCCGGTTCAAAAAAAAAAAAAAAACTAGAAAAAAACAGCATGGGGTCCCCCCCAGGTCCATACCAGGCCCTTGGGTCTAGTATGGATTCAAAGGGGACCCCCCAAAAATGAAAAAAAAAATGGAGTGGGGGTCCCCCCAGAATCCATACCAGGCCCTTCAGGTCTGGCATGTATTTTAAGGGGAACCCCGTGCCAAAAACGGAAAAAAATAGCGTGGGGTCCCCTAAAAATACACACCAGACCCTTTATCCGAGCACTCAACCTGGCAGGCCGCAGGGGAAGAGGGGGGACGAGAGCGCCCCCCCCCTCCTGAACCGTTCCAGGCCGTGTGCCCTCAACATGGGGGGTTTGGTGCTTCAGGGCAGGGGGGGCGACCTGCGGCCCCCCCACCCCAAAGCACCCTGCCCCCATGTTGATGGGGACAAGGGCCTCTTCCCGACAACCCTGGCCGTTGGTTGTCGGGGTCTGCGGGCGGGGGGGCTTATCGGAATCCGGGAGCCCCCTTTAATAAGGGGGACCCCAGATACCTGCCCCCACCCTATGTGAATGAGTATGGGGTACATCGTACCCCTACCCATTCACCTGGTGGCAAAATAAGTCAATAAAAAAGACAACACAGGTTTGAAAAGTAATTTATTGCGCAGCTCCGGTGGTCTTCTTCCGACTTCGGGGGTCTTTCTGCCGGGCGCCCCGCTATCTTCTGCCAGCTCTTTTGCTAGCGGGGGTCCCGGGCTTCCTCGCCGTCTTCTCCCGCTCTCCGGTGCCTTCTCCACGATCTCCGGTTCTTCTCCCGCTCTCCGGTGCCTTCTCCACGATCTCTGGTTCTTCTCCCGCTCTCCGGTGTCTTCTCCACGATCTCCGGTTCTTTCTGCCTTCTGCCGGGCGCCCGCTATCTTCTTCCAGCTCTTTTGCTAGCGGGGGCCGGTCTTTTTCGTCGCCTTCTTCCCTCTTCTCTTCGCCTGATGTTGCCTCGTCGCTGTCTGCCGCTACAATGCTCTGTCTGAGCAGCAGTGCCACTTATATTGGCATGGGGAGTGGTCACCGGCTGATGCCACCGCTAACCCCGCCCCCATTTCACGTCACAGTCCCATCATTCCCCAGGACTGTGACATCATACGGGGGCGGGGTCAGCGGTGGCATCAGCCGGTGACCACGTCCCATGCCAATAAAAGTGGCACCGCTGCTCGGACAGATCATTGCAGCGGTGGACAGCGACGAGGCAACATCGGGCGAAGAGAAGAGGGAAGAAGGCAACGAAGAAGACCGGCCCCCGCTAGCAAAAGAGCTGGCAGAAGATAGCGGGGCACCCGGCAGAAGGCAGAAAGAACCGGAGATCGTGGAGAAGACACCGGAGAGCGGGAGAAGAGCCGGAGATCGTGGATAAGGCACTGGAGAGCGGGAGAAGAACCGGAGATCGTGGAGAAGGCACCGGAGAGCGGGAGAAGACCTGGAGAACAGAACAAGAGACCCCCGAAGTCGGAAGAAGGCGACGACGAAGCCCGGGCGCTCCGCTAGCAAAAGAGCTGGAAGAAGATAGTGGGGCCCCCGGCAGAAAGACCCCCGAAGACGACTAGGAAGCCCGGGACCCGCTAGCAAAAGAGCTGGAAGAAGATAGCGGGGCGCCCGGCAGGAAGACCCCCGGAGCTGCCTAATAAATTACTTTAAAAACCTGTGTTGTGTTTTTTATTACCTTTTTTTGCCACCAGGTGAATGGGTAGGGGTACGATGTACCCCATACTCATTCACATAGGGTGGGGGGCCGGGATCTGGGGGCCCCCTTGTTAAAGGGGGCTCCCGGATTCCAATAAGCCCCCGCCCACAGACCCCGACAACCAACGGCCAGGGTTGTCGGGAAGAGGCCCTTGTCCCCATCAACATGGGGGCAGGGTGCTTTGGGGTGGGGGGCCGCAGGTCGCCCCCCTGCACCAAAGCACCCACAGCCCCATGTTGAGGGCATGTGGCCTGGTACGGTTCAGGAGGGAGGGGGGGCGCTCTCGTCCCCCCTCTTCCCCTGTGGCCTGCCAGGTTGCGTGCTCGGATAAGGGTCTGGTATGGATTTTGGGGGGGACCCCACACCGTTTTTTTTGGCTTAGGGGGTTTCCCTTTAAATCCATACCAGACCTAAGGGTCTGGTATGGATTTTGGGGGGACCCCCACGCCGTTTTTTTTGGCTTAGGGGTTCCCCTTAAAATCCATACCAGACCTAAGGGCCTGGTATGCTCCTGGAGGGGAACCCCCACACCGTTTTTTTCATTAAAATTCGGCGTGGAGTTCCCCTTCATGATTCATACCAAACACGGGACAGCGAGGCTGCCGAGAACCAGCACGATGCCATCGCGCTGGAGACATTCTCGGCCAGCTAGTCACCTCTAGGACACGACATGAGCGGCTGCCTCACGCGCTCAGGTCGTGTTCAAGTCGCTTCGCAAAGTCGCGATGTCCCTGTGTCAGCCCGCACACGAGTCGCCCCGCGAGTCGGATACGCTTCATCCGACTTCCCGGGCAACCTCTATTCAAATCAATGGGCTCCCATAGGGAACCATTCATTTTCAATAGAGCGCTGCTGACATTTGTATTTACTATAACAGTGCACCGCTGGTTCCTGCGCCAAGTGAAGGAGTTATCCGGCGCACCAATTAAGGTTAGAACCAGCGCAGCGCACTGTTATTAGTAAATCAGCCCCATACTGTATATATATATATCCCAATAAGAGGGGAGGGACCTCTGTGTCCCGCGATGTACTCAGAGAAAAGGATTTTACAGGTAAAATCCTATTTTCTTTATCGTACATCACGGGACACAGAGCACCATAGTCATTACTATGTGGGATGTCCCAAAGCAATGCCATCTGAGGGGAGGGAGACACAAAAAATAAAGCAGACCGCCATCAGACGCGAGGACCTATACTGCTGCTTCCTCTTGCTGGCCTACATCCACCTGGTAAAATCTAGTGAATGTATGTACTGACGACCAAGTTGCGACCTTGAAAACCTGAGCAATAGAGGCTTGGTGATGGACTGCCCAAGAAACACTTACAGCCCTGGTAGAATGTGCTCTAGGTTGAAAGGGTGGAACCCTTCCCTTCAAACCATAAGCCTGAATAATAACCTGACAAATCCATCTAGAAATAGTCGATTTTGACTGCCCTCTCCTGGGGCCTTCTGGCAGCACAAACAAAGCGTCAGTCTTCCGTATCTGGGCTGTCGCCTTCAGATAGACCTTAACCGCTCTCACTACATCAAGACAGTGTAATAATTTCTCTTCTTCAGAATGGGTTTCTAGAAAAAACAAAGGTATGGAAACATCTTGATTCATATGAAAATTAGATACTACCTTAGGCAAAAAGGATGGGTGAGGACACAACACCACCTTATCCCTATGAATAATTAAGTATGGCTCTTTACAAGAGAAAGCTGCCAACTCTGAAACTCTTCTTGCGGAGGTTACCACAACCAAGAACACCAACTTCCTTGTCACGAGGATCAAGGGCACATTGCGCATCGGCTCAAAAGGCTGTCCTTGTAAAGCCGACAAAACTAGATTCAAATCCCACGGGCACAAGGGAGACCTAACTGGTGGATTTATATGCATTACCCCTTGAATAAAGGCCCGGACCAAAGAATGCGAAGCAAGCGGCCTTTGGAAAAACACTGACAAGGCTGAGATCTGACCTTTGATAGTACTCAAGGCTAGCTTAATTTCCACTCCCAATTGTAGGAAGGCAAGAACTCTACCTATGACATACTTCCGAGGATGCCATCCTTTGGTTTCACACCAGGAAACGTATGCCTTCCAGACCCTATAAAAAATGGTCCTAGAGGCCAGCTTCCTTGCAATAATCAGGGAAGTTACCACTGAACCTGAAAGCCCCCGACTCTTTAGATTGTGGGCTTCAATAGCCAAACCTTCAAATTTAACGTTTGTAGGGCAGAATGGAACACCGGCCCTTGCGAAAGCAGGTCTGGCCGAGATGGAAGGGTCCAAGGATCCCCTACTGCCATCCTTACGATCTCTGCATACCAGGATCTTCTGGGCCACGCCGCAGCAACTAGGATTACCGGCTTCCGTTCCTCCTTGATCCTGCGTAGAAGCCGCGGTAGCAGCTGAACTGGGGGAACGCATAAATCAGTGAGAACTGATCCCATATAGTGATTAATGCATCCGTCCCGTATGCGAGTGGATCCCTTGTCCTTGACACAAAGCTGTCCAACTTCTTGTTGAACCTGGATGCCCATAGATCTATGTCCGGGGTACCCCATTTCTGGCCAGAAAAATTTCGGGATGTAAAGACCATTCTCCCGGGAACAATTGTTGGCGGCTCAAGAAATCCGCCTGCCAATTCTCCACTTCCAGAATGAAAACTGCAGATAGGCAAGGCACATGCTCTTCTGCCCAAGCCAGAATGTGGTTCACCTCTTTCTGGGCCGCGCGACTTCTGGTGCCGTCCTGATGATTGATGTAGGCCATTGCTGTGGCATTGTCAGATTGAATCCTGACAGGACAATTCCGTAATCTGCCCGTCCAGGCCAGACGTGCTGCCCGAATCTCTAGAATGTTAATGGGCAAGGTTTTCTCGGATTCTGACCACTTCCCCTGGATAGTGTTCTCTTCCAGGACTGCTCCCCAGCCCAAGAGGCTGGCATCCATCGTTATAATCCTTCAGGCTACTGGTATGAGGGTTTTTCCCTTCTGTAAATTTTTGGTTATCAACCACCAATTGAGACTCTGGCGCACCTTTGGAGCCTGATAAATTGGACAATCAAAGTCTTGGCCTTTCTTGTTCCAAGCAGACAGGATACTGCTTTGTAACAGTCTTGAATGGAACTGGGCATAGGGAACTGCTTCGAATAAAGCTTCCATCTTCCCTAACAACCTCATGCAAAGGCGGATGGAAGGACCCTTCTTTGTCCTGACCGCGTGAACCAGATCTCTTATAGCGCGGACCTTTGGCCCTGAGCTTGGTTCTGAGGTCTACCACTTGGACCTGATGGCGGAGGCCGTCGCGACTGCCTAGAGGCTATCGCCCCTGGAATTGGAGAAGAAGCCAGTTTAAATGTAGGCCTTCTACTCCTTCTCTTACCTGGAAGAAAGGTGCTCTTACCACTTGAGATTTTTTGGATGTACTTATCCAAATCATCCCCAAACAAACGTTCCCCATGAAAGGGAAAACCAGACAATAGCTTTTTACATGGCAACTCAGCTGACCAATGCTTAAGCCACAGAACTCTCTGCATATGTACTAACAGGAGAGCAAGGCGTGACGCCTGATGAATAGAATCTTTAATAGCGTCCACCGCAAAACATAAGGCTATAGGTAGATCAGCTAGATCTGGGACCTCCTCCCCTTTGACAACCTGCTTAACTTTGTCTTTACGGGATTAACAAATGCGGATCGCTGCTACTGCAGGCTGTGCTACTGCACCAGCCACAGCAAAGGAGGCCTTAAGCAAGGATTCCAGCCTTTTATCAGCTGGATCCTTAAATACCTGGACAATGTCCACTGGACAAGTGAGACTCTTATTCAGAGAAGAAATAGCAGCATCTACTGCTGGAACACTCCATTTCTTAGTGAACTTTTCCTCCATAGGATAAAGAAGGGAAGGAAGAAAATGCCTATCTGGATGATCCCAGTCAGCATATATAAGCTGTTCCAGCAATGGGTGCATAGGGAAAGCATGTGAACCCTGAGGAGGCTTTAGAGACACCAAAGATGAAAAGGGGGCTTCAGCCGTCTCTGCTAGGGGTAACTTATATCCAGAACGGACTGACTCCGTAAGGGATGGAACTAACAATCTTTGAGATTGCGAGACTGAGAAGGGTTCTTCTGAGGCTGAATCCCGAAAAGAGGAGCCATCTTCCTGCCCTTCCCCTCCAAACCAGCTAGTGACGTAGCCAAATCATCTTTAGTGACATATGCAGAGGCTGGAATGTTGGAGGTAGCCACAATGCCTGACAAGCTCAATGGCTCAGCTTGGCCAGCCGCTTCAGGTCTTTCAGGGGAGGATGATACTGTGGAAGCGAGACTAGGATCCTCAGACCCTGACCGCTGCTCTTTTGCGCTCCTCTTCACTGTTTTTGTTCCTCTCTTTCGGGAGTACATAGTCCTTAGCACAAAGCAGAGGTACTAACACCATGTATCTACTGCTGAGCCTAGTCCAGTAATGAGTTAATATGCCGCCATCAGTGCTCAGCCTGATGCTGAGTAGATGTGTCTGATAATGCCTGCACCCAACACCCATACATCGCTTACGTACCCTGGATATGTCTCTGTGTCCCTCCGTCAGTCATTAATTCACTACAGCATGAGTACTTTTGAAACTCAGCCAGCCTGCGCCTGCGCCGTGAGAATCGTGCATGCTGAACACACGTGCATGCCGGCGGCGCCAACCCCCCCTCCGTGACGTCCTCTCTCTCACATCTACAAATGAGGGTAACTCCCCCACGCGCGCATGCGGCGTCCCGTTTCCGGGGGGCCAGGGGGGGAACCTGCAGCAGGGGGCTCCCAGTGACCTGGATATGGCAGGGGGAGTCCCATAACCCCCCAAGTAGTCTGACAGGAGTGAAGGAGTAAACGCTGTCCACAAGCGCTGCTGACACAGTACAATCTGGGTAAGCATGGTAATGTTGATACCAGGTATGTTTACACTATACACCCTCTAGTGGTCAAAACAGGCAAGACATCATCCACCCAGAAAAAAAGATCTTCTTTAACTTACCATTCCCACCGCAGGATACTGCTGGAAATCAATCTTCACCCATTACGGTGGGTTTGTGTCATGACAGACCTTTAAAGACCGGGTCCCCTTTGCATATAGGGTCCACTCCCTTGGACCTGTACAGCACCCTGCCAGAGCAACCTGTGGTATGGAATGTGACCAAGGCGCTGGATCCCAGGGTCCAGCTCTTAAAGAGAAGTGTTACATGCAGAAACCTCGTTCAATTGGGAGAACGCACAGACACTCTAGAGACTAAATTTGATGATCTAGTCCAGTATGTTCATGTGCTTGAAGAGGAAAATTCTGTTCCTAAACACTCCGTCTCCCAAATCCAGCTACAACAGGAGAATCTGGAAAACAGAGAGAGACGCCAAAATCTTTGCATCAGAGGAGTATCGGAGACCATGAGTGACATCAATCTTCGGCCCTTTCTGCTGGGCTTGTTCAATGTTTTGGCACCGGATGTAGCTGATATTGATTTTGGCGGCTAGATGGAGATCACTGTTCCCTGGCCCCCAAACCACCGATAGGTGCCAGACCCAGGGACATAATTGTTTGTTTCCATTACTATGATAGAAAAGAGGCCCTTACTCTGGCTACCTGCAATAGATCCCAATTGGAAAAAACAAAGGTGATAGGATCCAAATCTTCAGTGATCTATCACCCATAACCCTTAAAAAGAGGCATAGCCTAAAACTGATTACCATGCACTTGCAGACCCACCATATTGTTTATTTTTGGGGATTTCCATTTCTCCTGGTTCTCTGAAATCTACACAAAGGAGAAGCTTTCCTTATAAACCTGGGCCTACTTCCTCTTCCAGAGGAAGATTTCCCACCTGTTCCTACAACTTTGCGGCCATCAGATATTCTTTCTCAGATCTGGACCCCGGCCAAAGGGAAATCTAAGAAGTAATTTACCACCCCTGAACGTCAATGCTCCGCAAAGCAACAACCTCCCTGAAGGCTTTGATTAACCTTAATGAGTGTGGCTTGTAACTTACCATTCCTCCTTTTTCTGCTGTTTGACCTTTGGTCATAACTCCCTACCCTGGTAGGGCCCTGTTATCATTCCATGGGATGTACACTTGTGTTCTTTTAAGGTTTTGACCCTACAGTACATTTATTACAAGATATGTTTCTCTTACATCATATTATGGAGAGTGGGAAAGGATCTCTGCTGCCACCTTTGGAGGTCCTCATGTATCCCCTACTCACATCAAGACTGTGGTCTCAGTCTCCTGAGATCCATTGTTTTATCAGGCCTAATGACATTGTTTTTTCAATTGTCAGGCCTTTGTTTATCCTTTTTGTTTCTCCACCAGTTTGATTCACTGTTTTTTCTCACTTATTTTTATTTCACATTTTATACTCTTCTATGTGATTCATTCTATGTGAGCTGAACACCCCCCAGTTCGGTTCGCACCAGAACTTGCGAACCAGCAATAAATTTGTTCGAACATCCGAACACCGTTAAAGTCTATGGGACGCGAACATGAAAAATCTAAAGTGCTAATTTTAAAGGCGTATATGCAAGTTATTGTCATAAAAAGTGTTTAGGGACCCGGGTCCTGCCCCAGGGGACATGTATCAATGCAAAAAAAAGTTTTAAAAACGGCCGTTTTTTCGGGAGTAGTGATTTTATTAATGCTTAACCACTTAAGCCCCGGACCATTTGGTAGCTAGAGGACCAGAGGTGATTTCAGAATTTTGCACTGCGCCGCTTTAACTGTAAATTGTGCTGACATGCAATGTTGTACCCAAACGAAATGTGCGTCCTTTTCTTCCCACAAATAGAGCTTTCTTTTAATGGTATTTGATTGCCTCTGCGATTTTTATTTTTTGCGATATAAACGGAAATAGACAGAAAATTTTGAAAAAGAATGATATTTTCTACTTTTTGTTATAAGAAAAATCGAATAAACTCAATTTTAGTCATACATTTAGGCCAAAATGTATTCAGCCACATGTCTTTAGTAAAAAAAATGTCAATAAGCGTATATTTATTGGTTTGCGCAAAAGTTATAGCGTCTACAAACTAGGGTACATTTTCTGGAATTTACACAGCTTTTAGTTTATGACTGCCTATCTCATTTCTTGAGGTGCTAAAATGGCAGGGCAGTACAAAACCCCCCCAAATGACCCCATTTTGGAAAGTAGACATCCCAAGGAAATTGCTGAGAGGCATGTTGAGCCCATTGAATATTTATTTTTTGTCTCAAGTGATTGAATAATGACGAAAAAAAAAAAAATTACAAAAAGTTGTCACTAAATGATATATTGCTCACACATGCCATGGTTATATGTGGAATTGCACCCCAAAATACATTTTGCTGCTTCTCCTGAGTACGGGGATACCACATGTGTGGGACTTTTTGGGAGCCTAGCCTCGTACGGGCCCCCGGAATCCAAGCACCGCCTTCAGGATTTCTAAGGGCGCAAATTTTTGATTTCACTCCTCACTACCTATCACAGTTTTGAAGGCCATAAAATGCCAAAATAGCACAAAACCCCCCCAAATGACCCCATTTTAGAAAGTAGACACCCCAAGGAAATTGCTGAGAGGCCTGTTGAGCCCATTGAATTTTTTTTTTTTTTTGTCCCAAGTGATTGAATAATGACAAAAAAAATTAAAATTACAAAAAGTTGTCACTAAATGATATATTGCTCACACATGCCATGGTTATATGTGGAATTACACCCCAAAATACATTTTGCTGCTTCTCCTGAGTACGGGAATACCACATGTGTGGGACTTTTTAGGAGCCTAGCCGCGTACGGGACCCCGAAAACCAAGCACCGCCTTCAGGATTTCTAGGCACAAATTTTTGATTTCACTCCTCACTACCTATCACAGTTTCGAAGGCCATAAAATGCCAAAATAGCACAAAACCCCCCCAAATGACCCCATTTTGGAAAGTAGACATCCCAAGCTATTTGCTGAGAGGCATGGTGAGTATTTTACAGCTCTCATTTGTTTTTGAAAATGAAGAAAGAAATTTTTTTTTTTTCAATTTTCAAAACTTTGTGACAAAAAGCGAGATCTGCAAAATACTCACAATACCTCTCAGCAAATAGCTTGGGGTGTCTACTTTCCAAAATGGGGTCATTTGGGGGGGTTTTGTGCCATCTGGGCATTCCATGGCCTCCGAAACTGTGATAGGCAGTGAGAAGTGAAATCAAAAATTTATACCCTTAGAAAGCCTGAAGGCGGTGCTTGGTTTTTGGGGTCCCGTACGCGGCTAGGCTCCCAAAAAGTCTCACACATGTGGTATCCCCGTACTCAGGAGAAGCAGCAGAATGTATTTTGGGGTGTAATTCCACATATACCCATGGCATGTTTGAGCAATATATCATTTAGTGACAACTTTGTGCAAAAAAAAAAAAAATTGTCTTTTTTCCGCAACTTGTGTCAACATATAAAATATTCCATGGACTCAACATGCCTCTCAGTATATAGCTTGGGGTGTCTACTTTCCAAAATGGGGTCATTTGGGGGAGTTTTGAACTGTTCTGGCATTTTATACACAACATTAGGAAGCTTACATCCACTCTTCTAACCACTTGAAGACAAAGCCCTTTTTGACACTTTTTGTTTACATGAAAACATATTTTTTTTTGCAAGAAAATTATGTTGAACCCCCAAACATTATATATATTTTCAAAGCAAAGGCCCTACAGATTAAAATGGTGGGTGTTGCATTTTTTTTTTCTACACAGTATTTGCGCAGCGATTTTTCAAACACATTTTTTGGGGAAAAAATACACTTTTTTTAAATTTTAATGCACTAAAACACACTATATTGCCCAAATGTTTGATGAAATAAAAAAAAGATCTTAGGCCGAGTACATAGATACCATACACGCCATGCTTTAAAATTTTGCACAAACACGCATTGGCGGCAAACTACATACATTTTTAAAGCCTTTTAAAAGCCTTTACAGGTTACCCTGTTAGATTTACAGAGGAGGTCTACTGCTACAATTACTGCCCTCGATCTGACCTTCGCGGTGATACCTCACATGCATGGTGCAATTGCTGTTTACATATGACGCCAGACCGACGCTTGCGTTCGCCATTGGGCAAGAGCAGGGCAGGACAGGGGTGCTTTTTTTTATTTATTTATTTTTATTATTAATTTTGCTTTTTTATTTTATTTTTAAATTGTTCCTTCCATATTTTTTTTTAATCATTTTTATTGTTATCTCAGGGAATGTAAATATTCCCTATGATAGCAATAGGTAGTGACAGGTACTCTTTTTTGAAAAAACTGGGGTCTTCCAGACCCTAGATCTTTCCTCTGCCCTCAAATCATCTGACCACACCAAGATCGGTGTGATAAAATGCTTTCCCAATTTCCCAATGGTGCTTTTTATATTCGGGGGGGGGGACATTCTTCCCACTGCTTGTAAAAGCAGTCCAGAGGCTAATTAGCCACTAGGATTGCTTTTACATGAAAGCCGGCCGCTGGCTGAAAAGAATGATACCAAGATGATACCTAAACCCGCAGGCATCATTCTGGTATAAACATTCAAAGTCCAGCAACATACCAGTACGTTGCTGGTCCTTGTTGGACATGTATTGTAATCTTTTTTTTTCATGCAGCCAGTTGGCTGAATGAAAAAAGAGATTGATCGGTGGGTATGCCCACTATTAGAATACCGCCCTTCATCCACCCACTTCTAATGATGGGCATACATGCACCATTTATATATGCCGAAGCATGGGGGCATCCTCCCGCAAAAAAGTTATGCCACACACACATGGTCGGACTTTTCCACGGGCAAGCCTCCGTCGGAATTTCGACCGTATGTACGCGGCATTAGGAGCAAAATCACTCCTCCGCTCCTCCGCCCCTGCTGCCCCAATGCTTCGGCATATATCCTTTTTTTTTTAACTGTGGTGGTGAAATCACCTCCTACAGCACTGGAGTCGCAGGGATCAGGCCTGTCTCTGCGAACGCTGCAGTTATGTGTGTTGTGTTTTGTAAGTGACAGTGATCGATCGATACTGCACTTGGGTGGCCTGGGCTGGACGAAGGGGCAAAACGCAGGTGCTAGCAGGTATCTGGGCTGATCCCGCTAACACTGCGTTTTTGGGAACCCTAAACTGCTGGGGACGCTAGTATAGATCTGATCAGATCAGATATTGATCTGATCAGATACTATACCACTAAGGGGGGTGTATGCTTCACGCGTGGGTGTTAGCGTTACTGGCACTAACCTGACGCTGCCTGGGGTGTGACGCAGACCCTCTTTGACGCTAAAACCTAATTGATATCACCCGCCGGGCGATCAGGGGGTTAAACCTTTATTGGGTTATGTATACGGCGGGTGCCCTGACACTATAAAAAGCAAACTAACTAACCAGCGTCACCCGTAACACTTATATGGTGATCACTGATGAAATGGTTAACTAGGGGCAATTAGGGGGTTAAAACCTTTATTAGATAATATATGGGGTACCTGACGCTATAAAAACCTGCGGCGAACCTAAAAAAAATTACTGGCTACCGATCTGCATCACCGACACTAAGACAGCGATCAGAAAAACGATTGCTTAGCGACAGTGGTGATAGGGGGTGAAAGGGTTACCTGTTGGGCGATCAAGGGGGTTAAACCTTTATTAGATAATTTATGGGGGTACCTGACGCTATAAAAACCTGCGGCGAACCTAAAAAAAATTACTGGCTACCGATCTGAATCACCGACACTAAGAAAGCGATCAGAAAAACGATTGCTTAGCGACAGTGGTGATAGGGGGTGAAAGGGTTACCTGGGGGGCGATCAAGGGGGTTAAACCTTTATTAGGTAATATATGGGGGTACCTGACGCTATAAAAACCTGCGGCGAACCTAAAAAAAATAACTGGCTACCTATCGGCATCACCGACAATAAGACAGCGATCAGAAAAACGATCGCTTAGCGACAGTGGTGATAGGGGGTGAAAGGGTTACCTGGGGGGCGATCAAGGGGTTAAACCTTTATTAGGTAATATATTGGGGTACCTGACGCTATAAAAACCTGCGGCGAACCTAAAAAAAATAACTGGCTACCGATCGGCATCACCGACAATAAGACAGCGATCAGAAAAACGATCGCTTAGCGACAGTGGTGATAGGGGTTGAAAGGGTTACCTGGGGGGCGATCAAGGGGGTTAAAACTTTATTAGGTAATATATGAGGGTACCTGACGCTATAAAAACCTGCGGCAAACCTAAAAAAAACTGGCTTCCGATCGGCATCACCGACAATAAAACAGCGATCAGAAAAACGATTGCTTAGTGACAGCGGTGCTAGGGGGTGAAAGGGTTACCTGGGGGGCGATCAAGGGGGTTAAACCTTTATTAGATAATATATGGGGGTACCCGATGCTATAAAAACCTGCAGCGAACCTAAAAAAAATTACTGGCTACCGATCGGCATCACCGACGCTAAGACGGCGATCAGAAAAATGATCGCTTAGCGACAGTGGTGATAGGGGGTGAAAGGGTTATCTGGGGGGCTATCAGGGGGTTAAACCTTTATTAGGGGGGGTTAGGGGGCTACACTGGACCTAAAACTAAACTTTGGTGACACTTTTACAGTCACAAATGTCACTGATTGCAGTGATCAGTAAATAAATGGTCACTGCAATCAGTGACACTGTGGCTGGGGGCTGGGGGGTGATCTGGGGGTGTCTGGGGGGGCCTGGGGGGCGATTTATGTACCTATGTGTCCTGGTGTCAGTGTAGTGTTTTGTGCACTAACCTGGCATCTTCTCCTGTACGGCGCTCGGTATATGTGAGCGCCGCAAGAGAGATGACATCACTTCCTCTGCCTGTGTTTACATTACACAGGCAGGGGAAGCTCTCTCATTCGCCGGGAGCGATCGAGAGGGGGTGGCCGGAATCGAACGGCCGTCCCCTCATGCCTGATCGCTCCCGATCAGTTAACCACCGCTCACTGTAAAGAAGGGGGGTCCGATCAGACCCCCCAACTATACAAAGGCAGTCACGTAGATATACGTGATTCTGCCTGTCGGTGCCATTCTGCCGACGTATATTTACAGTGGGCGGTCGTTAAGTGGTTAAAGTGAAACAATAAAAGTGAAATATTCCTTTCAATTTCATATCTAGGAAGTGTGTATAGTATGCCTGTAAAGTAGCGCTTGTTTCCCGTGCTTAGAACTGTCCCTGCACAAAGTGTCATTTCTGAAGGAAAAAAAGTAATTTAAAAGCACTCGCGGCTGTAATGAATTGTCAGCTCCCGGCAATACAGAGAAAAATCATTGATAAAAAATAAATAAATAAAAATGCGAGAGAGCGCCCCCCTCCTAAACCATACCAGGCCACATGCCCTCAACATGGGGAGGATGCTTTGGGGGTCTGTGACCCCTCAAAGCACCATGTCCCCATGTTGATGGGGACAAGGGCCTCATCCCCACAACCCTTTCCCTATGGTTGTGGGGGTCTGCGGGCGGGGGGCTTATCGGAATCTGGAAGACCCTTTTAACAAAGGGGACCCCCAGATCCCACCCCCTCTATGGGAGTTGGTAAGGGGTACATTGTACCCCTACCATTTCACAAAGAAAGTGTAAAAAAAAAAAAAAAAAAACAACACAGACACCGTTGGGAAAAGTCCTTTATTAAAAATAATTTTTTTTTAAAAAAGATTCCAGCGGTGGTAATCCACTCTCAGTATCCTGCGATGGGTGACCTCCTCTCCGGGGTCCAGCGATGGATGATCTCTCCTCTTCAGGTCCAGGCTCCAACGATGATGTCCAGCGCAGCGAGGAACAGCAAGCATCCTGTCTCCATCGGAGACACCCCGGGAATCCCGGCAGCCTGACAGGTCTCTTATGTAGCTGAGGACGGGGCCACCCGTCACGTGACCCCGTCCCCCTCTGATTAAAGGGGAAAGCCGGGCTTCCCCAGTGACATGCGGGTGACCCCGCCCCCTCTGATGTAACGCAGGTTTCCGTTTCATCAGATGGGGGTTTCCCCTTGCCTCAGAGGGGGACGGGGTCATGTGACGGGTGGCCCCCTCCTCAGCTACATAAGAGACCTGTCAGGCTGCCGGGATTCCCGGGGTGTCTCCGGTGGAGACAGGATGCTTGCTGTTCCTCGCTGCGCTGGACATCATCATTGGAGCCTGGACCTGGAGAGGAGAGATCATCCATTGCTGGACCCCAGAGAGGAGAGATCATCCATCACTGGACCACGGAGAGGAGATCACCCATCGCAGGATACCAAGAGTGGACAAGTTAACGCATGCTCGGAAGCATTGAACTTAATTTTTCTCGGCTCGTCGTAGTGTTTTACGTCACCACGTTTTGGACGGTCGGAATTTAGTCTGACAGTGTGTATGCAAGACTGATGGAAGTCAGCTTCATCGGAATTCCGACGGAAAATTCCATTGGATTTTATTCCATCGGAAATCCGATCGTGTGTACAGGGCATTAGACTCTTGGCGAATTAAACATCCTATCAGCAGACAATATACATTTTACTCCCCACACCACAAAATTGACACCCCCTAAAATGTGTTCAAATGTTATTGTTGTCCTCAAATTCAGGCAGAGTGCAATAAGCCCTTTTTTGGGGCCCAAACTATAATTTTGAGATCATAAACTCATATTTAATTTCAACTACTGTTGTCTGTGTTTCTTATCTGTCTAATATGTTCACAAATGGCCTTTATTTTGGCCACTTGCTCCAATAGTGGAAATGTACCTTATTTGCTACATTAGGTGACAATCTCTTCTTCAGCTAACTATTATGGTGTGCTACACACACACAATGTTTTTGTTCTTAATGGATCTAATGCATGACGTTCAAAAACATTATGCCTTTTGAACTCCTTTAATTTTTGGTAGTCCCAAAAATTTGCGGAGTTGCCCACATTTAAGAGCACATTGTCACTGTAACTACAACAACTTAATACACTGTATTGGGCATTGAAATAATGAGCCGCACATTGTTTAGTAAAAAAACTTTTACTCCAAGCACATTCACATGTGCATTTTAAGGTTTTAAAACAAACCAACATCTTGGTGTATAACATGTATTTTTGCCATTATTTTGCCTTTTTTGTGGCTAAACAGACATGTTAGAAAACATTAGCTACACATCCCCAACTCCGGAACTTATAAAGTTCAACTTTGGTAAAGTGAAGGCCAAATGAGACATTAGTATCCCAAGACTGTGTGGATATTGCCTTCCTCAGATGGGGTGATCTCACCCCTCTAAAAACCAAAATTTGAAGCCACATACACGTAGAGGCATAACTATTAAATGTCCCTTATGATCTCATGCCGAAAATGTGTGTAGTTCCAAACATGTTAGTTTCTAAACCCCCAAAAAACATAGTGTGTCAACATGTGCTATCTCCCATTACGGGGTATCAATGGATGCATTTTGGGGGTGCAACCCCTTCCTCATAACTAAAGTAGGTCAGAGGAAGGGGTTGCACCCCCGAAATACATCCATTGACACCCTATGATGGGAGCTAGCACATGTTGACATACTGTGTGTTTTTGTTTTGACACACATTTTAGGCATGGGATCATGAGGGAAATAAGAATGTTAAGGCACAATTTGTGGGCATCTTAATTTTTTGGCTTTGCAATTCTTCAAAACACACAAAGATTACAAATAACATTTCTTAGGGTAGTGTTTGCCAACTCTCCTTCTCAAGATGCATTCCCAGGTCATGTTTTATATATTTGTTGACTGTTCCAATCGGTGCGACACCGATTTTGCAAAAGTAGTTCCTGCACTACTTTTGCGATTTCAGGTGCGACTTCAATAGACATCTGTGCATGAAGCCACACAAATGTCTATCAAGTAGCACCTGAAATCGCACTGACCTCGCCACTTAGAAATCGCGCTACTTCAAGTGAAGTAGCACAATTTCAAAGTAGCATCAATGTGAACCAGGGCTTAAAAATCATAAAAAACATGTAAATAGGAAAAGTGCAAACAGGAGCCAACAAAGTGAACAAGAAACTTCAGACTAGGCCATATGAACTTAAAATTTGGCAATCATGTCTAAATAATCACATATTCTTCTCTGTAAGGCCCGGTTCACACTGATGCGAGTTCATAACGAATGTGATGCGTCAAAAACATTCTAAATTTGCATGTCATCCATAAAGTCATTGTTTTCAATGACGGTCGTTCACATACATGCGTTGCGATTCCTCTACGAATGCAATAAAAAAAGGCTCTTGTGCGAGTTTACAGCGTTGCGAATTTAGTCTCCATAGACATCAATGTAAATCGTTCTGGAATCGCATTGATGGTTCACATATGTGCGAATTCCACCACACTACTCTCCACAAAAACCAGGAATTACACAGGAAGTTAACACCTTTTTTTTTTACATTATGATTCCATTGACTAGAACATCAATCGCAATGTCCAACTCCTGAAATTTTTGGTAAAATCGCGGTAAATTTGCGGTAAATTCGCACCTCACACAGGACAAAAAACTGAACAAATTCACAGCGCAGCAGTGTGAACCGAGCCTAAAGCAGTGGTAGCCTCCTTTATTTGCTCAAGATCATTCAAACACTGAATCATATCTGCACTCATTCGGCCAATTGTGCATCTTGGAAGTTAGTGACCTAGCAAGAAGACAAACAAGTATTAAGGAAACGATGGTCAAGTGGCTGAGGCCCTACATAGTGAATTATGGTCAAGTTACTAGTCAAATTCTGGAAATACTTACCTACCCAGTCTATTGTTGCTTTCAACCTGCTTGCCCTTCAGACACCTACACTACTAGGAATGTACACACTGCAACTACTGTTATCTTGGCCCTGGTGCCTGGGTCTAAAAAAATGGGTACCTAGCAACACTGCCAGCTCCTTCCACCTCTTCCTTCTCCATGCTAATGTTAAGGCACTACATACTCTGCTAATGTGTGGAGTGGGTGTTTGGTTTGGACATCTAAACACTTGACATGTAGACACATTTGAAGTCAGATTCAAAGACTACTTACTTGCACAAACAAGAGGTTAACAAACAGTTTCTTCCACTTCTGGGTATCTTTGGCCCTCTGTTTGACTTGCGTCAGGAGATGATTCGACAACAAGTACTTGGTCTGTGCTGGGTCCAGGAGTCAGATTCTATGCCTCAAAACCAACATCCTGGTTGAGTTGACCACACTCACTTTCCTCTAAAAATAAACAATACACCATTCATTAAGCCACACCAACTCACATCTGTTTCTAGCATGGATTTTTCTGCATTAGTTGACCAACCTTGCACTTAGTCTGATGACAATATTTTCTCCTGACTAGTGGACTCCACCATGCTGCACTGTGTTTTTTTTTTCAGTGAAAAATGCATCTAAAGGGGAAGGTGATGTAATTTTACAGAGGGCAAACACTGGAATAGTGCCAACATTGAAAAACTCCTGCAGTTTCCCCCCCCCACCCCTCTTGTCTCCTATGGGATAGGGGATATATGATGATCATTCTAGCAGGTGTGACTCTGTGTGACTGTGATCCCCGGGGCCTCTCCTCTACCTATGTCTACACTGGCAAGGCTGCATTAATGGGCACTGATGAGACAGGCAGCAACCAGAAAGTGTTCTTAACCCTTAAGTTCCGCCCTAAGCCCATGTCATTTGGCCCACCTAGAATCACCCGTCAGTGGCTAAATGAGGGTGTTTGAAGTTGTCACTTATGTTTTTGGGGGAAGATTGCCTTGTTGTCTCCCCTGCTGGAGCCCGAGCGAGGGTAGCCTCCCTGCGTCCCTTCTGGTGACTTTTCGTAGCCTCATTTTTTTTGTGCCTCCCTGTTAAATGAAGAGAAAAAAAATAGTTTCAAAAATAAATATATGGAAAAAAAACAAAAAAAAAAACAATATCTGCTTTATATTTAACTTCCTCTTTGAAATACAAATTCAGACAAAGATTAGAGAAAACATTATCTCGATTTATCAAGACCTACTTGGAGAAAGCACATATACAGACAGCTAATTTAAACATATACTGTACATATTGGTTAGATACAAATATTGCTTACTTTTTTTGATTATGTGATGGATGGACTCCATCTGGTCTTGCTCGTGGTGCTTTAGATCAGACCATCTTTTTCTGATTTGGTCCTTCGTTCATTTCACCGAAAATTCTCCCTGCAAAACGGCGATGACCTTCTCCAAAATGAGATCCTTTCAGCTGTTGGGCCTTTCGTAGTTGCGCAGCTTGCAGTCGTAGTCGTGCTTCTCAAGGATGCGTACCGTCTCCACCATCTCACCCTTGCTCATGGGAGTGGCTTTGTGCCTCCTATAAGCTCCACCACCGTGGGGCTGCCTATAATTTGCAGAATTCGCAGAATCTGCCATGTTGTCCCTCCCAAATGTTCCGCTGTGTGTGTCGCATGCAAAAGAGAAATGGTCACGCCCCAGCGTCATGACGCGCTGAGAGCGGAGGTTCGCGCATGCGCAGTGTATATAAAGCTATTATGCGCAATCGATGGAACGGCCGTAGGAACAATCTTGGAGTGTAGGACGAATGATCGCAATCGCCAACACACAAGAGGAGCCAGAAAACGAAGGGAAAATTGGAAATTGGGGTATAGGTGGTTAGTGGCCTATACTGCTTAGATTGAGGCCTGGATTGGGCCTAGTTTGTGAGTTAAGCCAGACATTATGTTTTAACTTGTTTTCTGTCTTGCAGGCATCTGATCATTTATCATGGTTGATAAATTTTACAGCGCCAGATTTTCTTGCCGTACTTCATTGACCTGTACCGTGAGCTGCCCTGTCTCTGGAAGGTCAAAAGTCGAGACTACTCAAATAAAATCTTGAGGAAGGCAGCGTTGGAGAAACTGCTTGAGTTGGTGAAGCCTTTGTACCCCAGGGCAGGCATAAACTATGTCCAGACCACAATTGGCAACTTGAGGAGTATATTTAAAAGAAAGCACAAGAAGGTCATGGACTCACAGAGATCGGGAGAATCAGCAGATGACATATATGTCCCCAGGCTGTGGTATCACCACAGCCTGTGTTTTTTGAGCAAACAGACCGAACCCAGGCCATCGCTGTCAACATTCCCTTCCAGATCTGCTGAGGCCACAGCTCCTGAGGTCCACCCTGCTCCTGCTGCACAGGATGAAGATGTGGAGGAGCCCAGCTTGACCCAGGTATAGCATTGTTGAACTTATTTGTATCCAAAAATATAATGATGATAACTAGACGTTATTGTTCAAATATTTCTGCCTTAACAAAGTGGTTTCCATATCAATAGACAGTAGTGACCAAAAATAATTTGTACAAGAATAAAAAATGCTGGAGTCAGAATGATAGTCTTTTCTATTTGTCCACATTCAATTTGCAACAGTGAGGATATCAAAATTGTGTGTGATTGAAGTGAAAAAAAATAACAAATTATGTCCCATTTTCATACATAGGAAAGTGTCAGTCAGGAGGAGACAGCGGCCAGCAGCGAGATGGAGTAGCAGATCCCTCCCCTATGCTAAAGGGGCCAGGAAGAGCAGGAATCTGTAGGAGGCCACAGCTGCCTTCCTCAACCAGGCCACTACTGCGCTCCGTACTGACCCAGATGAGGCTGAGGCATTTGGGTGTCTGACAGCAAACAAATTAGGCAGATGAATGTGGAGCAAAGGAAAATGTGTGAGTAACTCATGCTGCAGCTCCTCAACAATGGGGGGAGGGGACAAATTACATCCAAAACACGTCATCGCTTTTGGACGGGAGACTGTATGCCGGCCGGCTCTCCTTAATTTTATGCTCGTATTTTACCATATTGCTGTAAGTTGCCACTTTTATTCCAATAAATGGTTTGTTTGGACGATATACACTATGTGGTTTTTCTTTTCTATTTCCGGATAATGATTACTGGGTATTGAGTTCCTGCCTTTGGAGTGTTCCATCCTTGGGTCCTTCATCCATCGTGAGGAAGGGAGCTACCTATGTGCTTGGCTTGTAACCAGCTTGCCTTTGGTAAGCACATTGATTTGGTGGTGGTGCACGTAGGCAGTTTGGTGTGAGTTCTGAAGTTCACCCTCTCTCCTCCACTTCACACCTTCACTTCAAGATTCACGTTATGGATTATATCATGGACTTTTGTTATGGACATTCACGTAATTCATTTTTATTTGCCTGGTGTCCATCTAACCGTTGGCTGGTTTATCACTTATACTTGTTACTATTATTGATTTAACAGTTAGTTAAAGTCAGGGTGTTTGTTTCATATATATGCACATATATTATCACTTGACTATGGTTTTTAATTTCAATTTTTTGCGCAGCTCTTTTTTCTTTTGGTCCTACATCCAAAACACACATTTCTGATTCTGATTTTGAGGCCCCACCTCCACCACCTCCACAGCCAGCACAGGCACCCCACCCACCACAGGCACCCCACCCACTACAGCAGCATGGCACACAGTGGCAATTCCACTCAAAAGTCCCCCAACAAGCACGCTGGGCTGGTGATTTGCAGCCCTTCAATTACTAATTTACTATTTTTTCTTTTGGAATTATGATTTTATTTGTTATACTTTATTTATTTTCGTATGCATAAAATGCACGTTTTGGTTAAGTTAATACTAGGGTTGAGCGAACCCGAACTGTAAAGTTCGGGTTCGTACCGGACTTTTGGGTTTTTGGTACCCGGACCCGAACCCGAACAATGTACCGTATGTTCAGGTTCGGGTTCGGTGTTCGGCAATGTAATGGCGATTTTAAAAAGCTGCAGGGCAGCCAATCAACATTTGTTTAACTTGTGTGCCCTTAGAAGCCATCACAGCCATGCCTACTAATGACATGGCTGTGATTGGCCAGTGCAGCATGTGACCCAGCCTCTATATAAGCTAGAGGCACATAGCACAGCACGTCACTCTGCTTCAGTTAGTGTAGGGTAGGGATGAGCCAAACACCCCCTCTTCGGTTCGCACCAGAACCTGCGAACAGCCAGAATGTTTGCGTGAACTTTAGAACCCTATTAAATACAATGGACTCGAACGTTCGAAATCAAAAGTGCTAATTATAAAGGCTAATATGCAAGTTATTGTCCTAAAAGGGTTTGGTGACCCGGGTCCTGCCCCAGGGGACATGCATCAATGCAAAAAAAAGTTTTAAAAACGGCCGTTTTTTCAGGTGCAGTGATTTTAATAATGCTTAAAATTAAAAAATAAAAGTGAAATTTTCCTTTAAATTTCATACCTGGGGGGTGTGTATAATATGCATGTAAAGTTGCGCTTGTTTCCCGTGCTTAGAACTGTAATTTCTGAAGGAAAAAGGGCCTGGTATGGATTTTGGGGGGAACTCCACGCCATTTTTTTTTAATTTGGGGTGGAGTTCCCCTTAAAATCCATACCAGACCTGAAGGGCCTGGTATGGATATTTGGGGGAACTCCACGCATTTTTTTTTTAAATTTGCGGCGGGGTTCCCCTTAATATCCATACCAGACCTGAAGGGCCTGGTAATTGAATTTGGGGGGACCCCTACGCTTTTTTTTAATTTTTTTTATCAATGACTTTTCTATGTATTGCCAAGAGCCAACAATTCATTATAGCCGCAAGTGAGTTTTAAATGACTTTTTTTCCTTCAGAAATGACACTTTGTGCAGGGACAGTTCTAAGCAAGGGAAACAAGCACGACTTTACATGCATACTATATACACACCCTAGGTACAAAATTTAAAGGAATATTTCACTTTTATTGTTTCACTTTAAGCATTATTAAAATCACTGCTCCCGAAAAAACTGCAGTTTTTAAAACTTTTTTTTGCATTGATACATGTCCCCTGGCGCAGGACCCGGGTCCCCAAACACTTTTTAGGACAATAACTTGCATATAAGCCTTTATAATTAGCACTTTAGATTTCTCCCATAGACTTTTCGAATTTGCCGCGAACACCCCAAATTGTTGGCTGTTCGGCGAACAGGTGAACAGGCAATGTTCGAGTCGAACATTTGTTCGACTCAAACTCGAAGCTCATCCCTGGTGTAGGGAAAGGTTGCTGCTGCTGCTTTGAGGGAGAGAATTAAATAGGAGTCCTGTCCTGATTCAGAAATCAAATTACTCAGCGATCTACCTTGCTTTTGTTGTGTGGGTGCAGTGCACAAACTTTTTATCCTGCCCTGAGCCCAGTGCCAGAGAAAAGATAACTTTTATCTGTCTGTTAGTTAGGTTGGCTTCGGCGGGCATTTTATGCAAGCTCAGTGCACCAGCACTGCATATGTTACTGTGAGATACACCCTTTAGATACTGTTCTCCTATTCTGCTATTCAAAAAATAAAAAAATTAGGGGCAAAAATAATTATTTTGGTGCATTTTCTGCATATCTGCTCTTCAAAAAAATAATAATTTAGGGCAAGAAATTTTTTTTTGGTGCGTTTTCTGGCCAAAAAAATTTGGGGTGCATTTTCTGTATATCTGTACGTGTGAGATAGACACTTTAGATACTGTTCTCCTATTCTGATCTTCAAAAAACTAATAACTTAGGGCAAAAAAAAAAAATTTGGTGCGTTTTCTGCATATGTGTACCTGTGAGATACACCCTTTAGATACTGTTGCTCTATTCTGCTATTCAAAAAACACCCATTTAGGGCAAGATCCTAAATTTGAGAAATATGAGGAGTAGGGTGCCCACCTGTCCCGGATTGCCTGGGATTGTCCCTGATTGGAGTTTTTTCCCCGTGTCCCAGGCAGTTCATTCCGGGACAATACAGAAGTCCCGGAATGAAAAAAAAACACAGTAACCGACCACACCAGTCCGCTCCGCCAACTCCGCCCGTCCGCTGCTGCCACCTTATAAAGTTTAAGGCATCTCTCAGATGCTGCAGGAGGCAGGAGACCAGCCACAGTAAGAGAAACACCAACCTGAGGAGGAGAAGGGGGGGGGAGTTCTGAGGATTCTCTGATCTGTGTTGTGTGAGATGATTGGCAGTCAGGGCTGGCGCCAGCATAAGACAGTGCCCTGCACATGAGGGAGAATAGTGTCCACTCCACATGTCCTCCACCTGTCACGCTGTCTCCCCCCCAATGTTTCTATGACCCCCCTTGTCACACTGTCTCCCCCCAATGTTTCTATGACCCCCCTTGTCACACTGTCTCCCCACAATGTTTCTATGACCCCCCCCTTGTCACACTGACCCCCCCAATGTTTCTATGACCCCCCTTGTCACACTGTCTCCCCCCAATGTTTCTATGACCCCCCTTGTCACACTGTCTCCCCCCAATGTTTCTATGACCCCCCTTGTCAAACTGTCTCCCCCCAATGTTTCTATGACCCCCTTGTCACACTGACCCCCCCCAATGTTTCTATGACCCCCCTTGTCACACTGTCTCCCCCCAATGTTTCTATGACCCCCCTTGTCACACTGTCTCCCCCCAATGTTTCTATGACCCCCCCTTGTCACACTGTCTCCCCCCAATGTTTCTATGACCCCCCTTGTCACACTGTCTCTCCCCAATGTTCCTATGACCCCCGTTGTCACACTGACCCCCCCTTGTCTCACTGTCTCCCCCAATGTTTCTATGACCCCCCCTTGTTACACTGACCCCCCCTTGTCAGACTGTCTCCCCCAATGTTTCTATGACCCTCCTTGTCACACTGTCTCCCCCCAATGTTTCTATGACCCCCCTTGTCACACTGTCTCCCCCCAATGTTTCTATGACCCTCCCTTGTCACACTGTCTCCCCCCAATGTTTCTATGACCCCCCTTGTCACACTGTCTCCCCCAATGTTTCTATGACCCCCCTTGTCAAACTCCAGAGTGCTCCCTAACCTCCCTTTACTTCCTCCAGAGTGCTCCCTTACCTCCCCTTTACTTTCTCCAGAGTGCCCCTTTACTTTCTCCAGAGTGCCCCCTTGCCTCCCTTTACTTCCTCCAGAGTGCTCCCATACTTCCTCCAGAGTGCTCCCTTATCTCCCCCTACTTTCTCCAGAGTGCCCCTTTACTTTCTCCAGAGTGCCCCTTAGTACAGTAGTACTAAGGGGACACTCTGGAGGAGGATGTAAGGGGGCACTATGGAGGAGAATGTAAGGGGGCACTCTGGAGGAGAATGTAAGGGGGCACTCTGGAGGAGAATGTAAGGAGGCACTAAGGGGGCACCCCGGAGGATGTAAGGGGTCTCTGACTAAGTACCGCCAGAGTGCCCCCTTACATCACCCCCCCTTACAATCTCCAGGGTGCCCCCTTAGTGCCTCCAGAGTGCCCCCTTACATCCTTCGGAGTGCCCCACCACCAATGTGGTATAGCAGTGGCTGACAGACTATCAGGAGGTGGTATTTCACTCCTCTTCCTCCTCTCTCCACTAACTACACCCCGCCATACACCCCGCACTCCTATCCTGTACATATTACCCCCCGCCATACACTCCGCACTCCTCTCCTGTACATATTACCCCCCGCCATACATTCCAAACTCCTCTCCTGTACATATTACCCCCCCGCCATACACTCTGCACTCCTCTCCTTTACATATTACCCCCCGGCCATACACTCCGCACTCCTCTCCTGTACATATTAGCCACCGCCATACACTGCACTCCTCTTCTGTACATATTACCCCCCGCTATACACTCCAAACTCCTCTCCTGTACATATTACCCCCCCGCCATACACTCCGCACTCCTCTCCTGTACATATTACCCCCCGCCATACACTCCGCACTCCTCTCCTGTACATATTACCCCCCCCCGCCATACACCCCTCTTCTGTACATATTACCCCCCGCCATACACTCCGCACCCCTCTCCTGTACATATTACCCCCCGCCATACACTCTGCACTCCTCTCCTGTACATGTTACCCCCCGCCATACACTCCGCACTCCTCTCCTGTACATATTACCCCCCCGCCATACACTCCGCACTCCTCTCCTGTACATATTACCCCCCCGCCATACACTCCGCACTCCTCTCCTGTACATATTACCCCCACCGCCATACACTCCGCACTCCTCTCCTGTACATATTACCCCCCGCCATACACTCCGCACTCCTCTCCTGTACATATTACCCCCACCACCATACACTCCGCACTCCTCTCCTGTACATATTACCCCCCCGCCATACACTCCGCACTCCTCTCCTGTACATATTACCCCCACCGCCATACACTCTGCACTCCTCTCCTGTACATATTACCCCCCCGCCATGCACTCCGCACTCCTCTCCTGTACATATTACCCCCACCGCCATACACTCCGCACTCCTCTCCTGTACATATTACCCCCCCGCCATACACTCCGCACTCCTCTCCTGTACATATTACCCACCGCCATACACTTCGCACTCCTCTCCTGTACATACTACTCACCGCCATACACTCTGCACTCCTCTCCTGTACATGAAAAATGAAGGAAACTCCCGCGCTGTCCTAAGTGTAATTAATTAAACTGAAAAATGGAAAATAAGGGAACAGGGAAAGAAGTGGGGGGGAGGGGGAGAGGAAGGGGGGTGGACACTGCTGCCAAACACCTAAGAATCCAATTCGGAGAAACTCAAGTAAATATAAAACAATAATGGTGTTGGCTCTGTGATAAACAAAGAGAAGTGAGAGAAATGTGACTGTACATACTACTCACCAACATTATCACATTCTGAACTACATAAGTCATCTCAGACTCTTTAACAACACCCCCTTTAAGCCAATATTTAGCGCAATTTAAGACATGTCCACTGTTCACCACGATGCGCTTTGCGCACCATATTGTTGTTCTTCTTGATGCCTAGGACCCACTTTTGATCTTGCACATGGGCCCGCTGATTTCATGATACACCCTTGCCCCAAAAATCTGCATTTTTTTGCTGTCAAAAATCATCATTTTTGGGGGGGCGTCCCTGAATGACAGTTTGGAAATGTGGTCACCCTAATGAGGAGACCCTCAAATAAGGGACGTGGCCCCGGTCGTGGTGCTGCTGGTGGAGCTCCTGTTGCAGGGAGAGGACGTGGTCGATCTGTGCCAGCTACACGCACACGTGAAACACCTTCCTCAGGTGCGAGTAGGCGACAGAGCCTGCAGCGGTATTTGGTCGGGCCTAATGCGGCTCTACGAATGTTGAGGACAGGCCCAGGACAAGTACAGGCGATAGTAGATTGGGTTGCTGACAGTGCCTCCAGTTCCTTCACATTGTCTCCCACCCAGTCTACTGCTGAAAGATCAGAGTTGGCACCTGCAGCCGATGTCCATCAGTCTTTTACCTCACCCCCTTGCAAATCAGCCAAGCAGTCTGAGCCCCAAGTCATACAGCAGTCTCTTCTGCTTTTTGATGACTCTGTTAGCAGGGTTTCCCAGGGCCATCCATATAGCCCTGCCCCAGAAGTGGAAGAGATTGAGTGCACCGATGCCCAACCACTTATGTTTCAAGATGAGTACATGGGAGGACCATCGCAGCATGTCTCGGATGATGAAGAAACACAGGTGCCAACTGCTGCTGCTTTCGCAATTGTGCAGACTGACAAGGAGGGCAGGGGTGAAGACTGAGTGGAAGATGATGTGGAGGACGATGAGGTCCTCGACCCCACATGGAATCAATGTTGGTGGACGCACAGAGCCATCAGCACAGCAGAAGAGGGAGCAGGGTGCAAAAGCGGAGCGTCCGTCCCCTAGACAGTACGCCTGCTACTGCCCAACGCAGCAAGGGACCGAGCACACCAAAGCCAGGTCCAAAGAGTTCCCTAGCGTGGCAGTTCTTCAGACAATGTGCTGATGACAAGACACGAGTGGTTTGCACGCTGTGCAATCAGAGCCTGAAGCGAGGCATAAACGTTCTCAAACTGAGCACAACCTGCATGACCAGGCATCTAAGTGCAAAGCACGAGCTGCAGTGGAGTAGACACCTCAAAAACAAGGAAAGGTCGCTGGCTCCTCCCGCTTCCTCTTCTGCTGCAGTCTCTGCCTCTTCATCCACCTCTGTAGTGATAGTGGCACCTGCCACCCCACAAACAGAGGATCTGCCAGCAACACTACCACCTGGGTCACCAACCATTTCCACAATGTCCCATGGAAGAGTTCAGCTCTCTATCTCCCAAACACTGGAGTGGAAGAGGAAGTACCCCCCTACCCACCCGCGATCCCTGGCCCTGAATGCAAGCATTGCAGGATTCCTGGCCTTTGAAATACTGTCATTCCGTCTGGTGGAGACGCAGAGTTTTAAAAGCCTGATGGCATTGGCTGTCCCACAGTACGTCGTGCCCAGCCGCCACTACTTTTCCAGGCGAGCCATCCCTTCCCTGCACAACCAAGTGGGGGACAAAATCAGGTGTGCACTGCGCAACGCCATCTGTGGCAAGGTCCACCTAACTACGTATACGTGGATCAGTAAGCACGGTCAGGGACATTATATCTCCCTAACAGCACACTGGATAAATGCAGTGGCGGTTGGGCCTGAGGCGGATAGCAGTTTGGCGCATGTTCTTCCACCACCGAGGATTGCAGGGCGCTTCAGTTTGCCTCCTGTTGCTAACTCCTCCTACTCCGCTTCCTCATCCTCTACCGCCTCCTCATCTGGTCAGCGTAACACCTTCACCACCAACTTCAGCACAGCCAGGGGTAAACGACAGCAGGCAGTTTTAAAACTTTCCTCTTTGGGGGAAAAACGCCACACCGCGCAGGAGTTGTGGAGGGACATGGAACAACAGACCAATGAGTGGTTGGTGGCAGTGAGCCTCAAGCCCGGCCTGGTGGTGTGCGATAATGGGCGAAATCTCGTAGCAGCGCTGGGCCTAGCCGGTTTGACGCACATCCCTTGCCTGGCGCATGTGCTGAATTTGGTGGTGCAGGGGTTCCTTAAATATTACCCCGATATGCCAGAGCTGCTGCAGAAAGTGCGGGCCATCTGTGCGCACTTTTGGCGTTCTCACCCTGCTGCTGCTTGCCTGTCAGTGCTGCAGCGTAAGTTCGGCCTTCCCGCTCACCGCCTCATATGTGACGTGCCCACAGGGTGGAACTCCCCCTTGCACATGCTGGCCAGACTGTGTGAGCAGCAGCAGGCGATAGTGGAGTTTCAGCTGCAGCACGCACGCGTGAGTCGCTCTTCGGAACAGCACCACTTCACCACCAATAACTGGGCCTCCATGCGAGACCTGTGTGCCTTGTTGCACTGTTTCGAGTACTCCACCAACATGGCCAGTGCCGATGACGCCATTCTCAGCGTTACTATCCCAGTTCTATGCCTCCTTGAAAAAACGCTTCGGGCGATGATGGAAGAGGATGTGGCACAGGAGGAGGAGGAGGAGGAAGAGGGATAATTTCCAAAGCTTTCAGGGCAGTCATTCACAAGTGACTCCGAGGGTGGGTTCCTGCACCAACAAACGCCAGGTACACAATTGTCCAGCAAGAGCACAGTTCTGGAGGATGACGAGGTGGAGGATGAGGAGGAGGAGATGGAGGAGGAGGAACCATGTTCACAGCAGGGTGGCACCCAGACCTGCTCATGGCCATAACTGGTGCGTGGCTGGGGGGATACAGAGGACACAGACGATACACCTCCCACAGAGGACAGCTTTTCGTTGCCTCTGGGCAGCCTGACACACATGAGCAATTACATGCTGCAGTGTCTCTGCAACGACCACCGAGTTGCCCACATTCTAACAGGTGCTGATTACTGGGTGGCCACGCTGCTGGATCCCCGTTACAAGGACAACGTACCGTCCTTAATTCTCTCACTGGAGCGTGATTGTAAGATGCGCGAGTACAAGCGCACGCTGGTAGACACGCTGCTGGTGGCATTCCCACCTGACAGCAGGGGCACAGTGGAAGCACAAGGCAAAGGCAGAGCAGGAGGAAGAGGTCACCAATGCAGCCGGGGCACCGCCAGCACCTCAGAAGGCAGGGTTAGCATGGTCGAAATGTGGAAAAGCTTTGTCAGCACGCCACAACAACCAGCACCACCAGCTGATATGGAACGTCTTAGCAGGAGGCAGCATTTCACCAACATGGTGGAGTAGTATGTGTGCACACACCTACACGTACTGAATGACGGGTATGCCCCCTTCAACTTCTGGGTCTCCAAATTTGGCACATAGCCTGAGGTTGCCCTTTACGCCTTGGAGGTGCTGGCATGCCCTGCAGCCAGTGTATTATCTGAACGTGTATTTAGCACGGTAGGGGGCGTTATCACAGACAAGCGCAGCCGCCTGTCCAGAGCCAATGTGGACAAGCTCACATTCATTAAAATGACCCAGGCATGGATCCCACAGGACTTGTCCGTACCTTGTGCAGAATAGACATTTATACCGGCCTTACCCAGCCATTGTTGTATTTTTGATCTCTCTCACTTTTTTGGGGTGTATCCTAATTTTAAAAAATTAAAAAATAAAAACAAAAACCAGTGTTGGCTACCTCGTCCTCCTCCACCGCCGCTTCCACCTACACCGCCACATCCACCGCCACCTGAACCTCCTACTCCATATGGACCTTGTCCTCCTAGGTCAAGATTATTATTTTTAATTTTTATGTATTTTATGTTATTTTAAGTTATTATTTCCCTATCCACATTTGTTTGCAGAACACTTGCCATGCTCTTAGCAACATTTTACTTTTTTAGAGCCATTTTAGTCCTCAAAAGTTCGGGTCCCCATTGACTTCAATGGCGTTTGGGTTCGGGGTCAAGTTCGGGTCAAGTTCGGGTCCCGAACTAGAACTTTTTTCCGAAGTTCGGCCGAACCCATCGAACCCGAACATCCAGGTGTCCGCTCAACCCTAGTTAATAATAGTTTTTTTAATAATGCACATTAAAAAACAATTGTGTAGTATACTTGGCTATGTGTTTTACTTCAAACAACAGTTTGGGAGTAGGCAGTTACATTTAAAAAATACAATGGGAAATTAACAAGTTACACTAACATAGTTGTATCTTTTATCTTCAAAACTCTGGGATAATTGTTTTGTGGTAACTTGACCAAAAAAAAAAAAAAACAATCATAATAATATTATTCTTGATATCACTAGAAAAAAAAAGCCTTTTTAAATACGTTTGGCAGAACTCCGTCAGTATCACCAGCAAAGCAGCTTCATTATTATCTCATTAAAGAAGAAGAGAATGTGCGCTGCATTTCGACATTTCATAATTTGCAGCATCACAAATGTTAATTCTCCATTACGCACGCTAGTTTACAAGACCGACCGCTTCCGGCTCATGCTTGTTTGTACTTTGGACTTTTGTCTGACGGACTTGTGTACACACGATCAGAAAATCTGACAACAGAACATTGTCCGCGGAAAATTTTAAAGCCTGCCATCCAACATTTGTCAGCGGAAAATCTGACAATTGTCTGATGGAACGTACAAACGGTCAGATTTTCGGCCAACAGGCTGTCATCACACAATTCCCGTCGGAAAATCCGATCGTGTGTACAAGCCTTTAATAGGATCTCATTGGTAAGATTCTTCTTTAAATTAACAGTATGTAAGAATAAAATACAAGTAACAAAGCTAACAATAATAGAATAAGCAAATGTGAAAATGTGGCAAGACAAGATAAAAATAAAATCCTTCTACAGCAAGGCACCTTGAAAATCTAATATACAAGTCCTAGGTGCTGAATAGTTATCAGTTCTCAAATTAGCTCTGAAATTACTCTTTGGAATGCTTGATATATAGGTCTTTTAAAAAATCTAAAATGCCCAAAATATACATTTACATTATTATACTAAATTACTGCATAGACTGTTCTACTGCTATAACACTTTATTTAAATTGCTAACAGACAGAGAGAAAATAGACAAGAAGACAAACATGACCACACTGTGTTTTGAACTTACTATGAAATGCCTATGTTTGCAGAAGTATAAAGTATCTAATTTAAAATGTAATTCATAAATGTGAGGTTTCTAACAGAAAAGCTTACTGCAAGTTTATAGAAAATCAAAGCAGTCCATTTCGTTTTATGTATGTTGAAATAAAATTGAAATATTTTCACCTCAAATAATTTTTAGCCTCAGAATACAATTTTTTTTTTTTTTCCTGAGATACAGTAGCACAACAATTTCTACACACCTGTAGATTACCAATTTGTTATAGAACACAACTTCTAAAATAGACTGGTTGAAATATGTATTGCACCTTATCTAAAATACCACAATTAAAGCAGCCCTTATTTTTAGGTAATGATATACAGTTGAGTAAACTTTGTTGCTGGGATAGATAAATAAAGAGTAAGAGAAGGTGTGTAAAACTTACCTTTTCTAATGAAAATTCTGCTTCAGTTTGCTTTCTGTATTCTCCTAATAATCTTTTCTGAAGAGGAGTATAAGCCAATTTGAACTTTCATCCTATTTTTAAAGGTTATCTCAGGCCCAAAACTTTTTTTTGTTTTAGTTGACAGTGGTAAAAGATTGGAAACCCTGTCTCATTTTTAAAATAAAGTTATTTAACAATATATCATCATTTCCAGTTTAATGGCAGCACAATGGTTTTGCAATCCATCACAGTAATAATAAAGATTCTTAACATAGGTTCAGTAACACTAAATATGAAGGATTGGTCTAGCAGTGGTACAAAGTGGTATAATTTGGAAAGTGAAATTGTACATATTTTTGTAATTAGAAGCAGGTAACAAAGTGTAAAGTGCAGCAGCCAGAAATGTAACAAATTGTTAAAAAAAAGGGACAACGAGGTGGGACTTTACAGGTATATGAAGCAAAGAAATGTGTGTCTCCATCCCTAAATAAGAAAATTAAAGGGGGGGTAGGGGTTTGTGGGACTTTATATGAGGCAAATGGTCAACAAATAAATGGAGATTATATGATGACTTAAAGGAGAAGTCCAGCCAAAGCTCATTTGGCTGGGCTTCTCCTATGGGTCACAGGAGTGCAATTATTTTTGTACTCCTGTGACCCGTTTTCAGCAGAGAGCGGACTGAAGTCCGCTCTCTGATGTCATGGATATCAGTCCAGGCACTGCGTCATCGCGACATCGCGACATCGCACAAAGTCTGGATCCGCCAGGTGCCTGGACTGGCACCCGTCTCAGCCTCTCAGCGAGCCGCTGAGAGCCTGAGATGGCCGCTCCCCACTCCTCCACAGCTCAGCGCTCCAGTGAGCGTGGAGGTGCAGTGCAAAAATCTGCTGATTGACAGTCAGCAGCTCTCTGCTCGGGGAGCTGTGAGAAATGAGCCATCAACGATGTTCGATCACTCGGTTCTCAGTGTAGAGGCGGCGGGGGACAGATGCAGCATCGGAAGGAAGTATAATGGAGGAAAAAAACCCAACCCATACTTCTCTTAACATATTTATTTGTCATAATAAAGTATAGCACTTCACAGTAGATACGTATATAAAAGTAATTTCATAAATATACATCAATATGATACAGTTCATATAAAAGCCAGATAGAATACAGTTCATATACATACAGAATGATATAGCAGCATGTTCCAGTTATCAAAATTGAAATATTACTCTTGGTAACCAAAAATAACCCCCAAAAAAAATAATAATAAACAAATTTATGTGGTGTACATACAGTAATATAATATACAAACATGGTAGCATCCTATATTGCTCTATGCGTTTCTTGGTATAACCACTTCCTCAGGAACTGGTGCATCCATATATAGAGCTAAAATATAAACCCATGCGGTACTGCGAACTGGAAAACCGCCTTGATATTAGTCTGCATTGAAATATGAGGTAGTATGACCAAATGCGGGGTGAATGCTCACAACCACATCCTCGAATAGGGATCTGCATGTGATGTTGAGGCATAACAAATAGTGATAACTCCAAAGGGATATAGGGCTAGAATAAAAAACTCATACAGTATTGCAAACCGAAGGACCGCCATGGCATTAGTCTGCATTGGGAACTGAAGTAGTATGACCAAACGCAGGGCCAATGCCCACAACCACATCCTCAAATGGGGGTCTGCATGTGATGTTGAGGAATAACAAATAGTGATAATTCCAAAGGGATCTTGGTGTCTACACTGTACCATTGTCAACGTGTGATGTACAGCGTTCACAGTGTGCTGTGAAGTGCTATAGTTGTTATTCCTCAACATCAGATGCAGACGCCCATTCGAGGATGTGGTTGTGGGCGTTCGCCACAACCACACCATAGACCCACACAGCACCAGTAAGCCATGCCTTCGCTCCCTCCCCATAAGAGTTTGATTAACAGTAGCAGGAGCCCATGGCTCCTTCTGCTTTTTGAATCTTTTGTGAGAATAGGAACAGAGGAGAGAGATGCTGCAGCTGGGACAGTAACAGAGGAGAGCGAGGCTGCAGCCGGGACAGTGCTGAATCAGTGAGAAGAGTCAGGTTAGTGTGTAGGGCAGCGGGAGGGGGGGTCAGTTAGTGAAATTTTTTTTACTTTAATGCAGGGAATACAGTAGGAGTAGAGCGTGCTGTGATTGTCAAAAGCATGCAGGATCATCAGACATCAGTGCACTGCAATCTCGCAGTGCATTATGGGGAATTCTGTGGCGCTCAAATTTGCCACAAACGTCCAATTATATTCGCTGTTCAGCGAACGAGCAAACACCCGATGTTCGAGTCAAAATTATTGACTTGAACTTGAAGCTCATCCCTACTCATCATGTGATGCATGGGCATCAGCCAAGGTATTAAAAGAAGATGCATATTTGCAAAATTTGTTTTCAAGATAACCCACTCTATCTCATAAATCTTGTACTTCTGCTTTAAAATGTTGAATACATGAGACTGCAAGGAGGTTCACAGGGACAGTAACATATCTTTCAGTGTGGTGTCGGATATAGGTTGATCTGAAGTAGGGAAGGAAGAGATTGGATCATCTGGTTCTAAATCAGCAACAGTACAGGATTGTGGATTGCTCACCTCCATATCAGCATGTGCCGTGAGATCCTCATGGGAGACTCTGTGGGGCCTGGACTTGGCCATAACCAGGACCCTATGGGTTTTTTTTTTTTAAGGGTAAATTTTATTGTACATCTTCACAGTATAGTACATTAACATATTACAGTACATATTCTCATACATTATGACTCAATAGCATTTCCAAACAAACTTAGAATCATATAGGTAAGCATAGGTGTGCGCAGCCTATTGGATTAGGGTGTGCACCCCAAAGCTCAAACACACGCTACCGATCACTCACTGTGTTCACTCAGAAAGGGAAGGGGCCAGTAAATCATATATTTACCGGCCCCTTTCCCACTCATCCTGAGGCTGGGTTCACACTGGCCCGACAAACGCTCCGACATTGGGAGCTCATGTCGCATGACGTGTGAAAATCAATGTTTCCCTATGAGAGCCGTCTTAACTGGTCCGACACAAGTCGGTCCGACTTTGAAAATGCTCCCTGTACTACTTTGGTCCGACTTTGATCCTACTTCAGCCCTTTGAATATCATTGAAGTCGGATCAAAGTAGGATACTTGTCCTAACCATCCAACATTTGACATCCAACATGGTGATTACAACAGCAGTAAAAGGAATTTATCTCACCCTGGGATAGTTTTGATTGGTCAAAGGACAAGTCAGACTATCACAAAGTTGGATCAAAGTAGTATCCTGTTCATGAAAGTCAGATGGATGTAGGACCAATGTAGGACAGATGTAGGACTGATGTGGCAGAGCAAAGTAGGATGAAAGTCGTATGACTGTCGTGTAGTATCAGTGTGAACCCAGCCTAAAACATCCCCCTGTGTGCAGCAGCTGGTGGGAGAGGAGAGGAGGGAAGCCGGAAGCACTGTGGGGGGAAGGGGGCAGGGCAGTAGGGGAAATCTGTGCTGTACAGGATGATTAGGGTGTGCCTGGGCACACCTGGCACACCCTGTGCGCACACCTATGTAGGTAAGCCATGTACATAATATCAGGTAAAAAATTTCAATTTTTATACAACCATTTAACAAAAAAACAGTTATAGGAATTCTACTCAGTTCCTATGTCTCTCCTGTTGTTTCTCGTAATCTACCAGAGTACCTCCTGCTGTACCATCAGCCTTCCACACTTATCTCACTTATCTCCATTTATAACGTATCTATTTACATCTATCATACCTCTACTTCTCCCGATACCTTCTCAATCCAACCCGCCCACACCTTCTCAAATTTTTTTGTGTAAGTTAGTTTGTACATTGGTAGGGCATTATTCACTAGTTTCACCCAGCCTTGCAGAGGTGGAGGTGATGGGTTCCGCCATTTAATGGTCAGGACCTTCTTAGCATAACAAAATAGTATTCTTAACAGGGTTTTCTGCGAGGTGGATATTTCTTCCTCCTCCAGGTCTCCTAAGAGACATCTGGCTGGGGAGTATATATTTGGGAATTCTAAAGTATCCTCCAGAAATGTTAGTATTTCCCTCCAGAAGCTCTCCACCCGGGGACACTGCCACACCATATGGAAAAAGTCGCCCTCTGCTGCATGGCAGCGAGGGCATTCCGATGAGTCCCGTCTACCCATTTTATGTAGTCTCTTGGGGGTATAGTATAGTCTATGAAGGTAATTAAACTGTGCTAGTTTGTCCCTGGCCGAGATCACCAGGACCCTATGTTACCTTGTTTGATAGCAGAGTCCAGAAGCCCTCTTCAGCCAAGTTATCGGCATGTTCTGAGAGGCAGCTGCCACTGAATTTTTTTTTAAAACCCTTGCTAGGTTTGCCAAAAAGACATTAGGTTTCCACGGTTGCAGGTTATCACCGTCTTCTCTGGGGCATGTCAAAGTTATGCCTGAGATTATGGAGCAGCAGGTGGGTGTGTGGCAGTGCTCAGATGATTAATATTGCAGACTCTCCCCAGCTGCAGAACTGGGCTCTGAAATCATGCAGTCATCACCTAGCACAGTCGCCACACTTCCCCAATGTGGTATTTTTTCAAGCAGAATACCGGATATTCTATTGAGCGTTGTCCTTTTTGTTATTAATGTTTTAGAACATCTATTGACACATAATTTCTTTCTGTTTGATGGTGTTTATTACCTCCAGTGGTGTGGGGCTGTAATGGGAGTAAAACTTTTTCCCTCAGGAACATATTTATAGGGTAGTGGAAGTGGTCCTACATCTATGGAGGTACAAACTCTTTTAGATCACGCATATGCATGTATTTGTGGTACATTTATGATTTGATTTTTGTTTGTAAAAAATAAATGCTTGGGTGATTTATAATATTTTTTTGTCATATTTAAATGAAAATATGGTTAATTTGATGTTCCCTGGACAATGGAGTGTTACTTGTATGTTTCCTTTATGTGAGATTAATTACACAGAATGGTTCAGTAGGCACTGGGTTATTTAGGCAACCTATGTCAGGGAACAGTCTGTTGCAAGTGTATTCAGCGCATCCCAGGCTCACTATATGGGGTATCCCTGTTGAACAGTTCTTAAGGTTGCAACAGATCTGCAGTGATGAATTTTTTTGAACATCGGACTTCTATTATATCAGCGGTTCTGGATACACGGTACTCGTGCTCAGTGCTTAATTTGGCTTATACTTTTGCCAAAAATAAAAAATATGACTGACCTTTTGAACAATAAAATAATGTGGATAGGGGTAGCCCTGAAAGGCCTTTCTTTTCAACAGCATACAGTCTGGAATTTGATCGGGTTAAGGGAATTTGTAAATAAGTACTTACCTATATTATAGAATGATCAAAGGTATGCTGAACTTTGAAGGATGATGTGAATATAGTGTCTACTGTATAGAAGAGCCTCTACTCTGGGAAATAGATTATCACCCAGCCTTTTTGATTCTTACTTTGGTAGCCTTCCCACGTGGTTACACTTCAAGGGCAATTTTTGTTGTGGTGCTGGAAATTGCCCATGCTACCCTCACATACTGTGTGGTGATTTGGTTCTTGTGTAGAACCTGGCTGAACTTCCTCTTTAAGTATAGTGTGGATGATTATGGGGACTAATGGAATTTAGTGGGTAAAGTGGCTTGTAAGTACCCTAGTAGAAGACATAGGGGCTGATTTACTATAACTCCTGGAAGTACTGAGCACATCGCAAAAAATAGCTCCAATTTTTGACAATTAAAAATTCCATGCGCGAATTTGCGAATGAAAAAGAGCACTATTAGCAGCAAACAAGTGTTAGTAAATGTGAAATCAGCGCTAATTAGCGAATCCGCGTACGCGCAAATGCCAATTTCCACTGAGTTTTTATATAGCACTGCACTGTAACCATGATCCATGTATGTGAAAGAAACATTTTTATATGAGATGTGCTCTATCTATTGCTGTATATTGCAATTAGTATTCCTAGTTTTTTTCCTTCTTTTGCTAACGAATGCAGTTATGAAGGATTATTACATAGTAATGTCTGCTATTCTGTAAAATTACATGTATTAAACATTTAGGTTACCCATTTGTTGTATGTTTTTATCATGTTTTTTTTTTTTTTTCATTTAGGTGGCTATAAAGCGGTAATTATTTATGTTCATTCTTTAATCATACTTCACTATTATGCAGGTCTTGTACTTAGCACAATGGCTTAGTGGTCTGCTCAGATGTCACCACAGCTCTCATGGTACAAGTTCAAATACCATCCAACAGCTATGTTTATTATTTGCACAAGCAAATTAAAATAAACAAACAAAGAAATGTAAATGGCCCGTTAGCTAGTGTGTGATGTTTGGAAGTCCACACCATAATATTATTGAATAAAAGTGCATTGGCTAATTGGCATTCACCTATTTTCAGCATATGCTACTTTGGCTAATTGGCTAATAGGCATTTGCCTTTTTTCACCAATACAATCTTTTAGTATCTCTCTGTGGGATTTGAACCCATGAGTGCTTCAAAGCCTGAGTTGTTCAAGGTAGAAGTGCTGACCACTAGACTATTGAGCATAGCACAAACATCTATTAGTGTGTGTAGATCAGGGGTCTCAAACTGGTGGCCCTCCAGCTGTTGCAGAACTACAATTCCCATGAGGCATTGCAAGGCTAAACAGTTACAAGCAGGACACCCATAGGCAGAGGCATGATGGGACTTGTAGTTCCGCAACAGCTGGAGGGCCGCAGGCTTGAGACCCCTGGTGTAGATTAACCACTTAACGACCGCCCACCGCCGATTTACGTCGGCAGAATGGCACGGACAGGCAGAATCACGTAGATCTACGTGATCGCCTTTGTGCAGTTGGGGGGTCCATCCGGACCCCCCTTCACTGCAGTGAGCGGCCGTTAAGTGTTCGGGAGCGATCAGGCATGAGGGGGGGGCGCTCGATTCCGCCCCCCCCTCGCGATCGCTCCCGGCCAATGAAAATGCTTCCTCCGCCATGTGATGTAAACAAGGCTGGAGGAAGTGATGTCATCTCCCTCGCCGCGGTCTTTCCGTTCCCGGCGCCGAGCAGAGAGGAAGCAGGTTAGTGCACTAACAGTCCACTGACACGTAGGTACACATAGGCACACAAATCACCCCCCAGTCACCCCCAGATCACCCCCCAGGTCACCCCAAAGCCCCCAATCACAGTGTCACTGATTGCAGTGATCATTTATTTTACTGATCACTGCATTTAGTGTCATCTGTGATTGTAAAAAGTTGCAGGGCAGTTAGGATTAGGCCCCTTTAGGTCCAGGGTAGCCCCCTAACCCCCCCTAATAAAGGTTTAACCCCTTGATCACCCCCCAGGTAACCCTTTCACCCCCTAACTTCAGCGTCACTAAGCGATTGTTTTTCCGATCGCTGTATTCGTGTCGCTGGTGTTTTAGATAGGCAGTTATTTTTTTTTAGGTTCGCCGCAGGTTTTTATTAGTGTCAGGTACCCCCATATATTATTTTAACCCCCTGATTGCCCCTAGAGTTAACCCTTTCACCAGTGATCGCCGTATAAGCGTCACTGGTGTCACTGGTTAGCCAGTAAGTTATTTAGTTATTTAGGTTACCCGTCAGGTTTTTATATAGTGTCAGGTACCCCCATATTTAACCTAATAAAGATTTTAACCCCCTGATTGCCCCTAGTTAACCCTTTCACCAGTGATCACCATATAAAGGTTACGGGTGACGCTGGTTGATTAGTTTGCTTTTTATAGCATCAGGGCACCCGCCGTATATAACCCAATAAAGGTTTAACCCCCCTGATCGCCCGGCGGGTGAGATCAATTAGGTTTTAGCGCCAGAGAGGGTCTGCGTCGCCCCAGGCAGTGTTAGGTTAGTGACAGTAACGCTAACACCCACGCGCAAAGCATACACCCCCCTTAGTGGTATAGTATCTGATCAGATCTGATCAGATCTATACTAGCATCCCCAGCGGTTTAGGGTTCCCAAAAACGCAGTGTTAGCGGGATCAGCCCAGATACCTGCTAGCGCCTGCGTTTAGCCCCTCCGCCCAGCCCAGCCCAGCCCAGCCCACCCAAGTGCAGTATCGATCGATCACTGTCACTTACCAAACACAACACACATAACTGCAGCGTTCGCAGTGCTTGGTTTTTGGGGCCCTGTACGCGGCTAGGCTCCCAAAAAGTCCCACACATGTGGTATCCCCGTACTCAGGAAAAGCAGCAGAATGTATTTTGGGGTGCAATTCCACATATAACCATGGCATGTGTGAGCAATATATCATTTAGTGACAACTTTTTGTACATTTTTTTTTCTTTTTGTCATTATTCAATCATTTGGGACAAAAAAAAAATATTCAATGGGGTCAACATGCCTCTCAGCAAATAGCTTGGGGTGTCTACTTTCCAAAATGGGGTCATTTGGGGGGGTTTTGTGCCATCTTGGCATTTTATGGCCTTCAAAACTGTGATAGGTAGTGAGGAGTGAAATCAAAAATTTATGCCCTTAGAAACCTTGAAGGCGGTGCTTGGTTTTTGGGGTCCCGTACGCGGCTAGGCTCCCAATAAGTCCCACACATGTGGTATCCCCGTACTCAGGAGAGGCAGCAGAATGTATTTTGGGGTGTAATTTCACATATGCCCATGGCATGTGTGAGCAATATATCATTTAGTGACAACTTTGTGCAAAAAAAAAAAAGTTTGTCATATTCCCGCAACTTGTGGCAAAATATAAAATATTCCATGGACTGAACATGCCTCTCAGTAAATAGCTTGGGGTGTCTACTTTCCAAAATGGGGTCATTTGGGGGGGTTTTGTGCTATTTTGGCATTTTATGGCCTTCGAAACTGTGATAGGTAGTGAGGAGTGAAATCAAAAATTTGCGCCCTTAGAAATCCTGAAGGCGGTGCTTGGTTTCCGGGGTCCCGTACGTGGCTAGGCTCCTAAAAAGTCCCACACATGTGGTATCCCCGTACTCAGGAGAAGCAGCAGAATGTATTTTGGGGTGCAATTCCACATATAACCATGGCATGTGTGAGCAATATATCATTTAGTGACAACTTTTTGTAATTTTTTTTTTTTTTTTTTTTTGTCATTATTCAATCACTTGGGACAAAAAAAAAAAATATTCAATGGGCTCAACATGCCTCTCAGCAATTTCCCTGGGGTGTCTACTTTCCAAAATGGGGTCATTTGGGGGGGTTTTGTACTGCCCTGCCATTTTAGCACCTCAAGAAATGAGATAGGCAGTCATAAATTTAAAGCTGTGTAAATTTCAGAAAATGTACCCTAGTTTGTAAACGCTATAACTTTTGCGCAAACCAATAAATATACGCTTATTGTCATTTTTTTTACTAAAGACATGTGGCTGAATACATTTTGGCCTAAATGTATGACTAAAATTGAGTTTATTCGATTTTTCTTATAACAAAAAGTAGAAAATATCTTTTTTTTTCAAAATTTTCGTTCTTTTTCCATTTATATCGCAAAAAATAAAAATCGCAGAGGCAATCAAATACCATTAAAAGAAAGCTCTATTTGTGGGAAGAAAAGGACGCAAATTTCATTTGGGTACAACATTGCATGTCCGCACAATTTACAGTTAAAGCAGCGCAGTGCCGAATCCCAAAAACAGGCTTGGTCCTAATGGCCCGAAATGGTCCGGGGCTTAAGTGGTTAAGGAGATATTTCTTGCACCTACAGGTAAGCCTTAATCTAGGCTTACCTGTAGATGCAAGTTGTCTAAGTGGGTTTACAACCACTTTAATATTATTGTAACAACCGAGCTCATGCTGATGTGGCATTGGCTAATAGGCATTCGCCTCTTTTCAGCATATGCTGCTGAGTGTTTGATGGTGGGACTACTTTATATTCTAGGTATAATTGTACTCAGCACAGTGACTTAGGCCCCTTTCACACTTGTGCGACCTGAAAGTTGTGTGATTTTGATGCGACTTTAAGCAATGCCTGTGTAATCTTGAGGTCTATGGACGCAGGAGTCGCAGGGAAAGGCGCGCAATCTTCCGTCTGCATTTTTTCTGCGATCCCAGGGAATACCTGTGTAAACTTAAGGTCTATGAACCTCAACTCGTATCAAAGTCAGACCAAAGTAGTACAGGGACTACTTTGAAGTCGGTGTGACTTGAAGTTTCACAGATATAAATGGTACACATTGAAAATCATAGGGTATGACTTGTCATGCAACTCTGATGACCAAAGTCGCAGGAAAAGTCACTCAAGTGTGAAAGGGGCCTCAGCCCGACTTTGTGAGCGATTTCAGAGACATCAGTGCACTTTCCTGCACAGATGTCTAGTGAAATCACATAGGTCTCAACTGTCCCTGATTTGGAACAAAGTCCCTCTGTCCCTCTTTCCTCTTCATTTGTCCCTCATTTTGTTTGGATCTGTATAGTTCGATATTAAATGCAATTTTTATCCTTCAAAAAGTGTTTCCCAGCGCTAAACCTTTCATCTAATTTCTAAATTGCTTTGTTTGTAAATTCCCAAAGCCAATCTAAAGGGATCTTATTGTTAAAAAAAAAAAAAGCACTTGGGGGTTTAACTAATATTTTTTTTTTTTTTTAATAATTCTCCTTTAAGAAGGTGTTTTAGGAGGTGTGTCCTATGCCTACATACTTTTGCTAATAGTTGTCCCTTATACAAATCTCAAAAAGTTGGGAGGTAAGAAATCGCCTCCTGAAGTCGCCCAAAGTAGTGTAGGAACTACTTTTGGGAATCTGTGTGGCGTCGCACCAATTCGGACAGTTCTATTGCCGCCAATAGGCGCCGATTTGGCCTGCAATTTGACATGTAAATTCAGAGCTATGTTAACATGGGTGAAGTTGCATAGATATGAATGGAACTCATAAGGGGGGGGGGATACTTTTAATGTGACTCTGAGGGCCAAAGCTGCATGAAAAGTCACATAAGTGTGAAAGTAACCTAATGAGATTAAATAACACCTTTGAATAAAGCCCCATTTGCACTTGTGCGACCTTAAAATTGCACAGCTTTGCCATGACTTGAAGCAATGTCTGTGTTATCTTGTGGTGTATGGACCTCAAATCGCATCAAAGTCAAACCAAGGTAGTGCAGGGATGAATTTTCCCCACTTTCAGGATGCACAAGTGACAATAGGGCCAAATTCAAAGATATCCTTGAATCTCTTTCACACTGCTGCGACCTGAAAGTCACCCTAATTTGCTGCCACTTTGTCGCTGCAACTTGGCCCCAACTTCTGGGAATGCCTGTGTAATATTGCGCCCTATGTACCTCAAGTCACATGAGGCTCTGTTTCCACTATTGCAACCCTAAATTCGCATGATTTTGCTGCAATTTTGATGCAACTTGGAGCAATGCCTGTATATTCTTGAGGTCTATGGACCTCAAGTCGTATCAAAGTGGGACCAAAGTAGTGCAGGGACTACTTTGATGTCGCACAGATATGAACCATACTCATTGGAAATCATGGAGTATGACATGTCATGCGACTTTGCAGTCCCAAGTTGCATGACAAGTCGCACTAGTGGAAACCGAGCCTGAAAGTCACACCAAAGTAGTACAAGGACTACTTTGAAGTTGGTCTGACTTAAAGTAGCACAGACATGAATGGTTATCATTGAGAATCATGAAAAGTTGCCCAACTGTGAATCAAGTCATATATATTTTAATAGAAAGGAGCTCTCATTTATACTTGCATAGTCCTTACTGATTTACATCAGCAAAACAAATGCAGGAAGTGGTGATGTGTGCACATGGGCCAGAAGCAAATGTGTAGTGATACCAAACAAATCAATGAAGCCCACCCACACCAAATCCACCCCCACCTTGAGTAAGCACAAGTACATATCCTACACTTACCCGGCAAATCAGCAGCACCTCCTCTTTGCTAAAGAGGGAGCTCGCCATGTCCACCTAGATCAGTGGTTCTCAACCCCTGTCCTCAGGGCCCACTAACAGGCCAGGTTTGCAAGATAACTGAAATACATCACAGGTGATATCCTTTGCTGCTCAGTGATTGCAGTATTCTAGCCTGCATCTCCCCAAGGTAATACTTAAAATCTGGCCTGTTAGTGGGTCCCGAGGACAGGAGTTGAGAACCACTGACCTAGATGGAGATCCTGACCAGCACAGGAACTTCCGGGTGATTACAATGACTCATTTCCGGGTCAGGAGGTGAAACCACGCTCTGTTGATTGCAGCTGCGAATATTTGATCGCAATCACACTTAGAATTTATTATTTGCAGATATGCAAATCTGTATTTCTACATATGATATTTGAAGGTAAACTTAAGGGAGTTTGAAAAGGAATGGGGTCTCTGCCATAGCAGCAGGGGAATTACAAAGGCAAAAGGCCCGGTTTGAGCTCTGCTTCACACTGACAGCGGGAGGAAATCGTTCAGCTGAACGCATACGATTTTCATTCCCGCATGTCAGTCCCGACTGTAGGAGGGGGGGGGGGGGTACATCAGTGCAGGTTTCTACACTTATATCAATACAAATCACACCAATTAGAACAGCGCAATTGCCACCGATCTGACATGTCAAATCGCACCAATGCAAACCAGAGCTGACACATACAACACTGTCTATCCTCCAGCTGAATTCATTACCTGCAATTCTCCACAGCTGTTATATATAAAGATTCCACCTTTATCATTTACTTGCAGGTGTGCTGAAGCCTAGGTTTACATTGGGGCGATTTGTCATGCAATTTCAGAAATCAAATCGCATGACTATTGGTGGCAATGGCACTGTTCCAATCGATGCAACCCCAATTTTGTGGCACCGCACCAATTTGCAAAAGTAGTTCCTGCACTACTTTTGCCGATTTCAGGTGCGACTTCAATAGACATTTGTGTATGAAGCCACACAGATGTCTATCAAGTAGTACCTAAAATTGCGCTAGCTTAAGTGAAGTAGCACGATTTCAAAGTAGCATCAATGTGAACAAGGGCAAAGAGATTCATTTTTTGATGCACAAATCCATACAGAAATAAAATTAAGGATTTTTGCACTTTGCCAAAAAAAAAAAAAAAAAGCACACACCAAAGCTCAATAACGTACTTTTATTTTGCCAGCAGAAACAAAATTAGGTCCATTCATTTACTAGCTTCAAAAAAATTGGGACAGGATACACGGTACTCAATTTAGCAATTGGATTTTAAGGGCCCTGCTCATAGGAGCTTACAATCTAAAATTTGTCAAAACCTTAGAGTGCACACAGCTTTACTTTTAGTGTATAACGGGAAACATCACATTTTTATCTGCAAGAATATAGAAATATACTCAAGTCATTCTTACAAAGCATTCCAACATAATAAAAAAGACATGTTCAAAACACCCACCCCCACCCCACAATCCACATATACATACATTGGTGACCATGTTCTGCTGGAAGCTGCATTTCTGTGTACATGATTAAGCAATGAGATCCACGAGTAGAAGGTCAGAAGATGCTTCCAAACGATTTTGCACGGTCAGACAAGAACAATACACACACAATTTTTGATTGAAAAAATGCACAAGAATTTCAGCAAATAACACGAGTTAGAAGTTTGTCAATCTGCACAATATCATTCCTTCTCTCCCCCCCACAAATCACAGCAAAAAACCTGGCCTTCTCAGACCAAACGAGCCCCCATACTGCAGGCCTTTATATAAGAGAGGTTGTATTGTTAGCAAACTGACACACGCCCAATAGAAGTACACGCCCAATAGAAGTACACGCCCAATAGAAGTACACCCCCACCAGTATCTTTCAATCTGTCCCTTTGTGTATGTCTAAAGTGATTGCACCTGATGGCCAGGAACAAATAATACTATTTACAACTGTGTTAGCCCTTGGCTATGTGCATCAAATCTCCAACTACAGGCCAAAGATCCAAGTCCATTTGCATGCACATAAACAAAGCAACAGTTTTCTAAGCATATGTACCTGTGCAGTGTAAACCCTACAATTTTAGATGTCCAAGTCCCTGGGTATGATTAGTGCTAACAAACATTAACATCGGGCCCTGGCTCCAATGAGCTTCCAATCTAAAGTCCAAAATAAACTTTTTTACATTAGAGACTATTTTGACAGGAGACAAATAAAATGCCAGCATGTCTTAGGATTGTGGTGAGAAACCCACACATGGAAAACATATAAACTTCAACATAAGCAATAGCACGTTGCGGAATTGAACCAGCAACCCCAGTGCTGCTAGACGGAATTGCTGCCCACTTAGCCACCAGGCAGCCTCACACATGTTCTCTGCATCTCTGTGGTGTGAACCAGCCCTAAGTCAATAGCCAAGTTCCGTGTCTCCAAGCAATATACAATATATTGGCCTAAGTATTGGGACGCCTGCCTTTAAACACACATGAACTGTAATGGCATCCCAGTCTTAGTCCGTAGGGTTCAATATTGGGTTGGCCCACCCTTTGCAGCTATAACAGCTTCAACTCTTCTGGGAAGGCTGTTCACAAGGTTTAGGAGTGTGTCTATGGGAATGTTTGACCATTCTTTCAAGTGCATTTGTGAGGTCAGGCACTGATGTTGGACGAGAAGGCCTGGTCTGCAGTCTCCGCTCTAATTCATCCCCAAGGTGTTCTGTTGTGTTGAGGTCAGGACTCTGTCCAGGCCAGTCAAGTTCCTCCATCCCGAACCCACTCATCTATGTCTTTATGGACCTTGCTTTGTGCACTGGTCCAAATCATTTGGTGGAGGGGGATTATGATGTGGGGTTGTTTTTCAGGGGTTGGGCTTGGCCCCTTAGTTCCAGTGAAGGGAACTCTTAAGGCATCAGCATACTGAGACATTTTGGACAATTTCATGCTCCCAACTTTGTGGGAACAGTTTGGGATGGCCCCTTCCTGTTTCAACATGACTGCACACCAGTGCATGAAGCAAGGTCCATAAAGACATGGATGAGGGAGTTTGGGGTGGAGAAACTTGACTGGCCTGCACAGAGTCCTGACCTCAACCCAATAGAACTCCCTTTGGCTGAATTAGAGCAGAGACTGCGAGCCAGGCCTTCACATCCAACATCAGTGCCTGGCCTCACAAATGCACTTCTGGAAGAATGATTAAACATTCCCATAGACACACTAAACCTTGTGGACAACCTTCCTAGCCTTCCCAGAAGCTGTTCTAGCTGCAAAGGGTGGGCCAAATCAAATTTTAACCCTACGGACTAAGACTGGGCTGCCATTAAAGTTCATGTGTGTGTAAAGGCAGGCATCCCAATACTTTTGGCTAAATTGTGTATCTGGCAAGATTTACAATGGTGGTGGAACCCTCCTATACATATATACAACATTTAGACATAGTTTTAGGACCTGGGAGATGAGACAACTTCTCTACATGAAGCAGCATGTTTGAGATTTGAACCCAGGCACTAAGGGATGCTAAGCGGAAGTTCTAACCTCTAAGCCACGGATAAACACACATAAATACTGCATTTCTTTGGACATACAGGTGATGGAATTACATTACGCAAGAGTTACTCTTCTTGATTTATTCTGTGATATTTGGTGTTTTTTTGGGGGGTGAGTTTAGAATTGTGATATTACCCTCAAATTTTGGGGAATTACATTTTGATTTCTGATGTTGGAACACATATCAAATTTTTGGGGCTCAAATTATGATTATTTAGAAATAATAAAAAGCACAAAAAAAGTGACTAATTTTAAATTTGCATCAGCAATAGTATTGATTGTGCTTTGTAAAGACACCTGTTTGATTTGGGTAAATATTGGTGTGAGATGGAGAGTAACTAGTGAAAGTGACAGAGAAAAAAATATTTTATCAAAACATTCAACATTCTAGCTTTCTTTAAAAACAAAATATTTTAATTAGAAGCAACATTGTTGCAAAGGAAATTTTATTTCAGAGAAAGATACATTTCATCGCAACATTAAAATAATTTATTTGTAAAGTTACAATTGTATCATTAGAATCAATGGCTAAAACTTGCATTGGACTAAAATAGCTCAGATTTTCACTTCCAAAACATGCTCTTTAATTAGCTCTCATTTCGGTATTTACTATAACTCTTGTGAAAAAAGACACTTGAGTTAAAATTTGAGTTATATTAGCTCTGGGCATGCTCAGTTTCGTTTGCAAATAGTTGTCCAAAAACGGGCATTTTTTTACTTCTCAGACTTTTAAAGATATTTCAGTGTAGAAATCACTTTTTCACACAGTTTAAAAGCAGATTATCTTTAAATAATATACTGCATATTTCAGTACCATTTAGGCAATTATATCATGCTCTAAACATTATTTCCATGTGCACAACTCCAGTTTTTAGTAGAGTAAAGATTTGGGCGCTATTTGGATTCTGGGAGCTATAGTAAATTCGATTTTGGTAAGTATTTTTTCTCCAGCGCTATAGTGAATACCGTTTTCGCGCTAATTATCGCAAATTGCCGCGATTTGTGCTAACTAATGCGAATTCGTGGCAATTTGCGCTAATTAGCGCAAATTCGCAGCAATTTGCGCTAATTAGCGCCGTGGCGCTATAGTAAATTACCCCCATAGTAACAAAATCCAACAGAGTGAATAAGGGGAATAAGCAACTGCAAGAACCATTAGGTAAATGGATTGGGCAGGAGGAACTCCCTCACCCAAGTCCACAGCAGGTAAAGTAGGGAATCAGGAAGAAAGAGATGTCCATGGCATGTTCAGGGTAGAGCAACCCCATACCCAGGAGGTGGTGGTGTGTTGCTGGTCAGCCAGCCTGAAATGTGGGAAGTTGTTGTCCATCCCTCCATCGTCAGGATGGTGTGCATGCCCATTGCCACTGAGCAGGTGGAGTTTTTTTGTCAAAGGCAGATGGTGGAGTATCCAGTCAGAATTTCAGGTCCACCACAGGAAGTCTAAAATAATCTAGGTCTCTAGGTGCTTTAAAAGATGTGGGCTTGGCCAACAGTCCTTGCTAATAAATGGAATTAGTATCCCCCTTGGTATGTCACTCCAGCTTCCAACAGGGGCAGGTAAGTGAACATAGGGCTTTTTTCTGGTGAACATCCTTCTTGAGCATCCATATTGAAAGGTCAGAGTATAAGTCGGAGTCTGCATCCCATCTAAGTTCAGTGGACCCTTTTCTTTAGCTCATTCCACAATTGCTTCTTTTTTGTTTGAAGGGGTGGGCCAGACACAGCACATCCCCTGGTTCTGTAAGGTTGGGATTGTGGTTTTCTGGGGTACTGTGGACCCTGTTTATCTCAGTCTTATCCATGTCAGTGCAGCCAAGCAAGATGTTGAAAATCCCTTTTACAGGGATAATGTTGAACCAATATTAGTTTGTCCTTGTGGTACCAGAGTTTTTTTTTTATGTGGAAGTACTACTCATGTACAGTGTTTCTATAATTGCTGTGGTCAGGGTTGTGAGAGGCATTTGCTCCATAACTAGAAGCATGTGAAAGTATTTCAGGCCCTCGTACAAGTCCGCCATACCTTGCTTTTGAGCCTCCCCAATGCGTTACAACATGGCTTAAATGTTTTGTTTAGTTGGCAGAAGGGCAAAGTACTTTTGAATAGGCTCACCCAAGTCAGTATTGTCAGACTTGCTGTCTGATGCTTATGATTCTCTGCAGTAGTAGGGATCTTAAATGCAGAATTCTGGAACAGGAGCTTCAAAAATATGCATTTCCATGTGGCCATGAACAAACCATGCTTTCTTTTGTAGAGTTAACCTTATTGCTCAGATGAAAAAGCCATATCAATAACTTTCAAATCTCTTGATCAATGCAAGAATACATGGATGGTTTTTCAATAATATTAAATCCTTAGCTATATAACTTTTGTAGATTAAAGCGGAGATCCACCCAGAAAAAAAAATTACATTAAAAATTCAAAAAAAAAAAGAAAAAAATTAATAGAAAAAAAAATAAAATTTATACTCACCCGAAATGCCTGTTGCTATGTGGAAGTCCCCTAATCTGCATCTTATGCGCCTCTTCTAATCCGCGGTGGGTCTCCTTCCACTTCCTCTTCTTGTGAATTATCCGAGCATGCAGCCTGGTCGGTCAGGAAAGGGGGTGGGGACGAGCGAGCGCCCCCCCCCTCCTGAGCTGTACCAGGCCACATGCCCACCCCAAAGCACGCTGCCCCCATGTTGTTGGGGACAAGGGTCTCTTCCCGACATCCCTGGCCGTTGGTTATCGGGGTCTGAGAGCGGGGGCTTATCGGAATCTGGGAGCCCCCTTTAATAAGGGGGCCCCTGGATCCCGGTCCCCCACCCTATGTGAATGAGTATGGGGTACATCGCACCCCTACCCATTCACCTGGTGGGAAAAAAGTCAATAAAAAAACACTACACAGGTTTTTAAAGTAATTTATTAGGCAGCTCCGGGGCATGATGGGACTGCGACGTCATAAGGGGGCGGGGTCACCGGGTGACATCACCCGGTGACCACGCCCCATGCCTATATAAGTCATTGTGAACCGCACGCACAGCATTACAGTGGCAGAGAGTGACGGGGCAACATCGGGAGGAGAGAAGAGGGAAGAAGACAATGATGAAGACCGGGCCCCCGCTAGCAAAAGAGCTGGAAGAAGATAGCGGAGGTGCCCGTCAGAAGGCAGAAAGCCCCCGGAGAGCGGGAGAAGAACCGGAGAGTGCGGAGAAGGCACCGGAGAGCGGGAGAAGAGGCCGGAGTCGGAAGAAGACCCCCGGAGCTGCCTAATAAATTACTTTAAAAACCTGTGTAGTGTTTTTTATTGACTTTTTTCCCACCAGGTGAATGGGTAGGGGTAGGGGTGCGATGTACCCCATACTCATTCACATAGGGTGGGGGACCGGGATCCGGGGCCCCCTTATTAAAGGGGGCTCCCGGATTCCGATAAGCCCCCCCGCCTGCAGACCCTGACAACCAACGGCCAGGGTTGTCGGGAAGAGGCCCTTGTCCCCTTCAACATGGGGGCAGGGTGCTTTGGGGTGGGGGGGCCGCAGGTCACCCCCCTGCCCCAAAGCACCCACCCCCCCATGTTGAGGGCATGCGGCCTGGTATGTTTCAGGAGGGATACCAGACCAAAGGGCCTGGTATCGTCTGAGGGGGGACCCCCACGCCAATTTTTTATTTTTTGGCGGGGTTTTCCTTCATCCTCAGCACGCATGTCGCACCGCAAGTCGGATCATGATGATCCGACATGCGGTGCGACTTCTATTCAAATCAATAAAAAATTGGCATGGGGGCTTAGGGGGTTTCCCTTTAAATCCATACCAGACCTAAGGGCCTGGTATGGACCCATAGGGAACCATTGAATTTGAATAGAGCCAGAGAAATGCGGCTGAAAGCTAGCCGCTAAACGTCCATTGATGTCAATGCAAAACGCTGATAAAATCTCAGCGTTTTCCTGCCAGCAATCCGGCGTTCAAAATGGCAGTTTTTGAGCTCCAGTGTACATGGAGCCTTAATGTCTGTCAGACACGAGTAGAGGAGAGCCGATTGGCTGCTCCTCTGACAGGGGGGGTCGGTGCTGATTGATTATCAGCGCAGCCCCCCCAAGGATTCCCACACTGGACCACCAGGGACACCACCAGGACCACCAGAGATGCTCGCCACTAGTCACCACCAGGTATGCTACCCATGGCCAACAGGAATGCCAATCAGTGCCCACAATGGATGCCAACCAGTGCCCACAATGGATTCCAATCAGTGCCAAACAATAATGCCTGCCAATCAGTGATGCCCATCAGTACCATCCATCAGTGTACATCAGTGCCACCTATCAGTGCCCATCCGTGCCACCTATCAGTTCCCATCTGTGCCACCTATCAGTACTGCATTTTAGTGCCCATCAGTGTCACCTATGTGTGCCCATCAGTGCTACATATCAGTGCCACCTATCAGTGCCCATCAGTGTCGCCTATCAGTGGCCATCAGTGCCGCATATTAGTGCCCATAATTAGTGCCCATCAGAGCCACCTCATCAGTGCCACCTCATTGGTGCCACCTCATCGGTGCCCATCAGTACCGCCTTATCAGTGCCCGTCAGTGCAGCCCCATCAGTGCCCTTCAGTGAAGGAGAAAACGTACTTATTTACAAAGTTTTGTAACAGAAACAAAAAAAAATCACAATTGTCATTCAAAGTGCAACAGCGCTGAAAGCTGCCCTGTATTGACGTGGTTAAGGACTGAGCCTCTTTCTGAGATTTGGGGTTTACAAGTTAAAATAATTTTTTTGGGCTAGAAAATTACTTAGAACCCCCATATATATTGTTTTTTTTTCTAACACCCTAGAGAATAAAATGGCGGTCATTGCAATACTTTCTGTCACACCATATTTGTGCAGCGGTCTTACAAGTGCACTTTTTTTGGAACAAATACACTTTTTTTTAATCAAAAAATAAGACAACAGTAAAGTTAGCCCATTTTTTTTATATTGTGAAAGATGATGTTACGCCAAGTAAATTGATACCCAACATGTCACGCTTCAAAATTGCGTCCGCTCGTGGAATGGCGACAAATTTTTACCCTTAAAAATCTTCATGACAATGTTTAAAAAATTCTACAGGTTGCATGTTTTGAGTTACAGAGAAGGTCTAGTGCTAAAATTATTGCTTTCACTCTACCAATATCGGCGATACCTCACATGTGTGGTTTGAACACCGTTTCACGTATGTGTTCGCTTCTGCATGTGAGCTCGGCAGGACATTAACATTTTTTCTTCTTATTTATTTTACTTTTTCATTTTTATTTTTACACTATTCTTTGAAAAAAAAGTCACTTTTATTCCTATTACAAGGAATGTAAACATCCATTATAATAGAAAAAAAGCATGACAGGACCTCTTAAATATGAGATCTGGGGTCAAAAAGACATCAGATCTCATATTTAAACTAAAATGCAATAAAAAAAAAATTTCCCTTTAAGAGCTATGGGTGGAAGTGATGCTTCCGCCCTTCAATGGTAGGGAGCTGGGAGGGCCATATTCCCCTCACTCAGCTCCATGTCAAGCAGGAAGAAGGATCCAATTGCCTCTGCCGCTGCTGGCAGGGTGGCCCTCTCCCGCCACCAATAAAAGTGATCTTGCAGTGAATCCGCCACAGAGACCACTTTTATCTGAAACCGGACCGCTCACTGAAGAAAAGGATATCGGGGTTATGGTAGCTAGCTGCTGTCATAACAACGATTTCCCTCTTCAAAGTGCCGAAGTATATCAGCGTGAGCCGGTCCGGAAGTGGTTAAAAGGCTTCCAAAATCTCCTATAACTAAAAAAAAAATGTATTAATTTCTTCATTTAGCCCCCGTTAGCACTGAACGCGGCTTTAAAATCACGCTACTCCAGCATGATTTCAATGCCGCACATTAGTGTGATTTGCACTGCCGATTTGATTGAGCCTAGCCTTTTTCAAATTGCCCTACTGAAAATTACACCTGTAAAGACAGTATCATAGACATACATTAGATGCACTTCAGATTTGATTTGTAAATCACATGTAACACCTAAAGTCGCACCGGATTCAAAATAATCTTCCTTTATTAAAATAGCCTGCAGGAACAAATTCTATTCTGACATGTTTTGCACTAGGCACAGAACTTTCTTGAAGAATTCTTTGAGAAAGCACTGTGCCTAGCGTGCACCTGTATATGATATACTATGTAGAAATGACCTGTATAAAATAATAAACATGTTAGTAATGCAGAAACTACAGATTATAATAAAGAAAAAGGCTTTAAAGATATAAAGTGGGCAATCAAGAAAAAAAGGGATTTTTCACCCTGTAGGAGCTTAGATAAGGACATGAACTCACCTACTAATTTTAATACAATATTACAGGGATTATACACACTTTGCAGTTCTAATGCATGTGTTGCATTATTTGACACACATTACCAGTTTTGTTCAATCATCAGGCTTTGCTTTATGGCAGTTTATTAAATTTGGAATAAGCTGCCAATGCACCAGAATGAACAAAACATGGACATGCAGCATTTTTACAACACAGCACACATTACTGCATTATCATATATTGTACTGATTTGCAACAAATTTGTGCCAGTTCTTCTTTGCCTTAGTGCATTAGAGTGCATTCAAAATGAATGGCACAGCTACATGCTAATGCATGTAAAATGCGGTGTCATGCTTTACTGCAAAAAACCTAATCAAAGTGTAAATGGGCCCTAAGAGAATAATTTTTTAATGTAAATAGTACAATATTTAACTAAATGGCTCTCATTCTTTTATTATACTTGTTTTTTTATTTTTTATTATATAAACAAAAAAAAGACAGAAAATTGTGAAAAAGCGGGGGCAACGAACGAAGATGGCCGCAAGGTAAACTCACTCCTCACCTCCCGGACACATTGGCCTGTATAACCCACCACTGTGAGCATTCCTCTGTCCCTACTGCATCTCATTGGCTCCCTGCTGCTCCCAGGCACCACATGGGGAGAACCCTGAGGACCCGGTGTGGTCTCCCGTGGTGAGTGACGACCTGTAAGTGGCCCCAGGCCAACAGCCAAGGCTGCACAATGCCGACCTCCTATTCTGCTTCAAATTGATGCTGCAAACGGAGCTGTCGGCCATGACTTTCAAACTGGCCTCACACCTCACCAAGAAGATAGAGGAGCTCGGCTCCCGCACTAACGACCTTGAAGACAAGATGGATGCGGCTGCCACCATCCTGGAAAACCATGAACAGGATATCTCAGACCTAAAAAAATAACTGGAAACGGCCCTGCTACGCCTGGAAGACTTTGAAAACAGAGCTTGCCGGGGTAATCTGCTTCTTTGCGAAATACTAGAGACCATTGTAGACCTTACTTCCACCATGACTGCCTTATTTCAAGAGCTTGTCCTGGCAATCCCTATTGACAGGCTGGAATTTGATCGCATTCATCTGGCTTTCGGTCCCAAGAAGCCTGAAGGTCCTCGTGAAATTGTTATTAAATTCACCTACTACCAAACCAAGGAGACCCACCTGAGGGCAGCCCAGGAAAAGTCTGATCTAACGTTCCAGGGACACCACTATCAAGTCTTTGCAGACCTTTCCCAGACCACGATTGTGAAGAGAAGGCAGGATTAAACCTTATACCACAGCCTTGCCTGCCCATCAAATTAGCTACAGATGGGTTTTCCCCTTCAAGCTCATCTTCTCCTACAAGGGCTGCAGTCACACACTGACCTCACCTGCAGAAGCGCAAGCTGTCCTGGAGTTCCTCTGCCTACTGCCACACACCAGAGGCAACCAGAGTCCAGCCTGATCTATATTCTCTCAGTCCTCCATCAACCTCCCGAGTCGCACATGAGAGGAGATGAAAGGCCGCAAACGATCCCTTCCTCATACCCCATCTATGGCTGGTCCCCACGCACTGACCCCAGATAAACATTGGGACTGTGAGTTTGGTTTAATCTTTTAAGCTCCTCGGGCTAGCTTGTTTTCCCCCTACCATGCTATCACGTACCAGGTACCAGGAGGCCATTGGAGAGTGGGCTTCCTTTGCAGCTAAGTTCCAGACTCCCCTGAAGGTGAGACAGGAGGTGTCAGGCAAAAAGTAGCACAGGTTGCCTGTGAAGTTGCTTGCAGAAAACTCACGAAATACCACTGTTGCGATGAACAGAGTCTGCAGGCAGGTGGCACCTGTGAGGTTTTACAGGTCTGTAAAGTCACTAAGATAATATAGTAGTCAACACAAGCCGACCTCAGAACCAGGAGAAAAACAGAGCAGACAAAGTCAGGTGGAAGCCTGGATCAAACAGGAGAAGCATGCAGAGGGTATCTGTGAGATTAGCAGGGGTCAAGGACTGGAGACAGGCAGACAGGTCGGGAACATGCCGGGACACATACTAGGGATCACAGGAGCAAGGAATCACAGGAACACAGGTAACAAGCTGAGATCAGTCAGAAACTTCAAGCACCAATACACTTTATTATAAAGGCCCATGTGATGTGCTGCTGGAGATGCTGGGTCCTAGAGACCTTTTCTGTAGTTGGTGCCCTGGCAGATGCTGGGTCCTAGAGACCTTCTCCTGCTGTTAGCGCCCTGACACATGCACTGTGAGCGATGGTAGGAACTGTTTGCAAATCTTGGCTACTGTTTTGCCTCTTGGCTACTGTTTTGCCTTACAAGTCCAAATATTCTTACCCCCCTGCCCTATGTTAATTAATTTTGTTTTGTTTTTCTCTTTTTTTTGCATATACCGGACTGCTCTCTGAACCCCGTTAGACCTGCAGCCTGTTGGAGCCACTCCAGACATGAACTCCTCATGGCTCTCTGTCATGGATATGCATTAATGTCTGTCTGCCATCTTACCTTTCCTCTTCATGTGTTCATCTTAGAGGCCAGACTCTCTCTCACCTGGCTTCCTTTATAATCTCCTCCCAGCCTGACTCCACCCCAGGCCCTATCACAGAACACTATATTAACCTGTGCACTGCAAGCCTGCTTTGCTGATCAACGTGTTTGTTATGCATTGTGTGTTTGGGTTCCTGCCTGCCGTGTGCTACGTCTGTCTCTCTGTTACGTTATTGGCTTGTCCCCGACTATCCCTGTCTGCTTGTGACCCTTGACCTTCGGCTTGTCCTTCGTTATCCTGGTCTGCTTGTGATCCTTGACCTTCGGCTTGTTATTCGTTATTCTTGAATCTTGTGCTGCTGCTTCCCCTCTTCTCCCCTTACCCTACGGGGCGTGAACTAGGAGACTCTAGGGGCCACGACCTGGACCTAGCCTGCAGCGTAACATCCTTACCACTAGAGGCTCTGGAGAAGACCTGCTGGGTCTTAGACTCCACGCCCTGGGGAATCTTGGCTCTAGCTTCCTGTGGGATCCCGGTTGTGCTCCTCTGGTCCCGCTTTCCACAACCACCCAGTTTCCTATCCGCAGCAGTCAGCCATAAGGTTCACTATCTTGTGGTGCACTCCTGTCCCCCTACAGTGTGCACCTGTCATCTGGCCGCAGACTTGAAACCCAGGAATCGAATCAGACTCAGGTGATGCGATTCCTCCAGGATCTGGCTTCTCGATTCGAGCAGCTTCAGGCCTCCTTGGGAACCCCGAATCTGCAACCTCAAGTACAACCAGCGGCTGTACCTATCGCACCAGTCGCAGCCACACACACACTAAAACTGCCAGCTCCGTTCCATTTCTCTGGGGACTCCAAGGCCTGCAGGGGGTTTCTCAGCCAATGCACGATTCATTTTGAGCTTCAGCCTCAAAACTTCCTTTCTGACCGGGCTAAGGTAGCCTATATAATTTCCCTCCTCTCCGGTGAAGCTTTAGCCTGGGCTGCCCCCCTGTGGGAGAGGAATGATCCAATGGTTTCCAGCCTGTCCGACTTTTTGAAGCTCTTTCGTAATATCTTCGAAGAGCCAGATCGGGCTTCTTCAGCGGCTAGTGCTGTCTTACGTCTTCACCAAGAATCTAGTTCAGTGGGACAATATGCTCTTCAGTTCCATATCCACACAGCTGAATTGAGCTGGAATAATGAGGCCCTAGTCACTACCTTTTTACATGGCCTCTCTGACCAAGTGAAAGACGAATTAGCGGGAAGAGCCATTCCCATCAGTCTGGACGATGTAATTTCGTTATGCTATCAGATTGACATTCGTTTTCAAGAGAGGTCCCTAGAAAAAAGACGCCAGCACTCTCTGGGTCCTAGCCAGTCTGAGATCCCCTCCCTTCGTCCCGTGGAGCATCCTCCACCTGCTGAGGAACCTATGCAGCTGGGCCAGACCAGACTAACCCCCCAAGAACGTGCTAGGCGCAGAACTCTGGGCTTGTGCCTCTATTGTGGGGGCAGGGGTCATTTTCGTGACTCCTGCTCGCTTCGTCCGGGAAATGCTCGGATCTAATACATTTGGAAGGTGGAGTATTGGACCCAGAAACATCACCTTCTCGCCTTCTCTTGCCGGTGTTCCTTCACGTAGGCACTTCTCCTCAGTCAACCCTTGCATATCTGGATTCCGGGGCCGCCGGCAATTTTATGGATTGGAGAACTGCTTCTTCTATGAAGCTTACCCTTTCACTTCTCACTACCCATTAGGATGTCGGTAGGGATTCTCCACCAGGAGTGGATATCCATTCTCATTCTACCCAAGGCCTCTACCCCCGTTGTATTGGGCCTCCCTTGGCTACAGCTCCACTCTCCACATGTGGACTGGGTCTCTGGGCAGATCCTGGCCTGGGGTTCCTCTTGTTTCTCGTCGTGTCTTCTCAAGGTGGCCCCCAAGGAGAGTCTTCCGGTTGCTGCCACTTCTGTTTCTTCTGATCTTCCCGCTGCATACAGCGATTACCAGGATGTGTTCTGTAAGAAATCAGCTGAGGTGCTTCCTCCCCACAGGTCTTTTGACTGTGCTATTGATCTTGTCCCAGGAGCAACTCTACCCAGGGGCCGTACCTACCCTCTGTCCATCCCAGAGACCCAGGCCATGTCTGAGTATGTCGCAGAGAATCTGGAGAGAGGTTTCATCTGGAAATCCTCATGGCCTGCAGGGGCAGGGTTCTTTTTTGTTGCCAAAAAGGATGGTACCTTAAGACCCTGCATCGATTATCGAGGTTTAAATGCGGTTACTATTAAAAATCGATACCCCTTACCCTTGATATCTGAGCTATTTGATAGGTTGAAGGGTGCCTCCATTTTCACCAAGTTGGATCTCAGAGGCGCGTACAATCTCATTTGAATATGGGAGGGTGATGAATGGAAGACTGCATTCAACACTAGAGACGGGCATTACGAATACCTGATGATGCCTTTTGGTCTGTGTAATGCTCCAGCCGTGTGTCAAAACTTTGTCAATGAAATCTTCAGAGATCTGCTGTACCAGTTTGTTGTCATCTATCTGGATGACATTCTGATCTTTTCTGAAAATCTGCTCGTCCACAGAAACCATGTCCGCACCGTACTTCAGCGTCTTAGAGAGAACAATCTCTATGCCAAGCTGGAGAAATGTTCCTTTGAATGTTCTGAGGTCCTGTTTCTGGGGTGCTTTGTCTCATGTTCGGGTCTTCATATGGATCCTGGGAAGGTCTTGGCTATTACCAACTGGCCTCTTCCTGCTAGCCTCAAGGCCACACAGCGCTTTCTTGGCTTCACAAATTATTATAGACAGTTTATAAGGAATTACACTTCCATTGCCGCGCCTATTATCGCTTTGACCAAGAAGGGTGTGAATGCCAAAGACTGGCCTCCCGAAGCTGTCTCTGCATTTCACAACCTGAAACAGGCCTTTGTTTCTGGACCTCTCTTGAGGAGACCAAATCCTGGGAATGCATTTTTTATTGAAGTGGACGCTTCCTCAATGGGGTGGGAGCTGTGCTTCTTCAAATCTTTGAGAAGAGACATCAACCAACCATGTGCGTTCTTCTCCAAAAAAAATTCTCAGAAAGAGAGGAATTATGCCATCGATGATCGGGAACTTCTCGCAATTAAATTGGCGTTAGAGGAGTGGCGTCATCTTTTGGAGGGTTCCCCTCACTCCATAACGATCTTTACTGATCACAAAAATTTACAATATCTACAGAATGCTAAACGTCTGAATCCTAGACAGGCCAGGTGGAGTCTCTTCTTTGCCCGTTTTAATTTCACGATTACCTACAAACCTGGTTCCTGCAACGGTCGGGCTGATGCGCTCCCTAGGTCATTTGACACTTTGGACGAGGAGTCCGCCCCTGAACCTGAGCCGATCATTCCAACCTCGTGCATTGTTGCCCACTCTACCACCCCGAAGTTAAAAATTCCGCCTGGTAAGACCTTTGTCCCCACTGAGCTAAGAGCTAAGATCCTTCGTTGGGGACATGATTCCAAGGTGGCAGGTCATTCTGGATTCCTCCGTTCCTTCCTACTCATCAGTCGTCACTACTGGTGGCCTAATCTCCGCTCAGACGTCAAAGACTACGTTAAAGCTTGTCACGTCTGTGCTCAGTCCAAATCCTCCACACAAGCTCCTGCTGGTCTCCTCATGCCCTTGCCCATTCCTAACCACTTAACGACCGCCCACTGTAATTATACGTTGGCAGAATGGCACCGACAGGCACAATCACGTATATCTACGTGATCGCCTTTGTATAGTTGGGGGGTCCGATCGGACCCCCCTCCTATACAGTGAGCGGTCGTTTTCCATTGGGGAGCGATCCGAGATGAGGGGACGGCCGTTCGATTCCGGCCACCCCCTCGCGATCGCTCCCGGCGAATGAAAGGCTTCCTCTGCTGTGTAAATGTAAACACAGGCAGAGGAAGTGATGTCATCTCTCCTCGTGTCGGTCTTTTCGATCCAGCGCGAGGAGTGAAGACATCTCACAGTAAGTGCACCAACAGCCCACTGACACCAGTACACGTAGGCACACTTTTCACCCCCCAGTCACCCCCAGATCACCCCCCAGATCACCCCCAGTACCCCCAGTCACAGTGCACCGTTGGCAGTGGTCATTTTTTTACTGATCACTGCAATCAGTGTCATTTGTGACAGTAAAAAGTTGCAGGGCAGTAAGGTTTAGGCCCCTTTAGGTCCAGGGTAGCCCCCTAACCCCCCCTAATAAAGGTTTAACCCCTTGATCGCCCCCCAGGTAACCCTTTCACCCCCTAACGCCAGCGTCACTAAGCGATCATATTTCCGATCGCTGTATTTAGTGCCGGTGGTGCCCTAGATAGCCAGTTATTTAGTTTTAGTTTTGCCGCAGGTTTTTATAGCGTCAGGTACCCCCATATATTATTTTAACCCCCTGGTTGCCCCTAGAGTTAACCCTTTCACCAGTGATCACTGTATAAGTTTTACTGGTGACACTGGTTAGCCAGTTAGTTATTTAGTTATTTTGGTTACCCGTCAGGTTTTTATATAGCGTCAGGTACCCCCATATATAACCTAATAAAGGTTTTAACCCCCTGATTGCCCCTAGTTAACCCTTTCACCAGTGATCACCATATACGTTTTACGGGTGACGCTGGTTGGTTAGTTCGCTTTTTATAGCATCAGGGCACCCGCCGTATATAACCCAATAAAGGTTTAACCCCCTGATCGCCCGGTGGCTGATATCAATTAGGTTTTAGCGCCAGAGAGGGTCTGCGTCGCCCCAGGCAGCGTCAGGTTAGTGCCAGTAACGCTAACACCCACGCGCAAAGCATACACCTCCCTTAGTGGTATAGTATCTGAACAGATCAATATCTGATCTGATCAGATCTATAGTAGCGTCCCCAGTGGTTTAGGGTTCCCAAAAATGCAGTGTTAGCGGGATCAGCCCAGATACCTGCTAGCACCTGCGTTTAGCCCCTCCGCCCAGCCCAGCCCAGCCCAGCCCACCCAAGTGCAGTATCGATCGATCACTGTCACTTACCAAACACAACACACATAACTACAGCGTTCGCAGAGACAGTCCTGATCCCTGCGATCGCTAACAGTTTTTTGGTAGCGTTTGATACATTTGCTGACAGTCAGGTGCTTTTTTTACCTGTGAATCTTACTAGTGTACCCCTAAATTTAGAGCCCAAAATGGCAAGACGAAGGTACACTAGTACGAGATTCTGAGCATGACAGATAGTGAAGAGGAGGTCACGCATCTGTCAGATTCAGGCTCAGAATATCTTCCCGTAGAAGACAGTGAAGTCAGCGGCTCCACGTCAGATAGCTCTGACGATGAAGGTGAGGTCCCTGCTAAGGTCAGGCGTACCCGATCCCGATCTTCTGAGGTTGTTGAGGAGCAAGAACCGCAGGTCTCTCGTATCATGGAGCAGAGTAGTACTAGAGCCGCTATTCCTTCTGGTAAATTGGCAAGCACCAGCGGCCTAGTACAGCCTGGGCGTACATCCAGTACTGCAGTATCACGTGGTGACGTGGCGAGTCCCATAAGTGCAGTTCAAGCTGGCGAGGTGGCAAGCACAAGTAGTGTCCCGCTGCCAACCAGAAGACAAAGGCAGGCCCGTCGTGCCCGTTGTGCCCTTCCTGCAGAATTTGCCTATCCTGATTGGGTCCCCACCACTTCTGCAGAACCCGTACTTCCCCCATTCACGCAAGGGGGGGAAAGTTTGGCACTTTAAATGAGGCGCATATGTGGTGCACCTCCATCCCTGATTCGAAAAAATATAAATGGAAGTTTGGGACTTTGAGTGAGACTGTAGACATGGTGTAGGTAAAAAAGGTACATGTTTATTCAAAATAAAACGCATGAACATCTTCAAACAGAAATCACATAGAGGGAAAAACATTCTGGTTGATGCGATTCCCTAGAGTTACACACACATAAGTATGGGTATGCACAATATAAGCAACAAGGTACATCAGTGTGTGACCAGGTGCCACACAGTGATCCGTATGGATAATGGAATACATTTTGTGAATAACATATGTACAGATATCACATGGCAACAAGCGCTAAAAACATGAAAAAATTAGCATATAAAACCAGTAAGAGCATAAGTAAATGATTACAGGTCCTTCTCAAAAAATTAGCATATTGTGATAAAGTTCATTATTTTCTGTAATGTACTGATAAACATTAGACTTTCATATATTTTAGATTCATTACACACAACTGAAGTAGTTCAAGCCTTTTCTTGTTTTAATATTGATGATTTTGGCATACAGCTCATGACAACCCAAAATTCCTATCTCAAAAAATTAGCATATCATGAAAAGGTTCTCTAAACGAGCTATTAACCTAATCATCTGAATCAACTAATTAACTCTAAACACCTGCAAAAGATTCCTGAGGCTTTTAAAAACTCCCAGCCTGGTTCATTACTCAAAACCGCAATCATGGGTAAGACTGCCGACCTGACTGCTGTCCAGAAGGCCATCATTGACACCCTCAAGCAAGAGGGTAAGACACAGAAAGAAATTTCTGAACGAATAGGCTGTTCCCAGAGTGCTGTATCAAGGCACCTCAGTGGGAAGTCTGTGGGAAGGAAAAAATGTGGCAGAAAACGCTGCACAACGAGAAGAGGTGACCGGACCCTGAAGAAGATTGTGGAGAAGGACCGATTCCAGACCTTGGAGGACCTGCGGAAGCAGTGGACTGAGTCTGGAGTAGAAACATCCAGAGCCACCGTGAACAGGCGTGTGCAGGAAATGGGCTACAGGTGCCGCATTCCCCAGGTCAAGCCACTTTTGAACCAGAAACAGCGGCAGAAGCGCCTGACCTGGGCTACAGAGAAGCAGCACTGGACTGTTGCTCAGTGGTCCAAAGTACTATTTTTCGGATGAAAGCAAATTTTGCATGTCATTCGGAAATCAAGGTGCCAGAGTCTGGAGGAAGACTGGGGAGAGGGAAATGCCAAAATGCCTGAAGTCCAGTGTCAAGTACCCACAGTCAGTGATGGTCTGGGGTGCCATGTCAGCTGCTGGTGTTGGTCCACTGTGTTTTATCAAGGGCAGGGTCAATGCAGCTAGCTATCAGGAGATTTTGGAGCACTTCATGCTTCCATCTGCTGAAAAGCTTTATGGAGATGAAGATTTCATTTTTCAGCACGACCTGGCACCTGCTCACAGTGCCAAAACCACTGGTAAATGGTTTACTGACCATGGTATTACTGTGCTCAATTGGCCTGCCAACTCTCCTGACCTGAACCCCATAGAGAATCTGTGGGATATTGGGAAGAGAAAGTTGAGAGACGCAAGACCCAACACTCTGGATGAGCTTAAGGCCGCTATCGAAGCATCCTGGGCCTCCATAACACCTCAGCAGTGCCACAGGCTGGTTGCCTCCATGCCACGCCGCATTGAAGCAGTCATTTCTGCAAAAGGATTCCCGACCAAGTATTGAGTGCATAACTGAACATAATTATTTGAAGGTTGACTTTTTTTGTATTAAAAACACTTTTCTTTTATTGGTCGGATAAAATATGCAAATTTTTTGAGATAGGATTTTTGGGTTTTCATGAGCTGTATGCCAAAATCATCAATATTAAAACAAGAAAAGGCTTGAACTACTTCAGTTGTGTGTAATGAATCTAAAATATATGAAAGTCTAATGTTTATCAGTACATTACAGAAAATAATGAACTTTATCACAATATGCTAATTTTTTGAGAAGGACCTGTATGTTGTCAACTGAGTTGATGCGTTTTCTGATTGTCCGACGCGTTTCGTGTATAAGTTACACTCTTCAGGGGCTAATGCTCAGGACATCTAAAAAATATAATACAGTGTAAATAACTAAATCTGGTTGCTGGTCAAAGGAAATAGGTGATGGAAAACAAAAGCCCATCTTGGGTACTTACATGGAATCTGGTACAATGGGTGTGGTACATATGGAGCCCTGACCAAAGATAAGTCCGTCATGGGAGCTGAGGTGATATATAGCCGCACTTAGGCAGGGTGTACTATTGCAGCCCTCCTAAGAACACCGGAACATGCAGTGTTGATGTTAATAATACAAATTGAACCAGAGGTGGCTACCAAGGGCAATCTAAAAAAATGACACAAAAAAATATAAATGTCAAAACATGTTCATGCCCGGTGAGGGAAGGACCACAATGGGGAAATAAAGGGTGAAATGACCTGATGCTCAAATCCCAGGAGTCCCAAAAATGCAGGGACCGATCCATGAACCATGCAGTATGGCGTCTCAGGATAGTGGTGGAGGTGTATTTGGGGAAGGTTCATATAAGAGCACTCCACACAGGTGCAGACTAATCATCACCAGCATTGTGTAGGCAATAGAGAACACCCCACACACACACACAGGTGCAGGCTAATGATCACCAGCATCATGTAGGCAAAGCGTAAGCCAGGAGGAACCCCCGACGTGGGTGGGGGAACGCCCACGGAGGAGCTCGTGTCTCCAAGCTGCGCCGGCTAAGATGGATGAACGCACGCTCAGTGTTAAGACGCCAACATGTGACGTCCCACGCTGGGCGGGACGCATGACGCCGATGCGCTATGTGCCCGGGCCCCACCATCACACAACCCACCGCCCATGTGGGCGGGGGAAGGGGGACAGCAAAGCGGACGCGCAGAGCGCATCGCAGCTCCCAGATGACAGACATAAAAAGGCCAGGGACATGCATAAGACCAAACCCCAATCCCAGAACCAGGGTAAAACGCATGTATGCTGCCCATTCTCATGGACATGGATGAACCATGTCCTGAGAGAGCACAGCCTCAATAAGGCACATTACCTAATGGGGCTTGGCAACCTAACACTGCCCAACCCGGTATTCAGGTGGAAACAGCTGATTTTATGCCAATTGATTTTTATTCGCTGTTTTTCACGGAAGATCTCTATAGATCTATTGTGGACCAGAGTAATTTATATGCTGGTCAATTCATCGCCGCTAATCCCCAGATGCCTTCCATTGCCAAAGATTGGAAACCAATTATGGTTTCCGAATTTAAGACCTTTCTGGGCCTTTCCCTCAACATGGGCACACATAAATTCCCATCATTGTGTGCTTATTGGTCCACGCACCCAATTGACCACATGCCCGTGTTCTCTGCCTCCATGCCCAGGACACGATACGAGCAGATTTTGCGGTTCATGCACTTCAACGACAATGAACTTTGTCGTCCACGTGGAGACCCTAAATACGACCGGCTCTATAACATTCGGCCCCTCATAAACCACTTCAATGAACGTTTTGCAGCCTTGTTTATTCCCGATCAAGTTGTCTGCGTTGATGAGTCCCTGATTACATTTTCTGGCCGCTTGTCTTTCAAGCAGTACCTTTCCAACAAGCGTGCCAGATACGGGGTCAAGCGCTATAAGTTCTGTGACAGGGCAACAGGCTATGTATGGAGCTTTACGGTTTATGAGGGAAAAGACAGTCAGGTTGAGCTGGTCAACTGCCCGGATTACATAGGGAGCGCTGGCAAGATAGTGTGGAACTTGGTGTCACCCTTATTCGGAAAGGGGTACCACTTGTATGTGGACAATTATTACACAAGCGTGCCACTGTTTAGTCACTTGTTTGATCATCAGATTGGAGCATGTGGCACCGTGCGACCTAATCGCCGGGGCTTTCCCCAGCGGCTTGTAGATGCCCGTCTTAGGCTGGGGGAGAGAGCCTGCTTGAAGTGTATTAACTTGCTCGCTATGAAGTGGAGGGACAATAAGAATGTTTTCCTTCTTACCTCCCTTCATGCAGACACGACAGTCCAAATTCGTACGGCGACTGGTGTTGTGAAGAAACCCCTCTGTGTCCACGAATATAACCAAAATATGGGAGGGGTGGACCTCAATGACCAGTTGTTGGCGCCGTATCTAATTGACCGTAAGGCGAGACGCTGGTACAAAAAAGTGTCTCTATCCTTATTCCAATTGGCTTTGCTGAACGCTCATGTGCTATACAGAGCTTCAGGCGGGACTTTATCTCTTCTAAAATTCCAGAATGAGATAGTCACAGACCTCCTGTATCCAGGCGGTTCTGCACCTCACCATCCCCTACCAAATGCAGTAAGCCGGCTGCATGAGAGGCATTATCCGTATGCCCTCCCGAGTACCCCTACCCAACGAACCCCCCAAAAAAGATGTTGTGTCTGTAGCAAGCACGGATTTAGGCGTGACACCCGTGTTTTTTGTCCACTCTGTCCTGACAAACCTGGTCTTTGCCTTGGTGAATGTTTTGAACGCTACCACTCAAAAGTGAAGATTTAGCGTAGGGTACAGCATTTCACAGACTAGGACACACTTACACAGGGTCCCCCAAGATGCCATTACATTTTGAGAGACCCGAACCATTACAGTTGTTAAAGTTACAAAAAAAGTGTAAAAAATAAAAAAAAACGTAAAAAAACAAAACACAAAAAAAATATAAAATAAAAAACCAAAAATAGTTGTCGTTTTATTGTTCTCTCACTCTCTCTATTTTCTCTCTATTGTTCTGCTCTTTTTTACTGTATTCTATTCTGCAATGTTTTATCATGCTTGCTTTTCAGGTATGTAATTTTTTGTTTTCAGGTGCGCCATTCAGCTGCAGCGTGGAATTATTTATCTTGACAGCAACAGCGTTTGCTCCCACGATACATAAAGCCGTGACTCCAGTGCTGTAGGAGGTGATTTCACCACCACAGTTAAAAAAAAAGAGCATATATGCCGAAGCATGGGGGCAGCAGGGGCGGAGGAGCGATTTTGCTCCTAATGCCGCGTACATATGGTCGAAATTCCGACGGAGGCTTGCCCGTGGAAAAGTCTGACCGTATGTACGCGGCATAACCTTTTATGCCGCGTACATACGGTCGAAATTCCGATGGAGGCTTGCCCGTGGAAAAGTCCGACCATGTGTTACGCGGCATAACTTTTTTGCGGGAGGATGCCCCCATGCTTCGGCATATATAAATGGTGCATGTATGCCCATCATTAGAAGTGGGTGGATGAAGGGAGGTATTCTAATGGTGGGCATACCCACCGATCAATCTCTTTTTTTCGTTGCCCCCATGCTTCGGCATATATATATTTTAGGCACAGGTTGCATTAAAAAAATGTTTTATTTTTTACTAGGTTTTGTTTTGGTATTTGCTTTGCAGGTATGGTATGGTAAGGTCTTACTGTTGTACTGTAATGTTACTTTGTTTTAATGTTAACCATCATTTGCTTAGCAGGTACGCCATTCAGTTGCAGCGCAGATCTATTTATCTTGACAGCAACAGCGTTTGCTCCCACGATACATAAAGCCGTGACTCCAACGCTGTAGGAGGTGATTTCACCACCACAGTTAAAAAAAAGAGCATATATGCCGAAGCATGGGGGCAGCAGGGGCGGAGGAGCGATTTTGCTCCTAATGCCGCGTATATACGGTCGAAATTCCGACGGAGGCTTGCCCGTGGAAAAGTCAGACCGTGTGTACGCGGCATAACCTTTTATGCCGCGTACATAAGGTCGAAATTCCGACGAAGGCTTGCCCGTGGAAAAGTCCGACCGTGTGTTACGCGGCATAACTTTTTTGCGGGAGGATGCCCCCATGCTTCGGCATATATAAATGGTGCATGTATGCCCATCATTAGAAGTGGGTGGATGAAGGGAGGTATTCTAATGGTGGGCATACCCACCGATCAATCTCTTTTTTTCGTTCAGCCAACAGGCTGCATGAAAAAAAAGATTACAATACATGTCCAACAAGGACCAGCAACGTACTGGTATGTTGCTGGACTTTGAATGTTTATACCAGAATGATGCCTGCAGGTTTAGGTATCATCTTGGTATCATTCTTTTCAGCCAGTGGCCGGCTTTCATGTAAAAGCAATTCTAGCAGATAATTAGCCTCTAGACTGCTTTTACAAGCAGTGGGAGGGAATGTCCCCCCCCGCATATAAACAGCGCCATTGGGAAAGCATTTTATCACACCGATCTTGGTGTGGTCAGATGCTTTGAGGGCAGAGGAAAGATCTAGGGTCTAACCCCCCAATTTTTTTTAAAAAAAAGAGTACCTGTCACTACTTATTGCTATCATAGGGAATATTTACATTCCCTGAGATAACAATAAAAATGGTAAAAATAAATAAATATGGAAGGAACAGTTTAAAAATAAAATAAAAAAGCAAAATAAATAATAAAAAAAAAAGCACTGCTGTCCCCCCCTGCTCTTGCGCAAAGGCGAACGCAAGCGTCGGTCTAGCGTCATATGTAAACAGCAATTGCATCATGCATGTGAGGTATCACCACGAAGGTCAGATCCAGGGCAGTATTTTTAGCAGTAGACCTCCTCTGTAAATCTAACGTGGTAACCTGTAAAGGCTTTTAAATGCTTTTAAAAATGAATGTAGTTTGTCGCCGCTGCGCGTTTGTGCGCAATTTTAAAGCATGTCGTGTTTGGTATCCATGTACTCAGCCTAAGATCATCTTTTTTATTTCATCAGACATTTGGGCAATATAGTGTTTTTTAGTGCATTAAAAATAAAAAAAGTGTGTTTTCCCCCCAAAAAATGCGTTTGAAAAATCGCTGCGCAAATACTGTGTGGAAAAAAAAATGCAACACCCACTATTTTAATCTGTAGGGCCTTTGCTTTAAAAAAAATATATAATGTTTGGGGGTTCAACATAATTTTCTTGCAAAAAAAAAAAAATGTTTTCATGTAAACAAAAAGTGGTTAGAACAGTGGTCCCCAACCTTTTTGGCACCGAGGACCGGCGTTGTGGAATAGAATCGGGCCAAGGCCCGGGGGGGGTGGGGTTGGGTTGTTATGTAGCTTTTCGCTGGCAATTTGTCGGGGAAATGGCTGGTGTTAGCTCTTCAATCATCACAGAACAATGGCTGATATGGTGTTGGGATGATTGAAGCGCATTATTTCTGTCATTGCATTGTAATATAAAATGAAATAGTTCAAACTTACCATAATGCAGAATCTGCCACCAGATGCGGTTTGTCACTTGCCACGTCGCCTTCCACCAGGTGTGGATTGTCGCTTGCCACCAGGTGTGGATTACCATGTCACCTGCCACCAGATGTGGATTGCCACGTCGCCTGCCACCAGATGCGGATTGCCACTTGCCACGTCACCTGCCACCAGGTGTGGATTGCCACATCACCTGCCACCAGGTGTGGATTGCCACCTGCCACTAGATTTTTTTTGTCACCTGCCGTGGTGGCAGCACAGGCCAGTGAGGGAGAACAGCGGTAATGCGGGGCGGGCGGTGAGATATCATCTCATCTCTCTGCTTCCCCATCTCGCCGCAGTATAGCAGCCCCGCTGTGTGGGTGGAAGTGCCGTGTTCCGGGCGGTCGGCGAGAGATGATCTCATCTCTCTGCTCCTGTGCCTCGCCGCAGTATAGCAGCCCGGCTGTGTGGGTGGAAGTCCCGTGATCCGGGCGGGCGGTGAGAGATGTCATCTCTCTGCTTGCCCGCCGCCGCACCTCACACAGTTCAGCCTTCGCGGCCCGGCTGCAAATAGGCCACGGCCCGGCAGTGGGCCGCGGACCGGGGGTTGGGGAACCCTGGGTTAGAAGAGTGGATGATGTGTGACATAAGCTTTCTAATGTTGTGCATAAAATGCCAGGACAGTTCAAAACCCCCCCAAATGACCCCATTTGGAAATTAGACACCTCAAGCTATTTGCTGAGAGGCATGTTGAGCCCATTGAATATTTTTTTTTGTCCCAAGTGATTGAATAATGACAAAAAGAAAAAAAAAATTTACAAAAAGTAAAAGTAAATTATATATTGCTTAAACATGCCATTTATATGCGTGGATTTCAGGGCCCCGTACGCGGCTAGGCTCTCAAAAAGTCCCACACATGTGGTATCCCCGTACTCAGGAGAAGCAGCAGAATGTATTTTGGGGTGCAATTCCACATATAACCATGGCATGTGTGAGCAATATATCATTTAGTGACAACTTTTTGTAATTTTTTTTTCTTTTTGTCATTATTCAATAATTTGGGACAAAAAAAAATATTCAATGGGCTCAACATGCCTCTCAGCAAATAGCTTAGGGTGTCTACTTTCCAAAATGGGGTCATTTGGGGGGGTTTGTGCCATCTTGGCATTTTATGGCCTTCAAAACTGTGATAGGTAGTGATAGGTAGTGAGGAGTGAAATCAAAAATGTATGCCCTTAGAAACCTTGAAGGTGGTGCTTGGTTTTTGGGGTCCCGTACGTGGCTAGGCTCCCAAAAAGTCCCACACAAGTGGTATCCCGTACTCAGGAGAAGCAGCAGAATGTATTTTGGGGTGTAATTTCACATATGCCCATGGCATGTGTGAGCAATATATCATTTAGTGACAACTTTGTGCAAAAAAAAAAAAGTTTGTCATATTCCCGCAACTTGTGGAAAAATATAAAATATTCCATGGACTGAGCATGCCTCTCAGTAAATAGCTTGGGGTGTCTACTTTCCAAAATGGGGTCATTTGGGGGGTTTTGTGCTATTTTGGCATTTTATGGCCTTCGAAACTGTGATAGGTAGTGAGGAGTGAAATCAAAAATTTGCGCCCTTAGAAATCCTGAAGGCGGTGCTTGGTTTCCGGGGTCCCGTACGTGGCTAGGCTCCTAAAAAGTCCCACACATGTGGTATCCCCGTACTCAGGAGAAGCAGCAGAATGTATTTTGGGGTGCAATTCTACATATAACCATGGCATGTGTGATCAATATATCATTTAGTGACAACTTTTGTAATTTTTATTTTTTTTTTTGTCATTATTTAATCACTTGGGACAAAAAAAAATATTCAATGGGCTCAACATGCCTCTCAGCAATTTCCTTTGGGTGTCTACTTTCCAAAATGGGGTCATTTTGGGGGGTTTTGTACTGCCCTGCCATTTTAGCACCTCAAGAAATGAGATAGGCAGTCATAAATTTAAAGCTGTGTAAATTCCAGAAAATGTACCCTAGTTTGTAAACGCTATAACTTTTGCGCAAACCAATAAATATATGCTTATTGACATTTTTTTTACTAAAGACATGTGGCTGAATACATTTTGGCCTAAATGTATGACTAAAATTGAGTTTATTCGATTTTTCTTATAACAAAAAATAGAAAATATCATTTTTTTTCAAAATTTTTGGTCTTTTTCCGTTTATATCGCAAAAAATAAAAATCGCAGAGGCAATCAAATACCATTAAGCGAAAGCTCTATTTGTGGGAAGAAAAGGACGCAAATTTTGTTTGGGTACAACATTGCATGTCCGCACAATTTCCAGTTAAAGCAGCGCAGTGCAAAATTCTGAAAACACCTCTGGTCCTTTAGCTACCAAATGGTCCGGGGCTTACGTGGCTAAGGAGCCCTGGGCTCATATTGCCATGGATTTTATCACCGACCTCCCACTGTCTGAGAATAATACAGTCATTTGGGTGGTAATCGATCGGTTCTCCAAGATGGCTCATTTTGTTCCTCTTCCTGGTCTTCCTTCTGCCCCTGCCTTGGTTCCCATTTTCATTCGAGAAATTTTCCGCCTTCATGGGGTTCCTTCTCATATTGTTTCCGACAGGGGAGTCCAATTCACTTCTTGTTTTTGGAGAGCCTTTTGCAAATCCCTCAATATTGACTTGGATTTTTCCTCTTCTTACCATCCCCAATCCAATGGACAGACTGAGAGGGTTAATCAGGAGTTAGAGGTCTTTCTTCGCACCTTTGTGTCTTCTCACCATGACGATTGGTCCTCTCTACTGCCATGGGCAGAATTATCCCATAACAATCATGTGAATACCAGTTCGCAGAAGACACCCTTTTTCACAGTTTATGGAAAACACCCTCAACTTCCTCTTCCCATGATCTGTTCTCCAGATATTCCAGCTTTGGCTTCGGTTCAGGAGTCTCTCAATTCCGTTTGGGGTGACGTTCATGATTCCCTCCGGGCAGCTGCTGAAAAATTCAAAGGCTTTGCCGACCGCCGCAGGCGTAAACCGCCTTCCCTTCAGCCAGGGGACAAAGTCTGTCTCTCTACCAGGAACATCAAGCTCCAAGTTCCTTCTCTGAAGTTTGCTCCATGATTCATTGGTCCATACACTGTAACTGCTAAACTGAATCCGGTTTGTTTCAAACTCCAGATTCCTAAGAGCCTTAAAATCACTAACTCCTTCAATGTTGCTCTTCTAAAGCCTTTAGTCCTCAATAAATTCTCTCGTCCTCTCCCTACCGTGGCGCCCGTTTCTGAGGATAATCAGGAGTACGAGATCAGTCAAATTCTAGACTCCCGACTCTGTAAAGGCGTTCTTCAGTACTTCGTTCATTGGAAAGGGTTTGGTCCTGAGGAGAGGTCTTGGATCACTGCATCTGAGGTCTTTGCACCTCGTCTGTTAAAGGAGTTTCATCTGAAGTTTCCCTCTAAACCTGGGCCCAGGCGGGGCAGGGGGAGGCCTCGTAAGAGGGAGGGTACTGTCATGGATATGAATTAATGTCTGTCTGCCATCTTACCTTTCCTCCTCATGTGTTCATCTTAGAGGCCAGACTCTCTCTCACCTGGCTTCCTTTATAATCTCCTCCCAGCCTGACTCCACCCCAGGCCCTATCACAGAACACTATATTAACCTGTGCACTGCAAGCCTGCTTTGCTGATCAACGTGTTTGTTATGCATTGTGTGTTTGGGTTCCTGCCTGCCGTGTGCTACGTCTGTCTGTTACGTTATTGGCTTGTCCCCGACTATCCCTGTCTGCTTGTGACCCTTGACCTTCGGCTTGTCCTTCGTTATCCTTGTCTGCTTGTGACCCTTGACCTTCAGCTTGTTATTCATTATTCTTGTATCTTGTGCTGCTGCTTCCCCTCTTCTCCCCTTACCCTACGGGGCGTGAGCTAGGAGACTCTAGGGGCCGCGACCTGGACCTAGCCTGCAGCGTAACATCCTCACCACTAGAGGCTCTGGAGAAGACCTGCTGGGTCTTAGACTCCGCGCCCTGGGGAATCTTGGCTCTAGCTTCCTGTGGGATCCCGGTTGTGCTCCTCTGGTCCCACTTTCCACAACCACCCAGTTTCCTATCCGTAGCAGTCAGCCATAGGGTTCACTATCTTGTGGTGCACTCCTGTCCCCCTACGGTGTGCACCTGTCATCTGGCCACAGGTGACCTGACACTCTCCTCACCATTCCAACAGTCCCCTTCCCATTAAGGACACTACCCCAGGACTGTTCTATTGAATCCATGCCCTTCCTAGTGCACCCTTGTCAAAGCCCGATAGCCCATCTCGGACTGCCTGCTTTGGTCCCCTGTCCCCTCTGGTGCTGCTGGAACATCGAAACCCTCTCCAGGATCTATCCTCCTGCATGACAGCCCAAATTGCTCTGACATGCAACTTGGAAATGGCAGACCCCCTGTCGCATGCAGCACATGAACAATTCTCCCACCACCTACTAGTTCCTGCTGCCTGAAGATAATGTACACCCATGCATGGGACCTCATTACTCTCACTGCTTGTCTACAGGTTTGCCTTAGGCTCCCTGAGAGGGCCGCCCCTCCCGGCCCACGCAGGTGGGGGAGGACCCTGGGGGAGCCCTGACGGATGTTGCACTTTGCCTCCTTGGCTGTATGGCCTAGAGTCCAACCTTTAATAGCTCAAAGTGAAATTACCGGGCCACTGATTTTATTACTTACCTGATCTACAGTATGTGTAGTTTGACTCATGTTGTTTGCCTTTGATGTTCTTCTTGTATGACAAATTGAAACCAAGCCTGTTTCCCCTCACAGCTTGGTAGGTTATGGGATACGCACTTACTCACACCACTGTTCCCCCTGGGGAGCATACATTTAAGTCTGATACCCCCCCTTTTTTTGTACCGACCCTTTCTTCCACCGCCCCCCCCTTCTTATTTTATATGTTTGTATGTGTTTTGTGTTTTGTATTTTTTTTTTGTTCTTTGTTTGTTTTGCTCAGTGCCAAGATCTAATTTCCATATGTGCCTGAGGGTGTTATGGCCTACCAAAGCCATGTGTCCAGTGGCATAGCTCCCCTGCCTTGGACATCTACACTGTAAGATGTGGTCCACTAGTTGAGCGACCTTTTATGTACAATTCTTCCTTTTTTTACTGCATTCTTTCTCAATCTTCCTTCGGTTCTGATTCTATTTTTTTCCCTCGCCTCCCTCTTCTTTTTTCTGCTGTTTTGCTCCACCAGGCTGTGATCCCCAGATGGATGGACGTTCTGAACCTTGGCCTCACGGGCTCAAAGTGCCAAATCCCATCAACCCAGCTCCACTACATCTCTTCACTATGGCCCAGACCCTGCTGAAGATCTACTCACATAGTATCCATGGGTTTGACTCCCCAGTGAAACGGTCAAAGTTATTTCACCACCTTAAATCCAGTCATATAGACGTAGTATGCTTGCAAGAGACCAGGTTTTCTACTACTTCTGCCCTGCAATATCTTTCCGCTCATTTCCCCGTGTTCTATCTAGCTGCTGCTCCTGAAAAACAGAGGGGCGTTGATTGCTTTTCGGCACAACCTCCTATTCTCCTGCAACAAAGAGATAGCCAACCCAACTGACAGGTATCTACCGCTTCAAGGCCCCCTGAAGGGTCAAGACGTAACTATCTTTCTCACACCTCCTCGAAGTGATCTCTCACCATTGCACTGGCACACTGCTTCTAATGGGTGACACCAATAGACCGCGTTAGATAGGAGATATGCACTAGGAGTCTTGGTCATGGAAGAACAAATGAGACACCGCTTACAATCCCAGGTTCTGGTGGACGTGTAGCGGGAACTCCATCCCCGTGACTTCACCATTTACTCTAATCCACAAGACAGCTTCTGCATAATTGACTACCTGTACGTCTTGATCCTGCTGCGCTCTATCTCTAATGTATGCAAAATCACAATCTCCTCATCCCCATGGTCAGATGACAATCCGATCATCTTATTTACTCTTTTGGACCTGGTCCAGCCAACCTTCCAATGGCGGCTTAATGACTCTCTCCTCATGTCCCAAGATGCCTTCCTTGACCTGCGTTCACGCCTCAAAACATTATTTTCAGAGGACGTAGGCTCTGTGGTGTCAGCAATCACAACGTGGGAGGCCCATAAGGCCACCATGAAGGGCCATTGCATACAGCTAGCCTCCTCCTGCAAATAGGATAGGAAAAAAAAGTTCCAGAAATGTTCTGCCCAGCTGGTGTCCGCTGCAGATCTATGGAAATCCCACCCTAGCCCTGTGAACAAGAAGGCCCGGGACGCCATTGCTGTGGAAACTGGATGTATTGGCCTCCAAAAGGGCAGAGAAAGCCTTACGTTGGAACAAGCACAGGTACTATTCCTGTGCTAATAAACCGGGCATTATGCTGGCCAGGAAGTTAAATATATCGGGTCGTGCTCATAAACCTATTTGCCTTTGCTCTACTAACAAAGACCTCACTTCTGACCCGTGTAAAATCTCTACGGCCTTCGCTGACTTTTCAGCATCCCTCTATAGCAAACCTACTCCCTTTCCTCTTGACTTAGCAAACAATTTTTTGGTGATCTCCACCTCCCTCCCCTATCCTCAGAAGCCTGCACAGTCCTTAATGCAGATGTTACTGCCCTGGAGGTATCCCCGGCCATTAAGGGCATCCACCCATCGAAGGCTCCAGATCCAGACGGTTTCTCCGGCTTGTGTTACTGCAAACTATCATCTCTTCTGCTCCCCCATCTGATGGCGTACATTAACAGCATGAAGCAGGGAGACTTGCCTTCCCCCGACTCCCTACGAGTGCATATTTCCATGATACCCAAACTAAACGAAGAAACTCATGACCCCCAGGCATTCCATCCAATTCCCTTACTGAATGAAGGCATGAAACTCTTAGGGAAAATTCTGTGCTCCCGCATTAACAAATATTTGCGATTGCTGATTCTTAAAGACCAGGTAGACTTCGTGCCAGGATGTCAAGCTGGGGAGAACGTCCGGAAAGTAGTCCATCTGATTTCTCTGATGCAACATCGCAAAATCCCTGTTTTCCTTCTCTCGCTTGACATATACAAAGCTTTTGACTCGCTATCCTTGGATTACTTGCAATACGTATTACAATAATCCATATGCATCCCACCTAGTTTATTACAGACGCTATATCGATGACATCGTCATCATCTGGGATGGTCTTGAATCAGCCATAACAGCCTTTGTACAGCACTGCAACAATAATGATATGCGACTCACGTTCACCTCTGTATACAATGGCAACAACTGATCCTTTTTGGTCTTAGAATTATTCCACCAAAATAACACCATTTGTGCACGGAATTACACAAAGCCTACCTACGGTAACTCCTACCTGCATTATACGAGTTGTCACCACCCTTGTTGGATCAACAACATCCCTAGAAGCCAGATTGGCAGACTTAAACATAACTGCACCCAAACACAAGATTACAATACCCATGGTCACCTACTCATGACAAAGTTCAAAGAAAAGGGTTATCCATATGCAATTGTAGAAGAAGCCTTCCAGCATTACCTTCATAAAGACACCAGGAGCAGCAAAGAAGCCAAACCCACTGACAGTTCCCAGCCTACCCGATTTGTCACACAATTCCACAACAAATTTAAGAAGATGGAAAAAATACTGGTAAGGCACTGGCCAATATTGAGAGAAGACCCCCACCTTAAAAGCACAGTTAGTGTCCCTTGGTCACATATAGATGTGCACAAAACATCAAAGCGAAAATAGCACCCAGCAAGATCAAGTCACTCTGCCCTACCACCAGCGCACCCTTAACCTTTTTGAATATCAAAGGCATGTATCAATGTAAAAAGCAATTATGCCTCATATGCGCTCATGTGACACACAGACAAAAGGATTTCTTCTGCAAAGACAAACAATATATAATACCTGACTTCTTTACATGCTCTTCACAATATGTAATATACTGTCTGACCTGCCCGTATGGTATACTGTATATAGGCCGCACAACTAGAACTCTACGGAAGCACTTTGGGGAACATCAGAATCTTGTGGAACAGGGCAAAGATAAACATAGTGTTCCCAGACATTTTCTATAATTCCACAATCGTCTTCGGGATTGCGGGTCTGGATTCTGGAGGCCATTTCAAAGACTTTACCAACTGTTGAACGCTACAAAAGACTCTGGGAGAAAGAAAATTATTGGATTTACTCTCTCGACACCTTATCGCCTGGAGGCCTCAATGAAAGTATTGAAATAAACACTCTGCTATGACACCATACCAACAATTAGCCCAAAAATCTATAACATCATAAATTACAGTCCATAACCTTGATAGCTATGAATTTTATTCTTAATTTTTATTATATTCTAGTTTCTATTCTAATCTTGATTGCGCAATCCTCACATAATTGTACACACAATTAACGCATATACATGCTAGCATTAGCACCCATCGGTGTATGATTATACATATATCTGTGTCTCCTTAAGTACCGTCCCAATATAGATTTATTGTACACATTAATCTACATGTGTGGATGTGTATGTATGTGTATATATATATATATATATATATATATATATATATTGTAAGATTAGGGGTTGTTAGCTCTCGTAGTAGATGTGTTTTTTCAGTGATGCAAGCCAGTCAGGAACTCTGTTTAAGGGCATGGTAGCCCATGTTTATTTAAAAGCACGAAAGTTCACAAGTACATCTGTAGTATTCACAGGGGGGTTCCACCATTCCTGTATCTTGCATACTCAACAGTTTAGCCTCGTAGCTTTACCTTCTTGCTATCCAGGCCTTTAGCCTAGGCCTTGGGTCTGCTCCTCAGACCCAAACAGTTTCCAAGAGTTTAAGCTTTCTCCTTGCTTACCCCTGGTCAGCACCTTTGTTGCTGTATCACTAATGATGTCTGCCTCCTGCAGACATGCACCGCCTCTGACTCCACTCAGAGGATGAGAGTCCACCTGACTCCCATGCACACAGACTTCCTCTCTGTTGGGTGGAGCCCTGATCCATAATCATGTCAGAACTAAATAGCCCAAGACACAGCTGTTCAATCAGCATGTCTTTCTTTACCAAATCTGGCGTAAACCAACACTCTTGAAGGTCGCACAGAGTCGCACCCTCACATACCCTCCCCCCTTGTTTCGAACCGGAGGGAGGAACACATGATCCCGTCACCATAAACGGGACACCTCTGTGCCAGCCATTGGCTGCGGAGGTCCATTTCTTTTTCGGGGTATGTGTCCAACAGCACTTCACCTTGGCACCTCTGTGCCAACTATCCGTAGCAGTAGTCCTAATCTGCCCAACCTTTTCTCTAAAGGGGCACTCCACCCACATCTTCTTCCGGGTGTACTTCCACCAGCCCTTCTTCCTGAACCATGGGCTCCCACTAATCTCTCTATCCCTTCTACCTTTTGGCCTCAAGACCCTTATTTTTCCTCCCACAGACCTACTCTCCCGGGACTGTTGGGGACACACTTTCCTGAAATCTGTCAGGGACTGGACACTCTCAATACGTGACGCAACATTAACCAACAACATTTGTTTCTCAGGTTCACTAACCCCTGTGTGGTTACTCTTGGCCACCAAACCATCTGTGATTAATACCATATCCTCAATAGCAATATTCCACAAGGGGTTATTCAACACAATATTGTCATTTGGACCTCTTGTCCTGTTTGCTAGGACAGTGTCTATGGAGGAACCATCTACAGGCAAGCAGTTACTCCCTATGGGACAGTCCCGCAGTTTCACATTGCCCCCTGTTGTCCAACACTCCAATAACAATTGTCCTACCAACGCACATGTTCCACCACATTTTCCCACACCAATCTCTTTAACCATTTCTGTGTCCATTGGTACCTCAACCCAGTGTTTCATACACCCCATCACACCAGCATACGGAGAGACTTTCCCTATGTCCAATATCTCTAATTTCTCCAACAATTCCCCTGAGCGCCTTCCGCACATAACCGCCGCTGGAATCACTCTCGAAGAGAACTGTGAGACAACTTTCCATAAAAGCAACCAACAGTGTAGCAACCAATTTTCATCAACATTGCTTAACAACGCATGTATCACCTGCGTCCACCGATTGGTGCTACGCAGTACCATGTCGCCCCTCTGCTGTGTATAGACGCAGGTGTACATTGGAAAGATTCTCACCAATTCCCACAATATCTCAGAAATTTCTAGACGTGCCGCGTCTAAACACAGAACTCTAGGAACTTTTCCTTTACTAACAATGTGGAGGGGCTCATTTGCTAAGGCGTGAGAAGCCGAGACACTTAAAGAGACCTCTACCTCAGAAGCAACTGACAAAACTAGCGGCTCCCTCTAAGCACTGCAAATCGCATGTGTCACACTCCTCCTCTCACTTTCAGCAACACTGAGCCCTTCCAAATTGCTATCCATTACCCCATCAACCTGACGCTCAACATTACTCATCTCTTTTACTATGGACAAAACCTCTGCCATGTATGCGCCCTTTTCAGATCCTTCCAACTGGAGAGGGTTAATTTCTGCAAAAGCCAACGCACCCGTGTCTACCGGCCCTGCAGCCTCTCTGTCTAGCATAGCAGAAATTGTGTCCTCCCCACTGTTACCCATTGAGCCTTCCTTGTTTAAATGCCCTTGTGGCAAAACATTTTTAAACACAACAGGCTGCAATAATATAACTTTACCACTGTGCTCGGGTGGCGCTTCACTAAACCCATAAGGACTGTCAGCAGTGACAGACCGTAGCAACTCATTATCACTACAAGCAATTTCAAACATTTGAGTTTTACCATTTTTCTCATCACCAAGGTCAAGTACCCTCTTATCAATCAGAGCGGCACCACAGTTGTCCCAGGCAACCTCTGACTCCAACACACAGAGCTCCCTGGAGGTTTTCAAGGACACCTCTGCAGCCTTAGATACTGTTGCCAAGGGGAATCGCATATCCTGCTTAGCGATCACCCCTACCTCATTAAGCATCACATTACCATAAGCACATGTATCATCAGCATTCATAAACATAGCAGTTTTATAAGCTCTATCAAATTGTCCTTTGTCAAAACGCATGGCACCCTGCGTGCCACTCAGCACACCACCCTTCCTCTCCAAGAGCATTCTTTTGCCCACTAGGGCGTCTTCACAGTTGTCCTGGGAAACCACTTGCCTCACCACTGCAGGCTGCTTGGTGGTTTCCCTTGGCAACTCTGCAGCACCTGTCACTATCACTAGGGAACCTGGCACACCCACTAATTTGGTCACCCCTAGCACATCTCTCCCAGCACTCTGCTGGACTACCTTAGGTGCACACATAGTCCACATGTCCTTTTCAATTCTTGACTTTGCTGCAAGCTGGGTTTTAACCTGTGTCTCCCCATTGCTCTGGGTAGCACACTGCAGCAAGTCCGTTTTTACACCTTCTGCGGATCTCCTCACCGAACATAATGCCACTTCACTCGGATCAGTCTCACAACTTGCCACAGTCTTACCATATCCTGCAGGTGGTGTAATAGCCTTCACTTGAGTGTGTTGTCTCACAGGTGTGGTGTCTCTACAGGCTGACTCCCCATGTGGCCATGGAGCAACACTGCAGCCTTTCCGGATTTTCCAACATCACCTGCAGGCAAAAAAGAATTCTGTTGTCAGGGGCAACAGCAGACCTACACACCTGGTCATACCCCTTGCAGGATGCTGGATATGATACCCTCTTCTCTGGGCTTGCAGGCAAAGCATTAAGCCCAACAACACAATCAGCAGCTGTATTCCACAAGCTTGGACAAGAAAAGATCCCGTGGCCCAGCTGACCACATTCCAGGCATGGCACTTGGCGACTTTCTCCTGTTGCTAAGGGAGACGGCACTCTCCCAACATGCAGACTTTTACTGGTATCTCTATGAGGATGGTGGTATACCTCCTCTTTGTAGCTCCTCCTTTTTGAAAACATACTTTCTCCGGTTGCTATGGGAGACCACATTCTCCTCGCTGATCTTTTCCAGCGCTCTCTAGATTGGATTGCTCCTAGGAAATTGTCATAGTCATCTCGGTTACTATACATCCCACGGTACACCTCCTGGTACTCCTCTATCAGAAAAGGTTGCACCAACTCTACCCAGCGATTTCTGGGCCATCCTCTGTAGAAAGCAATCATCGCAAACTCCTCCAAAAAATCTTCAATACTTTCCGAAGGTAACATAGGTCGTACGAAGTCAGCTGTACGGATTTCTGCTTTGTTGCCATAGGCAACCTCACACATATACTCACTCTTTACACTCAGAGCAGGCTTCTCATATCTTTGCTTTGCTGGAGCCTGGGACACAGGGCACTTGGAAACTTCATGCCCCCACTCACTGCACCGCAAACAACGCACTTGGTTCTTAACACTTTGCACATTGACAGCTGGCCAGCTTGCACCAGCGTTGTTAGGAGCAACAGCATGTGCTTCCCCTTTAACTTGGTTCAGTGCGGCCAAGTGCATCTTGCACCAGTCTGGGTCTTGTTCTGTCGGTATCAACCCCTCCAGCCACAAAGTTCTGTCTCTCATCTCAGCAAACATTGCTTCCTTTTTGCGTTTTGACCGCCCCATCTCTGCAATCAGGCCAACAACGTTTTTTTTGTTTACAAAGTTTTATTTGGAAGTTCAAATGTACAGGTACATAGGGTGTTGATAAAGGTAATCAATATAAAAAACGTAGAGTTCATATATGCAAATATTGGTTGTAGACATAGTAATAAGGTACAAAGAAATAGTTCATGGGTATATGTCACAAACACACAAATCAAGCACTATAGGTCTAGAATTCAGGGTATTGCGAAAGAGAGTAAGTGGAGCCTTAGGGACTAAATTGTTAAATTATGTTGTACGCCAATACGACCATTTCCTTTCATATACATGGAAGGTATCATGGAGAGTGTGATAGATTCTCTCCGAAAGTTTCATCATCTCCATCCTAGCTAGTACCTGCGACCAAGGGAGATCTTTGGATCTCCAATTAGAGGCAATCATCCATTGGATGGAGCTGCATAAAGTGTGAAAGAGTCTCATGCAAGGGATTGGAATATTAGGAACCTTAGCATATAAAAGGCATATTTGTGGGGATATGGGGAACCTTTGTTTGGTGGAGTTTTCAAAAATTTCTACTGCGTTGCGCCATGTATGAAGTAGGTGTTTGCAGCTCCAAAATATGTGTAGGATGTTGCCTGGTTCCGAACAACCCCTAAAGCAGTTTGGGGAGATTGAGGGATAGAAGGAGTGAAGTTTGGACGGGGTGAGATACCATCTAGAGAATATTTTTGTGGGAGTCTCTCTGAAGGAGATAGCTTTGTTACTCTTGCGTAGATTATCTGACATGCTATGCCATTCATCCACTGTGAAGGAGCTAACTATGTCTGATTCCCAATGGAGCATTTGAACGGACTTGTCAGGTGAGTGAAAAGTATTGAGATGGTTGTATAGGCAGGATATGATGCCCTTATCTCTAGATGAAGATATGCAAATCCGTTCAAAGGTTGTTACAGCGGGAAGGGTGGAGAGAGAGTAATATTCTGCATAGAAAGCTTTGATTTGGTTGTAGTGTTGGAATTCGGATAGGGGAGTGCCATATTTATCTTGCAAAGCGGTGAATGAGGAGAATTCCCATTTAGATTGTAAAGATTTGAGTGTAGTAAGATTGTTATTGATCCAATAGGCAAACGATTGACAGTTTCCATAGGCATGGGTAAATCTCGGGTCACCTAGGAAGGAAGCCAAGGGGGGGGTGAGTGAAGATAATTCAAAGGTATGTTGGGCTTTGAGCCACAATTGGTAGTAGTGAGCTACAATTACATTGTATTTGAATAGTTTGCTGTATGAGGTTGTTCTGGACCAAAGGATTCCCTGTAAATACCAGGGGGAGATTGAGGATGATTCAAACTTTTTCCAAGGGATACATTGAATGGGCGAGAACCATTGTGCTAACTGAGAAAGTTTGGCGGCAAGAAAATAATGCCACAGGTTCGGGAGACCCATCCCGCCCATAGTTTGAGGTCTGTGCATGTGTGCGTGACTGCATCTAGGTTTCTTGTTTGACCATATGAATTTATTGATTTCTTTTTGGAGAGAAGCAAGTTTAGTTTTAGGGATGTTAATGGGAAGGGATCGGAAGTAGTATAGTAGTTTGGGAAGAATTGTCATTTTAATGGCACAAATTCTGCCTAGAAATGAGATATGAAGGGTTGACCAGGTCTTGAGGAGTGTAGATATATTATTGAATAGAGGGATATAATTGGTTTTAAATAGTAGGCTGTGTGAGGAGGTGATAGAGACACCAAGATATTTCAACGAGTGAGGGCACCATATGAAAGGGAAATTTTTCGTCAGCATGGTCTTTGAGTGTTCCGAGAGATTGATGGGAAGGGCAGAGCATTTATTCATGTTAATTTTTAAACCCGATATGTTATGAAATGATTTCAACTCTTTAAGAAGGGAGGGAATAGATATGTGAGGTTCAGTAAGGAAGATTAATGCATCGTCCGCATAAAGGCTAATTTTGTACTCGTCTTCACCCTTGACAACTCCTTTTATATCAGGGCTGTTTCTAATTTTGTGGGCCAGGGGTTCCATTGCTAGTGCGAACAGGAGTGGGGATAGAGGGCATCCCTGTCTAGTTCCCCTACTAAGAGGAAAGAATTCTGAGTTATGTCCTGGGATCTTTATACGGGTCTGGGGGGAGTGATATAGTGCATTAAAGCCATAGAGGAACTTATCCGGGATACCAAATTTGGGCAAGATATGATTAAGGTACGACCAAGATACGCTGTCGAAGGCCTTGTGGATGTCTAGGCTGAGGAGGCATAGCTCTTTGGAGTATATGTTGGCATCTTGTATGATGTTGGTCACCAACCTAATATTGTCCGTTATTTGGCGTCCAGGAATGAATCCTGTTTGGTCTATGTGTACTAAGCTAGTGATTACTGCTGCCAATCTATCTGCAAGAAGTCTCCCAAAGATTTTTAAGTCATTGTTGAGAACTGAGATGGGGCGGAAATTTTGCGGGAGAGAATGGTCTTTAAGCGGCTTGGGTATTAAAGATAAGTTCGCCAAGAGCATTTCTTTTGGGAATTGATGTCCGTCTAGCACTTGATTGAAGAGTTTGGATAAGTTGGGGGCTAAAAGAGATGCAAATTTTTTATAATATGTGGAGGAGAAGCCATCCGGGCCTGGGGCTGTAGAAGTCTTAAGGGATTTAATTATATTTATTATTTCTAAGTCTGTACATGGTGCACTGAGAGATTCAATCTGTTGGGTGTTGAGGGTGGGTAAAGGGATATCATCTAACCAAATTTTGGAGGACTGCTTAGGTTGGGATTGTGGACCTGAAAGGAGGTCTTTGTAAAAAGAGGAGAAGATATTCAGCACCTCTTGTGGGTGAGTAACGATGTTACCCGCGTTATCTCTAAGCTTATAGACATGAGGTGGATTGTTGGCTTGATTAAGTTTTCTGGCGAACATAGTGGAGGAGGAGTTGCTATGGAGAAAGAATTTAGCCTTAGAAAATCTGAGAGATTTTTCAGTGTTAGCAGATAAAATTTGGTCTAAGGCAAGGCGTTTGGATTTGATCTGATCTGTAAGATCCTGGGAGGGGGTGTGTTGTAATTTGTTGTATAAGTTATTGAGTTCTTTAGTAAGACATCTAATGTCTGAGAGCCTTTCTTTATTTTTTTTGGCAGCGAGACTGATTAATTGACCTCGTAGGACTGCCTTGTGAGCTACCCAGATAGAGGAGGGAGGTGTTTCGTCATTAATGTTCTCAGTGAAATAATTCTCTATATGTGTAGAGACAGATTGCGCTATTGTAGGATCAGATAGCAAGGAGTCATTTAGACGCCAGTTGAAAGGGGATGGTTTAAGACCAATATAAGTGGTTTCAAGATAGGTAATATCATGATCCGACCACGGGCAGGGGTGAATGACAGCTTTAGAAGAGTTTGCTAGCAGGATAGGGGTGCAGTATATGTAATCCAATCTGGCATATACATTATGGGGATGTGAATAGTAAGTGTATGCCTTGATGCCGACATTGTGAGCTCTCCATGAGTCTATAAGTTGAAAATTACTGAGAGAGCGGTTCAGTGACTTTGGAAATGCCTTAGATGAGGGTGCGACTCTACTCCTGTCTAGGGCCGGATGTGAGGTTAGATTAAAGTCCCCACCCAAAATGATGTGGGGGGAGGTATAGCGGTCTAGAGTTTCAAAAAAGTTTGTGAAGAATGAGGAATGTGAATCATTGGGAGCATATACTGATGCTATTGTTACGGCCCTATTATCAATAGTACCTTTTAAGATAATGTAACGACTATCCATATCTCTGAATATGCTGTGAATATCAAATATAATCGAGTTGCGTATGAAGATTGCAACTCCTCTAGTCTTATTGTGGAATGTTGTATAGTATACTTGGTTGTATGCTTTATCAAAGTATTTCGGGTGATTGGTCGTGCAAAAGTGGGATTCTTGAATGAGTATGACGTCTGCTCCTATTCTTTTATAATGCTGAAAAGCCTTTTTTCGTTTGTGGGGGGAATTGAAACCTTGCACATTGTGCGATATTATTTTAAAACCCATTGAAACGGTTAAGGGTGTGAGGCTTTATGATTCCGTGATGGAGAGATAACAGGCTTGGGTTATATGTGTAATGTAAATTCTGGATATAGATAGTGACTAAGTCTAAAGCTAAAGTTGTGATTGTGACCGGAGGTATTGTAAGAAAAAGGGTTGATATACTAGCAGAGTAATGTACATTATACCTTATGTGATTACCAAAGTAGTCTAGAGTTATGAAATCTATGTCTAGCATCAATACCCGTACGTAGATAACAGGACTTCCTTTTTTTAAAGTGAAAACATTATAAGCCTTACGGGCTAAAATTTCAAAAATGAGAGACATGAACAGAACTAAGATGGGGACAAGATATAACCTGTCAAAAAAACTTACGTAAGCAACAAGAGGACAAATAAGTCCAATTCCTGCAAACCTGGAAGGGCACCGCATCTCTAAAAGCGAGAGCTGTGGCTCCATCCCGGAGAGCAGGACCGGGGGACAAACTAACTACGACGGATGTAGCAGGCATCTTAGAAAAACATGTGATATGTGTAACAATCACTAGAGGGTAGAGAGGCATTGCTGTCAGGTATAAAGATCGCTATGTAAGGGAAACATATAAAATAATCAACATTGAGGAGAGTCATTTCTGAGGGGATTGAAATGAAAATAAGGTGATAATATTCAGGAGTTCTGCCGAGTTTCTACGTCAGTCTTTGAGACAGGACTTCAGGTAGCCTATGAAAAAGTAGGTAAGAAATTTAGAGTCCACTTTCCCATGTCTAAAAAGCTCTTTCTGCAGTGGGAGTCAAACCGAATGATAACAGTAATAGTAATTTCTGAGGAATATGGGACGGTGTTACTCAGGCATACTGCAGTCTCCTCAAACATTTGAAACTCCGGCATTATATGATAAAAGCAGCCTCTTATTTAAGATTATATTTCCAGGCTTTCTGGAGTAGAAGCATTGATCAGGGATTCTGGTCCTGAAATGATTGTCTCCAGCGTCTCTGATCTCTTTGGTCTTTTTGGTTGCGGTGTGAGGAAGGTGTTGACCATATCGGGGAAGATCTGGGGGTTGATGGCGGGCGGCTAGGAGGCTCCGGATCCAGCAAGCCCAGTTTCACCAACAGTTCTTTACCCTCAATCACATTATAGACCGTATATGTAGAACCATTGTGTGGGACGGTGAGCTTGAAAGGAAAGCCCCATCTGTATCTTATCCTTGCTGTTTGTAGAACATTAGTGACTTCCTTCATCCTACGTCTCCTGTCTAATGTGGCTGGGGAGATGTCAGGGTATATTTGAATTCTTTTGCCGTCCAAATTTATGTCAGAAGAGTTCCTAGCTGCCCGCATTATATCCTCTTTGACCAGGAAATCCTTCAAGCACATGATGATATCCCTAGGCGGTTTATCAGGTGTGGGTTTAGGGCGGAGGGCCCTGTGGATTCTATCACAGGTGAAAGCTGACTTTGGTTTATCAGGAAGGAGATTATGAAAAATTTTTGATACAGTTGGCATGAGATCGGTGATCGATTCCGGAACCCCGCGTACTCTGATGTTCTGTCTGCGGTTTCTATTATCTAGGTCTTCAACCTGTGCCTGCATAAACGCAAAGCTATCCGCCAAAGTTTCATAGTCTTTTCTCAAATCATTATGGGCCAGTGAAAGTTCATCGTGCTTTGCTTCTAATAGATCGGTTCTATTTCCTATGCTTGCAATCTCCTGAGATAGGGCGGTTGTGGATTTGTGTACTTCTGTTTCTATTTTGTCTACTAATTTATCAAATATGGATGTTAAGCTTGCATCTAAGTCAGCTTTAGATAATGGTATAGTGTACTCACAGTTTGGTTCTGAGGGGGGATGATCTTGTAGGTTCTTCCCCGTGACCGCGTGTGTGCTGGCCTTCGTGCCGCCCTGAGACATCTTGTGCTGCTTGGATTCAGATTCTAGGAGAAAGTTAGTTAGGTTTTGGGTGGAGCGGCGAGAACGCCTGTTTCTCCCTTCTGGCATATACGGATTGTTCCCACGGGGGGTCCGAGAGATTGTGCTGATATTCAAGCGATATAGCCGTGGGTATCTCGCCTGCTTTGAACGGGTATAACGGAGCTCTGGTCACTCACGTCCTACTCGCATCGCGTCGTGCATGCGTCCCCTCTGCTCAGGGTTTTATCACATATTTACCATGGTGGTTAGATGGGGGGGGGGGGGATATGTAGCTCTAATAGAGAGGAGACAAGGAGGCCATGATGGCGCTTCTGGGTGCAGTAAACTGTCCGTTGTTTAATGGCTGTGATGCGCAGCCTATTGAGTAAGGGATCTCTGCGATGGCCTTGGGGAGAGGAAAATATTAGCGCTGTTCTCTGTTCCTTATAGAGAGGAATGGGTGGTTAGAGTTGCTTCTTCTCTCCTTACTTTTTTTTCCTTCTCTTTTCTCCCCTCTTCTCTTACAACTTCCCCCTCCTTTTACTCTTCCCCTCTCCCTTTTTTGCTGGTGACTTCTGTTTATAGTCTTTCAGGCCAGGTCACTTTTATCTGGTTACAGGGAAGAGATCTACTGCAAATGGGTAAGGGAGACCTTTGTGAACTTGTGGCCGGGTGTAGCAAGATGTCCGCCCAGCAGAGCTTTGGGGTCCTGGCTGCAGTTGCTATCTGCTTTAATGGATGAAACCCGCCACAAACTTCCACCAGGGCGCCGTATTGACCAGATCAGATGCTTCGGTGGAGGGATTAGATCAGTGTCAGGCTACAGGTGGTTTGAAGGCCCGGGGAGTCTGCAAAGGTGTACCAAGATGGCCGCCGTATGTCTGCCTTACAGACTTTTAAAGCTCATGTAGGTAGGTAGTGCTTTCTGGCACCCTCAGTTGTGGATGGGCCAAGGGGGGGTGTCTGGATGAGTGCTGTGGGGGGGCTTGCACCTCTGGGGCGGAAGCGGACCGGCCGCGGTGCGCTCCGGCGGGGCGCAGTTTTAGGAAAGTCCGGGGATCCTGAGGCCTCACTAGGCCGCACCTGCCGCGGATGTCCCCGAGACTAAGAACGAGCTCCGGACCCCCCTAGATGGGTGGATGGGTGGCAGGGAGGGACAGGTGTTGGTCTCTGTACCTTTTTTGACTGCTGGAGACTGGTTCCTCAGGAGGGCCTCTGGCCTACAAGATGGCTGCGGCCTCCGGGTCTCCAGGAGATGCAATTCCAGTGTCCTCTGGCCGAATTTCCCCGGAATAGTTGCGATGGATATTGCAGGGGACTGTGCTGACCATGCAGGGAGGTTTTGGGTTGAGGATTCTTAGTTAAATCCACAGATGGTGGCGGATTGTGCCTGGAATACCCGGAGCTCCTCCAGAAAGCGTCCGCTGCCGTTCACGTCCAGGCCACGCCCCCCCCCAACAACGTTTTTTAACACAGTTCCTTTTAACACAGGAAAATTTGAGGTACTGTCTCCAAGACTTGTAAACAGCACACTTCACTCTCTGCGATTCCGCTTGAACCATCCACTCACTGGACCTTTCTAAGTGGACACATCTTCTCAGGCCAGGCTGAGCTCACTTCCACAGGTACATCACCTGTATACAACACAGTCCATCAATTGAAGTCCTGTGCAATGCAGTTCGCCTGGCTGCCACACACAGCTAGCAGCAGTTCACCGCAGAAAACTTTAACTTTTCATTCAGATTGGCTGTTCATCACAGTATTGCTGTTAAACACAGTTTCTTTTTACTCACTGTTTTTGGTATGAGAGGATCTGGAACTTTTCCAAAAACTGCCCGAAGCAATACCTCCACCATATGTAAGATTAGGGGTTGTTGGCTCTCGGGGTAGATGCGTTTTTTCAGTGATGCAAGCCAGTCAGGAACTCTGTTTAAGGGCATGGTAACCCATGTTTATTTAAAAGCACAAAAGTTCACAAGTACATCTGTAGTATTCACAGGGGGGGTTCCACCATTCCTGTATCTTGCATACTTAACAGTTTAGCCTTGTAGCTTTACCTTCTTGCTATCCAGTCCTTTAGCCTAGGCCTTGGGTCTGCTCCTCAGACCCAAACAGTTTCCAAGAGTTTAAGTTTTTCCTTGCTTACCCCTGGTCAGCACCTTTGTTGCTGTATCACTAATGATGTCTGCCTCCTGCAGACATGCACCGCCTCTGACTCCACTCAGAGGATGAGAGTCCACCTGACTCCCATGCACACAGACTTCCTCTCTGTTGGGTGGAGCCCTGATCCATAATTATGTCAGAACTAAATAGCCCAAGACACAGCTGTTCAATCAGCATGTCTTTCTTTACCAAATCTGGCGTAAACCAACACTCTTGAAGGTCGTAAAGAGTCGCACCCTCACAATATATACCGTATATACTCGCGTATAAGCCGAGTTTTTCAGCCCTTTTTTTGAGCTGAAAATGACCCCTTCGGCTTATACTCGAGTCAACGTACCTGAGTCCATTGCCGCCTGTCCTCACCGTGCCCATTGCAGAATCTGATCTGTGTACCTGAGTCCGTGACATATTTAGACGGCGGGCGTGCAGTGTTAAAAACTCGCGCTCCTCCTTGTGCTGTTCCGTAACAGGCGGAACACTCGGTTTCCCAGCAAACACTGTGTTCAGTGTTCCGCCTATCACGATCGCCCTCTCGTCCGTGATAGACAAGAGGACGAGAGGGTGATCGTGATAGGCAGAACACTGAACACAGTGTTTGCTGGGAAACCAAGTGTTTCACCTATAACGGAACAGCACAAGGAGGAGCGCAAGTTTTTAACAGTCTGAATATGTCACGGACTCGGGTACACAGATCGGATTCTGCAATGGGCACAGTGAAGTTAGGCTGCAAATGGGCACAGTGAGGTCAGGCTGCAAATGGGCACAGTGAGGTCAGGCTGCAAATGGGCATTGTTGACCCTCTTTTCCAAATTTACCTTTACCTATATATGTGTATTTCTGCAAGTAGTTTTATATATTTTTATAATCATTAATCTCATAATAAACATATATAATCTAGTCTATTCACTCATATATTAGCCATCACACCCATATCAAGAGCTTCACTATGCATTGTTGATCTTGATATATATCCCCAATTTAGTGTTTGACTAATATAGGTGTGTATGTATATATAGATACATCTGTACACCCAGTGATTATATATACCTAATTGACTGTTGATTGATCTCCATTTTACATATTTTTAATTCTATTTTTAATTCTATTCTCATGTGTATACCTACTTTTAATTATGTAACTCTTAAGATGTACAGGTCCTTCTCAAAAAATTAGCATATTGTGATAAAGTTCATTATTTTCTGTAATGTACTGATAAACATTAGACTTTCATATATTTTAGATTCATTACACACAACTGAAGTAGTTCAAGCCTTTTCTTGTTTTAATATTGATGATTTTGGCATACAGCTCATGACAACCCAAAATTCCTATCTCAAAAAATTAGCATATCATGAAAAGGTTCTCTAAACGAGCTATTAACCTAATCATCTGAATCAACTAATTAACTCTAAACACCTGCAAAAGATTCCTGAGGCTTTTAAAAACTCCCAGCCTGGTTCATTACTCAAAACCGCAATCATGGGTAAGACTGCCGACCTGACTGCTGTCCAGAAGGCCATCATTGACACCCTCAAGCAAGAGGGTAAGACACAGAAAGAAATTTCTGAACGAATAGGCTGTTCCCAGAGTGCTGTATCAAGGCACCTCAGTGGGAAGTCTGTGGGAAGGAAAAAATGTGGCAGAAAACGCTGCACAACGAGAAGAGGTGACCGGACCCTGAAGAAGATTGTGGAGAAGGACCGATTCCAGACCTTGGAGGACCTGCGGAAGCAGTGGACTGAGTCTGGAGTAGAAACATCCAGAGCCACCGTGAACAGGCGTGTGCAGGAAATGGGCTACAGGTGCCGCATTCCCCAGGTCAAGCCACTTTTGAACCAGAAACAGCGGCAGAAGCGCCTGACCTGGGCTACAGAGAAGCAGCACTGGACTGTTGCTCAGTGGTCCAAAGTACTATTTTTCGGATGAAAGCAAATTTTGCATGTCATTCGGAAATCAAGGTGCCAGAGTCTGGAGGAAGACTGGGGAGAGGGAAATGCCAAAATGCCTGAAGTCCAGTGTCAAGTACCCACAGTCAGTGATGGTCTGGGGTGCCATGTCAGCTGCTGGTGTTGGTCCACTGTGTTTTATCAAGGGCAGGGTCAATGCAGCTAGCTATCAGGAGATTTTGGAGCACTTCATGCTTCCATCTGCTGAAAAGCTTTATGGAGATGAAGATTTCATTTTTCAGCACGACCTGGCACCTGCTCACAGTGCCAAAACCACTGGTAAATGGTTTACTGACCATGGTATTACTGTGCTCAATTGGCCTGCCAACTCTCCTGACCTGAACCCCATAGAGAATCTGTGGGATATTGGGAAGAGAAAGTTGAGAGACGCAAGACCCAACACTCTGGATGAGCTTAAGGCCGCTATCGAAGCATCCTGGGCCTCCATAACACCTCAGCAGTGCCACAGGCTGGTTGCCTCCATGCCACGCCGCATTGAAGCAGTCATTTCTGCAAAAGGATTCCCGACCAAGTATTGAGTGCATAACTGAACATAATTATTTGAAGGTTGACTTTTTTTGTATTAAAAACACTTTTCTTTTATTGGTCGGATAAAATATGCTAATTTTTTGAGATAGGATTTTTGGGTTTTCATGAGCTGTATGCCAAAATCATCAATATTAAAACAAGAAAAGGCTTGAACTACTTCAGTTGTGTGTAATGAATCTAAAATATATGAAAGTCTAATGTTTATCAGTACATTACAGAAAATAATGAACTTTATCACAATATGCTAATTTTTTGAGAAGGACCTGTATATACTTATTTTTCATTACGCAGCTTCTATGTTTATTATCATCTAATTGTCATGTTATACGGAACTCTTCTCAATTCACAGCTCTTTTAACATATAAATTCTCCATTTACCTTAATAGATTTTTATATCGCCAGCAAATAATGTATATAGTGTGACAGCAGGAAGGTAAAGTCACCTGGTTGCATCCAGGGGGGTAGATATATTTCGCCCAGATTCAGGCTTTACGCCGACTTATACAACTAGGGAGAGAGTTGATGAAGCCCAGCTGAGGCTAGTGGGCTCATGGATGATTCATACCTCTAGGGAGAGTGCTGGGCGTCGTGCAGGCAGGGAGTTGATGAGACCAGCTGAAGCTTGTCAGCTCGTTTAAGGCCTCTATAAAAACTCCCAGCTTCATTAGGTGTTTGCTCATGCCTGGAACCAGACCTGTGTGGACTGTCTAGGGAGAGTGAACCCCTGTGCGGTGAGACAAAGCCTGTGTGGCTATTTGCTTGGACATTTAAAACCAGGGACTTAGGGACTAGGACAGCACTAGGCTGATCCCAGTTGTTAGTTAGGAAACCTGTATGTTTAGTCAGAGGTCAACTTGACCAGGATTTATTTTGTTTATGTTTCTTTTGCTTTGCTGTGTTTTGTCACTGTAAATAGAAAATAAACCGCACCTTTTTGATTTTGAAAACCACAACCTCCGTTTGCTGGGCCTGTTTTGTGTGGGGAGCCCATCCCGGGGATCACACACACCCGCTGCCGAGCTAACCCCCTCACAGTTGGTGGAGAACCAGTGGCAGTTTTTTTTTAAGCCAGCATGGAGGAGATACTGAAGCAGCTGGCTCTAGCAAATGCCAATCAACAGCAGACAAATGCAGGTTTGCAAAAGAGCCTTGCAGCTCATCAACAGAGCCTTGCAGCTCAACAACAGAACTTCGCAGCCCAGCAGCAAGCTCATCAACAGAGCCTTGCAGCCCAGCAGCAGACAAACGCAACTTTGCAACAGAGTCTGGAGGCTCAGCAACGAGCCCAGCAGCAATCTGAGGCCCGCTTCATAGACCTGTTGCAGAAGCAAGAGCAGAGACTACAACAACAGATGGAAGCAGTAATGCAGCAACGTCCGCAGACCAGTGAGGAAAGCCGCCCCACTAATACCGCGTCCTTTGGGGTGAGTCGTTTATTGACAAAAATGACTGGAGAGGATGATCCAGAGGTATTTTTGACCACATTTGAAAGGACCGCTGAAAGAGAAAAGTGGCCTGAGGAGCAGTGGGCTGGACTGGTGGCTCCTCTGTTAACTGGTGAATCGCAGAAAGCTTACTATGACCTAGAGCCTAACCAAGCAAAAGACTATGTGATGCTAAAAGCTGAAATATTGGCAAGGCTGGGTGTCACCCAGGCTGTCCGGGCTCAGCGTGTGCATAACTGGACTTTCCAGCTTGGAAAACCCCCCAGGTCTCAAATGTATGATCTCATTCACCGGAGCAGAAAGTGGCTACAGCCAGAGACTTTGTCCGCACCAAAGATTGTGGAACGTGTTGTAATGGATCGGTTTTTGAGAGCTCTTCCTACTGCCATCCAAAAGTGGGTAAGCCATGGAGACCCAGAGACGGCCGATGGTCTTGTGGATCGTGTGGAGAAATACTTGGCTACAGAGAACCTGACGGCCTCTTCCAGAGACACTCGGACTTTCCACCCTAAGACCAGACCATCCCCAGGGGCGGATAAGAGGATTCCAAGGGGTGAGGGTGGAGAGAGTGAGAGGGTGGGAGCTCTACCCCAAGTTTGGCGAGAACAGCCTGGGAAATCAGCGGCTCAAGAGGCGGCAAGAAGGATCGTTTGCTACCGCTGCCGGCAAGCGGGACATATTGCAGCCAATTGCCCGGTTGTGGAGGAACCCATGCAGTGTGACTTTCTGAGGGGCAGACGTCAGTCGCTGTGTGCGACAGTCGCATGCACTGCCATTCGAGGAACTGAGAAACATTTATGCAAAATGTGTGTTAATGGTAGAAATGTTGTGGTATTGCTGGATTCAGGTAGCCTTGTGACCCTGATAAAGGCTGAATTAGTTAAAACAGAGGTCTCTGGGAATAGCAAGGTAGCTGTTATTTGTGTGCATGGGGACACCCGAGAGTATCCAGTGACTACAGTGTGTTTCGAGACCCCCAAAGGTACCCTCTCTCATCCAGTGGGCTTAGTATCTCAGTTACCGCATGACGCCATTGTGGGAAGGGATTTTCCGAAGTTCTGGGAACTGTGGGATGATCCTGAGCCCCTCACTGGTGCCCCTATGTACCAGGAATGTGATAGCCAGAACTCCCCTGAGAGTGGTGAGGACTCTCCGGAATTTCCCTTATCAGTATTGGCAGGGGAGACTCAAGAAACTGGAGAGGAGCCCACCTCCTCAGACGAAAACCTACCGTCTGTGGAGTTTTCTGATCTTGAGGTTCACAGGGAAAACTTTGCCACAGAACAGTTGAAAGACCCCGCCCTAATAAAGGCACGGGAAAACGTAGTGAAAATAGATGGCGAGTTAGTGAACCCAGATAATACCTGCACTTACCCATACTTCAGCGTAGAGAAGGACCTACTGTATCGGGTGGCAAAAAGGGCAGAAGAAACCGTTGAGCAGCTTGTGGTGCCCAAACCTTACAGGAAGTTGGTGTTGGAGTTGGCCCATGGGCACATTCTTGGAGGTCATCTGGGTACAGAGAAAACCCGAGAGAGGGTATTACAGAGATTCTATTGGCCGGGGGTGATGAAGGACGTAGAAAATTATTGTTCCTCCTGCCCTGTGTGTCAGAGGTCGGCCCCGATGCCACATTTCCGTAGCCCGCTGGTCCCTCTACCCATCATTGAGGTCCCGTTTGAGAGGATCGCCATGGATTTGGTAGGTCCTATAATCAAGTCCGCTAGGGGGCACCAGTACATATTAGTTATAATGGACTATGCCACCCGTTATCCAGAAGCGATCCCTCTCCGAAATACCTCGGCCAAAACCATAGCCAAAGAGCTATCTCTTGTGTTTAGCCGGGTGGGTATTTGTAAAGAACTGCTTACGGACCAAGGTACACCCTTTATGTCCCGGGTTATGAAGGAGCTGTGTAAATTATTCAAAGTGACGCAATTACGTACATCTGTGTATCACCCCCAAACCGATGGGCTGGTTGAAAGATTCAACAAAACCCTAAAACAAATGTTGAAGAAAGTGGTGGATAGAGATGGAAAGGATTGGGACTGTCTACTTCCTTATCTGATGTTTGCTATTAGGGAGGTGCCCCAAACCTCTACGGGATTCTCCCCCTTTGAGTTACTGTATGGGAGACACCCAAGAGGGCTGTTGGATATTGCCAAGGAAACTTGGGAAAGTGAGAGTTCTCCCCACAGGAGTGTGATTGAGCATGTCGCCCTGATGCAAGACCGAATTGCACAGGTAATGCCCATCGTGAAGGAACATTTGGCCCAAGCGCAGTTAGCACAGCAGAGAGTGTACAACCGTGGAGCCAAGACCCGTACCTTTTCCCCGGGGGATAGGATACTGGTACTTGTCCCTACGGTTGAAAGTAAATTCCTTGCCAAATGGCAAGGCCCCTACGAGATAATGGAAAAAGTGAGCGAAGTGAATTACAAGGTCAGACAACCAGGAAGGCGAAAGCCCGAACAGATCTATCATGTTAATCTGTTGAAAGCCTGGAGGGATAGAGAGTCCCTAGTCGCAGACACTTGGTCACCAGCTCAAACTGGTTGCGTGATTCCTGAGGTTGGAATAGCAGCCACCTTGTCACAACCCCAACAACAGGAGGTTAAGGAGTTTGTGCTTCGCAACAAGGAGGTATTCTCTGAGCTGCCGGGACAAACATCTGGGGTAGAGCATGACATCATTACCCCGCCCGGTGAAAGGGTGAAGTTAAAACCCTATCGGATCCCAGAGGCCCGACGGGAGGCAATACGGGAGGAAGTACAGAAAATGCTGAACTTAGGGGTGATAGAGGAGTCCCAAAGTGATTGGTCTAGTCCCATCGTGTTGGTGCCTAAACCGGATGGGAGCTGGCGATTTTGTAACGATTTTCGTCAGTTGAACAAAGTTACAAAATTTGACACCTACCCCATGCCACGTATAGATGAGTTGATCGACCGGCTGGGAACAGCCCGATACATGACGACTCTTGACCTCACAAAAGGGTATTGGCAAATCCCCCTGGCCAAGTCGGCCAAAGAGAAAACCGCATTTGTAACCCCAGACGGGGCGTTCCAATATAAAAGAATGCCGTTCGGGTTACAGAATGCGCCGGCCACATTCCAGCGGAAAATGGACCAGATGCTGAGGCCCCATCGGAAGTATGCTGCGGCTTACCTGGATGACGTAATTGTCCATAGCACAGATTGGGCCTCACATCTGCCAAAAGTGCAAGCAGTCCTGGACTCTGTTCGGGAAGCGGGGTTTACGGCTAACCCCAAGAAGTGTACCATTGGGCAGGAGGAGGCCAAATATCTTGGGTACACCATTGGGAGGGGAGTAATAAAACCCCAACTCAACAAAGTCGAGGCCATCCAGAGTTGGCCACGTCCCAACAGCAAGAAGCAGGTACGAGCCTTTCTGGGAATCGCTGGGTATTATCGGCGATTCATTCCCCACTTTGCTTCTAAGGCTGTGCCCCTAACCAACCTGACGAAGGGGAAAGGGTCGGTCATGATTAAATGGACCCCCGAGGCTGAGGCAGCATTCCAATTCTTGAAACAAGCCTTATGTAGCCAGCCAGTGTTGTACTCACCCGACTTCTCTAAAGACTTTGTCGTACAAAGTGATGCGTCAGATGTGGGGTTAGGAGCAGTATTGTCCCAGGTCTGGAACGGGGAAGAGCACCCAGTCATTTACCTCAGCAGGAAGTTGAAGTCCCATGAGGTAAATTACGCCACCGTTGAAAAGGAGTGTTTAGCGGTGAAGTGGGCTCTAGATTCCCTTCGGTACTACCTGCTAGGTAGGCACTTTGACATGGTTACGGATCACGCTCCGTTAAAGTGGATGGCTCAAAACAAGGAAACAAATAGAAGAGTGAATAGGTGGTTCCTGGCCCTCCAGGAATTCAACTTCACAGTAAAGCATCGCCCTGGCGTTCAAATGGGGAATGTGGATGCTTTGTCTCGAGTACATGAATGCCTGATTGCTGGTGTTCCAACCCCGAGGTTAAAACAAGAGGGGGGGGTATGTGACAGCAGGAAGGTAAAGTCACCTGGTTGCATCCAGGGGGGTAGATATATTTCGCCCAGATTCAGGCTTTACGCCGACTTATACAACTAGGGAGAGAGTTGATGAAGCCCAGCTGAGGCTAGTGGGCTCATGGATGATTCATACCTCTAGGGAGAGTGCTGGGCGTCGTGCAGGCAGGGAGTTGATGAGACCAGCTGAAGCTTGTCAGCTCGTTTAAGGCCTCTATAAAAACTCCCAGCTTCATTAGGTGTTTGCTCATGCCTGGAACCAGACCTGTGTGGACTGTCTAGGGAGAGTGAACCCCTGTGCGGTGAGACAAAGCCTGTGTGGCTATTTGCTTGGACATTTAAAACCAGGGACTTAGGGACTAGGACAGCACTAGGCTGATCCCAGTTGTTAGTTAGGAAACCTGTATGTTTAGTCAGAGGTCAACTTGACCAGGATTTATTTTGTTTATGTTTCTTTTGCTTTGCTGTGTTTTGTCACTGTAAATAGAAAATAAACCGCACCTTTTTGATTTTGAAAACCACAACCTCCGTTTGCTGGGCCTGTTTTGTGTGGGGAGCCCATCCCGGGGGTCACACACACCCGCTGCCGAGCTAACCCCCTCACAATAGATATACCTTGACATTTTACTGGTCGTCAAGAGTGAGTATCACAACTGCAATACAAGCTCTTTAGTTTTAGTTTTATATATAGATAGAGCTCTATTTTAGATTCTAGCCGTTACATTATACTCTGCCTGTGCATTATTTGTTATTATGTTGCCATGGTTACTTCCCATGTGAACATGGCTTTGCGTGTATAAATCTTCCCTGATCTAATATGGTCGCTATCCAAGCCTGAGGAAGGAGTTTGAAAGCTCCGAATGCAAAGCACCGCCCGCTGACCCGACCCGGAAGTGACGTCGTCCCTGTACAGCGCTGATCCTGGTCCCCAATATCCGGAAGCACCATACACCAACAGTGTGGCCGAAGGAAGGACTGGATCACGGACACACATCCTTACCAGGGACGATGGACCTCTTCCTCTACTCGGAAGTCGGAGCGGATGTACTGTATACACGTCGTACCTGCCTGAAACCACTACATTATTGTGAGTGTATTCTAACATTCCTTACCTATTAAAAATTAACATACTGCACGTAGAGGGCGCTGTTCTTCTTTCCTTTCTCCATTACAGAGTTTTTTTGCCTTCTAAAACTTCTGAACTGGCAGCCTTCTATGGAAAGTTACTCCATCATCCTTACATGGACTAACACATCCCAAAGAACTTGTATTACTCCCTTACATCCCATTCCCAATCCACCATTATCTAGTCATATCCTAAGTGCGCCATATTACCTATATTGTTGATACATATTACAATGTTGGGGCTTTGGGGTCTCAAGCCTCACTTGGTTAGTGACCCTTTATTCATCCCCCTCAGCCTTGGTCTGCTACTCTGGTTTCTTCTCTCCATGATTCCCTATACTCAGAGGCTGCCCCCTGTCCTCTTTATCCTTTCCCTTGTACACCTGGTGTTTGCTCTGCCAGCAGGCCCCAACATTAATGAAATTTCAAACATGGCCGAATGTCATGAAGTAAATTTGTTTGTTGATGACGCCCTCCTGACACTTACCAACCCAATTGTTTCTCTGCCCAATTTGCAGGCCCTCTTAAACCAAGTCAACCCACACAAAACGACCGCTCTGAACATCTCACTCCCTGATTCCTTGGCCTCACACCTGCAATTGACTTTCCCATACCAATAAGAGAGCTCTTCCCTGGATTACTTGGGCATTAAACTGATTCCCTCCTATTCCTCCCTTTTTGCCACCAACTTTTCTCCCCTTCTTCGTTCCATTACAAAGACCCAATACTATTTCCGGACTCTACCAGTCTGGGTCCCTGCGTTCTATCTACACTTGCTCAAGAACAGACTCCTATCTTTCATTTGGGCCAACAAATGCCCCAGAGTCGCACGTTCCACTCTGTATACCCATAGATTGTGAGGGGGACTAGGCATTTCGAATATCGCAAAGTATTTTTTGGCAGCGCAAATTGCTCCATTCGGCATGCTCCAGGCTACGACAGTCATCCCCATTTAGGTCCTTCTGGAAATTCCTTACTGTCCACCGGGACCGGTTTCTGCTCTATTATGGCTTCTGCCCCTTCAGTCAGTCCCTTAATGGCACATAGCCTAAAACATTGGAACTCTGTACGGTACTCCCCCTTTTTCTCCTCTTGCACAAACCTATGTTCCCTCTGGGACTTGAGCAACCCCACGCCTTCTCATGGTGGCACATGCACGGATTCTCGCAGGTTTGCCACCTTCTTGGTTCGCATACCTTTCCTACGTGGTCCTCAATACAGGAATCCCATGAAGACCCTTTTTACGCTACATCGAATTGCGAAACTGGTTAAGCTCTCTTAGGCGCCAGGACACCTTCCCATACCAGAAAAAGGGCCTCTGAACATATGTGCTTGAACTCGCCAGTTGCCCCAGGCACCATCTCTATGCTATATTCTTCCCTCAATTCCAGTGGTGTCACCCTCCTACGTGCCCAAATGGGAACAAGACCTGTCCCCCATAGACCTAGCGGATTGGAATAAAGCCTGGTCCAGCATAGGGAAGAACTCTTTCAATACAAGCACTCTGGAGGGGGCCTACAAAATCCTCTTCCGCTGGTACCAGGTCCCAACCCGTATTGCCAAAAAATCAAACCCATCATACAAGGACAGATGTTTTCGGGGGGTTGCGGCCAACGAGGAGACAAAATCCATATTTGGTGGTCCTGCCCCCCACCTGGTGGGATTTTGGTTGAGGGTCTTCGTACTCTTGCATACTCTTTTTCATATACCTATCCGCAAGGATGCCAAATTAGCACTGCTTCACTGTCCGATCCTGCGCCTGCTTTCCTACAGAAATTGGACACCTACCTATTCATTGCTGCCAAGCACATGATTGCCAGTGCCTGGAAAAAACCTGCTGTGCCGTTTGCAGATGTGAAGAGCATCCTGACGACCCTCATGATCAATGAGAAGATGACCAGTATCCTCCAAAATTCCCACTCTAAATTTCTTAAGGTGTGGGCCCCGTGGTGGTCCTATGCTCTTCCAAACCTGCATCTATCCAGCTTGGGCGTTCCCACCTGATGCTATCCATTCCCCCTCTTTCCTTTTCTTTCTTCTCTTCTTCAACTCCCCCCCTTTTCTTTCTCTTTTTTTTTAAAGTGGACTAGTCCACACCCTGTTTCCATCCCCTGGACCTGAGGGGCCCAGGCACCCTGTGTTGTCTCCCAGCTTTGATTGGGAGGACATTCTAGTTCACTATAATACACCTATGAGCATGTTCTGTTTGTAGCTCTCTATGTCTCTTAATCGTAATCAGCACCAGTGCAAAGATTTTTGTCTACTTAGGCAAAGGTGCATTTTGGTGCCCCCACTAACCATCCTCTTGCCAACCCCCTCCCCTCCACAATGAAAACCCCCACCACACATGGCACAAGAGGTGAGCAGAGACTACGGGCATTAGACAAGAGGTGGGCAGAGACTGCAGGCATTGCACAAGAGGTGAGCAGAGACTGCAGGCATGGCACAAGATGTGGGCAGAGACTGTGGGCATGGCACAAGAGGTGAGTAGAGACTGTGGGCATGGCACAAGAGGTGGGCAGAGACTGTGGGCATGGCATAAGAGGTGGGAAGAGACTGTGGGCATGGACCAAGAGGTGGGCAGAGACTGCAGGCATGGTACAAGAGGTGGGCAGAGACTGTGGGCATGGCACAACTTAGGGGACATTTTGAGAGCAGAGAGGACTTTCGCTGGGGTGGTGGTGTTCAGATTAAATATTCTTCTCCCCCGGGGCAAGTCCTTTCTCCTCTCAAAACATCCCCTGGGATATACTGTATCCTCTTAGCCCCCCTCCTCGAACCAAATCACTGCCAGTATTTATTTCCAGCTCGTCTCCCTCACCTTCCTGCTGTGTGCCCTCTCCCCCCTGCAAGTTTCATCTGTATTGTGTGTACTCACAGACCTCAGATTAGCGCGGAACGTGCTCGGCGATGTCTCTCTTCCTCCCCTGCTCCTCCTGTCTGTGTACAGGAAAACATCACAACTGAGGAGGAGGAGAGTCTGTAAAAGGTGAGCGGTGGGCAGGGACAGATGTCGGGTGCTGTGCAGAGCGGGGATTGCGGTGTGTGGGACACTGGTGCCCACACTAGCACGCTCCTGCCGGGCAAGTGAATGGAGCCAAGTGCCAGAGCTTTTTCCGACACTTGGCTATTCTCCAGGATTCACCGGGACTCCAGGACTAATCCAGAAGGTATGAATTTACCACCCCTGCCCCCAATAATTGTATATTGATTGGTTTGTGTGAAAGTTATAGCTTCTACAAATGATGGTATATAGAAAAAATGTGGAGCGCTGTCTATCCAGCTAGCTCAAATGATCACATGTAATGCACTCACGTGATATATATTAATGACACAAACAGATATGAACATGCCAGTAGTGGTGATGACCCCTCATAGGTCAACAAAAATCGCAATTGAAGTTTATAGTAACATATGACACTTGAGAACCGTTAGATGTATACTCAAAAATAACATGCAGTAGAAATAACTGTAACAACTAAATCTTAAATGGATAATATTAAACGTCTTTATATAGAATTGATCATAAAATCAAGTCCCTTTACTTAGTGCACCTGCTCATACACTCTTTGTGAATAATCAGAAATCCAATAATAAACTTCAATTCAAATCTTGTGCTTCTCTCTCAAAAAAACAAAAAATGCCCTCCACTGGTCAAACTATGTGCTCACCTCTAGGGGAGACCCTCCCAGGGGTCAAAAATAGCATTCCTCTTACTGGTATATATCCAGTAGTCAGCTGCTTGCCTGGTGATCTTGGACTCTTGTTCCCTTAGACCAGGAATTTGTAATTAGCGGACCTCCAGCTGTTGCAAAACAACAAGTCCCATCATGCCTCTGCCTCTGGGTGTCATGCTTGTGGCTGTCAGAGTCTTGCTATGCCTCATTGGACTTGTAGTTCTGCAACAGCTGGAGGTCCGCTAATTGCAAATCCCTTCCAAAGACCGTATACGTCATACACATATGTCATAAGAGCGGAAATAGAACTAACATAGTGTTGAACTGTATAAAAATAGGTCTTTATTAAATAAAAATAATCACACTCACATTTGTAGGTGCACTAGCTCTGGTGCACACAGATTACTCGCTTTGTACAATTGGGATAAAAAAAAAACCTTGCTGGTCACTCATTTGCAGATTCTCAGTCCTGTGCTCCCCAGTGGCAATCTACTTCCGGGTGGTGTGCGATGATGTCACAGGCTCCGCCCTGACATGTTTATTCACTGGTCACGTGACTTTTTTCAAGAGGTAAAGGTCCTGTGTCATCACTTGCGTATTTATAGCTAATGGGAGGCAATTATAACTCTGTGGCGGCCATTTTGTTGTACTTGCGCTGTGGCCATTTTGTTGGTGATCATCCTATAGTATTTGGATCTGCTGACTGACTGCCGCATGGCGGACATTTTGTTGTGGCTCACTGGCAAACAAAATTGCTGCCTTGCAGCAGCCAGTCTGCAGGTCTTAGTACTATAGGATAATCACCCAAAAAATTGCCACCGCCTACATTTTAAATGATGGTATATACTGAAATTTGTAAAAACAAGGAAACCCTCGCGCTAGCTGAATAGTGAAAATACGTGTAGGGTGGTACAAGGAAATTGGGAAGGGAATGGAATACTGCAGCAATCACCGGGAGGTCTGGTCCAAGTCAACAGTGAAACAATAAATATCGTGATGGTGACTGCGCTGTGGTGACTAAATAATGTAAATAAAATAAAATTATCAAAAAAGTGGGAGTGTAATGGGAAAGGGAAGGGAAAAGAAGAGGGGATAGGTGAATCATGGGCTACAATGTAGCTAAATAGCAATGTTGTGCAATGTGCACAGTGACACGAATGAACTTACAAGTGTAATGTGTAAAAAAACCTAATAAACAAATGAAGACATATAAACAGATTCTCAACTCTCCAATATTGCAAACATGATGGAGATTCAGAAAAAATTCCTAAGGTATACTGATAATAAACAACCAATAACTATGAATCAAAAAACACACAAAGTGCATCTGCGACCTTAAACCAATAAGAAACAAAAAATGTCAAAAAAGCCTAACAAAAAAACTCCCGGATAGGTATGATAAATATACATGAAGTCATATATAAAAATAGAAAAAATATAGTCCCATCACCAAAGGTGTGCTTGAAAGTTTTCCTGTAATGTCCACCCAGTGATCAGTAAGTCACAAAACGCTTACCTCCCTCCTAGGAGGGGGAGCAGTATATGATGGATCTAAATGATGAAGGGTGATGGAGCGTCCTTGTAATGCAGTCTTTATTTCACAATTTCTTTATAGCTCATTGGGATGCATATGAAAAGATATAAAGCAGAGAGACATCAATAGCGCAACTTTGTGGGTGCGGCAAAGTGAATCGCTGAAGAATATATATTCACACACTCACTTGAATAGTAGTGAGCGTGGACCTCAATCCAAACGAGCACCGCGCTCGTACCAATGGAACAGTGGATTGGCGTCTTAATGCAAACAATGCAGTGCGATCCTCAGGTGTCCGCAGCAGCAATCACAAAGTTGTGGTGATAGAAAAAAAGGGAAAAATAGTGTGGGTCTGTAAACCCCTAGGGGTATTTATTCATACATAAATAAAAAAAACTCACATTTAAAAGTTGGATAACGGATCTGGTATCCTTACGAGCGGCGAGCTCGTCTCCTCTCGGTTCTGCTGGCGGTGTGTCTGTGCTACGTCCTGACGCGTGTCGTCATGTCACATGACTTCATCAGAGGCTAGCACTAGACACAAAATGTGGAAAATTTATAGTCCTCATCACAGGGCGGGCGGCGGCCATTTTGTTGTGGACCGACAGATATGTGTAAAAGCGGCCATGTTTGCTCTATCATACTGGTGTATATCACCAATGCTAGGAGGCACTAGCCTGTGGGGACTAGGGAGGGGGGGGAAGGGGGAGGAAAAGCTGCAGAACAAACCAGCATAAGAATCTGCGCTACCATAGATGATATCATTTTAAAACCGAGACAAAATGTCCCCGCAAAGTAAAATCTATGTAAAATATATAAAAATATTGAAAATGAAGCTGACGCAGGTAGGCTAATGGCCCACTCGTATGAGTCCGGAGACAGCCCCACACAGCTGAAACCGAGAGGGAATATATGAATAAGCCACAATACATGATGAAATAATCTGCATATCATCATAAGAGAAACAAATATACAAATATATAAATGTGTCCCATATAGGCTAAAAAAAAAAAATATATATATCTAACTGTATATAGAACTAATATGAGTACTACCTCAACATATATAAAGGTCTAGGTTGAATTAAGTAATCATAGGACATAAATAATGGAGTCCAGTATGTACTGACAGAAACATCAAGACTGTTAGGTTCCTGTCTTTTCTGTGGTGACAGGGACTAACATGTATTTAAGAACCTGTTAATGGGAGAAAGAAACCTGACAGCAATATGACATTGGGTAAAACCTAGTGTCAGTGAGAGAAAGACAATATCTCAGTGGCCTAATAATCACTTAAAAAGCAATTTAAGTCAAATTCTATATTGAGGCCTTTGGGGACAAACGTATCCATCGAAAAGATCCAATGAGATTCAATTTGGCTTAGTGTTCGCACCTTATGTCCTGCTCTCCATGGGCTTGAGTACGGTACTATACCCCAAAATTTTAGGTGAGAGGGATCTCGATTATGTATTTCTGCAAAGTGCCTAGAAACACTATGTTTGACGAATCCGCGTTGTATGTTCTGTACGTGTTCTTTAACACGAATCCTAAGTAACCTTTTAGTGCGGCCTACATATTGCAGGCCACAGCTGCATTCCAACACGTAAACCGCCCCTTCTGTGTTGCAGCCAACAAATTCTTTGATTTCAAATTGTCTCCCATTGCTATTAGACTGGAATGTAGACCTTCTTTCATTTGGGAGTTTGGTGCGTTTGCAGGCGTAACACCTCTTACAAGGGTAGAACCCTTTGCCAGTGAAAAAAGTGAAAATCTTTTTGGGTGGATTGACTACACTCTTCACTAGCTGGTCTCGTAATGTGGGTGCACGTCTGTAAATGAATTGGGGTTTCTCAGGTAGTATATTTTTAAGGGTTTTATCTGCCTTCAGGATATGCCAGTGACGTATGACAATACTTTCAATCTTCTTATATTGGATGTTATAGTCTAGAATAACCGGCACTTTGTCGAGTTTGAGGATTTTTTTCTTGTTTTGCAGCAACTCCCCTCTTGGGATGTGTGTGACTTCTTCTATTTTACTCTTTATGAAATCTTCTTTGTATCCCTTTTGTACAAATCTTTCACCTAATAACTTTGCCTGAGTGTGGAAATCTGCAATATCTGTGCAGTTCCGTCGTAAGCGTAGCATCTGACCTTTGGGGATGTTAAAAAGCCAGTTTTGATGGTGGCAGCTTTTCATTGGGAGGTAGCTATTCCGATCTACGCTTTTAAAAAAAGTCTTGGTGGCAAAGGTGTCATTGGTTCTTGTTATGATGAGATCTAGGAAGGATATGTTTGATTCCTCTATTTGCCAAGTTAGTACTATATTTTGCCGATTGTTGTTAAGTTTCTCAAAGAAGCTAACTAATTGTTCCCGGTCGCCTTTCCATATTAGGAAGATGTCATCAATGTAGCGTTTGTAAAGTACTAAATCTTCTGGTGTTTCAAGGAAGACGCATTACAAGGACGCTCCATCACCCTTCATCATTTAGATCCATCATATACTGCTCCCCCTCCTAGGAGGGAGGTAAGCGTTTTGTGACTTACTGATCACTGGGTGGACATTACAGGAAAACTTTCAAGCACACCTTTGGTGATGGGACTATATTTTTTCTATTTTTATATATGACTTCATGTATATTTATCATACCTATCCAGGAGTTTTTTTGTTAGGCTTTTTTGACATTTTTTATTTCTTATTGGTTTAAGGTCGCAGATGCACTTTGTGTGTTTTTTGATTCATAGTTATTGGTTGTTTATTATCAGTATACCTTAGGAATTTTTTCTGAATCTCCATCATGTTTGCAATATTGGAGAGTTGAGAATCTGTTTATATGTCTTCATTTGTTTATTAGGTTTTTTTACACATTACACTTGTAAGTTCATTCGTGTCACTGTGCACTGTGAGGGGGTTAGCTCGGCAGCGGGTGTGTGTGACCCCCGAGATGGGCTCCCCACACAAAACAGGCCCAGCAAACGGAGGTTGTGGTTTTCAAAATCAAAAAGGTGCGGTTTATTTTCTATTTACAGTGACAAAACACAGCAAAGCAAAAGAAACATAAACAAAATAAATCCTGGTCAACTTGACCTCTGACTAAACATACAGGTTTCCTAACTAACAACTGGGATCAGCCTAGTGCTGTCCCAGTCCCTAAGTCCCTGGTTTTAAATGTCCAAGCAAATAGCCACACAGGCTTTGTCTCACCGCACAGGGGTTCACTCTCCCTAGACAGTCCACACAGGTCTGGGTCCAGGCATGAGCTAACATCTAATGAAGCTGGGAGTTCTTATAGAGGCCTAAATGAGCTGACAAGCTTCAGCTGGTCTCATCAACTCCCTGTCTGCACGACGCCCAGCACTCTCCCTAGAGGTATGAGTCATCCATGAGCCTACTAGCCTCAGCTGGGCTTATACAACTCTCCACCTAGTTGTATAAGTCGGCGTAAAGCCTGAATCTGGGCGAAATATATCTACCCCCCTGGATGCAACCAGGTGACTTTACCTTCCTGCTGTCACATACCCCCCCCTCTTGTTTTAACCTCGGGGTTGGAACACCAGCAATCAGGCATTCATGTACTCGAGACAAAGCATCCACATTCCCCATTTGAACGCCAGGGCGATGCTTTACTGTGAAGTTGAATTCCTGGAGGGCCAGGAACCACCTATTCACTCTTCTATTTGTTTCCTTGTTTTGAGCCATCCACTTTAACGGAGCGTGATCCGTAACCATGTCAAAGTGCCTACCTAGCAGGTAGTACCGAAGGGAATCTAGAGCCCACTTCACCGCTAAACACTCCTTTTCAACGGTGGCGTAATTTACCTCATGGGACTTCAACTTCCTGCTGAGGTAAATGACTGGGTGCTCTTCCCCGTTCCAGACCTGGGACAATACTGCTCCTAACCCCACATCTGACGCATCACTTTGTACGACAAAGTCTTTAGAGAAGTCGGGTGAGTACAACACTGGCTGGCTACATAAGGCTTGTTTCAAGAATTGGAATGCTGCCTCAGCCTCGGGGGTCCATTTAATCATGACCGACCCTTTCCCCTTCGTCAGGTTGGTTAGGGGCACAGCCTTAGAAGCAAAGTGGGGAATGAATCGCAGATAATACCCAGCGATTCCCAGAAAGGCTCGTACCTGCTTCTTGCTGTTGGGACGTGGCCAACTCTGGATGGCCTCGACTTTGTTGAGTTGGGGTTTTATTACTCCCCTCCCAATGGTGTACCCAAGATATTTGGCCTCCTCCTGCCCAATGGTACACTTCTTGGGGTTAGCCGTAAACCCCGCTTCCCGAACAGAGTCCAGGACTGCTTGCACTTTTGGCAGATGTGAGGCCCAATCTGTGCTATGGACAATTACGTCATCCAGGTAAGCCGCAGCATACTTCCGATGGGGCCTCAGCATCTGGTCCATTTTCCGCTGGAATGTGGCCGGCGCATTCTGTAACCCGAACGGCATTCTTTTGTATTGGAACGCCCCGTCTGGGGTTACAAATGCGGTTTTCTCTTTGGCCGACTTGGCCAGGGGGATTTGCCAATACCCTTTTGTGAGGTCAAGAGTCGTCATGTATCGGGCTGTTTCCAGCCGGTCGATCAACTCATCTATACGTGGCATGGGGTAGCTGTCAAATTTTGTAACTTTGTTCAACTGACGAAAATCGTTACAAAATCGCCAGCTCCCATCCGGTTTAGGCACCAACACAATGGGACTAGACCAATCACTTTGGGACTCCTCTATCACCCCTAAGTTCAGCATTTTCTGTACTTCCTCCCGTATTGCCTCCCGTCGGGCCTCTGGGATCCGATAGGGTTTTAACTTCACCCTTTCACCGGGCGGGGTAATGATGTCATGCTCTACCCCAGATGTTTGTCCCGGCAGCTCAGAGAATACCTCCTTGTTGCGAAGCACAAACTCCTTAACCTCCTGTTGTTGGGGTTGTGACAAGGTGGCTGCTATTCCAACCTCAGGAATCACGCAACCAGTTTGAGCTGGTGACCAAGTGTCTGCGACTAGGGACTCTCTATCCCTCCAGGCTTTCAACAGATTAACGTGATAGATCTGTTCGGGCTTTCGCCTTCCTGGTTGTCTGACCTTGTAATTCACTTCGCTCACTTTTTCCATTATCTCGTAGGGGCCTTGCCATTTGGCAAGGAATTTACTTTCAACCGTAGGGACAAGTACCAGTATCCTATCCCCCGGGGAAAAGGTACGGGTCTTGGCTCCACGGTTGTACACTCTCTGCTGTGCTAACTGCGCTTGGGCCAAATGTTCCTTCACAATGGGCATTACCTGTGCAATTCGGTCTTGCATCAGGGCGACATGCTCAATCACACTCCTGTGGGGAGAACTCTCACTTTCCCAAGTTTCCTTGGCAATATCCAACAGCCCTCTTGGGTGTCTCCCATACAGTAACTCAAAGGGGGAGAATCCCGTAGAGGATTGGGGCACCTCCCTAATAGCAAACATCAGATAAGGAAGTAGACAGTCCCAATCCTTTCCATCTCTAGCCACCACTTTCTTCAACATTTGTTTTAGGGTTTTGTTGAACCTTTCAACCAGCCCATCGGTTTGGGGGTGATACACAGATGTACGTAATTGCGTCACTTTGAACAATTTACACAGCTCCTTCATAACCCGGGACATAAAGGGTGTACCTTGATCCGTAAGCAGTTCTTTACAAATACCCACCCGGCTAAACACAAGAGATAGCTCTTTGGCTATGGTTTTGGCCGAGGTATTTCGGAGAGGGATCGCTTCTGGATAACGGGTGGCATAGTCCATTATAACTAATATGTACTGGTGCCCCCTAGCGGACTTGATTATAGGACCTACCAAATCCATGGCGATCCTCTCAAACGGGACCTCAATGATGGGTAGAGGGACCAGCGGGCTACGGAAATGTGGCATCGGGGCCGACCTCTGACACACAGGGCAGGAGGAACAATAATTTTCTATGTCCTTCATCACCCCCGGCCAATAGAATCTCTGTAATACCCTCTCTCGGGTTTTCTCTGTCCCCAGATGACCTCCAAGAATGTGCCCATGGGCCAACTCCAACACCAACTTCCTGTAAGGTTTGGGCACCACAAGCTGCTCAACGGTTTCTTCTGCCCTTTTTGCCACCCGATACAGTAGGTCCTTCTCTACGCTGAAGTATGGGTAAGTGCAGGTATTATCTGGGTTCACTAACTCGCCATCTATTTCCACTACGTTTTCCCGTGCCTTTATTAGGGCGGGGTCTTTTAACTGTTCTGTGGCAAAATTTTCCCTGTGAACCTCCAGATCAGAAAACTCCACAGACGGTAGGTTTTCGTCTGAGGAGGTGGGCTCCTCTCCAGTTTCTTGAGTCTCCCCTGCCAATACTGATAAGGGAAATTCCGGAGAGTCCTCGCCACTCTCAGGGGAGTTCTGGCTATCACATTCCTGGTACATAGGGGCACCAGTGGGGGGCTCAGGATCATCCCACAGTTCCCAGAACGTCGGAAAATCCCTTCCCACAATGGCGTCATGCGGTAACTGAGATACTAAGCCCACTGGATGAGAGAGGGTACCTTTGGGGGTCTCGAAACACACTGTAGTCACTGGATACTCTCGGGTGTCCCCATGCACACAAATAACAGCTACCTTGCTATTCCCAGAGACCTCTGTTTTAACTAACTCAGCCTTTATCAGGGTCACAAGGCTACCTGAATCCAGCAATACCACAACATTTCTACCATTAACACACATTTTGCATAAATGTTTCTCAGTTCCTCGAATGGCAGTGCATGCGACTGTCGCACACAGTGACTGACGTCTGCCCGTCAGAAAGTCACACTGCATGGGTTCCTCCACATCCGGGCAATTGGCTGCAATATGTCCCGCTTGCCGGCAGCGGTAGCAAACGATCCTTCTTGCGGCCTCTTGAGCCGCTGATTTCCCAGGCTGTTCTCGCCAAACTTGGGGTAGAGCTCCCACCCTCTCACTCTCTCCACCCTCACCCCTTGGAATCCTCTTATCCGCCCCTGGGGATGGTCTGGTCTTAGGGTGGAAAGTCCGAGTGTCTCTGGAAGAGGCCGTCAGGTTCTCTGTAGCCAAGTATTTCTCCACACGATCCACAAGACCATCGGCCGTCTCTGGGTCTCCATGGCTTACCCACTTTTGGATGGCAGTAGGAAGAGCTCTCAAAAACCGATCCATTACAACACGTTCCACAATCTTTGGTGCGGACAAAGTCTCTGGCTGTAGCCACTTTCTGCTCAGGTGAATGAGATCATACATTTGAGACCTGGGGGTTTTTCCAAGCTGGAAAGTCCAGTTATGCACACGCTGAGCCCGGACAGCCTGGGTGACACCCAGCCTTGCCAATATTTCAGCTTTTAGCATCACATAGTCTTTTGCTTGGTTAGGCTCTAGGTCATAGTAAGCTTTCTGCGATTCACCAGTTAACAGAGGAGCCACCAGTCCAGCCCACTGCTCCTCAGGCCACTTTTCTCTTTCAGCGGTCCTTTCAAATGTGGTCAAAAATACCTCTGGATCATCCTCTCCAGTCATTTTTGTCAATAAACGACTCACCCCAAAGGACGCGGTATTAGTGGGACGGCTTTCCTCACTGGTCTGCGGACGTTGCTGCATTGCTGCTTCCATCTGTTGTTGTAGTCTCTGCTCTTGCTTCTGCAACAGGTCTATGAAGCGGGCCTCAGATTGCTGCTGGGCTTGTTGCTGAGCCTCCAGACTCTGTTGCAAAGTTGCGTTTGTCTGCTGCTGGGCTGCAAGGCTCTGTTGATGAGCTTGCTGCTGGGCTGCGAAGTTCTGTTGTTGAGCTGCAAGGCTCTTTTGCAAACCTGCATTTGTCTGCTGTTGATTGGCATTTGCTAGAGCCAGCTGCTTCAGTATCTCCTCCATGCTGGCTTAAAAAAAAACTGCCACTGGTTCTCCACCAACTGTGAGGGGGTTAGCTCGGCAGCGGGTGTGTGTGACCCCCGAGATGGGCTCCCCACACAAAACAGGCCCAGCAAACGGAGGTTGTGGTTTTCAAAATCAAAAAGGTGCGGTTTATTTTCTATTTACAGTGACAAAACACAGCAAAGCAAAAGAAACATAAACAAAATAAATCCTGGTCAACTTGACCTCTGACTAAACATACAGGTTTCCTAACTAACAACTGGGATCAGCCTAGTGCTGTCCTAGTCCCTAAGTCCCTGGTTTTAAATGTCCAAGCAAATAGCCACACAGGCTTTGTCTCACCGCACAGGGGTTCACTCTCCCTAGACAGTCCACACAGGTCTGGGTCCAGGCATGAGCTAACATCTAATGAAGCTGGGAGTTCTTATAGAGGCCTAAATGAGCTGACAAGCTTCAGCTGGTCTCATCAACTCCCTGTCTGCACGACGCCCAGCACTCTCCCTAGAGGTATGAGTCATCCATGAGCCTACTAGCCTCAGCTGGGCTTATACAACTCTCCACCTAGTTGTATAAGTCGGCGTAAAGCCTGAATCTGGGCGAAATATATCTACCCCCCTGGATGCAACCAGGTGACTTTACCTTCCTGCTGTCACAGCACATTGCACAACATTGCTATTTAGCTACATTGTAGCCCATGATTCACCTATCCCCTCTTCTTTTCCCTTCCCTTTCCCATTACACTCCCACTTTTTTGATAATTTTATTTTATTTACATTATTTAGTCACCACAGCGCAGTCACCATCACAATATTTATATACTGAAATTTACCACCATCACCGCCATTTACTAGTAATGGCTGTGATCAGCAACTTATAGCAGGACTGCGATAGTGTGGCAGGCAATCTGACACTGACAATGGGGGGAACTGACACTGACATTACCAGTGACTAGGGATGAGCTTCGAGTTCAAGTCGAACTCATGTTCGACTCGAACAGTGCCTGTTCGCCCGTTCGCCGAACAGCGAACAATTTGGGGTGTTCGCGGCAAATTCAAAAAGTCTATGGGAGAAATCTAAAGTGCTCATTTTAAAGGCTTATATGCAAGTTATTGTCATGAAAAGTGTTTGGGGACCCGGGTCCTGCCCCAGGGGCCATGTGTCAATGCAAAAAAAAGTTTTAAAAACTGCAGTTTTTTCGGGAGCAGTGATTTTAATAATGCTTAAAGTGAAACAATAAAAGTGAAATATTCCTTTAAATTTTGTACCTAGGGTGTGTGTATAGTATGCATGTGAAGTCGCGCTTGTTTCCCGTGCTTAGTCCCTGCACAAAGTGTAATTTCTGAAGGAAAAAAAGTCATTTAAAACTCACTCGCGGCTATAATGAATTGTCGGCTCCCGGCAATACATAGAAAAGTCATTGATAAAAATTTTTTTAAAAAGCGTGGGGGTCCCCCCAAATTCAATTACCAGGCCCTTCAGGTCTGGTATGGATTTTAAGGGGAACCCTGCCGCAAATTAAAAAAAAATGCGTGGGGTTCCCCCAAATATCCATACCAGGCCCTTCAGGTCTGGTATGGATTTTAAGGGAAACTCCACCCCAAATGTAAAAAAAAAATGGCGTGGAGTTCCCCCAAAAATCCATACCAGACCCTTTATCCGAGCACGCAACCTGGCAGGCTGCAGGAAAAGAGGGGGGACGAGAGAGTGCCCCCCCTCCTGAACCGTACCAGGCCACATGCCCTCAACATGGGGAGGATGTCCCCATGTTGATGGGGACAAGGGCCTCATCCCCACAACCCTTGCCCGGTGGTTGTGGGGGTCTGCGGGCAGAGGGCTTATCGGAATCTGGAAGACCCCTTTAACAAAAGGGACCCCCAGATCCCGGCACCCCCTATGTGAATTGGTAATGGGTACATCGTACCCCTACCATTTCACGAAGAAAGTGTAAAAAAAATGTAAAAAAAACACACAGACACCTTGGAAAAGTCCTTTATTAAAAAAAAACTAAAAACATTCCAGCGATGAAATCCAGTGTCCCGCGGCGATCCGATGTCCAGCGCTGTCCACACGAAATGTCATTGGCTGAGCCTGAGCGGACCTGATGGGGAACTTCCTCCACAGTGTATTAAATGAATAGACCCGCCCCTTCTAAAGTTCCCCATCAGGTCCGCTCAGCCAATGACGTAGGTGTAAGGCTAAGCGGACCCCCAGATCCCGCCCCCCATGTGAATTGGTAAGGGGTACCAGATGCGGAACGTGAGAAGGGGCGGGTCTATTCATTTACAATGTGGAGGCAGTTCCCCATCAGGTCCGCTCAGCCAATGACGTAGGCGGGGTCTGACATACGAGGTGTCTCCCAGAAGCCAGCAGGTTCTGATCAGCCACACCTGGCTCCAGCTGCCAGGTGGATACTTAAAGAGGAAATAAACCCTCATTCATTTTATTTTAAATGAACCCTGCAAGAGAATGTCATAATATGATCGACTTACCTGAGATCGAAGCCCCCGAAGTTCTCCTCCGTGCCTTCCCCGCCGCCACCATGTCTCCGATGATCTTCTTCCTGTTATCGCCGCTCTGGCATGTGCGCTCGGGCCAGCAAGACCCATTCAGAAAACCGGCAACGATGCCGGCCCGCTAGTGCGCATGTGCGTGACGTCATCGGTGCTGTGCTTTACAGCAAATATCTCCTTAACCGTGTAGGTTAAGGAGATATTTCTTGCACCTACAGGTAAGCTTTAATCTAGGCTTACCTGTAGGTGCAAGTTGTGTGGTTGCGTTTACAACCACTTTAAGGCTGTTCTATAATGTTCTTTTCTGTTTGAGGCGGAATTGTACTCTTAAAGAAGACTTCTTTATACAGGCTACTACTCTGAAAGAAAAATTCATTGAAAAGGGCTATTCACCTCTTCCTCTTTTTTTCCCAAGGTCCCACAGAAAAACAAGAGGGGGGAGAACCAAGAGAGGGACCAGAGGGGGAGGAGGAGCCGATTGAAAAAGGTGAAGAGTATAAGAGATGCTGGGATTTTCAATCTCAGCAAAAGTACACTTACAGAGAATGAAAAATTTGTGCTTGACCACAGACTCAAGTTTTCTCCGGATAAACTCTTGAGCAAGTTTGGGGCTTTCATAGATGTGCAAAAACACATTAGAAAGGTCAATATGAAAATATATTTTTGTCCAAGACCCCTACAACTACTCTAAAAGAGACGGATGGAGTGAGACATTCGGGCCTTACTAACGCCTCTCTTTTTAATCCGCCAGGGTTTATACCACCATCTTTATCTGTGGTTAAGGAATTGGTCCTGAAAGACATAGATAAGTTAAAAATAAGAAAGAATCAAAAATATTCTCGATTCCGTGAGGGATTAGAGTCCTTGAAACAGAGGAATTACATAATTCTCCGCCCCGCTGATAAGGGGGGCGGGATAGTGTTGATGGACAGAAGCTCATATGTTTCTAAAATGAATAGGATCTTGTCTTATACTGATACCTACATACCGTTGAGTCATGATCCTATCTTTAAGTACAAAAGGGAACTTACTGGGCTGGTTGATACTGGTTTCCGTAACAATTTGCTCAATAAGAAAGAGAGGGATTTTTTAATCCCGTTTGCTCCGAGAAAGCCAATTATGTACTTTCTACCAAAGGTACATAAGAGTTTAGTCAACCCCCCGGGGAGACCCATCATTAGGGGGTTGGACTCTATTACCTCTAGAATCTTCAAATACATTGATGGTTTTTTACAACCTCTTGTGTCGGGCACTCCATCTTTTATCAAAGATTCTGCTCAAGTGATTCAGAGTTTTGAAAGCTTAGAGTGGAAGGAGGGATACATTATGGCTACCGCCGATGTAGCATCTCTTTATACCATTATTTCCCATGTAGATGGGCTAGAGACGGTGGATATGTTCTTGAAAAGAGATGTTGAGCAGATTTCTTCCCAACGGGAATTTATATTAGATTTATTGAGGTACGCTATGACCCATAATTATTTCTGGTTCGGATGGACTCACTATCTCCAGAACAAAGGGGTTGCAATGGGTGCATAATTTGCACCCAGTATGGCCAACTTATTTATGGCCAAATGGGAGGAGGATGTCGTCTATTCCAACAGGAGATCAGAGTTGATCTTCTGGGGCAGGTATATAGACGACATCCTCCTCCTGTGGGACGGTGACATGACATCACTTACCACGTTTATGTGACAACTCAATGATAATTAGTTGGGTATTGTATTGCAATTTGAGATCAGCACCAACAAGATTAATTTCTTGGATTTAAATATACAGATCAGGGATGGTGCATTCAATATGTCCACTTTCTTTAAAAGCACTGATAGGAATGGCTATATTGGACAGGGTAGTTGTCATCACCGTTTGCGCCTTAAGTCGGTACCCAAGAGCCAATTCCTCTGTTTGAGGCGGAATTGTACTCTTAAAGAAGACTTCTTTATACAGGCTACTACTCTGAAAGAAAAATTCATTGAAAAGGGCTATTCACCTAATGATATGAATGTAGTAATCAATGAAGTGGGCAGTATGGACCGAGCCTCTGTTCTTCAGAGTGAGAAAAAATCCAGTGAGATTGACTATAATTTCTCAATGGTCACCACTTATTCCCAGCAACATTTTGATATCAAGAAAATTATAACCAAACATTGGGGGGTCTTAAAAAATGACAAATTCTTGGGTCCAGTGCTTCCAGATTGGCCACAGATCATCTTTAGAGAATTTCCCCCTCTTAAACTTCAAATAGCACCCAATATTTTGGATGCTCCCAACAGAGTGTTGTTTTTTCAAAAATCTAAAGGCTATTACCCTTGTCATAATTGCAACGTTTGTGCAATCAATAAAAGATAAAAAGTAAGAACATTTGCCAGTTTAAATCTCATACCACTGGTAGGGTTTTTGACATCAATACCTTTATCACTTGTACCTCTTTAAATGTGGTATACTTATTGATTTGCCCTTGTGGCCTACAATATGTGGGCCGCACAATACGTGCCATGCATGTTAGGGTTAATGAGCACATTACGAACATCAAGAAGGGATTTCCGAAACACACATTTTCCCGACACTATTTAGAGTGCCACAACAAAAATCCTAAGGGAACCACCTTTGTGGCTATCGAAAGGTTTGATCCACACTGGTGAGGGAGTATGTCCAAAAGGGAAATTTCCAGACTCGAAACCCGCTGGATATATGACCTAAAGTGCTACACCTCTTTCGGCATGAATGTCGATTGGGATGTAAATTGTTTTATCAATAATAGCAAATTTTTTCTGTTTATATGTTTCAACACTAGTGGGCAGTGTTTACATATACATTTTTTATTATGTAATTCTCTTTTTATAGTTTTTACATTTTTAATATTATGTATCTACTATGTACACTTTCATGTGAGCATACTTATACTTTTTTGGCAATTATTATCGTTTGATCGTGCATTGATTATTCACATTTGAGAGCCTCCTTTATGCTCTCTTTAATGTAAGATATTGCCATTTTTATATTTGTATTCATATATGCATTTCTGAGATACTTTGCAAGATGTGGGTCCCAGGATGACTGGGTTATTTTTTTGCAATTTTGCATTACTGTCCACCGTTTTCACCCAGGGATCCCCTTGTTTACTATGTCTTGGAGCGCAAACACGGCTGGGATGCACTTCAGTGACGCCATTTCTGGTCTAAATGGTTTGATTTCCTGCTAATCGGATGTTGTCACAGTATGTGGGCGATGTTCCGCTGTGTGTTGTTCTTACATCACTTCCGGCCTGCGTTGACGCCGTTCCGCCTACTGGAAGTGATAAGGGACAATGCTGGATTTTACTTCCTGTTCTTTGAACAGCACAGCTGTACTACGCATGTGCGGCCAGACAATGCTGATTTTATTTGCTGTCTTTTGAACAGCACGGCCGTACTGTGCATGCGCGGCAGGAGCTCAGTGACACTACTAAATAGAACCAGCTTATCAATGTTATGCTGTCCTATCAAGGGCCAGCATGGCTTAGGATGTTTTGTATATATTTGGGCGTGCTTGCATCACAGCCCACGCCTCTGATATCCACATAGGATGACACATGTCAGGCTGACCGATGCAAGCACACTGAGAGCCACAGAGTTTTTATATGTCATGATGTTCCTTTTTTATTCATCAAAAAGTTTATTAAATAACAGAAAAAGATACAGAAATGGAGTCACAGCGCCACATGGGTAGTGAACAATGAGTAATTGGATTATGCTTGATAATAATGTAGCGGCCCCACCCTCCATCCCCTTTTTGTGAATAAAACGGCTTGCTTGTCTAGGGCTATGCGGGAAGAGGGTGAGGTTCACTATGGCCCATGTCCTCTAAGGTGTAGAGGTGAAGGCCAACACTATTTTACCTCCGAGTCCTCTGTTCTTGATGGAGCCTCTGGCCCTCCTGCAGAGGGCAAGTTTGACTGTCAGTAATAGATCCCCACACCATAAAATGTCCAACACTCCTTTATTCTTCTTCACATATGAACAGTATCAGTTGAACTTTGAACGAACAAACAGGGTGTGGATACGAGTAGGCCCAGGCACAATGAACTCTCCTATTCCCTCTTTGGAGAATAGGCTTGGCGCACAGTCGCTGCCACCGACCATGAGTTTGGTCACTGCCACCGACCGGGTGAACTGTTGAGGCCCCTGCCACAGGCCTAATAGCAGGTCTCTGCCACCGACCTGAATTGACTACATGTACCGCTGCCACGGTCACAGAACATGAATTACCTTCCTTTATGAATAGGCCCTTGTTGGAGAAAGACATCCATCCGAGCGGTCTCCGGAGGTCCACCCGACACTGGCAATATGCTGCACCAGCTTCACGAAGGGTCCCCTCTCCGGTCCCTTACGCTCTGGATTCAGGTGCCCAACACCCGGGGCACCTTAGGATGATCCCTCCCTCACGGGACCCAGCGGAAGATACTGGGCCCCAGGCCTGCGGCTGAGTACCTCACCCCAGACTGAAGGTGTCTGGGATGGAACACAAACTCCTCGTGTACAGTCCGAGGGCGCCTGAACACCGAACACGGACAGCAGCCCTCAGGCTGAAGGTACCTGGGACTCAGACCTCATGGCGAAGATGTCCGCCCCCTTCATACCCTGCCCCAGCAAGCACAGCGGGTTCCCCGCCCCGCAGTGCAGCTGCTGCGAGAGGTCACAAAGGGTACGGCACTGCAGTAGTGGTTCAACCCCGGCTCAGAGCGACAGCACCACCTACTGAGCCGCAGGGAACTGTGCACCACTGATGTCCTCACCCGAACAGAATACAGCCCTATTCTTTCAATCAGTGCATCTGGGTCATGCTACCACCCAGATGCTTCCCCTAAATAGTACATGCCCGCTACAATAACAATAAAACAATACAAATAAAAACTGTCTAGAACTTTGTTTGATATAACTGGACCTTAGGAGTAAGCTAAGAGGGTGTGTCCACCCTTTACATCTAAAACGAGATGTTTAGTACTCCAGGTCTGACAAAATGAGGATCCAACTGAGAGTTAAGTCTAATTGCATATATAATTGGAAAAAAAAAAAAGAGAGGATATAGTTCTAGAAGAATAGATAGTAAAGAGAAATTAAGGAGTAAGGTTGGCAAATTAGGTATATCTATTATTTGCAGTTTCAGAGGATCTTTTGATGTCATAACAATATCCTTATTGGGTGTAGTGATGAGCCGAACACCCCCAGGTTCGGTTCGCACCAGAACCCGTGAACGGACCGAAAGTTCGTACGAACATTAGAACCCTATTAAATACAATGGATGCGAACGTTCGAATTCTAAAGTGCTAATTATAACGACTATTATGCATGTTATTGTCCTAAAAAGGGTTTGGGAACCCGGGTTCTGCACCAGGGGACATGTATCAATGCAAAAAGAAGTTTTAAAAACGGTCGTTTTTCGGGAGCAGTCATTTTAATGATGCATAAAGTGAAAAATAAAAGTCAAATATTCCTTTAAATATCGTACCTGGGGGGTGTCTAAAGTATGCCTGTGAAGTGCCACGTGTTTCCCGTGTTTAGAACTGTCCCTGCACAAAATGACACTTCTAAAGGAAAAAAAAGCCATTTAAAACTGCTTGCGGCTTTAATGTAATGTCTGGTCCCGGTAATATGGATGAAAATCTTTAAGAAAAATGGCATAGCTACCCCATGACCCCCCCCCCTACCCCAGCCCATTACCAGCCCCTTTGGGTCTTGTATGGATATTAAGGGGAACCCCGCACATAAAATAAAAAAGGCCCTATATACTCTGAACAGCCGTATACAGGCGGTGCATACAAGACAGGGACTGTAGGTTTGTTCTTATGTAGAATCTGTTTGTAATTTTGAACAGGTACATTGTTTAAGTGTAGCTCCAGCCCAAAAATCTATTTTTAAACTTTTTGGAAAACATAGGTAAGGGTTATCACCCCTGTAACATTTGTTTTGCTGTCTGTGCCCCTGTTCAGAACATTTCACCTCACTTTCCGTCCCAATGACAACTGTTTTTGAAATGTGGTGTTTTTCTTGAAACAAGGATTGGTGATAAAGGATCAGTACAGAGGAGACACCTTTCTCCCATATTAATTCTTACAGGAGAGAATTTTCCTTCCTAGGGGTAGATTTCCTCTCACTTCCTGTTGTCTTCTTGCGTTTGCAAGTAGGAGTCGTTTGTAAGTTGGATGTTTGAAAGTAGGGACCTGCCGTATATACTCTGCAGAAATAGGCCCCTTAGTTGTTGGTGTTGGCACAACACTGTAAGCACTCACAGTTACTCTTGGTTGGTGCTGGAACGCCCTGCTGTCAACTATTATATCAGGAATTGTAATTACATATAATTGTTGAACAGTGGTAGTAAAAATTGGGCCTTTGATGGTGGTGCTGGTGCCACAACACTGTAAGCCCTGACAGTTACTCTTGGTGGGTGCAGCAATGGGCCCTGCTGTGAATTATTAGATCAAGAATTGTAATTGCATGCCCCTGTTGAACAGGGGCTGAAAAATTGGGCCTTTTGTGGTGGTGGTGGTGGTGGTGGTGGTGGTGTTGCCACAACACTGTAAGCCCTCAGAGTTACTCTTGGTGGGTGCAGGAATGGGCCCTGCTGTGAATTATTAGATCAAGAATTGTAATTACATGCCCCTTTTGAACAGGGGCTGAAAAATTGGGCCTTTCGTGGTGGTGGTGGTGGTGGCGTTGCCACAACACTGTAAGCCCTCAGAGTTACTCTTGGTGGGTGCAGCAATGGGCCCTGCTGTGAATTATTAGATCAAGAATTGTAATTACATGCCCCTGTTGAACAGGGGCTGAAAAATTGGGCCTTAGGCACTGGTGGCAGAACACTGCAACCCCTCACAGATACTGTACTTGGAGCACAGCAATGAACCCTGTTGCAAAGTATTGCTTCAAAAATTGTAATGACACGCCCCTGTTAAACAGGGGCTGAAAAATTGGGCCTTAGGCACTGGTGGCACAACACTCCAACCCCTCAAAGATACTGTACTTGGAGCACAGCAATGAGCCCTGTTGCAAAGTATTGCTTCAAAAATTGTAATTACACGCCCCTGTTAAACAGGGGCTGAAAAATGAGGCCTTAGCCACTGGTGGCGGCACCCATAAACAAAAATGATCTTCCAAGCTATCATCATCAATCGTATCATTGAGGACTCGGAGGAGGAGGATAGCCAGTCAACATAACAGCACAGGCACTCAGCATCAGCATCAGTCTTGAAGGGATGTGACATGTTAAAATCAATTAGTCTGTTATATCAGCATCAGGTGTGTGGTAGCTGGTGGTGATCCAAGACTGGTTCATCTTGATGAAAGTCAGTCGATCAACCGAGTCGGTGGACAGGCGCACCCTGTGATCCGTGACAAATCCTCCAGCAGCACTGAATGTGCGTTCCGAAAGAACGCTGGATGCAGGACAGGCCAGTAGCTCAATTGCATACTGTGCAAGCTCTGGCCAGTGATCCATCCTCAAGACCCAGTAAGCCAGAGGATTTTCGGTGGGGAAGGTGTCCAAGTCTGACCTTGCCCCTAGATATTCCTGCACCATGTTTATCAGACGCTGGCGATTGTTGCTGGAACCGATCATACTTTGGGGATGCGGACTAAAGAATTGTCTGAACGCATCGGTCAGACAGCCACCTTCCCCACCGCTCCTTCTTTGACTGACCGAAGCCTCAGCAACTCGTTGTCCAGGACCAGGAGTTTGTAACCTCCCAGTCTCTGGGAACGCATTGCACAGACCTTTCTGCAAGGCCTCCCGGAGTTGTCTCATCCTCTGCTCCCTCTGCGACGGTAACATAAGGTCCGCAACCTTACCCTTGTACCGTGGATCAAGGAGAGTGGCCAGCCAGTAATGGTCCCTCTCCTTGATCCGAAGAATACGAGGATCCTTCCGCAGGCTTTGCAGGATCAGGGAGGTCATGCAGCGTAGGTTAGCTGAGGCATTCGGTCCGGAGTCCTCTGGGTCACTAAGGACGACATGATCCGCAGCCACCTCCTCCCAGCCACGTACAAGTCCACTGGTTTCTTGGGACTGTAAATCATCCCTAAAAGACTGCTGCTGATGATGCTGAGTGCCAGCCTCCACCTCCATGCTGACACAATCCTCCTCCTCCTCCTCCTCCTCCTCCTCCTCTTCCTGTGCGATGGGTGGGACAGAAGGAACACTGTCTGGGTAAAGGGGGCCTTGAGAGGCAAGGAAGTCCTCCTCTTCCTGCCTCTGTTCTGCCTCAAGTGCCCTGTCCATTATTCCACGCAGCGTGTGCTCCAACAGGTGGACAAGAGGTACAGTGTCACTGATGCATGCACTGTCACTGCTCACCATCCTCGTGGCCTCCTCAAATGGTGCCAGGACAGTGCATGCATCCCTGATCATGCCCCACTGGCGTGGAGAAAAAAAACCAAGCTCCCCTGACCCTGTCCTGGTGCCGTAGTCGCACAGGTACTCATTGATGGCCCTCTGCTGCGTGTGCAGCCGCTGCAACATGGCCAACGTTGAGTTCCACCTGGTGGGCATGTCACATATAAGGCGGTTCTTGGGCAGGTTCAACTCCTTTTGCAGCTCAGCCAGGCGAGCACTGGCATTATAAGATCTGCGGAAATGCACACAGACTTTCCTGGCCTGCCTCAGGACATCCTGTAAGCCCGGGTACCTGCCCAAGAACCGCTGCACCACCAGGTTAAGGACGTGAGCCACACAGGGCACATGGGTCAGTTGTCCCTATTGGAGGGTGGAGAGGAGGTTGGTGCCATTGTCGCAAACCACCATTCCTGGCTTAAGCTGGCGTGGCGTCAACCATCTCTCGGCCTGGCCCTGCAGAGCAGACAGGACCTCTGCCCCAGTGTGGCTTCTGTCCCCCAAACACACCAGCGCAAGCACGGCATGGCATCTTTTTGCCTGCGTACTTGCGTAGCCCCTTGAACGGCTACGGAGCACCGCTGGTTCAGAGGACAAAGCACAGGAAGAGGCCATGGAGGAAGAAGAAGAGGAGGGGGTGGAGGAGAGAGGTGTGTCACAACCAGTAGTAGCATTTTGGAGGCGTGGCGGTGGAACAACCTCCAACACTACTGCACCTTGTCCTGCATCCTTCCCAGCTGCCAAAAGAGTGACCCAATGGGCCGTGAAAGAAAGGTAACGTCCCTGTCCATGCCTGCTGGACCATGAGTCAGCGGTAATATGCACCTTACCGCTGACCGCCCTGTCCAGCGAGGCCAAGACATTGCCTTCCACATGCCGGTAGAGAGCCGGAATAGCCTTCCGTGAGAAAAAGTGGCGTTTGGGAACCTGCCACTGAGGAACCGCACATTGCACAAACTCACGGAAGGGGGCCGAGTCTACCAACTGAAAATAGGATTTTTATAACAGCTTACCTGTAAAATCCTTTTCTTGGAGTACATCACGGGACACAGAGCGACATAGTCATTACTAATGGGTTATATAGATACCGTCAGGTGCTGGCACTGGCAACTTCCAAAACCGGAAGTACCCTCCCCTATATAAGCCCCTCCCATCCGGGAGCACCTCAGTTTTGTAGCAAAGCAATAAGTGTCCCTAAAGAGGGGCGGGAGCTCTGTGTCCCGTGATGTACTCCAAGAAAAGGATTTTACAGGTAAGCTGTTATAAAAATCCTATTTTCTTTCTCGTACATCACGGGACACAGAGCGACATAGTCATTACTAATGGGATGTCCTAAAGCAATGCCAAATGAGGGGGGGATACACCATATATAAGCTGAGCGCTATCAGACATGAGGATCTTTTGCGGCCTGCAACACACTGCGCCCAAAGGCGACATCCTCCTGACTTCTAACGTCCACCTGGTAGAACCTAGTAAACGTGTGTACCGAAGACCATGTTGCGGCCTTACAGATTTGAGCCAGGGAGGCCTGGTGATGCACTGCCCATGAAGTTCCAACTGCTCTCGTGGAGTGCGCCCTAACTTTGAACGGAGGCGGTCTACTTCTCAAGCCATAGGCTTGTATTATGACCTGTCGAATCCACTTGGCTAAAGTAGATTTTGACGCTGCCTGACCCTTTCTGGGGCCTTCCGGCAGAATAAACAAAGTATCCGTTCTGCGAATCTGAGCAGTGGCTTTTAGATAAGCTTTAACTGCTCTTACTACATCCAAAGAATGCAATAACTTTTCCTCTACCGAAGTAGGTTTGGGGAAAAAAGAAGGAAGAACCACATCTTGGTTCAAATGAAAACTCGATACCACCTTAGGAAGAAAGGCTGGATGAGGACGTAACACTACTCTGTCCTTATGGATAACCAGATATGGCTCCTTACAGGACATAGCTGCTAATTCCGATACTCTTTTAGCCGAACAAATGGCTACTAGAAAAATCAATTTCCTGGTGAGAAGCACCAAGGAAATATGCTGTAGTGGTTCAAATGGTTGTTTCTGTAGAACCGACAAAACCAAGTTTAGATCCCATGGATATATGGGAATATTAACCGGAGGACTAATACGCATCACTCCTTGTATAAAGGCTTTGACTAGTGAATGCGAAGCCAAGGGCCTTTGAAAAAATATTGACAAGGCCGAAATCTGACCCTTGATAGTACTCAAGGCAAGCTTCCTATCTACAGCCCATTGTAGGAAGTCCAGAATCCTACCTATTACGTATTTACGTGGATGCCATTTCCTGGCCTCACACCAGGCGATGTACGCCTTCCAGATTCTATAGTAGATCTGCCTGGATACCGGTTTCCTGGCATTGATCATGGTAGACACCACAGCATTAGAGAGCCCTCTCTTTTTTAGAATGTGGGCTTCAATAGCCAGGCCGTCAAACCTAGGGCTGGTAAGGAAGGGTGGTATATCGGTCCCTGCGAAAGCAGGTCCGGACGATGTGGGAGGGTCCAAGGACTCCCCACAGACATTTTTACAATCTCCGCGTACCATGCTCTTCGGGGCCACGCTGGAGCCACCAGAATCACTGGTTTCTTTTCTACCCTGATTCTGCGGAGTAATCGAGGTAACAATTGTGGCGGTGGGAATGCATATATCAGCTTGAACTGATCCCAAGGGAACACTAGGGCATCCGAGCCGCAAGCTAGGGGATCCCTTGTCCAAGAGACAAACCTGTCCACCTTTGCGTTGAATCTGGATGCTAGCAGATCTACATCCGGTGTTCCCCACCGCTGACATATTGTCCGGAAAACCTCGGGATGAAGGGACCATTCCCCTGGGCATAATTGTTGGCGACTTAGAAAGTCCGCCTTCCAATTCTCCACCCCTGGAATGAATACCGCAGATATGGCTGGGACATATCTTTCTGCCCATCTCAGGATGTAATTTACTTCCCTTTGGGCTGCACGACTCCTGGTGCCCCCCTGACGATTGATATATGCCACTGCTGTGGCATTGTCTGATTGAACTCTGACAGGGGACCCTTGGAGTTTGGATGTCCATGCTACTAGGGCATACCGGGCTGCTCGTATCTCTAAGAGATTGATGGGCAGGGCCTTTTCTGCTTCTGACCACTTGCCCTGGAGAGACCATTGCTCCAGTACTGCTCCCCAGCCTATAAGGCTGGCATCTGTAGTGACCACCTTCCAGGAAATCGGACTGAAGGATTTCCCTCTTTCCAGATTCTGGGGAACCAACCACCAGCGGAGGCTCTTGCGAACGGAAGGGGACAAGGACATTGGTAAGTCCAGAGCCTGAACTTTTTTGTTCCAGGCTGACAGTATGGCCCTTTGCATCTTCCTTGAATGGAATTGACCGTAGGGTACTGCTTCGAATGATGCCACCATTTTTCCCAGCAGCCTCATGCACAGGCGTATGGATGGCTGTCTTTTTGAACCCACTAAGTGGATCAAATCTCTCAAAGACGACCCCTTTTCTTGAGGCAAGAAAATTTTTCTCTGGTCTGAATCCAGCCTTAGCCCCAAGTATTCCAGACTTTTGACTGGTTTTAGGGCTGACTTGTCTCGGTTGATAATCCAACCGTGATATTCCAGATACTTGATTGTCTCGTGAACAACCACTTCTAGTTTTTCCACTGAGTGGTCTATCAGCAACAAGTCGTCTAGATATGCCATTATCGTTACACCTCGCGTTCTTAGATTGGCCAATAATGGGGCCAGAATTTTTGTGAACACTCTTGGTGCTGTGGCCAGACCGAAGGGTAAGGCTCTGAACTGAAAATGGCGCCCTTCTACCGCAAAGCGTAGAAATTTTTGGTGGGCTGGAAAGATGGGAATGTGCAAATAAGCATCTTTGATGTCGATCGAGGCTAACCATTCCTCCCCTTGTAGGGCAGTGGCTACCGATCGGATCGACTCCATCCGGAAAGTCCTGATATGTAGGAATTTGTTTAGCCCTTTTAGATTTAATATGGGCCTCACGTCCCCGTTTGGCTTCGGAACTGTAAAGAGGTTTGAGTAAAACCCGAACCCCCATTCTTCCAGGGGAACCTCTATAATTACTGCTTGGAGCAATAATTGTTCCAGTGCCAACAGGAGGGATCCTCTCTTCTGGGGATCCCTTGGCACGTTTGACCTTATAAAGCGGGAAGGAGGTGAGTTTTTTAACTCCAATTTGTATCCCAGATTTACTGCGGAGAGCACCCATCTGTCTCGGATCGTGTCCCGCCAGGTCTCTGTGAACAACTGAAGTCTTCCCCCCACCCGATTGAGTGGGGGCAACCCTTCATGCATTTGACTTTGGGGGAGGTTTTGTACCTCTCCTGCTCCAGGGCTTCTTGTTACCCTGCAACTGTCCCTGATTTTTACCTCCGGGATTTGACCGAGGAGGCCGTCGGAACTGTTTCACAGCCGATGCCCTAGGGACTGGAGAAGCCGGCCTCTTAAAAGAGGGACCTCTAACTCTATTTTTAACCGGCAAAAGTGTACTTTTACCGCTGGAAATTCTCTGGATATACTTGTCCAGGTCTTCCCCAAATAAGCGCTCACCATGAAATGGGAAGCTGACCAGCAATTTTTTACAGGGAGCTTCAGCAGACCAGTTTTTGAGCCATAGAAGCCTGCGCATATGTACTACAGACAGCGTAAGGCGGGAGGCCTGATGGATTGAATCCTTTATGGCGTCCACCGCAAAGCATAAGGCTCTAGGTAGATCAGCTAGGGCAAGAGCCTGCTGATCTGGCAAGTCCCTTAAGACCTGTTTCAACTGATCCTTCACTGCTTGGCAGACCCCAATAGCTGCCACTGCTGGTTGTGTTACCAATCCTGCTGTAGAAAAAGCAGATTTTAATAAGGACTTTATTCACACAAGAGATGGCTGCGTCCACTATAGGGACCTTCCATTTTCTGATGAACTTATCCTCCATGGGATAGACCACCGGAAATCTCTTAGGGGGAGTAAATATTTTGTCAGGATGCTCCCAATCCTGGTAAATGAGCCCTTCCAGTAAAGGATGGATCGGAAAGGAACAAACAGTCTGGGGAGCTTTTAGCGACCCCAACGAGGAGACAGAAGTGGATGATGGCTCCGCAAGTGGCATTTTAAATGCTGATCGGACCATATTAGTCAGGGACTGAACCCATAACCTTTCAGCATGTGATGCTGAGAATGGCTCTTCCACTGTTGATTCCTCTACAACCGAATCGACCTCATCCTGATCCCCTTCAGGTAGGTCGATCCCTGTATGGGACTGTTGCTCTGTTAACAGGCACTCTGAGGGAGGAGACGGAGATCGTGCGCTTTTCTCCTGTGACAGGGAAGCCGCGATCAATGCTGACAATCTCTCTTCCAGCCTTACCAGAGCTGAGGAAAAAACCTCCTCTGTTACATACACAGGAGCAGGTGAACTGAGGACAGCCACAGTACCAGGTACTCCTGAGGGTGCTCTACGGTCACTAACCTCTGATTCTTCAGGGGAGACTGGTGCAGCCAAAGCATGCCCAAGATCCTCAGAGCCCGATGGAGACCCCCTATTCCTCCTGGAATTTCTAGTCCCGGAGTTTTTAGACGGCATATTCCTAAGCCACAAAGCTGAGGTATTCCAGCCGAAATACACCAGTTACTGACAATAGTCTAGCATAAATGCTGCTATAAGAAACAGTTGGTGTCTACTAATGTGCCTTTCTAGGGGATGCCTGTATCAACCGCTTGCTGTATGCCCTTTTTTAAATGTTGCCAGCTCTGTCTCTGCACTTCATAGCCAGCTCACCACACAATATTGTGATTTTTATCATGCTGGGACGCCCGCACATGCGCAGAAGCGCTGCGGCGCGCACAGAGCGTCATCCCCCAGGCTCCGCCCCCTTTTCCGGCTCACCTCTATATATAGAGGCGCGTGCACGCGCACGCGCGCGGCCACGTGCGCCTTTGGCTCTAATTTCGAAAAAATGGAAACTAGGGACAAGAGCCAGGGCCCCTCTTTGCCGCAGGCCGGGGGATGGACGAGCATTGCAACATGGCAGAGGAAGCAGTTTCCCATGAGAGAACTCACCATCTGCCTGGACTTGCTCTGCTGAGAAGAAACTAGTCCACATGACAAGAAAACATTCCACAGCGGCCTCTAGTGGACAAACACAGGTACCGCAGTCTAATATATTAAATATATATATAAAAATTTTTTTTTTTTTTTTTTTCTTGACCACCATTAAAAATTATTACATTTTTTTAGTAGTTACAGGCATGCACAGAATTTTGCGGGAATACCATTAGGTAACAGACAGAAAGACAAATTAGGCTTGGGGGTCCCCCAATAGAACCAAGTTCCTGGGGGCCCCCTCTTACCTGTTCCCCGCCGCAGGACTTTGTTTGGTCCACAAAAGCCCAAACTTCACCTATCACGGCAGGCATTGTAATCAAACCTTCAGGGACCGGGTTCCCAAGGATTCCACTCCCCTGGACCTGTATAGCACCCTGCACAGAAAACATCTTGGTCGTGGGTATGACCAGAGCTCTGGATCCCAGGGTCCAGCTCTCCTAAGAGAAGCATTACAGGCAAAACCTTGCTCTTCTCTGCAAGGCCCGGGTACCGACCGTTTAGCTATGAAGCTTTTTTGGTCGGATCCGGAATAGCTTACTGAGGCCCAAAAGAACCTGTACGCAAGCTCAGTGAAAAACACATGTTTCTTCTTGGCCAACACCTTAGACACTGGCAAAAAACTGAGGTGCTCCCGGATGGGAGGGGCTTATATAGGGGAGGGTACTTCCGGTTTTGGAAGTTGCCAGTGCCAGCACCTGATGGTATCTATATAACCCATTAGTAATGACTATGTCGCTCTGTGTCCCGTGATGTACGAGAAAGAAAAGGCAGCAGTTGAAGCGCTAGCAATTTAGCCAAGCTAGCATTCAACCGCTGGGCATGTGGATGGCTGGGAGTGAACTTCTTTCGACGGTCCAGCAGCTGGGGCAGGGAAATTTGCCTGCTAGAATCGGACGTCGGTGTACTGCTAGCAGAGTGGCCGCAAGTACTTGGCTGTGACACACCTAATTCTACACCTTCATTCCTCTCAGTGCATGTTTCAGAGAGGACTGAAGTTATAGTGGGGTTGGAGATCCCAGCTGATGCGGTGCAAGGAGAGGTCCGCTTTGTTCTTTGGTGTGGGTCTTTGAGGTAGGCTTGCCAACGAGCTGCATGGCAGGTCAACATATGTCTGGTCAGGCATGTGGTACCCAAGCGGCTGATGTTTTGGCCACGCGATATACGCTTGAGACATATGTTGCAAACAGCAGCTGTGCGATCTGATGCACTAGCCTCAAAAAAGGCCCACACCAAAGAACTTTTTGAATGACGGGCAGAGGCAACGCCCTGCACAGGCGGAGCTCTGCGGTGTGATTCCGTCGGTGTACTGCCCTTACGCTGGCCACCAAAGGGCATCCTGCCTCATTGGAGATGTGCCTCCTCCTCATCCTCCTCCTCCTCCTCTCTCCTATTAGGCACCCACGTGGAGTCAGTGACCTCATCATCCCCTCCCTCCTCATCACTGGAGCCAATCTGGCAGTATGCTGCAGCTGCTGGAACATGACTGCCAGATTGGTGTCCTTCTTGAGCATCCCCTCTGTCTGCTCTCACGCTACTGCCTTCCTGTAGCTGGGTTTCATCATCAGACCCTTCGAAACGCTGGGCATCCTCCTGGAGCATGTATCCAACACTGTGCTCAAACAGTTCGGGGGACTCCTCAGGAGGAGGACATGGTGGGTCTAGGGAAGGAGTGACTGATGATGAGTCTGACATTGATACCAGGGAAGAGGACGCTTTGGCAGCTGCTTTGCCAGTACCCTGAGCCTGGGTGAGAGAGGATGAGGAGGAGGAGGAGGGCTTGGTCATCCACTCTACCAAGTCTTCGGCATGATGTGGCTCAACATGTCCAGCTGCCGAAAAGAAGGACAAGCGTGTCCCATGGCCATGTGCTGATGACAATGCACCGCGTCCACGACCAGCACTGTTGCCCCCAGACACAGAGCCTGCTTGCCCTCTTTTATTGCCTCCTGACTGTCTGCCTCTCCTTGTTTGCCTTCCAGACATTCTAATGGATGGCCTGCAGGGAGATGGGAAAAAAGCAATAAGGGCTACCTTCAGGTGTCCTTCTCTGTCCCTTTACTTAAGGATTTCTAAATATGGTTGAGGATGATTGCTTTCGCACAGAATAGCACAATGACAATTTCCCTGACTGTCCAAAAAACAAGGATTTCAAAGATGGTTGATGAAGAATGCTTTAGCACAGTATAGCACAATGAGAATTTCCCTCACTGTCCTTCCCTGTCCCTACAAACAAGGATTAGCACAGTAAAACACACTGACACTCTCCCTACCTATAGTTTTCTGTCCCTATAAAAAATGTTTTTTTAAAGATGGTTGATGATGAATGCTTTAGCACAGTATAGCACAATGAGAATTTCCCTCACTGTCCTTCCCTGTCCCTACAAACAAGGATTAGCACAGTAAAACACACTGACACTCTCCCTACCTATAGTTTTCTGTCCCTATAAAAAATGTTTTTTTAAAGATGGTTGATGATGAATGCTTTAGCACAGTATAGCACAATGAGAATTTCCCTCACTGTCCTTCCCTGTCCCTACAAACAAGGATTAGCACAGTAAAACACACTGACACTCTCCCTACCTATAGTTTTCTGTCCCTATAAAAAATGTTTTTTTAAAGATGGTTGATGATGAATGCTTTAGCACAGTATAGCACAATGAGAATTTCCCTCACTGTCCTTCCCTGTCCCTACAAACAAGGATTAGCACAGTAAAACACACTGACACTCTCCCTACCTATAGTTTTCTGTCCCTATAAAAAATGTTTTTTTAAAGATGGTTGATGATGAATGCTTTAGCACAGTATAGCACAATGAGAATTTCCCTCACTGTCCTTCCCTGTCCCTACAAACAAGGATTAGCACAGTAAAACACACTGACACTCTCCCTACCTATAGTTTTCTGTCCCTATAAAAAATGTTTTTTTAAAGATGGTTGATGATGAATGCTTTAGCACAGTATAGCACAATGAGAATTTCCCTCACTGTCCTTCCCTGTCCCTACAAACAAGGATTAGCACAGTAAAACACACTGACACTCTCCCTACCTATAGTTTTCTGTCCCATAAAAATGTTTTTTTAAAGATGGTTGATGATGAATGCTTTAGCACAGTATAGCACAATGAGAATTTCCCTCACTGTCCTTCCCTGTCCCTACAAACAAGGATTAGCACAGTAAAACACACTGACACTCTCCCTACCTATAGTTTTCTGTCCCTATAAAAAATGTTTTTTTTAAAGATGGTTGATGATGAATGCTTTAGCACAGTATAGCACAATGAGAATTTCCCTCACTGTCCTTCCCTGTCCCTACAAACAAGGATTAGCACAGTAAAACACACTGACACTCTCCCTACCTATAGTTTTCTGTCCCTATAAAAAATGTTTTTTTAAAGATGGTTGATGATGAATGCTTTAGCACAGTATAGCACAATGAGAATTTCCCTCACTGTCCTTCCCTGTCCCTACAAACAAGGATTAGCACAGTAAAACACACTGACACTCTCCCTACCTATAGTTTTCTGTCCCTATAAAAAATGTTTTTTTAAAGATGGTTGATGATGAATGCTTTAGCACAGTATAGCACAATGAGAATTTCCCTCACTGTCCTTCCCTGTCCCTACAAACAAGGATTAGCACAGTAAAACACACTGACACTCTCCCTACCTATAGTTTTCTGTCCCTATAAAAAATGTTTTTTTAAAGATGGTTGATGATGAATGCTTTAGCACAGTATAGCACAATGAGAATTTCCCTCACTGTCCTTCCCTGTCCCTACAAACAAGGATTAGCACAGTAAAACACTCTGACACTCTCCCTACCTATAGTTTTCTTTCCCTAAACTAAAGGAATCCAGGTTAAGCAAGAAAAAAAAATGTCACTGTCCCTGCCTATGCTTCTCTTTCCCTGCTCCGGAACACACTACACTAGGCCGCCGTGCTGGCGGCTTTTTATAGTGTGGGGCGTGTACTAAACACCCTCAGCAATAATTGGCCACAGGCATCCTGCCTGTGGCCAATCATTGCTCTCCTCGCTGCCGGCGCTGTGATTGGCCAAGCATGCAGGGTCACAGTGCATGCTTGGCCAATCACAGCGCCTGGATGACACTGCGATGGCGTAGTGCATTGTGGGCCGCGAATTAGGCGCGAACGGGCCAAATCGTTCGTTGTTCGGCGATCGATCGAACAGCCGATGTTCGAGTCGAACGTATGTTCGACTCGAACACCGAGCTCATCCCTAATTGGGTGGATAAATCCAGATACAATAACGACATTAACGTGTATTTGTGAGATCTAAGTATGTCTGAGAATATTTGAAAATATACCAGAGTGACCAGGTTTTGTGAAAGCAATCAACGTTGTCACTCGACTGAGCGACAGTGTCCTCCGTCTCACAGATTTCGGATACTTTGCGTAGCCATTCTGGAATGGTTGACACCCTTGAGGATTTCCAGAAAAGTGGTATGAGTGCTTTTGCTGCATTCAGCAGATGTTTTGAAAGGGAATGCTTGTATTTTTTAATAGTGAAATCTGTGATATGGAGAAGACAACCCTTTGCATCAAGCTTTAGTTTCGTTTCTGTAATCTGAAAAATGTATTCCCTTACCGCTGACCAAAAAGTTTGCAGTACTGGGCATTGCCACCAAATGTGTAGTAATGATCCTCTTTCACGGTTACTGCGCCAGCATGTATCTGGTGTTTGAGGGAACCAGGTGTGCAGCTTCACAGGAGTAGCATACCAATGAGTTAATAGCTTGTAAGCCGTTTCCTGGGTTATAGTGCTGAGAGAGCATTTATGAGCAAAAATGCAGGCCTTTCGCCATTGTTTATCTGTGAGTGTAACTCCAAGTTCTGTTGACCATCTCTCTCTAGGTCCGCTCTCCTCTGGGCTTCCGACCCCCCTGAATCCAACTATAGGCCAGCGAAGTCGCTTTGGTAATTGGTTCGTCAGCTAGGCAAATTGTCTCCAGTTCAGTCAATTGTCTCATAAAATTAGTCTTTTTAGGCGCCTGGTTGAGGTAGCTGCGAATTTGGAAATATGTCCACATTGGCAGAGCAGGGATATTGTTGTCTGACCTAATGACTGTGAGGTATTTAAACTTGTCATCATTGAAACAGTGTATGGCCAAAAGGGGTTTGTTTGTGGTAGGGAGACGAAGTGTGTTGTTCCTCAGTCCTGGTAAAAAGTCAGGGTTGTTATGCACAGGTGTTAGCGGGCTTAGGTGCGAGGAAAAGTGGCATAGTTTAGTTAAGTTATGGAAAATTGCCAGTGTAGTTCCTATAAGCGGGTGTAGTTTTAGAGCAGCTGGGTAGCTCGTCCAGGGTGAAAATCTTATGGGTGTAGGGCTTAATGCGTTTTCTAACTCCACCTAGTCTTTAAGTTTATAGTGGCAATGCCAGTCTATGATCCTGGTGATGTGTGAGACTGAGTAATAGTGTTTGTAATTAGGTATGCCCACCCCCCTCTCTCCTTGGTCTGGGATAGCAGCGCAAACCTTACTCTAGGATGCTTGTGGGCCCAAATGAATTTCATCTGGGTTGAGTAAAGGGCGTTAAAAAAGCTTTGGGGTATCCTTATTGGCAAATTTCTGAACAAATAAAGGACCCTCGGTAGTATAGTCATCTTGCAGATCGCTGCCCTCCCAAACCAAGAAAAGTGTCGTGGGTGCCAAATTTGGAGATCAGAGCTAATCGTTTTTAATAGGGGTACAAAATTGCGCTCGTATATCTGATGTAGAGTGGGGGTCAGCCAAATCCCCAGATATTTAAGAGCTGAATACACCCATTTAAAGGGGCAAACAGATTTTATTGGATCGAGGGAGTCTGCAGGAATAGAAATGTTCATCGCCTCCTTAGAAAAATGTATCTTTAAGTTAGACACATAACCGAACAGTGAAAACTCTTTCAGTAAGGAGGGGAGTGAAGTGTGTGGATTTGTTACAAAGAACAATAGATGATCTGCGTAAGCCGCTACTTTATATTCCCTTTGGGCTACTACAAAACCCTTCATTGAGTCATCTGCCACAACTCGTCTGATAAAAGGTTCTAGTGTTAGGATAAATAAGAGGGGAGAGAGGGGGCAGCCCTGTCTCGTTCCGTTGTTAATTTTAACTGTGTCTGATAAAGAGCCATTAATCTTGAGCTGTGCGGTGGGGTTTGTATATAGGGAGTAGGGATGAGCCAAACACCCCCCTGTTCAGTTTGCACCAGAACCTGCGAACAGACCTAAAGCTTGCGCAAACTTTAGAACCCTATTAAATACTCGAACGTTCAAAATCAAAAGTGCTAATTATCAAGGCTAATATGCAAGTTATTGTCCTAAAAAGGGTATGACGTAGGCGGGGTCTAAGATACGAGGGCGCCCCCTCGTATCTCAGACCCCGCCTAATTCATTGGCTGAGTGGACCTGATGGGGACCTTCTGCCGCAGTGTAGGTCCGCTCAGCCAAAGACGTTTCGTGTGGAGTGGAGACTGCAGCGCTGGACATCGGATCGCTGCGGGACACTGGATTACATCGCTGGAATGTTTTTGTTTTTTTTTTTTTTAATAAAGGACTTTCCCAACGGTGTCTGTGTGGTTTTTTTTTTACATTTTTTTTACACTTTTTTTGTGAAATGGTAGGGGTACAATGTACCCCTTACCAATTCACATAGGGGGGGATCTGGGGGTCCCCTTTGTTAAAGGGGTCTTCCATATTCCGATACGCCCCCTGCCCACAGTTCCCCACAACCACCGGGCAAGGGTTGTGGGGTTGAGGCCCTTGTCCCCATCAACATGGGGACATGGTGCTTTGAGGGGTCACAGACCCCAAAGCATCCTCCCCATGTTAAGGGCATGTGGCCTGGTACGGTTCAGGAGGGGGGCGCTCTCTCGTCCCCCCTCTTTTCCTGCGGCCTGCCAGGTTGCGTGCTCGGATAAAGGGTCTGGTATGGATTTTTGGGGGAACTCCACGCCATTTTTGTTTATTTTACGCAGGGTTCCCCTTAATATCCATACCAGACTTGAAGGGCCTGGTAATTGAATTTGGGGGGACCCCCACGCATTTTTTTTTTTTTATCAATGACTTTTCTCTGTATTGCCGGGAGCCGACAATTCATTACAGCTGCGAGTGGTTTTATATGACTTTTTTTCCTTCAGAAATTACACTTTAAGCAGGGACAGTTCTAAGCAAGGGAAAAAAAGCGCTGCTTTACAAGCATACTATACACCCCCACAGGTACGAAATTTAAAGGAATATTTCACTTTTATTGTTTCACTTTAAGCATTATTAAAATCACTGCTCAAAAACTTTTTTTTGCATTGATACATGTCCCCTGGGGCAGGACCCGGGTCCCCAAACACTTTTTATGACAGCAGTCCTATACTCTAGTATCCCCTGATGAAGTCACGTGACACGTGACGATACGCGTAGGGAGAGGAGATTCGCTGACACACCAGGATTAGAGCAGGCAGACGAGTGAGGCACTCGTAGGATACTCTGCCTCTTTTCTCCACATACTATGTGAGTGTTGTACTTTATGTTTTGTTAATAAATTAACTGTTTTTACGGGATTATGCGATGTCTGCCATATCTTTTTTATTGCATTGATTGCTACGATCTACCGAGATCCCCTGCTGTTTGGAGAGCCACACAGAACCACTGACACTTTGAGGGACGATGAGTTCTGAGCTCGTGGAGAGGGTCCCATATTGTCTCTCCTTCAAGTGAGTGTTTATCTGGCGTCTGTCTGTGACTTGAGACAGTAGCGGAACTACACTATATCGGTTTTTCTTTTTCCTGCATCTATGTATGATGCCTGAGAGGATTATAACCATAGGAAGAAGATTAGCACTGCCATAACCTCTGCCTTTCAACGCCCTGTGACCTGTCCATGCTAAGCTTTATTTGCAACAAGGTAAGCTGCTTGCAGGCACAGAGGTGGAGCACTGAATAGAGATCAGTATTTGGAACACCACACTGATGTGTATGCCACTTTTTTAGGTTATGTACTGGTTCACTTTGGTGATGGGAATCACTGTATATTTACTTTGAAACTGTATGGTGTCACATGGACTTTTTTGGATTTTTACACACATATTTCCTTTGATATTTATTTTTAACAATTGCATTGTGACTTTTTTGTGGACTGTTCTATGTATTAGTACACTTTTTTGAAGTACACTTTTTTGGACGATTCACCGTTTTCAATATATATTTTTATATCCCAATTGGCTAGGATGTATGGATGTGGATAGTAGAAGATTGGGGTCCTTTTACCTACCTAGCCAATTTATTTGTATTAAGGTCATACTATATATATATATATATATATATATATATGTTTTTTGATTGAGTGTGTTATCAGTCACACCATTCTCATTTTTCCTTCCTTTCTTTGTTTAAGCACAGCGCTTAACACCATCACCGTTTTATATTGCTTTTAGTTTCCCCGATTTGGATTCACAGGTGTTCAGCAGCAGTGCCCCTTCCCCTCCCCCATCCCTTTTCTAGTCACATATTTATTTCACGTTAGGGCAGCGCGGGAGTTCCCCCCCTTTTTTTCAATAACTTGCATATAAGCCTTTAAAATTAGCACTTTCGATTTCTCCCATAGACTTTTACAGGGTGTTCCGCAGCTTTTCAAATTTGCCGCAAACACCCCAAATTGTTCGCTGTTCGGCGAACGTGCGAACAGGCAATGTTCGAGTCGAACATGAGTTCGACTCGAACTCGAAGCTCATCCCTAATGGGGAGGAAATCCAGGCCATCATATGTGTTCCCAAGCCAATGAACCTGCACGTTTCCAGCATGAAGTCCCAGGCCACTCGATCGAAGGCCTTCTCCGCATCCATAGACAGGAGAAGGCCCTCAATGCCACCTGGCCTGGCGGCATGGATTAAATTGAGTGCTTTGAAAACATTGTCTCGTGTTTCTCTGCCAGGCATGAATCTGGCCTGCTCAGGGCCTATCAGGGTGGAAGTAGGGGTCTCAGCCTGTTGGAAATAATTTTTGACATGAGCTTTACGTCTAAGTTAAGCAGAGATATTGGCCTGTAACTAGCGCATTCTGTTGGGTCCTTATTTGGCTTGGGAAGAATTGTTATGTGGGCTGAAAGAAAGGTTGGTGGGAGGTCTGGAAAGTTTTATAGTAAATGGTTCTTCCCGGGTTTGAGATCTTTGATAGTCTGTTGGAGTTTTATAGCTTCTATAGGTCTTTCTAGTAATTCTACGTCTGAGGTCGTCAAGGTTGGTAGGTTAGATTCTTTTAAGTAATTTAGGATGAGATGTTGTCTATCGCCCGGGGTATGATCTGTTTTATTTTGTTCAGGGAGGTTATAAAGAGAGGTGTAATACTCATGGAAGTGTTGAGCTATTTGATTAGTGGAAACTTTGATTTTCCCTGTTTTTGATCTTATGCCCAATATGTTTTGGTTAGATTAAGCAACTTGGAGTGCTCTCGCGAGAAATCTCCCTGTTTTGTCTCCATGTTCATAATAAACGTAAAAAAAAAAAAAAAAATAGGAAGCGTTTGGTCCTAGTGTCAATTATCTGCTGGAGAGCCTTTCTGGTCTCTAAGAGCTCTAATGCCGCATACACACGACCGTTTTTCATGACAAGAAAACTGCCATTTTTTAGATTGGTCATGAAAACCGTTCGTGTGTATGCTCCAAAGCAGTTTTCTCAACGAGAAAAGTGCCCACAAAAAAATTAGAACCTTATCTATTTTTTCTCGTCCTTTTTCTCTTTGCGAAAACCACTCGTGTGTATGCTTTTCCCAGGGGAAAAAAAACGTTCATGCTCAGAATCAAGTATGAGACAGGAGCGCTCGTAAAACTAGTGTTTGTAATGGAGATAGCACATTCGTTGCGCTGTAACAGACTGAAAAGCACGAGGCTGAAAAGCGCAAATCGTCTCTCACCGAACTTTACTAACACAAGATCAGCAAAAGCAGCCCAAAGGGTGGCGCCATTCGAATAGAACTTCCCCTTTATAGTGCTGTCTTACGTGTTGTCGTACGTGTTGTACGTCACCACGCTTTGCTCAAGCGTTTTTTTTCCTGAACGTGTGTATGCAAGGCAGGCTTGAGAGGAATCACGACTAATCACGTCGAGAAGAACGTAATTTTTTGCATGACAGGAAAAACGGTCGTGTGTACGCGGCATAAGGCAGATTGTTCAGATAGGGTTTGTTTGTGTTTTGTTTCTAATAAGTGGATTTTCTCTGATAAGCGCTTAATTTCCTGTTCTCTTTCTTTTTTACGACAAGCTCCCAATTTGATAAGATCAAGGACACCATTAACTTTTAATTGGCAAAGGTACTTAATATAGAACAAATAATATTGTAACAAACAAACCCTGCACTAAGTGAGAGCACAAGATCCATCCCCGTAGTTGTGTGTATCTCTCTGCTCTCACCCGGTGACATAGGTAGAGAAGGAATCTCCCAATCATGTAGAATTTATAACTAAGAACTTATAACTTATAACTTGGGCGAGGTAACGCAAAAACCTAGAGCTTATGTATTACAGTACATAACCATTTACCCTATAATAACACAATGCTTCTGTGTGCAAACTGTTTTAAGTCTCTGCCATATCTATATTTGTATGCACATCATGAGATGTTTGTAGGAACCCATGTGAGGAAAGAAGTCATCACTCTAAAAATTTGGTTCTTGGTTCAGGTGTATAAAGTCAGAGTAGGTAGTTATTTTGTGCCATCCTGAAACGTGTATAGTAACAGTGCCCAGTTTGCAGAGGATGAGTTAAGATCCATTGAAAGTTCCTGCAAATACTGCAACCAGCAGCAAATCATGAGTGGAGAGCTTTAAAAGTCAAAGATGTCTATGTAATTTTGATACCGAACCAAGCAGATGTAATTTGTCTCTGGGCCTACCATGAGAAGGCAGTATGTGCAGTTAAGGGTTGTGATGGCAGTGTACAAGGAAGTCACTTACAGTCTCTTGTTTGTTACCTGGTTTTCAGTGTCTGCCTTCATGTGTCCTCACCCCCTCTGGATGAATCGGGTCTGTTGTGTGGACTTCCAGCTTGTGAGCCGCCTGAGCGAGAAGGCTTAATTTTTTTAAATTGGTGTTTGTCCGGGGAGGCGAACGGAGAGCCCGGCTGAAATCTTTCCACGGGGGCAGAGTGAATTCCTGGTACCATTCTGGTAGATCCACTTGGCCTAGCTGGCGTGCCTGATAAAATTCAGGAAGATCGTCCGGTGAGTGTAAGGTGTGCTGTCTCCCGTTGTGGTTAACCAGCAAGGCGAATGGGAAGGCAGCAGATTATATCTCTAGGAGGCATATTATCTGGACCCTTTGCTCTGAGAGCTCTGTGAGCTCATACAAACTCAATGGCAGTGTCCTCAGGTCGTTCTAAGAGGCTGTTGAATACCCTCTCCAGGGCTGGAGTAATTTGGTCAGCTTCCACAGACTCGGGGATGCCCCGGACCCTAATATTGTTCCTCCTCCCTCTATTGTCCAAATCTTCAAGATGTCTGTTAATCTCAATAAAATGCTGGGTTTGGGAGCAAGTCACCTTCTCTAGTCTTTGTATTGCCTTGTCCCTGTGCCTCCCTACTGCTTCAGCGGTGGCCATTTTGTCAGTAAGCACAAGCATGCTGGACTTAAGATCAGTAATGGCAGCAGAGAAGGTTGCCTTGATGTCAGCAACAAAGCCTGACATCCCAGCATATGTGAGGGGGAGGTTGGAGTGAGGGATTCCCCTACCGTTTGTCAAGAAAGGCTTCACCCGCTGAAGGCGCTGTTGGTCCTATGGATTGCAGTACTAGTGTCCACCAGCATGTGTCCTCTTGCAGCCAGTATCTTTGATAGAGGATCTCACCTGCTGGTGGTAATGCCTGATCCATGGGCCGTAGTACCGGCTTCCACCAGCGGGTGTATTCCGGCAGTGTGGGTCAGGCAGCACTTCCTCCGCTCAGCTTTCATGTGAGGACAATCACTGCAGTCCTAGAAATACCCGGCGAGCCCTTACATGCTCGCCTTGGTATCTCTCTCTCCTTGAGCCCTGACCTTGCTGCCTGTATTCTGACCTTGAGCCTGTACCTCACCTCACCTGACCTGATCTGATCCCCATCCTGAACCTTTCCTGGACATGTCCCCCTGATTACCTTTCATACCTGATTTGCTTGGATCCCTGCCCTGCAGCCTATCCATTCGCCCTCTCCCTGTCTTGTTTGTTCCCTGTCCTCATCTGCTGACTCCCTGTGTATGACCTTGGCCTGGCTACATTTATGCTTCTGGAACACCCCTTTGTCCATCTACTGATCTGCTGTCTATGACCCTAGCCTGGCTTACGTTCAAGATTCTGGTACTGCCCTTAGCTGTATATACTATTTGTTGTTTGTGGGTTGTTTGGTTGGTTTTGCACTGTTTGTATTTACTTATATATCACCTATCTTAATAAACATCATTATAATTCACTTTACATGCGTTTTTTGGTTCTCTCTGTGCAGTCCACACAGTCTGGTCAACTAATTCCCTGACACCGTTATCCTCGGCAGCCGACTGAGTCCTCACTGAATTCCTCCTCCACACGTGGCGTCGCTATCTTGCCTCCAGACAAGCTGCTCCAGGCCGCTGGTGGATTCCTGAAGAGGTCTGTGATGTCCTGACCCTGACAAGCTGTGGATAGCCTCCGGGATCTGGTGCGGGGTGTGCCGTAGTGCTTTATGCTCATTATCGAGCGATCTAGGTGCAGAGAGATGGGCTAAGGCTGCGGCTCTGTCGGAGCTCCTAGGTTAGACGTCCATCTCCATCGCGCACCAAGCCATGCCCCCATGATGTTCCTTTTTACCTGTAAGTAGACTACAATAAATATTGTGTGTTTTACCTCTAGGGGCTTCACTATTGTTGCTTTTTTCCTTACATTGGGTTAACATCCTATTGGTGATCGCACAATATATCTATCTCGTTGTGTGAGTCCTGATGTCTTTCTGGAATTGATGAACCTGGATATTTCTATGACCTGCCTATCCAGTTTGGAGTGTGCCATTTGAATCCATTACTGACCTTTTGCATCATATGATTACATTGCTTGTTTTCATATCTTTCTGGGAAACAGATTGATAACACGTGGGTGTGGTGTGCTTTTCTTTTGCACATTGAAGCTTGGTGGAGGCTCTACATCATCTTTACTACATATTGATTTTCATATGGACTATCACATACATATATATATATATATATATATATATATATATAATAATTATTTTCACTGAAGAGCTGCATTTTGGACTTTTGAAAAATAGCCAACCTGAAAAGCTTGTGTAATAGTATAAAACACTTTGAAGCAAAAAGACCAAGCTGCGGGCAGGTCCACCGTATATGGAGGATATCACCTATAGTCTGGTAATCTGAAGCAAAAACCCATATAACCAGGGTAAACAGTATATGAGTGAAGTCCACCTAGTCAGGACTTTATATGTTGTCTCAAGGATAGTAATATTTATAGTGCAATTAGCAGTAGTTGTCCAGGTACTATGCCAGTCTTTTTCTAATTTGTTCGTTTTTAAATCCTCTTCTCATTTTTCGACATAAGCGTGCTTATCATGTGAAGATAAGAGATTGAGATGAAAATAGATGATAGATCAGTTTAAACATTAAAGGGGTCTGGTGACATGTTTTCAAAAGTTGTCAGAACCCTGGAGAGGTCTTTTCCACAGATAAGTGGCATGACCCTTCTCCAAGAGTGGAAAGACTGAAATAAAACTATGTGTGATCCATGCTGAAAAAGTGAATTACCCATCAGAAGAAACAATCCTAGACTAATAAAGTATGCTTCATCAGAGGGCTAATTATCTGTAGTCAAACATTGTGAGTGGCCCAGGTCAATGACTTTACGTTTATGGGCGTGCAAGAGGTGACATCCAGTTCTACCCATTGAGGTGCCTCTCTGGCCACGTATAGAGAAATGAGCGGAGTGATTTTGTTGACTTGATAATATTTCAAGTTTCAAGTTTGGGACCCCAGGCCACCCTGACACCTGTGTATATAAATAGTACACCTCCTAATTCTTTGCCTGTGATTATGCCAAATGAAGGACATGAATTGGTTTTGGAAAGATTTTATTGCGAAAGAAGGGCCCAGAATATGGAAAGTGCAGAAAAGGTATAGAAGTTTTGTAAGGACATTCATCTTGAGTTAATTCTCCCTATCCACTAAATTGAATGTTGATCCCAGGATATTAATTGAGTTTTTAGCTAGGTAGTCCATTTTTTTATTAGCCTAGTGAAATTTCAAGGAAGGCTTAAGAATAGCTAGTATGGAATTAGGAAGGGTGATGTTGAGAGCTACTGATTTGTCTTTGTTAATGTGCAAATTTGAGATGTGAAAAAGAGTGTAGTTGGATAAAAAATTGGATAAAGATATGACAGGTTGGGTCAGAGTTAGTCAAAAATGATCAGTGAAGAGACTAGCTTTAAAGGTATGGTGGCCGGAGCATATACCATGAATTTTGAGGTTCATCCTGATGATATTTGCCAAATGTTCCAGGGCAAGGATGCTTAGTATTGGGGAAAAGGAAAACCCCAACGAGCTCCTCTTTCAATAGAGAAAAGGGTGGAAAGGTGGGCTAGATATTTACACTAGCAGATAGGCCACAGTAAAGGGATTTCAGCCATGATAGGAACCATCTTCTGAAGTCAAATTTCTGTAATATATAATACAGATAATACCAAGAGAGTTGCAGTATTTTTTGTGCCACAGTGCACCACAATGCATGGTAGTGGTGTGGACGTAGGACAATAAATGGCATTGTAAAGTTACCTCAATGCATAGTTGTGAATAAATTGTAGAATGTAATTTAAAAACTACCAATGAGATTAATAAATAAACAAAGAATTTGAAAGTTTCACTGAAGTGAACAATTTAGGTTGATTAGGCTAAAAAGATAACAATAAGAACAACAATGGAAGTTTTTGAAATGTCCAATGGGATGAAAAAAATAAGACCCCAAAACTGATAGCTAGATGATAGACGAAGACTAGAAAAATGTATGTTTAAAACAATGGAATACATAAGTGATCACTATAAAATAATGAAAATCAGACATAAGAGAGATCAAAGACCTTCATTGGTTGTAGCATAATAGAGTAAGTTAAAGTTAGCACCTTGCACTTTTTTCTAAAAATGGAGAGGCAGATACTGTATAATGAAAGACAATAAGTAGGTAAAGCACATCCATAGCTACAGACAACTGGTTTATGTTAGATACAATGAGCCTGATTTACTAAAGTAAGAATGAGGTGAAGTGCATCCACGTAAAGTTCAAACACTCAATCACTTGATTGGATGTTTGTAGTGAACACAGCACACTTCACTTAGCAAAAAAAGAGAGCAGAGAATGCAAATGACAATGTAATATGCCAAATGAATAGAGGTATGGGTACACAGCTTCTGGTTGGTCCACAAGTTCCCATCCCATTTCCAGGCAGGATGACCCTCCAGCCATGGCCAGCAGTGGGGGTCAGAGCTGTCACATACCCCCCTGCTCCAGGACACTGCACACAGCAGCCTTTCAGATTCTGCAAGTGCTGATTCATGAAATCCTGGACTGTGTACCCTGGCCCCTGCCACTGACCACAGCTTGAGGTTCACCTTGGTCTGGACAAAGATGGAAACTTGTGCACTACCCAGAAGCTGTTGCATATACTAATCAGTATGAGCATACCCATATCTCCTTCTTATCTATTTATTTGGCACATTACACTTCCAGTTTACTTTTTTTATTGTTAATAGATTTTGTCCGTCTCTCCCAAAGCTGAGAACTGCAGAAGAATGGTGACTTATAGTGCTTACCTGTGCACATTCATTTATGTTTTAGCCCTGGTTCACACTGGTGCAATTTGACATGCGATTTGACATGTCAAATCGCATGTCAAAACGGCGGCATTTGCCGGAAATGGCACTGTCCTAATCGGTGCGGCGCTGCACCGATTTCAAAAAGTCATTTTTGTACTACTTTTTGCAATTTTGGCCGCGATTTACATTGACAACTGTGCAGATGTCCCTGTAATTGCGTCTGAAATCGGGACTGCCAGCGGGAGTGAAATTGTGCGAGTTCAGCTGAACTCGCACGGCTTCACTCCCGCAGCCCAGTGTGAACCTGGGCTTAATGTGGATTGTGCACCAGGACGTGTCTTTTGCTTCTCCACAGCACAGGGTGTGGATGACAAAATGGTAAAACTTGCAATTGCTATAATTGCCAAGAAATCAGAACAGCCACTTGGTTAACCCTATTAACTAAGCAGGATTTATTTTTATTTTTAGAATGATTGTCATACTGGGGCTCTTTATTCTGAACCATTAAGGTAGTATATTCTATTATGTACAGTACATGGTATTCCAGCTACATGTCATTACCCTCTTCTTCCAACACAGCCACAATTTTACAATTTTTTTCTAATTCTCTATTATTGGGTACACGTGCATAAATATTTATGCTATATCCTTATGAAAAGATTTTTGTAAGTAGTTTACCAAATTAAACCCTAGTAAATCTCAGCCTTAAATCTCAATAGTTATACAAATTTGAAAACAAAAAAACACCAATTGAACTGCAGTAAAGAAAAAAATAATAATAAAGTCCCTAATGAGACTACATTTTTACTATAATTAGTAATATAAATGTGCACTAGCAAGACTATATTGAAACAGGTAAATGCATTGTGAAACATTTTTCAGGCCCCGCTGGCAATTAAGGAGTTCGTTTTGTTAAATTAATAAGTACTTTAACAGATTTGTCACAAGAACAGGGTCACTCTGTTCCTCATGCTTGAAAAGTCCCTTTTTTTCCGATTGAAAGACTTTGGTGCTAATTAGTTTTCAAAAAGATATTTGTGAGCCACTACAGATTTTGTGGTTAGCAGTTCATTGCTACGTGGCCAATAATTTTCACTTACTTATACTTGCATCAAGAACTTTAAGGACCCGAGTCACATCTTTGTGATTTAAGTAGATTTACCCAAAGTGCATTAACATACGTCAAGAGATTTGCCATTGTTTTCAATGAGCATTGGCCAAAATAGTACTGGTTTGTTTTTTAGTGCAACAATGTATTTTTTGGATGCACTGATTTCAATGGCAAAGCACGAAAACACACGTAACATACATCTTAGCATATTTTAGTGCATGAAAAACAGCCCTCTCTCCCTAACAACTTCAATCATGTTTAATCATAAACATGAAAGAAGCAGGCCGCAGCATTCTAGATGTAAAACAGCTAATAAGAGAGGTCAGTATATACCACATAATATATGACCCCCCTTAATAAAATCACATGGACGAAGTAATCTATTGATCTAAACATGCATGGTTAGCTTAAATGGTAAGTTCACCTTTGTACACTTTTTTTCCCTAAATTCCAGCTCCCCTATGCACCACTAGAACATTCATGTACTTTTTTTTGCAAAAATATCAAAACTTTCCATTAAATCTACAGTCACTTACTTTTCTTGTCCCAATCCTCGTTTCCAGACATTCCATTAGTAATGTCTTCTTCCTGATCAGACTTTAGGTCATGACACAGGAAGGAGTTGACCAGCTGATCTCATTAGCATACAACCTTCATCATCCACCCTCTCATTCCCAGGTTCACATTTTTTAAATGAAATGCAATCAATCAGTTATCACCCTTCTCACAAAATACACAATATAATCAGATTGCATATTGTATGGCCATGTTTATGCACCTAAAATTACTAGTTGAGCTTTCATTGTCATTTATTATTAACAACACACCAAACACAGAAGCAAACACACATTTTGCTATGTGAAAAAAACAAGGGGCAAATGCTGCAAAACGCACAGTAAAAAACACACAACCCACAAAATGCAAAAATGTTGCATTAACCACCTGTAGTGCAGCCAATTGAAATCAACAGGCTGCCCTATGCGTGTCACAGGAAAAACGAGACACAAAATATACGCTATCACTATGCTAGATGTGAATGGGGCCTGAAAGTGAAATTGGTGTGATAACACATGAACAACAAGGCTCAATTCACATATCTGTGTTTCCTTGCATTTCAGAAATGCGTTGCATCAATAATCACAGTAAAAAATACACCAAGCTCCACTCTAAAAAATAGATCTAAAGCTTCTTTGAGGCAATTGCTGTGTGTAGGATGCCTCCCCCCTCGCTAAAAATAAAAATAAAACGCATGTGGGAATGCTAGTTCCCGCTATGCAGAGTTGTGAACAGAGCTTGACAGTTGAGTGTTTCTGTTTACTCCCACCTATGTACTTGTATTAAGATGGCCATACACTATGCAATCTGATTGTGTATTTAGTGAGAAGGGTGATCATTGATTGATTGCATTTCATCTAAAAAACATGTACCTGGGAGTGGGTAGGTGGATAATGCCGGGTGTGTGTTAATGAGGTCAGCTGGTCAACTCCTTCCTGTGTCATGACCTAAAGTGTGATCAGGAAGAAGACATTACAAATATAAATGTCTGGAAACATGGATTAAAAAAAGTAAGTGACTGTAGATTTAATGGAAAGCTTTGATATTTTTGCAAAAAAAGTACATAAATGCTATATTAGTGCATAGGGGAGCTGGAATTTATTTTAAAAAAAAGTGTACAAAGGTGAACTTACCCTTTAAGTTATGGTATGATAGCTGTTAAGGGGCAATTTCACTTTACAAACCTCCTAGGAGCTGTTGATTAGGGATGAGCCGAACACGGACCGAAAGTTTGCGCAAACTTTAGAACCCCGTTAAAGTCTATGGGACTCGAACGTTCAAAATCAAAAGTGCTAATTATGAAGGCTAATATGCAAGTTATTATCCCAAAAAGGGTTTGGGGACCCGGGTCCTGCCCCAGGGGACATGTATCAATGCAAAAAAAAGTTTTAAAAATTTCAGTTTTTTCGGGAGCAGTGATTTTAATGATGCTTAAAGTGAAAAAAATGAGAAATATTCCTTTAAATATCGTACCTGGGGGGTGTCTATAGTATGCCTGTGAAGTGGCACGTGTTTTCCGTGTTTATAACTGTCCCTGCACAAAATGACATTTATAAAGGAAAAAAAGTAATTTAAAACTGCTTGCGGCTTTAATGTAATGTCTGGTCCCCGCAATACGGATGAAAATCATTGAGAAAAATGGCATAAGTACCCCCCCCCCAGCCCATTACCAGCCCCTTTGGGTCTTGTATGGATATTAAGGGGAACCCTGCACCCAAATTTAAAAAAGGAAAGGCGTGGGGCCCCCAGGCCCTATATACTCTGAACAGCAGTATACAGGCGGTGCAAACAAGACAGGGGCTGTAGGTTTGTTGTTACGTAGAATCTTATTGTAATTTTGAACTGGTACATTTTTAAAGTGGAAAACATAGGGTGTTTGTAATTTGGTACATTTTTTAAGTGTAGCTCCAACCAAAAAATCTATTTTTAAGCATTTTAGAAAACACAGGGAAGGGTTTTCACCCCTTTAACATTTGTTTTGCTGTCTGTGCACCTGTTCAGAACATTTCACCTCACTTTCCGTCCCAATGACAAATGTTTTTTTTTAATTTGTTTTTTTATTGAAACAAGGATTGGTGATAAAACATCAGTGGACTGGAGAGGAGACACCGTTTTCCCATATTAACTCTTACAGGAGAGAATTTCCCTTCCTAGGGGTAGATTTCCTCTCACATCCTGTTGTCTCCTTCTATTTGCAAGTAGGAGTCATTTGTAAGTTGGATGTTTGAAAGTAGGGGCCTGCCGTATATACTCTGCAGAAATTTGGCCCTCAGGTGTTGGTGTTGTCACAACACTGTAAGCCCTCACACTTACTCTTGGTGGGCACTGGAACGCCCTGCTGTGAACTATTATATCAAGAATTGTAATTACATGCCATTGTTGAACAGTGGTAGGAAAAATTGGGCCTTTGGTGGTGGTGCTGGTGCCACAAATCTGTAAGTCCTCACAGTTACTCTTGGTGGGCGCAGGAATGGGCCCAGCTGTGAAATATTAGATCAAGAATTGTAATTACATGCCCCTGTTGAACAGGGGCAGAAAAATTGGGCCTTGGTGGTGGTGGTGGTGGTGTTGTTGCCACAACACTGTAAGCCCTCACAGTTACTCTTGGTGGGCGCAGGAATGAGCCCTGCTGCAAAGTATTGCATCAAAAATTGTAATTACACGCCCCTGTTAAACAGGGACTGGAAAATTGGGCCTTAGCCACTGGTGGCGGTGCCCAGAACCAAAAATGTTCTTTCAAGCTATCAGCATGATCATTGAGGAGGAACAGGATCGTCACTCAGCATCAGCATAGGCAGTCTTTAAGGGATCTGACATTTAAAAAAAAATATTTGGTTACATCAGGTGCTTGGTAGCTGGTGGTGATCCAAGACTGATTCATTTTTATGAAGGTCAGTCGATCGACCGAGTCGGTGGACAGGCACACCCTGTGATCGGTTACAAAGCCTCCAGCAGCACTGAATGTGTGTTCCGAAAGAACACTGGAAGCAGGACAGGCCAGTAGCTCAATTGCATACTGTGCAAGCTCTGGCCAGTGATCCATCCTCAAGACCTAGTAACCCAGAGGATTTTCAGTGGGAAAGGTGTCCAAATCTGATCTTGCCCCTAGGTATTCCTGCACCATGTAAACCAGACGCTGGCGATGGCTGCTGGAACCGATCATACCTTGGGGCTGCGTGCTAAAAAATTGTCTGAACGCATGGGTCAGACGGCCACCTTCTCCACCGCTCCTTCTTTGACTGACCGAAGCCTCAGCAACACGTTGTCCAGGACCAGGAATTTGTAACCTTCCAGGCTCTGGGAACGCATTGCACAAACCTTTCTGCAAGGCCTCCCAAAGATGATTCATCCTCTGCTCCCTCTGCGACGGCAAGATAAGGTCCACAACCTTACCCTTGTAACATGGATCAAGGAGGGTTGCCAGACAGTAATGATCCCTCTCCTTGATCGCACGAATACGAGGATCCTTCCGCAGGCTTTGCATGATCAGGGAGGCCATGCAGCGTAGGTTTGCTGAGGCATTTGGTCCAGAGTCCTCTGGGTCACTCAGGACAACATGATCCGCAGCCACCTCCTCCCAGCCACGTACAAGTCCATGGGTGTCTTGGGACCGTAATTAATCCCTTGAAGACTGCTGCTGATGCTGAGTGCTAGGCTCCACCTCCATGCTAACACAATCCTCCTCCTCTTCCTGTGTGATAGGCCGGCCAGCAGGAACACTGTCTGGATAAAGGGGGCCTTGAGAGGTAAGGAAGTCCTCCTCTTCCTGCCTCTGTTCTGCCTCAAGTGCCCTGTCCATTATTCCACGCAGCGTGTGCTTCAACAGGTGGACAAGAGGGACATTGTCACTGATGCATGCACTGTCACTGCTCACAATCCTCATGGCCTCCTCAAATGGTGCCAGGATAGTGCATGCATCCCTGATCATGGCCCACTGGCGTGGGGAAAAAAATCCAAGCTCCCCTGACCCTGTCCTGGTGCCATATTGCAACAGATACTCATTGATGGCCCTCTGCTGCATGTGCAGAAGCTGCAGCATGGCCAACGTAGAGTTCCACCTGGTGGGCATGTCACAGATTAGGCGGTTCTTGGGCAGGTTGTAATCCTTTTGCAGGTCAGCCAGCCAAGCACTGGCAGTATATGACCGGCGGAAATGCCCACAGAGTTTCCTGGCCTGCTTCAGGACCTCCTGTAAGCCCGGGTACCTGCCCAAGAACCGCTGCACCACCAAGTTAAGGACGTGAGCCAAACAGGGCACATGGGTCAGTTGTCCCTGTCGGAAGGCGGAGAGGAGGTTGGGGCCATTGTCGCAAACCACCTTTCCTGGCTTAAGCTGGCATGGCGTCAACCACCCCTGAGCTTGCCCCTGCAGAGCTGACAGAATCTCTGCCCCAGTGTGGCTCCTGTCCCCCAAGCACACCAGCTCAAGCACCGCATGCCATCTTTTTGCCTGCGTATTTGCGTAGCCCCTTGAATGCCTACGGAGCACCGCTGGTTCCGAGGACAAAGCACAGGTAGAGGCCATCGAGGAAGAAGAATAGAAAGGGGTGGAGGAGAGAGGTGTGTCAGAATCACCAGTATTAACATTTTGGAGGCGTGGTGGCAGAACAACCTCCAACACTACTGCACCTTGTCCTGCATCCTTCCCAGCTGCCAGCAGAGTCACCCAATGCACGTAAAAGATAGGTACCGTCCCTGTCCATGCCTTCTGGACCATGAAACAGCGGTAATATGCACCTTACCGCTGACTGCCCTGTCCAGCAAGGCCAAGACATTGCCTTCCACATGCCGGTAGAGAGCCGGAATCGCCTTACATGAGAAAAAGTGGCGTTTGGGAACCTGCCACTGAGGAACCACACATTCCACAAACTCACGGAAGGGGGCAGAGTCTACCAACTGAAAAGGCAGCAGTTGAAGTGCTAGCAATTTAGCCAAGCTAGCATTCAACCGCTGAGCATGTGGATGGCTGGGAGCAAACTTCTTTCGGCGGTGCAGCAGCTGGGGCAGGGAAATTTGCCTGGTACAATCTGACGTTGGTGTACCGATAGCAGATTGCCCGCAAGTACTTGGCTGTGACACACCTAATTCTACACCTTCATTCCTCTCAGTGCAGGTTTCAGAGAGGACTGATGGTATAGTGGGGTTGGAGATCCCAGCTGATGAGGAGCAAGGAGAGGTCCGCTTTGTTCTTTGGTGTGGGTCTTTTTGGTGTGCTTGCCAACGAACTGCATGGCAGGTCGACATATGTCTGATCAAGCATGTGGTGCCCAAGCGGGTGATGTTTTGGACACATGAGATACGCTTGAGACATATGTTGCAAATAGCAGCGCTGCGATCTGATGCACTTGTCTCAAAAAAGGCCAACACCAAAGAACCAGAGACAGCAGCGGCCTGCACATGCGGAGCTCTGCGGTGTGATGCTGTGCTGCCCTTAAGCTGGTTCCTGGAGGGCATCCTGCCTCATTGGAGATGTGCCTTCTCCTCCTCCTCCTCTTCCTCCTCCTCCTCTCTCCTATCAAGCACCCACGTAGAGTCCGTGACCTCATCATCCCCTACCTCCTCATCACTGTAGCAAACCTGGCAGTATGCTGCAGCTGGGGGAACATGACTGCCAGATTGCTGTTCTTGTTGGGCACCCCCTCTTTCTGGGCTCACGTTACTACCCCTCTCTCTGGGCTCACGTTTCTGCCTTCCTCTAGCTGGGTTCCATCATCGGAGCCTTCAAAACACTGGGCATCCTCCTGGAGCATGTACCCAACACTGTGGTCAAACAGTTTGGGGGACTCCTCAGGAGGACATGGTGGGGCTAGGGAAGGAGTGACTGATGCCATTGAGCCGAGGGAAGAGGCCACGTTGGCAGCTGCTTTGCCAGACAAAGTACCCTGAGCCTGGGTGAGAGAGGATGAGGAGGATGAGGACGGCTTGGTCATCCACTCTACTAAGTCTTGGGCATGTTGCGGCTCAACATGGCCAGCTGCCGAAAAGAAGGACAAGCGTGTCCCACGGCCACGTGCGGATGAGGCTGCACTGTGTCCACGACCAGCACTGATGCCTCTAGACACAGAGCCTGCTTGCCCTCTTTTATTGGCTTGTGACTGTCTGCCTCTCCTTGTTTGCCTTCCAGACATACTAATGGCCTGCAGTGAGATGTAGCTGCACAAAGGTGGGATGTATATATATATATATATATATATATACTGATTATACTGCAGCTAGCAGAATCAACTGCCTGCTGTGGTATTAGTATGAGAACACCAGTAACGGTTAGTTTTAGGTGCACACTGTTCAGAGGACACAGTACACTAACTGAAAATACTTGCAGCTCCCTGCCTGTGGTATTGGTATGAGAACACCACCAATTGTATTCAAGTACCTTTAGGTGCACGCTGTGCAAAGGACACAGTACACTTAAGTGAAAATAAAGCATCTCCCTGCCTGTGGTGTTGGTATGAGAACACCACCAATTGTATTCAGGTACCTTTAGGTGCACGCTGTGCAAAGGACACAGTACACTAAGTGAAAATTAAGCAGCTCCCTGCCTGTGGTATTGGTATAAGAACACCACCAATTTTATTCAGGTACCTTTAGGTGCACACTGTGCAGAAGACACAGTACACTAACTGAAAATACTTGCAGCTCCCTGCCTGTGGTATTGGTATGAGAATACCACCAATTGTATTCAAGTACCTTTAGGTGCACGCTGTGCAAAGGACACAGTACACTAAGTGAAAATAAAGCAGCTCCCTGCCTGTGGTGTTGGTATGAGAACACCACCAATTGTATTCAGGTACCTTTAGGTGCACGCTGTGCAAAGGACACACTACACTAAGTGAAAATTAAGCAGCTCCCTGCCTGTGGTATTGGTATGAGAACACCACCAATTTTATTCAGGTACCTTTAGGTGCACACTGTGCAGAAGACACCGTACACTAACTGAAAATACTTGCAGCTCCCTGCCTGTGGTATTGGTATGAGAACACCACCAATTGTATTCAAGTACCTTTAGGTGCACGCTGTGCAAAGGACACAGTACACTAAGTGAAAATAAAGCAGCTCCCTGCCTGTGGTATTGGTATGAGAACACCGCCAATTGTATTCAGGTACCTTTTGGTGCACACTGTGCAAAGGACACAGTACACTATGTGAAAATAAAGCAGCTCCCTGCCTGTGGTATTGGTATGAGAACACCACCAATTGTATTCAGGTACCATTAGGTCCACGCTGTGCAAAGGACACAGTACACTAAGTGAAAATAAAGCAGCTCCCTGCCTATGGTATTGGTATGAGAACACCACCAATTGTATTCAGGTACCTTTAGGTGCACGCTGTGCAAAGGACACAGTACACTAACCGAAAATAATGCAGTTAGCACAATTACCTGCCTGTCTGTCAGTATAGAGAATAACAGGAATGGATCTAGCTAAACTGAATACAGTGTGTAAATATATATACAACACCTAGGATGCATATATATCCTATACACACTGTAACTGCAGCTAACTGACTCGCCTGCCTGCTCTATCTAACTAAAATCAAATTACACTGTCTCTCTCTCTTTCTTTTAACAATCGCCGCAACACACTACACAAGGCGGCCAAGCCGGCGCCCTTATATAGTATGGGGCGTGTACCTACTCCTCTGAGCCATGATTGGCCAAAGCCACCCTGGCTTTGGCCAATTACGGCTCTCTGTACTTACGGCGCTGTGATTGGCCAAGCATGTGGGTCATAGTGCATGCTTGTCCAATCATCAGGCAGCAATGCACTGCGATGACGCAGTGAATTATGGGCCGTGACGCGCCACTCGAATTTGGCGTGTACGGGCCATAATGTTCGAAATTCGGCGAACAGGCGATGTTCGAGTCGAACATGGGTTTGACTCGAACTCACAGATCATCCCTACTGTTGATAAACATTTCAATGGCATGCATGCTCAGACATGTCAACCCATCAGAGAAGTTTGTGTAATATAGTAGTATTTATGCAGCAAGAAGTGTGTACCTAATTAGAGGGGTTAGATAATTTGAATAAAGGGCACCCAGAACTAATGAAAAGCAAATCACAGATTTTATTTTTAACTTGTACATAACCTAAGGCCATGCATTTGTTCTGGTGGATTGACATCTTTAAAGAACAATCTTTAGCACATGTTAGGATACCCATATGTGTCACAATCGGACAACACAATCTACTGTGGATTTACAAAAAAAATAAAAACATTAAATAAGGATCTACCTAAACTATCCAATAAATCAGTATGCATTCTGGCAGGCCCTTGCACCACTAAGTTGTAAGCAGATGTAATGGAGATTGTAAAATTAGTCAATCAATTGTAATGTGTGCATTGAGTTAGTTTTACCCTGGCAGAGGATATAATACTGAGTGTTGGTTTGAAACCCTGCTAATATTGCAGGGCAAGAAGCAAGTATTTGGTATTCCAACCAATTAAAATTAATAAAACGATTTTAAAAAGTAGATATGTAAAGTATAACTAAAGTCAAAACATTTTTTGTTTTTGTTTGGATAGAGTAGAGAGAGATATGGATTAGAACACTTGTCAGGCTTTTAATACCGTCTGTGTCACCATTAACCGGTTCTGGACTAGCCGCCGCAGTTATACTGTGACAGGTTGGCTCTCCTAGACGAGGCGTCGTAGCTGTACGTCGGGCACGCGGCCGCCAAGGGGCGTGCGCATGCTCACCCGGCATACCCGCGCCAATTGGATTCGTTTCAGAACAATCAGTCTCCAGGCCCAGGCCAATGATTTCTGGCATGGACCTGGTAATAGGTTCTGGCGAATGGGAGACTGTCCCCTGCCTGTGTTTAAACTTACAAGTGATGTCATCTTTCTCTCTGGAATTCTTTGCCGTTCCAAAGAGAGGAGAGAGGACATCCAAACGTGAGTTGTACCAACAGTACACTGACACAGTACACATAGGCACACTTTTCACCCCCCGATCACCCCCCAGTTAACCCCTTCACTCCCTGTCACAGTGTCACCAAGTGCAGTTTTCATATTTTTCTTTGATCACTGTGCTGGTGTCATTTGTGACACTAATCAGCGTACTTAGTAGTAGGTCCAGATAGGTCTAGGGACCCCCCCTAAACCCCCTTAAAAAAGTTTAACCCCTTGATCACCCAATGTCAGTGTGTAGTTAGCCAGTTAGCTAATTACTGTCACCGTCAAGGTACCCGCCATATATTGCTAAATAAAGGTTTAACCCCCTGATCGCCCGGCAGGTGACATCAGTTAGGTTTTAGCGTCAGTTAGGGTCTGCGTCCAGCCCAGACAGCGTCAGATTAGTGCCAGTAGTGCTAACACCCACGCACGCACCATACACCTCCCTTAGGCCCCTTTCACACTGAGGCGCTTTGCAGTCGCCATTGCGCTAAAAATAGCGCCTACAATGCGCCCCAAAAATGCGCTCAATAGTATCCAATGTGAAAGCCCGAGGGCTTTCACACTGGAGCGTTGCGCTTGCAGGAGGGTCAAAAAACTCCTGCAAGCCACATCTTTGAGGCGCAATAGGAGCGCTAAAAATAGGGTAGCGCATCCAAAACGATTGTAAAACGCTGCAAAGAGGCGTTATTGCAAGCGTTTTTAACCCTTTTCCGGTCGCTAGCGGGGGTTAAAATCCCCCCGCTCGCCGCCCGCAAATCGCAGCAAAAACGACGGTATAGCGGCGCTAAAAATAGCGCCGCTATACCGCCAGCGCATCCAGCGCCTCAGTGTGAATGTAGCCTTAGTAGTATAGTGTCTGAATGGATCAATAAATTTGATCTGATCAGAACTATATTAGTGTCCCCAGTAGTTTAGGGTTCCCAAAAACACAGCGTTAGCGGGATCAGCCCAGATACCTGCTAGCACCTGCATTTAGCCCCTTCGCCCAGCCCAGCCCACCCAAATGCAGTATCAATCGATCACTGTCATTTACAAAACACAAAACACATAACTGCAGCGTTTGCAGAGTCAGGCCTGACCCTGCGAATGCTGAAGCCTCGTACACACGACCGAGTTTCTCTGCAAGAACCAGCAAGAAACTTGCTGGCAGAGATTTCTTGCCGAGAAATTCGTTTGTGTGTATGGTTTCTCGTCAAGAAAACCGACTAGAATCTCGACGAGAAAATAGAGAACCTGCTCTCTATTTTCTCATTGAGGTTCTCGTCAGCCTGTTTCTCAACGAGAAAATTGTGTGTGTGTACACTTACCTGTCCTCCGGGAAGCCCGCGCATGCTCGAAATGACTTTGACGCATGCGCGGTAGCTTACTAGGCATAGGATAGGGTGTACAAAGATGGCGGCGACGGCATCAAATGTGACGAGCGCATGCTCGTCGTATTCAATGACGTCAACGCGTTCGCTCCATTCAAAGAACCGCGGGTTCTTTGAAATGAGCGTGTGTACACTCGGCCGGGACAAGTTTCTTGTCCAAGGATCTCGTCGAAAAAAACGACGTGTTTTTTACGACGAGATTCTTGGCCGTGTGTGCGAGGCTTGTCAGTTTTTTTTTGGTGGCATTTGTAGCAGTCGCTGTCAATCAGGTGCTTTTTTTCCTGTGAGTTTCACTAGTTCCACCAGTAAATTTACAGGCCACATTGTCCAATCGAAGGTACACTAGTGAAGAGGCCAACACATTTCTGAGCATGACAGATGAGAGTAAAGAGGAAGTCACCCATCTGTCAGATTCAAGCTCAGAATATGAACCGGTAGACAGCAGCGGCACCCTGAAAGATATCTCTGACAACGGAGTAGTGGTCCCTGCCAAAGTCAGGCGTACCTGAACCTGGTCTTCTGCTGTTGTTGAGGTGCAATAACCGCAGGGCTCTCGTATGAAGCAGAGAGACAGTACTAGTGCCGCTCATCCTTCTGGTGAACTGGCAAGCACCAGCGGCCTAGTACATCCTGGTCATACATCCAGCACTGCAGTAACACTTAGTGATGTGGCGAGTCCCATAAATGCAGTTCAAGCTGGTGCGGTGGCTAGCATAAGTAGTGTCCCACAGCCACCAAGAAGACAAACACAGGCCTGTCAAGCCCATAGTGCCCTTCCCGCTGCATTTGCCCATCCAAATTGGGAGCCCACCACTTCTGCAGCGCCAGTACTTCCCCCATTCACTGGCCAACTTGGAATTCAGGTGAAAATTGTTGATTTTACATCACTTGATTTTTATTCGCTGTTTTTTTACAGAAGATCTCTATAGATTTATTGTGGACCAAAGCAATTTGTATTCTGGTCAATTCATCACCGCTAATCCCTAGTTGACCCTTGCCAGAGATTGAAAACCTATTACAGTTTCCAAATTTAAGACCTTCCTGGGCCTTTCCCTCCTCATGGGCATAACTAAAAGTGAGTTGCAGTCATATTGGTCCACTGATCCAATTCATCATATGCCCGTGTTCTCTGCTTAAATGACCAGGACACGATACGAGCAGATCTTGCGATTTATGCACTTCAATGACAATGAACTCTGTCATCCTCGGGGTGACCCTGGATTTGATCGGCTCTACAAAATTCAGCCCCTCAAAACCACATAAACCAACAGTTTGCAGCCTTGTTTACTCCCGATCAAGTTGTCTGCGTTGATGAGTCCCTGATTAAATTTTCTGGCCGCTTGTCTATCAAGCAGTACCTTAGCAAGCAAGCGTGCCAGATATGGGTTCAAGATGTATAAGCTCTGTGACAGGGCAAAACGCTATACATATAGTTTTATGGTTTACGAGGGAAGAGATAGTCACGTGGAGCCGGAGAACTGCCTAGACTACATAGGGAGCACATTATTACACAAGCGTACAACTTTTTAGTCACCTTTTGATTGTGGAATTGGTGCATGTGGCGCTGTGCGATCTAATCACCGGGGCTTCCCCCAACGGCTTGTAGAGTCCTGACTTAGACGCGGGGAGAGAGCCTGCTTGAAATGAAGTAATTTGCTCGCAGTGAAGCGGAGGAATAATCATAATGTTTTCGTTCTGTCTTCCCGTCGCGCAGATACGACAATCAAAATTCCAACGGCGACTGGTGTTGTGGAGAAACCCCTCTGTGTCCATGAATACAACCTTAACATGGGAGGGGTGGACCTCAATGACCAGATGTTGGCGCTGTACTTAATTGCCCATAAGGCCAGACGCTGGTACAAAAAAGTGTCTGTATATTTATTCCAATTGGCTCTGCTGAATGCTTATGTGCTATACAAAGCGTCAGGACAAACTGTATCCTTCCTAAAATTTCAGGAAGAGATCATCACAGCCCTTCTGTTTCCAGACAGTGCTGTGGCCCAACTTCCCAGCACAAATGCAGTAAACCGGCTGCATGAGAAGCATTTTCCATATGTCCTCCCTGGTACCCCTGCCCAAAGAACACCCCAAAGAAGATGTTGTGTCTGCAAAAAACGTGGATTTAGGCGTGACACCAGATTTTATTGTCCCTCCTGTCCTGACCAACTTGGTCTCTGCATCGGTGACTGTTTCAAACACTATCACACACTAGTGGAGTATTAAGGTAGGGTATAGCACTACACAGTCCTAGGGCACACTTACGCAGGGTCTTGAAAGATAAGATGGCCATCACATTTTGAGAGGCTCTAATCTGGAACGTTTAAGCCCCGTACACACGATCGGTTTGACTGATGAAAACCGTCCGATGGATGGTTTTCATCAGACCAACCGATCGTGTATGGTACCCATCGGTCTTTTTTCCATCGGTTTTAAAAAATAGAACTTGTTTTAAAATTTTCCGATGGATCAAAAACCGATGGTAATTTCCGATCGTCTATGGGCAAGTCCATCGGATCAAAAACCCACGCATGCTCAGAATCAAGTCGACGCATGCTCAGAAGCATTAAACTTCATTTTTCTCGGCTCATCGGAGTGTTTTACGTCACCGCGTTTGGAACGGTCGGTTTTTTGACTGATGGTGTGTGGCCAAGACTGATGAAAAACAGTTTCATCGGATTTCCGATGGTCAAATCCATTGGACGAAAATCCATAGGTTATCCGATCGTGTGTACGGGGCTTTACAGTTACAGTTTACAGTTTATATAAAAGTGCAAAAAAAAAACACAACCCCCCCCCCAAACAAAAAAACAAAAAGAGTTGTTGTTTTATTTTTTTCTCTCTCTATTATTCTCTCTCTTATGTTTGCTCTCTATTGTCTGCTCTATTGTTTGCTCTCTATTGTTCTATATATATATATATATATATATATATATATATTAGAAATAATAAAGCTGTGCAACACTAAATTGAGTACCATCAATATGTGAATAAACAAAATGGTATAACAGGAACCGTCTCTGATGTAGATATTGTACAACCAATTGAAAAGGTCCCGACTGATGCCAGACAGTCCAACATGAGACTGTGTAGTTTAAACTAGAAAAGGAGCACAGTCTTGTGGATAATTGATGAAATGTATAGAGCTGAAGATCATATAAGCCAAATGGTGCAGATAAAGGTCTTCTCACTCAACCACTGGTGACTTCAAACGTAAAAAACCCTTGAAATAGTGCCAGGTATTTCATAGAGAAAGGTTCCACCACCACTAGTAATCACTGTCGCTTACCAGAGCAAATGATCTGTTCACAGATCAATACCAACAGATGGCTATTTCCCTGCCAGGGTCTCTATACCGCTATCTCCAGGATTCCACGCCACTTCTCTCCATGTATCACAGTTGATGGAATGTGAAAGGAAAGAAAGCCACCATAGAGTAAATCCGGTATAACTTAGTTTAATAATAAAAAGAATGCACTTACAGACTGTCACGAATAAAAGGCGTGTGGCCGGCTAATTTTATACCACACGCCTTTTATTCGTGACAGTCTGTAAGTGCATTCTTTTTATTATTAAACTAAGTTATACCGGATTTACGCTATGGTGGCTTTCTTTCCTTTCACATTCCATCAACTGTGATACATGGAGAGAAGTGGCGTGGAATCCTCGAGATAGCGGTATAGAGACCCTGGCAGGGAAATAGCCATCTGTTGGTATTGATCTGTGAACAGATCATTTGCTCTGGTAAGCGGCAGTGATTACTAGTGGTGGTGGAACCTTTCTCTATGAAATACCTGGCACTATTTCAAGGGTGTTTTTACGTTTGAAGTCACCAGTGGTTGAGTGAGAAGACCTTTATCTGCACCATTTGGCTTATATGATCTTCAGCTCTATACATGTCATCAATTATCCACAAGACTGTGCTCCTTTTCTAGTTTAAACTACACAGTCTCATGTTGGACTGTCTGGCATCAGTCGGGACCTTTTCAATTGGTTGTACAATATCTACATCAGAGACAGTTCCTGTTATACCATTTTGTTTATTCACATATTGATGGTACTCAATTTAGTGTTGCGCAGCTTTATTATTTCTAGCATTTTCCTATTGTGTGTGTCTCACCTTTAAGTTGCAGCATTCCTTTAGATTTTTAGATTTGATTCACGTTTATTTATGTGGGAACAGATCTACATTTAGACAGCGCAGTATATTTCACATCTTTCATATATGTATATTGTTCTCTCTCTATTGTTACTGTATTTTAGAACTGTAATGTTTTATTTTTACTAGCAGAATAGCGAGTGCTATTCTGCTTCACTTATCTTTAGTATCGGCAGCCCGCATCCGAGCTACAGAAACCATAGAGGTCCAGTGTCTGTGAAAAAGACTGACATTCTCCCCTCAGCCACCTCAGTTCCAGTCGGAAACAACCAGAGTGGTAATATTGAAAATATAAATTGCTTATGTCCTATCCACAAGAAACCTCATCCTCTCAAAAAATTTATTGACTTCAGGAAGAAAACTCTTCAGGAACGTAAAGAACTTCTAAAGACATTTGGGATATGTTTTAAATGTTGTACTTCCATTGAGCATCTTGCTAAAGACTGTAAATTTCCTACCAAGTGCATGGAGTACGGCCGTGACGACAATGTGCAAGTGCTTCCTTCATCTGAGCCCAAATCTATGCAACCTACGAACGCTCCTTCCTCATCAAAGAACGGCAGGGAGAATACAATTCAAGTGACTGAGGTCCCTGCAATATCTTCTTCATGTACTGAAGTCTGCGGGGAAGACCTTTGCGGTAAGTCTTGTGCCAAACTATGCTTAACCACTTAACGACCGCTCACTGTATATATACGTCGGCAGAATGGCACCGACAGGCACAATCACGTAGAGCATACGTGATTGCCTTTGTATAGTTGGGGGGTCCAATCGGACCCCCCTCCTATACAGTGAGCGGTGGCTAAGTGTCCGGGAGCGTTCCGGGATGAGGGGGCAGCCATTCGTTTCTGGCCACCCCCTCGCGATCGCTCCCGGCGAATGGAAAAAGCCCCCTCTGTCTGTGTCAGACAGAGGGAGCAGGAGGAAGTGATGTCATCTCTGGTGCGGCGCTCACATATACCGAGCGCCGTACAAGAGAAGACATCAGGTCAGTGCACACAACACTACACTGACACCAGGACACATAGGGACATAAATCGCCCCCCCAGGCCCCCCCAGACACCCCAGATCACCCCCAGATCACCCCCCAGCCCCCAGTCACAGTGTCACTGATTGCAGTGACCATTTATTTAGTGATCACTGCAATCAGTGCCATTTGTGACTGTAAAAGTGTCACCAAAGTTTAGTCTTAGGTCCAGTGTAGCCCCCTAACCCCCCCTAAAAAAGGTTTAACCCCCTGATCACCCCCCAGATAACCCTTTCACCCCCTATCACCACTGTCGCTAAGCGAACATTTTTCTGATCGCTGTCTTAGCGTCAGTGATGCCGATCGGCAGCCAGTAATTTTTTTTAGGTTCGCCGCATGTTTTTATAGCGTCAGGTACCCCAATATATTATCTAATAAAGGTTTAACCCCCTTGATCGCCCCCCAGGTAACCCTTTCACCCCCTATCACCACTGTCACTAAGCAATCGTTTTTCTAAACGCTGTCTTAGTGTCTGTGATGCAGATCGGTAGCCGGTAATTTTTTTTAGGTTCGCCGCAGGTTTTTATAGCGTCAGGTACCCCAATATATTATCTAATAAAGGTTTAACCCCCTTGATCACCCCCCAGGTAACCCTTTCACCCCCTATCACCACTGTCGCTAAGCAATTGTTTTTCTAAACGCTGTCTTAGTGTCGGTGATGCAGATCGGTAGCCAGTAATTTTTTTTAGGTTCGCCGCATGTTTTTATAGCGTCAGGTACCCCAATATATTATCTAATAAAGGTTTAACCCCCTTGATCGCCCCCCAGGTAACCCTTTCACCCCCATCACCACTGTCGCTAAACAATCGTTTTTCTAAACGCTGTCTTAGTGTCGGTGATGCAGATCGGTAGCTGGTAATTTTTTTTAGGTTCGCCGCAGGTTTTTATAGCGTCAGGTACCCCAATATATTATCTAATAAAGGATTAACCCCCTTAATCGCCCCCCAGGTAACCCTTTCACCCCCTATCACCACTGTCGCTAAGCGATCGTTTTTCTAAACGCTGTCTTAGTGTCGGTGATGCAGATCGGTAGCCAGTAATTTTTTTTAGGTTCGCCGCATGTTTTTATAGCGTCAGGTACCCCAATATATTATCTAATAAAGGTTTAACCCCCTTGATCGCCCCCCAGGTAACCCTTTCACCCCCATCACCACTGTTGCTAAGCGATCGTTTTTCTAAACGCTGCCTTAGTGTCGGTGATGCAGATCGGTAGCTGGTAATTTTTTTTAGGTTCGCCACAGGTTTTTATAGCGTCAGGTACCCCCATATATTATCTAATAAAGGTTTTAACCCCCTGATTGCCCCTAGTTAACCCTTTCACCAGTGATCACCATATAAGTGTTACGGGTGACGCTGGTTAGTTAGTTTGCTTTTTATAGTGTCAGGGCACCCGCCGTGTATATAACCCAATAAAGGTTTAACCCCCTGATCGCCCGGCGGGTGATATCAATTAGGTTTTAGCATCAGAGAGGGTCTGAGTCACACCCCAGGCAGCGTCAGGTTAGTGCCAGTAACGCTAACACCCACGCGTGAAGCATACACCCCCCTTAGTGGTATAGTATCTGAACAGATCAATATCTGATCTGATCAGATCTATACTAGCATCCCCAACAGTTTAGGGTTCCCAAAAACGCAGTGTTAGCGGGATCAGCCCAGATACCTGCTGGCACCTGCGTTTTGCCCCTCCGTCCAGCCCAGGCCACCCAAGTGCAGTATCGATCGATCACTGTCACTTACAAAACAAAAACACACATAACTGCAGCGTTCGCAGAGACAGGCCTGATCCCTGCGACTCCAGTGCTGTAGGAGGTGATTTCACCACCACAGTTAAAAAAAAAAGCAAATATGCCGAAGCATTGGGGCAGCAGGGGCGGAGGAGCGATTTTGCTCCTAATGCCGCGTACATACGGTCGAAATTCCGACGGAGGCTTGCCCGTGGAAAAGTCCGACCATGTGTGTGCGGCATAACTTTTTTGCGGGAGGATGCCCCCATGCTTCGGCATATATAAATGGTGCGTGTATGCCCATCATTGGAAGTGGGTGGATGAAGGGCGGTATTCTAATGGTGGGCATACCCACCGATCAATCTCTTTTTTCGTTCAGCTATCTGGCTGCATGAAAAAAAAAGATTACAATACATGTCCAACAAGGACCAGCAACGTACTGGTATGTTGCTGGACTTTGAATGTTTATACCAGAATGATGCCTGTGGGTTTAGGTATCATCTTGGTATCATTCTTTTCAGCCTGCGGCCGGCTTTCATGTAAAAGCAATCCTAGTGGCTAATTAGCCTCTGGACTGCTTTTACAAGCAGTGGGAGGGAATGCCCCCCCGGATATAAAAAGCGCCATTGGGAAATTGGGAAAGCATTTTATCACACCGATCTTGGTGTGGTCAGATGCTTTGAGGGCAGAGGAAAAATCTAGGGTCTAGAAGACGCCAGTTTTTTCAAAAAAAGAGTACCTGTCACTACCTATTGCTATCATAGGGGATATTTACATTCCCTGAGATAACAATAAAAATGCTAAAAAAAAAAAATACTTGGAAGGAACAATTTAAAAATAAAATAAAAAAGCAAAATTAATAATAAAAAAAAAAAGCAAAAAAAAAAAGCACCCCTGTCCTGCCCTGCTCTTGCCCAATGGCGAACACAAGCGTCGGTCTGGTGTCATATGTAAACAGCAATTGCACCATGCATGTGAGGTATCACCGTGAAGGTCAGATCGAGGGCAATCATTTTAGCAGTAGTCCTCCTCTGTAAATCTACTGGGGTAACCTGTAAAGGCTTTTAAAGGCTTTTAAAAATGTATGTAGTTTGTCGCCAATGCGCGTTTGTGCGAAATTTTAAAGCATGTCGTGTTTGGTATCCATGTACTCGGCCCAAGATCATCTTTTTTATTTCATCAAACATTTGGGCAATATAGTGTGTTTTAGTGCATTAAAATTAAAAAAGTGTATTTTTTAACCCAAAAAATGCGTTTGAAAAATCACTGCGAAAATACTGTGTAGAAAAAAAATGCAACACCCACCATTTTAATCTGTAGGGCCTTTGCTTTAAAAATATATATAATGTTTGGGGGTTCAACATAATTTTCTTGCAAAAAAAAAATGTTTTCATGTAAACAAAAAGTGTCAAAAAGGGCTTTGTCTTCAAGTGGTTAGAAGAGTGGATGTAAGCTTCCTAATGTTGTGTATAAAATGCCAGAACAGTTCAAAACCCCCCCAAATGACCCCATTTTGGAAAGTAGACACCCCAAGCTATATACTTAGAGGCATGTCGAGTCCATGGAACATTTTATATGTTGACAAAAGTTGCGGAAAAACGACAATTTTTTATTTATTTTTTGCACAAAGTTGTCACTAAATGATATATTGCTCAAACATGCCATGGGCATATGTGGAATTACACCCCAAAATACATTCTGTTGCTTCTCCTGAGTACGGGGATATCACATGTGTGAGACTTTTTGGGAGCCTAGCCACGTACGGGACCCCAAAAACCAAGCACCGCCTTCAGGCTTTCTAAGGGTGTCAATTTTTGATTTCACTTCTCACTGCCTATCACAGTTTCGGAGGCCATGGAATGCCCAGATAGCACAAACCCCCCCCAAATGACCCCATTTTGGAAAGTAGACACCCCAAGCTATTTGCTGAGAGGTATTGTGAGTATTTTGCAGATCTCGCTTTTTGTCACAAAGTTTTGAAAATTGAAAAAAAAAAAATATATATATATATTTTCTTTCTTCATTTTCAAAAACAAATGAGAGCTGTAAAATACTCGCCATTCTTCTCAGCAAATAGCTTGGGGTGTCTATATTCCAAAATGGGGTCATTTGGGGGGGTTTTGTGCGATTTTGGCATTTTATGGCCTTCGAAACTGTGATAGGTAGTGAGGAGTGAAATCAAAAATTTGTGCCTAGAAATCCTGAAGGCGGTGCTTGGTTTTCGGGGTCCCGTACGCGGCTAGGCTCCTAAAAAGTCCCACACATGTGGTATCCCCATACTCAGGAGAAGCAGAAAAATTTATTTTGGGGTGTAATTCCACATATAACCATGGCATGTGTGAGCAATATATCATTTAGTGACAACTTTTTGTAATTTTTATTTTTTTTTGTCATTATTCAATCACTTGGGACAAAAAAAATATATTCAATGGGCTCAACAGGCCTCTCAGCAATTTCCTTGGCGTGTCTACTTTCTAAAATGGGGTCATTTGGGGGGGGTTTTGTGCTATTTTGGCATTTTATGGCCTTCAAAACTGTGATAGGTAGTGAGGAGTGAAATCAAAAATTTGCGCCCTTAGAAATCCTGAAGGCGGTGCTTGGTTTCCGGGGTCCCGTACGCGGCTAGGCTCCCAAAAAGTCGCACACATGTGATATCCCCGTACTCAGGAGAAGCAGCAAAATGTATTTTGGGGTGAAATTCCACATATAACCATGGCATGTGTGAGCAATATATCATTTAGTGACAACTTTTTGTATTTTTTTTTTTTGTCATTATTCAATCACTTGGGACAAAAAAAAAAATTCAATGGGCTCAACGTGCCTCTCAGCAATTTCCTTGGGGTGTCTACTTTCCAAAATGGGGTCATTTGGGGGGGTTTTGTACTGCCCTGTCATTTTAGCACCTCAAGAAATGAGATAGGCAGTCATAAATTTAAAGCTGTGTAAATTTCAGAAAATGTACCCTAGTTTGTAAACTCTATAACTTTTGCGCAAACCAATAAATATACGCTTATTGACATTTTTTTTACTAAAAACATGTGGCTGAATACATTTTGGCCTAAATGTATGACTACAATTGAGTTTATTCGATTTTTCTTATAACAAAAAGTAGAAAATATCTTTTTTTTTCAAAATTTTCGGTCTTTTTCCGTTTATATCGCAAAAAATAAAAATCGCAGAGGCAATCAAATACCATTAAAAGAAAGCTCTATTTGTGGGAAGAAAAGGACGCAAATTTCGTTTGGGTACAACATTGCATGTCCGCACAATTTACAGTTAAAGCAGCGCAGTGCAAAATTCTGAATTCACCTCTGGTCCTTTAGCTACCAAATGGTCCGGGGCTTAAGTGGTTAATGAATGTGTACCACAAGGATCATCCACAAAAGACTGTTAAGGTGTAATCTTAGATTATCAAAGTAATCAATCAGTAGCAAGATCAGAACTGTTTGAGTTACTTGACTTAAAAGGGGATGTCCACCCCAACACTCTAGGTACCTGTGGTGGTACTACAGTGGTCTCCGGGAGAAGAGCCTATGGACTTGTTGCTTCCTTGAAAGGTGACCTAGAGTTATCCCTGCCAACACTTGTAGAGTGCAACCAAATACCGGCCAACAAGGAAGAGATCCCTAAATCATCAGCTGCTCCTCACCACACCCACTTAAGGGCTATAGCTGACGAAATGCCGCCAATTGACAACCACGCACAGATCCTGCTTTTGCTGGGAAGAGACATTCTAATGCCGCGTACACACGACCGCTTTTCATGTCAAGAAAAAAAACGTCGATTTTCTCGACGTTATTTTTCTTGTTTCCTCTGAAGCATGCCTTGCCTACACACGATCGTGAAAAAAACTGATCTAGCAAAGCGCGGTGACGTCCAACACGTACGACGGCACTATAAAGGGGAAGTTTCATTCTGTTCGCGCCACCCTTTTGGCTGCTTTTGCTGATTTCGTGTTTCCGCGTGTTAGTAAAAGTTTGGGAAGAGACGATTCGCGCTTTTCAGTCTTCGTGCTTTAAAGATCGTTTTCGGGAGTTCAGTTTGTGCTTGTGGGTTCGTATCTGGCTTTCAGTGCGTGTAGTGAGTTCGTATCTGTTTTTGCAGTGCGTTCTTGTCCGCGCGTTACTGTTTTTCAGCTCGTTCTTCATAGGCCTTGCTGTTCTTCAGTGCGTTCTTTTAGTTCGTTCTGATTAGACGACCGTTTCTAAGCCATGTTGCGCGTACGTTCTTGTCGCCGAGATCGTGCTGTGCTTGCTGCTGGGCTTGTTGCTATGTCCCAGATCCGGTCCATGAGGAGGGTGAGGAGGAGTTCATGGACCAAGAATTGGTTGCTCCAGAGGGACCAATTATGTCATATGCCTCTGCTGCGGGAGATCCGGGAGAATAACCCTGATGATTTCAGGAATTTTCTTAGGATGTCTGACCCCGTTTTTCAGCAGCTCTTGGCTTTGGTGTCCCCCTATATCACCAGGCAGGACACCGTTATGCGGGAAGCCATTACTGCTGAGCAGAGGCTCATCGCCACGTTGCGATACCTTGCGACTGGGAGAAGCTTGCAGGACCTCAAGTTCTCGACAGGCATCTCCCCCCAGGCTCTGGGCGTCATTATCCCAGAGACCTGCTCTGCCATTATCCAGGTCCTTCAGGAGGACTATCTTAAGGTAAGTTTTCTCCTTTATAAACATCACAATCTATGTTTTTTTATGCTTGATAATGTATAGTATATTTTGAACTGTCTCTAATTACCATGATTTGAATATGCTGTGAATGTCCCCTTTGTCCCCCTGCATGTTGTAAGCTTTGAATGTTCTATGTTTTTGGGCTACATGCATATTTTTTGGTCAAGCAATCTCCAGCATTAGATCCTGGGCCCAAACACACCTAGCCTAGTCAATCCTCATTTTTGTTTTGTACGCTCCATTGTAGTGCTTAGATTGCCTGATTCCCACCCCCCCCCTAATTTTTTAAGTTTGTCTAATCTACCCAAATAAATTACATCGTACTATAGATTTTAAATATGAGGTCCCCAACTCATCTCAAACCCTCCACCCTCTCCGAATTTCTCAGGTCCATCAGAGTGGGTGATGTTTTGGTTGCTTATTTTTCTATCTTATTCAAGCGCACCTCCATCCTAAATTTTGTGGGTCCGCTCATTGTAACCCTCCCCCGGTGTCAAAATTGACACCTTTCAGGGGGGAGGGGGGTGAAGATACCTGTTTAAGACAGGTATATTCACCCACATCCGGGAGTCATCTCTGCGGCAAATCTGCCTGAGCCAAGTCACTTCCCGCAGAAGACCCGTAGTGTTCTTGGAAACACTTGTCTCACAGAACACAGGAGGACCAGTCTGAACTGTGCAGCGCTTCTCGTGCATGTGCGTTTGGGAACCGGGCAGTGAAGCCGCAAGGCTTCTCTTCCTGGTTCCCTCACCAAGGATGGCAGAGGGGGCAGCAGAGTGATGAGCAATTGTTCATCCTCTGCTGCGGACGTTGCTGGACTCCAGGACAGGTAAGTGTACAATTAGCAAACCTCTGCAGCTGCTGTAGCTGGAGCTGCTGTGTTATTTTATATTATTTGGGCTGCGTAGGTCCGCTCTAAAATCCTCCTTCCAAATTAATGCTATCCTGATGTTTTGCCCAGAGTGTTTTGTGCTAACATGCTTGCAATGTATAGGTAGTAAAGTATATATTTGTTTTTTTTTCCTTGGACTCCACAGTTACCATCGACGCCACAGGAATGGCAGAATGTGGCATCTGATTTTTCTCAGCGGTGGAACTTTCCCAACTGTGGAGGAGCCATTGATGGCAAGCACGTCTGCATCGTGCCACCAGCCCATTCTGGGTCTTTTTTTTGGAATTACAAAGGCTTCCACAGTATTGTGCGGTGGTGTCTGCGAACTATGAATTCCTATTTGTTGATGTTGGGAAAAATGGGCGGATGTCTGACGGTGGTGTTTTCGCCCAGACCGAGTTTGCAGACCGGCTTCTTTCAGACGACCTGGCATTGCCACCTGCTGAAGATAATGAACATGGCCTCCCTTTTGTGTTCCTGGCAGATGAGGCTTTTGCGCTTGGACCACATTTGATGAGGCCTTTTCCCCAAAGGTCCCTCACCCCTGAGAGGAGGGTGTTTAATTATCGTCTGGCCAGAGGGCGAAGGGTGGTGGAAAACGCCTTTGGCATCATGGCCAGTCGCTTCCGGCTTTTTCTGACTGCAATAAACATGGCGGAGTATAAATGGAACCATTTGGTCATGTGTTGTTGCATACTGCACAATTTTTGAATCAAACACTCCACAAATTATCTTGCTACACTTGACCTTCAGGGCACACAGGGTTTGGATGGACCATTGCCAGCCCAGTTAGCTGGCCCTACAGGCTTGGCCCCCCAAAGCGGCCGTGATGTGCGGCAACGCTATGTCGAATATTTTATGGGTAGGGGGGCCATTGCAATGCCTGATCAGTTTTAAATCAATGTTGCTCATAATAAAAAATAATATCTTGAAAACATCTTGTTTGCTTTTCTTTTGTTGTATTTGTTCTTTCTTCTAGGTCAGTGATGGTGAACCTTGCCACTCCAGATGTTTTTCAACTCCATTTTCCATGATGCTCAACTACACTGCAGAGTGCCTGAGCAACATTAGAAATGTAGTTCCAAACCATCTGGGTTGCCAAGGTTCACCATCACTGTCCTTGGTTATACTAGTGCAGTTGTAGTCCCATGTTTTTTCCTAACAAGTAAATTACAAGCATTTATAGAGTCTAAACACACACATTTTTGTTGGGGGGGGGGGGGTCAACATTGATATAAGAAGCCACACATTGTTTACTGTTTAAATTTTTTTATGAGTATAAAATTGGTAAGGTTTGTATCAAAATATAACCCCAATTTTTGGAGGAATTTCAAAAATATTTGCTTTTTACAACTCAGTACAAAACTGTACAACACGAACAATATCCCTTTATAGAAATAAAACATTTCCCCCCCAAAAAAAAAATTTTTTTAAAAAATATATACAAGTTTTAAACACTCCCAAGAATATGCTCAATTTTTATTAATTTTTTCTCCATCATTTTGTTTGTTTGGTACATCTGGACCAGGTTGTGTTTGATGGTTTCAACCTCCCGAGAGCAGACCCTCACTTCTTTAAGCAACATCTGGGCAGTGGCTCTGGTGAAGGTTGCTGTTGCCGCAGGCATTAAAGTCCCTTTAAGTTGTGAAAAGAAAATGTCTTACTAAATATACAGGCAAACATCTATTACGTGAGGCTGTGGTGTATGACACTGACCTGGTGAGTTGCCATTTCCCTCTTCTGCCACATCCTGCAGTTGTGGGTCTTGAGTTGGTGGTGCGGGGTTTGCAGCCTCGTGTCTCTTAGCTCTTTGAAGCCCTAGGAGATATAACCAAAAGGTCGACTTGTGTAACTAAATATATTTAGGCGTGAAAGAGGGATATTAATCATTCTTGGGAAGTGTGTTACAATTGTATTACTGATAATTTTGGAGAAGATGAACACATGATTGTATCCATTTCCCAAGATGGTAGATTAATCTCTTTAGGTCATGTTTCACACATGGAAACACACCAGGTATCCACTGGATCACCTGTGTGTGACACCATCAAAAGGTTGTTCTTGTGGCCCACACTTGTGCTAATGAGTCCAGATGTGTAAGCAGCTGCTGAGCATATACTCTTGTAAACGTACACTGAATCTAGTTACATTAGCCAAATATAATTACCAACAACTACACAAACATGTTTATAATTACTTCTCACATAAACATTTCATGATGTCCTGTTTCATGTTCTTGGGCACAAGAATCCAACGTTGAAATCCTCGTTCAATACCACCCAAACGATGTTTTGGTGGAATACATTGCTAAAAACATTTGAACATGCCTATTATTTTGTGATTGATAAAATGTCGTGCGAACAATGATGAATCGTGGCAAAAGCTTGTGATTGAGTGAACGTTTGAACGACCATTTATACGATCGATTCGTGTGGCCAAAAACATGAAACATGACATTTTTCACTGTAATACATACATTATTTAAAAAGCACATGCAACACCACGTTATTAGGCAAAATCACATTTAATGTTAATCTACTTACTTTTTTTGATGACTTTTTTAATCTTTTTATATTGATCCGGCTCACGCAACTTAATGTCCGACCATCGTTTCCGGATCTGTTCCCGCGACCTGCGAACACCAAATTTCTGCCATAGCGCTTTGACCACTTTATCCATGATCTTGGACTTCACTTGATTTGGCTTTTTGTAGGGCCCATGTTTGGCGTCGTAATCATCCCGGAGCAATATGGTGACCATCTCCACCATCTCCTCAAAGCTCATGTTAGTGGCTTTATACCTTCTGTGTCGGGGCCTGCTTTCTTCCCCACTTTCCACATCATGTTGGTGATTCGCCGACATGTTTACACTCTCCGTCATTAAGGAGTAGCGAGAAGGGGCGGGGAAAGTAGTGTAACGAACGTCAGGGGCGGGAAAGCGTGCGGAGCGTCACGCATGCGCACTGTATATAACTCCAAAAAACATCGTTGAAAGCGACGTTCAGTGAGTGGAAGAAGGTCGGAGGAGACGAACGTGTAGATCGCGGGTACGTAACATTTTTCTTACTTGATATGGCTGTGTCCAGGAGCATTAAACCTATAAACATTCATTCACTGTATGTTCGGGGCCGGGGTTGGCCAATATGCATGTAACTTGGCGCTTGCTTCCCGTGCTGTTAGTACTGGCCGTGCACAAAGTGTCATTTTTGAATTGTGACTATAAACTTTGAAAAGTCAATCGCGGCTCTAAATGAATTCTTGCCTCCCGGCAAATGGCAAGACTTTGAAAACTGATTTGTACCTGAAATAAAAAAACGTGGGGTTCCCCCAAATTCGAGTTGCAGGCCCTTCAGGTCTGTCAAGGATTTTAAGGGGAACTCCACCCCCAAATCATGAAAAAAAAGGGCGTGGAGTCCCCCCCAAAATCCACAACAGACCCTTTATCCGAGCACGCAACCTGGCCGGCCGCAGGGGAAGAGGGGGGGACGAGAGCGGCCCCCCCTCCCTCCTGAACCGTACCAGGCCACATGCCCTCAACATGGGGAGGATGTCCCCATGTTGATGGGGACAAGGGCCTCATCCCCACAACCCTTGCCCGGTGGTTGTGGGGGTCTGCGGGCGGGGGGCTTATCGGAATCTGGAAGACCCCTTTAACAAAGGGGACCCCCAGATCCCGGCCCCCCCCCTATGTGAATTGGTAATGGGGTACATTGTACCTCTACCATTTCACGATGAAAGCGTACAAAATGTAAAAAATGACAAGAGTCAGTTTTTGACAATTCCTTTAATTTTTAGTTTGTCTTTCTTCCTTCTTCTTCTTTTCTCACTTCATGTTTCTTCCTCCATCTTCCTCTTCATCTTCCTTCTTCCTTCGGTGTTCTCGTCCGCATCTTGCTCCGGGTTCTTCTTTCTCCGGCCGCTCCGTTTGAATTGGAGGTTCCCGCTGTGTGACGCTTCAGTTCATCAGTTCTCCTTTTGGTCCGGCGACCCCGCCCCCCTCTGACGCACAGAGATTTCACAGGTTCTTTCCCCGTGCAGAGGGGGGCGGGTCCCCCGGCTCGCAGCGGACCTAGAGGAGAACTGCCTAACTTTGCGTCACACAACGGGAAACTCAAATTCAAACGGAGCAGCGGGAGAACAAAGAAGAAGCCGAAGCAAGATGCGGACGAGAAGCCCGAAGCAAGAAGGAAGATGAAGAGGAAGATGGAGGAAGAAACTCCAATGCAGAAAAGAAGAAGGAAGAAGATGGTTGAAAAACAAAACCAATAATAAAGGAATTGTCAAAAACCGTGTAGTGTCATTTTTCAGATAATGCAATTTTTTAAGGTGAAATGGTAGGGGTACAATGTCCCCCATTACCATTTCACATAGGGGGGGCGGGATCTGGGGGGCCCCTTTGTTAAAGGGGTCTTCCAGATTCCGATAAGCCCCCCGCCCGCAGACCCCCACAACCACCGGGCAAGGGTTGTGGGGATGAGGCCCTTGTCCCCATGAACATGGAGACATCCTCCCCATGTTGAGGGCATGTGGCCTGGTACGGTTCAGGAGGGAGGGGGGCCACTCTCTCGCGACCCCCTCTTCCCCTGTGGCCGGCCAGGTTGCGTGCTCGGATAAGGGTCTGTTATGGATTTGGGGGGGGGACTCCACGCCATTTTTTAATGGAATTTGTGGGGGAGTTCCCCTTAAAATCCTTGACAGACCTGATATGGATATTTGGGGGAACCACAATGCTTTCCCAATGTTTGTATCAATGACTTTTCTATGTATTGCAATTGACAGGAGACAACAATTAATTATACCCAGGAGTGAATTTAGGGTTAATTAAAATTTAATAAAATATGACACTTGGTGCAGGGACAGTTCGAGGTACTCCTTTATTTTTGGGGAGTCCTTTTATTCACCCTATTTACAGGGCTTAATTTACTTAAATGTGGTTTGGGTTCGGGTAAAGTCAGGTCACGAACTCTAGCTTTTTACAAAGTTAGCTAAAAAGAGCTCACCACAAACATCCAGGTGTCCACTCAACTCTATGATGACTGATCAATTGCTACGTTAGTGGCCTATATATGGTTAGAAAGATTTGGAGTAGTCCTGACTGACATTCCTTTTTTGGTTTTTGGTTTTGAATTGCACAGATAATGAAGGCATTTAAGGACCCCGATTTTATGCTGGAATTCCTCCAAAGATGGAAAAATCTTCCAATTTTATGGGAGACTAAAAATAAAAATAATAAAAATAAAGAAGCCAGGAAGAGAGCACTGGAGACCTTGCTGGAATTTGTGAAAACTCAGATCCCCACAGCAACACTACAGGATCTGAAGAACAAAATTGGGACCATTAGGGGCACATACCGGGCTCAAAGGAATAAGGTTCAAAAATCCCTGCGGTCAGGAGCAGGTGCAGAGGACCGATACATACCAAATCTGTGGTACTATCAGCACCTGAGTTTCCTTGATGAACATCTGGAATCCAGGGAATCCCTTTCCAGCCTTCCACCCAGAACGACCTCCAGCCTTCCTTGCAGCCAACCCTCCAGCCAACCCTCCAGCCAACCCTCCAGCCAACCCTCCAGCCTTCCCTCCAGCATTCCATGCAGCCAAGCCTCCAGCCAAGTTGAGGTCTCTTTGGAGGAACAACCTCAAGTCCTGGAGGAGCCGGATTTAAATATTTGGAGCCAGGTATAATATTTCACAAAATATTTAGAGTAATAAAAGTTGAATGTTGTAAACGTTTCAAAAAAAGTGTGAAAAATGTTAACAGTTTAAAAAAAGTGTTTGACATATCAATAGACAGCAGTGGCCACAAATTAAGGGCACCAAAAAGATATATACTGGTGTCAGAATGATTGACTTTAATATTTAGTAGCATTCAATTACCAAATGTCATGAGGTGACAAATGTGTGTGAAAGATGAAGGCAAAACTAACTCGATGTACCTTTTTTTTACAGGATGAGGAGGCAGGCCCCAGTGGGACCCAGGAAGAGGCAGGCCCCAGTGGGACCCAGGAAGAGGCAGGCCCCAGTGGGACCCAGGAAGAGGCAGGCCCCAGTGGGACCCAGGAAGAGGCAGGCCCCAGTGGGACCCAGCACAACACCAGGCCCCAGATCCCTCTGCTGCGGATTCCTGCCAAAAGATCTAGGAGGCTGGTTCAAATGGAGGAGGAGACACAGGCCCTAATTAGGGAGGCTACTGCTGCACTCCGAGAGCCCCCCACCGCTGCAGAGGGATTTGCTGCCCTTATTGGGGAGAAACTGCCACAAATGGGACTGGACCAGAGGCTGAAGTGTGAAACACTTATATTGAAGGTGGTCAATATGGGCCTGTTGAACAAACTAAAGGAGTTCACAGATGTTGTGGACCTTTCCTATTTTTTTGCCCAAGTTCCTGGCCCACTCCATGCTCCTGCCCCACTCCATGCTCCTGCCCCACTCCATGCTCCTGTCCCAGGCCCTGCTCCCATCCCAGTCCCTGCTCCTGTTCCAGACCCTGCTCCTGCTCCAGTCCCTCCTCCACGGACACAGCCTCCAAGGAAGGCTGCAGGGAAGGTCAAACAAAAAAGAGGAAAATGAACCCAGGATATGTGCCTCACATGGGGCTAGTTTTGGTCTTCAGATGCTTTGGTGTTTGCTGTGTTGATCTGGGTGTGCACTAATTTCAGCAGGGTCTCCAGTGCTGTCTTCCTGGCTTCTTGATTTGTAGTTTTACATATGGTTTTGTTTTGGCTTACCTTTTAATTTGTTATTAGGCCATAATAAATTGGAATTTTTTTTGAAGATACAAAATTAACATGTGTTTTTCTTCTAAATAGCCAGTTTGTAAGTGAGTAGGCAGGGACAGTGGATAAAAAATTGAGAAATTAACAAGGGACACTAACCTCATTGAGGCAAAATTAGAATAAAGAATAATGTTGTGGTAACTTGACACACTCCAAAATAGCAAATAATATGTAAAAACAGTCTAAAATCTAAGACCACAAATTAAAGCAAAAAAATAAAAATTATAAAAATACATTTTAAAAGTTTTGGGTATTTAGGGAGATCTGGCTCCCCAAAATAGAGATTAATCATGATAAAACAATAAATCATAAAGACCAAACATTGTCCTAACTCTGGGAGAATATCATCAGCAGCAAGAGAATTGGAATATTGCAGCATTAGAACGAAGAAAAGAATGCGCTGCATTAAACGATGTAATAATTTCATGCATGACGAATGTGCCATCTCCATTCCGAACAGTAGTTTTACCAGAACGAGCGCTCCCTTCTCCTCACTTGCTTCTGATCATGCGCGCTTTTTTAACGTCGTTAAAGCCTACACACGATCATTTTTCATGATGAAAAAAACGACGACCTGAAAAACGGCGTGAAAATTTAGAACATGTTCTAATTTTTCTCGTCGTTTTTTCTGCCGTTTTTCTCAACGAGAAAAACGACATAAAGCCCACAGACGATCGTTTTTCTCGGCGAAAAAAAAAATGCAGTTTTTCACGTCGAGAAAAGCGGTCGTGTGTACGCGGCATAAGAGTACGCTAGGCAAATAGATGGACCTCCAGACGCTCCATTTGCCCAACTCCTTAACCTTGGCTGGGTCATCATCGGCAATGTTTGCATAGGTAAGATGAAACCGCCTACTTCATGCAAGACAAACGTACTAACAAATAGTCGCAATACCTACTTTGAGCCATGTCCACACCATTACTAGGTAAAAGATAAGGTAAGCAACTGCAAGTGGCAACACAAGGCAACACAAACTTCTTCCCATCTTGTGATGACAACCTTGGTTCTTCAGTGTTCGCTTCAACTCTGCTTCTTTAGCAAGGCAGTGGACGTCTTGGAGATGTGTTTGGGGTCGTTATCATGCTGTAATACTGCCCTGCGAAAGAGAAAAAAAAAAAAAGAAAAAGAAAAAATGTGCCTACTAAGTGCAGTATGTAAAACCTTCACAAAGTGATTTCCTGACTGCCGGATACCTACACCTGCTCCCTCCGGGTTAAACAATACCAGGATTCATTACCAGAGCTACACCGTGCTACGGGACCTCCGGAGACCGAGGAGATATCCCCTGCAGACTATCATCACCACTTTCATACGATGTTTTAACCACCATCCTGTGAGTAGCCATTTGGCTGATTTTTATGTACCATTAAAACCGAGTTTTACATACTGCACTTAATAGGCGCATTTTTTCTTTTTCTTTTTCATCCACAGAGCCTACTTCACTCTTAAAGATGCTGCCAATAGTGCTTATGTAATTATATACATTCTTAACCAGCTCCTGTACTACTACCATTATATGGACTTATATTATTGGGACTTCATCACCTATTTCTACTTGTGTTTATTATTTGTAATTTTCATACCTTTTCTATAAGGTTTACTATAGTATTATACTACTGCACCATCTCCCACCTTTTATATTTGGTATTTCTGTATCCGCTCCTCGCGCCGTCATTTTTTGTTTGTTCAATACTGCCCTGCGGCCCAGTCTCCGAAGGGAGGGGATCATGCATTGCTTCAGTACGTCACAGTACATGTTGGCATTCATTGTTCCCTCAATGAATTGTAGCTCCCCAGTTCCGGCAGCACTCATGCAGCCCCAGACCATGACACTCCCACCACCATGCTTGACTGTAAGACACACTTGTCTTTGTACTCCTCACCTGGTTGCCGCCACACCCGGTGGACACCATCTGAATCAAATATGTTTATGTTGGTCTCATCAGACCACAGGACATGGTTCCAGTAACCCATGTCCTTAATCTGCTTGTCTTCAGCAAACTGTTTTAAGGCTTTCTTGTGCATCATCTTTAGAAGAGGCTTCCTTCTGGGATGACAGCCATGCAGACCAATTTGATGCAGTGTGTGGAGTATGGTGAGCACAGACAGGTTGACACCCACCCCTTCAACCTCTGCAGAAATGCTGGCAGCACTCCTGCGTCTATTTCCCAAAGACAACGTCTGGATATGATGCTGAGCACATGCAATCAACTTCTTTAGTTGACCATGGCAAGGCCTGTTCTGAGTGGAACCTGCCCTGTTAAACTGTTGTATGGTCTTGGCCACCGTGCTGCAGCTCAGTTTCAGGGTCTTGTGAGTATTCTTATAGCCTAGACCATCTTTATGTAGAGCAACAAATCTTTTTTTCAGATCCTCAGAGAGTTCTTTGCCATGAGGTGCCATGTTGAACTTCCAGTGACCAGTGTGAGAGAGTGAGAGTGATAACACCAAATTTAACATACCTGCTCCCCATTCACACCTGAGACCTTGTAACACAAATGAGCACATGACACCGGGGAGGGAAAATGGCTAATTGGGCCTAATTTGGACATTACTCACTTTTGTTGCCAGCGGTTTAGACATTAATAGCTGTGTGTTGAGTTATTTTGAGGGTACAGCAAATTTACACTTTTATACAAGCTGTACCCTCACTACTTTACAATGCTTAGTCAATGTAATGGCTATTCTGTCTTATCTTGTTTACTGTATGTTTTTTTAAGACCTGTAATAAAAACAACATATTAAAAAATTATGTGTACAAAAAAATGAAAGTGCCCATGAATTTAAGTCCATTTAACCAGTTCCCGCCTGGCCTAAAGCAGATTGAAGGCCAGGCGGGATGCTCTGCGCATCACCAATCAGGGTAAAGAGCCAATGACGTTGGTTCTTTACCATGTGATCAGCTGTGTCCAATCACAGCTGATCACATATAAACAAATGCTGGTTATTGGCATTTCCTTTCCTCAGCTCTGTCACTGTCTGAGGAAAGGAAAGCCAATAACCGGCTTGCCTGTGACAGGGGACATTTATACTAATAATCAGGGCACTGATCATCACTGCCCTGCTTATCAGTGCAGCCCCATCACTGCCAATCAGTGTCCATCAGTGCAGGATATCAGTGCCCACCAGTGCAGCATATCAGTGCCCATCAGTATCACCTATTAGTGCTCATCAGTGCAGTCTCATCAATACCTCTTCATCAGTAGCCATAAGTGCCCATCAGTGCTGCCTCATCAGTGCAGCATAATCAGTGCAGCTTTATCAGTGCAGCCTCATCAGTGCCCATACGTGCAGCCTATCAGTGTCCATCAGTGTAGCCTATCATTGCCCATCAGCGCATATCAGTGAGGGAGAAAAATTACTTATTTGCTAAATTTTATAACAGAAACAAAGAAAACACATTTTTTTTTAAAAAAAAATATTAAATACCACCAAAAGAAAATGCTTGATCTGTCTAAAAAAAATAAAAAATAATGAAGAACTTTCACAAGTGAAAAATTCCTCTATTTTGTGTTCTGGTGCAACTCTTCCACCACCTGTTATAGGTATGGTCTCACATTATCTTATTGACCTCTAAAATAAAAGGTTTGCTTTTAGAGCCTTGGACAGGGCTGTCACTCCACCAATGTTTCCATATCTCACCAAGCATCAAGGATGAATTCATTAAACTGGTTTAGAGAGATACAAAATGAAACACCATAATGCTCTCCAAAAACCAAAATATTGATTTAATAAATAAAAATGCACTTACATGAAGACAGATCCCTTTCACTTTAAATCACATGCACTGAGTGTCAGAGAACTTGTGCAGCAGGTGCTCATTCCTGTGCAGTAAGTGCTCATTCCCATTCAGCAGCTGCTAATTCCTGTTCAGCAGACCAAGATGAGTAAGGACTGGAATGTGCATGAGCTTTGACGCATACGTGCAGGCATGTGCGTGTACACGTTAGCGTGCGCACGCATCCATGGATTCTGGCACCCAGCAGCCTATTTAAACTGAGAGTCTGCCTGGCTTCAGTGCTGGATTGTCTTCAGCTTTGGTTCCTGTACTCCTGACTCTTATCCATGTCTACTGACCTTGTTCCTGACTAGTTCTGACTACTCGCTTGGATCACTCCTGCCTGCTGTATCTGCTTCTTGGTTATGTTACCAACCCCGGCTTGGATTTATGACTACGGCTCCGCCTCCTGATTTGGTACCCCACCGCCTGCATGTTACTGACTTCTGCCTGCACGTTACCGACTTCTGCCTGCAACTGATCCTGATTCTGCACAAGTCTGCCTGGCTCCCGCTGAACAAGGCTTGTGATTAGACTCCACGCCACCACTGGAAGGACTCCGGTGTCTTCAAGTTACAGCTCACTCCCACAGCTGCCCGACATCTGCACCCTTCCACTGCCCTAGCAGTCCCGGTCTCCACTACCAGGGGTGCTTGGACAGGAATTGTGCAAGAGGCAACCCTCATCATCTCGGACTCCACAGTAAGGTACGTGACACTGTGGAACTGCAGACTGGGGTAAGACTATAAGCCTGTCACAGCTATACAGGCTTCTGCTCTGCTCATCTATCCTAAAGCCCAGGCTAGCACTTCCACTCACCAGCAACCATTCTTTCTCTGCCCACCTTGACAATGAAACATGTTGTAATTTAAATATTTACCTGAAGTAATTTTCCTATAAATTGTTACCTCTTTGATCGACTGTGCATTTGAATGAAGTAGTAAATACAATGTAACAACACAATACTACACTGTATTACTCAATGACACTGTCATACTATCTGCAAATGTCATTTTACACAGAAGCAGCTGTATTTTGACAGCTGCGCCTGCTATGTAACACGTAACACTTTCCAGCTGCCATTTTAATGACAGATGATTAATAATAGTGCTGGGGTATCAGCGACATGGTGAGAAGAGCAGGGCATAGAAATGACATCCAAGAAATTACATTTTAGATTTTTTAGGTTGTATCTCCTATAACTAAGGTGATTAAGTAGAGAAAGAGGGGTGGGGATATATTAAGGGGCTACTCCTAAGACCCTAATCACCCAATATAATGGGACTATTACGGCACCCAAACAAGGCAGTTTGTAAAAATTAAAGCATTTTATTACAACATATATAGTACAAAATAGAAAAATAATCACAATAGTGACAATACATAATATGATTAACAAGAAGAAAAGGGGGGGTGTCACAAACTCCACAGGTGGGCAGAGATGTAGTATTGATGTGAGCGACGTATCCCCGACATGTTTCGCGGTAAAAAACGCTTCCTCAAGAGGCGTCTTTATCAATACAATCTAAAAAGACACATACTAATGTGAGTACATTATCAACTTGTTTAGTATTTTTGTATAGCTATAACAGCCATAGACAAATAAATTACAAAATATAAACGGAGTAGGTTACAAAAGCAGACACAAACCTGGCTCACCACGCTAGTCCGAAGGGACCAAGAATGCAATGCACTTGAGGCACCCAAAGGGGTGCTCCCCCTGGGGCGGACACAGGAAGATAGGAACTAAAATGTTAATGACATGGCATGAGATGGGGTATTGATGATGAAATAAGACATGAAAAATGTGAAACAAAACATGCCCATAGGTAAGTGTATAGGTGCATGCACTACGGTGATAGTGAGAATGGGAAGGAGAGCTGTGATAGAAAGAGGGAGTGAAAAAGGGGGAAAGGAGGGGGAATAAGGGGAGGGAAAAGAAGGGGAAAATAAGGAATGTGAAGGGAACACGAGGGGAGAAAACCATGAAGGGAGTGGGGGAGGGAAGGGGGAGGGAAAAGAAGAGGGAAATAAGGAATGTGAGGGGAACACAGGGGGAGAAAACCAAGAAGGGGGGAAGGGGGTTGTTGAAAAAGGAAGGGAAAGGGGGAGGGGGAAGGGGGGAGGACAAAAGGGAAAAGAGGGGAAAAAAGGGGAGGGAAAAAGGGGGGGAAAGAAAACAGGGAGATAGGAGAGAGGTAAAAGGGAGAGGGGAGGGAAAAAAGAGGGGAGGGAGGTAGCAAGGAGAAAGGAAGGGGGCAGAAGGAAGAAGAAATAGAGAAAAGGGAAAGAAGGAATGAATGATTGGGAGTGAAGAGAAAGGAACAGGGTACAAAAGGAACATGTGAAGGGAAAAGGGAGGGCAAGGTCAGGGAAGGGGGTGATGGGTGAGGGAAAGAGAAGGGGGAGAAGAGGAAAAACAGTGAGAGGCAGGGAGGGAGAGTTGAGGAACAGGGACGTGAAAAGAACGTGGAGAAATAAGTGAGGTGTGAAGGATAGTCACCCTATGCTATATAGGTGTAAACTTGTACCCGGGAAGGGGCTCAGAATAACTGGCTGTAGCACCACTTAGTATTCCATGAACAGAAACGTTGTAAAACAAGTAACATGGGTTGGTCATTGATAGGCCCCCAGTGTTAGGGCAGGAGCAGCTGTGGAACAAAGTGCCGATACGTGCCGGTCTGGGGTCCACAACTGGGATCAATAAGGATCCATAATTCTGAAAGGTAAGGACATTGACATAAGAGATTGAAAGGTAAACATGGAAAGGTATAATCCCTATAGAGGGTGGGCTATTGCTCCCAGACTAGTAAGTAGGGGAGACAATATAACGCCCAGCGTCTGTGTATGGGGCATAGAGGTCCAAGGGTATGCATGTAGTCGCTGATGTCTCTCTTACCTGAGGTTCAATGGAGTGTGCTGGTCCCGGGTGATGGCCGTGCATGACAAGAGGCGAGTGAACTCGCCTCTTGTATCCTCCAATTGCGGGCGACTTCACTGCGCAGCTGACTGAAGTCAGCCATGTGCGTTGCAGAATTCCCCGGTCCCATGGCGCATGCGCTGAAGTGATTATCGGCGCACGCGCATGACCCCTCACTCAGTGGCGATGCCAGAGTGAAGAGGAAGTACATGGGCGGAACGTGAGGACCAAAACGTCCGCCCATGGGCTGGATCGGCGCGTGTCCGCCATTGGGGGAGGGAATTAACCCAACACAGTGCACCGCAGCAGTGAGAGCCTTGGTGGTCTGCTGTACATAATTAAAAATACATATAGACAAGGAATAAAGGTATGTGACAGGTGCGGTACCCCAGGTGGGCAGTGGAATATCTGCACACATGGGGACCACAGTATGACACATAGCAACATTTCAACATTAACAAGGTAAAGCATTGATTAGCATTGCAATTACATTGGTCATCATAATCTCACCACAAACAGTCAGAACCTATTGCATGGTTCATCCTGTAATTTAATACAATAAAAACAGATTAACAATAAGGCAAATTGTCTCAGGTACAGTTTCCTCTCCAGCAAGTCCTCAGGAGAGCTATGAGCAGCACAATAGTGACATCATTAAATCTCACACCAAATCTTTTGCGAGTAGCAGTCAGAGACATAAGTGCCTTGGATGATCTTGCAGTGTAAATGTCCAACTATTAGGCTATATAACAGGAGTGCCTAGACACAATTGCATTCGTACCAATATTATTAGGAAGAATTTAAGGCAAAAAAATATATTTTTTTCAGTGTATTACTTAACCTCCCTGGCGGTATGATTCTGTCAGATTTTAGGTGCTGAAAGCGGTACCATTATTCTGCATGGAAATTTGGCGTTTTATATCGTAGGCCTGTAATTCTTAGGAATAACTCACTTAAATCTGTCCAAACCAGAGTCTAGTAGACATCCCGGGTATGATAAAGCTCAAAAAACAAAATCATAAATTATAATATAATAAATAACTATAAAATAATTATAACAAATAATAATATAATAATAATAAAAGTGTTTTTCAGTGTTTGATGATGAATTGCCCCACAAATCGCTATCGCTCAATTCTGCAAGTGATTCTAATTTATTATCGCTGTTTTCTAGGTGGTCTAAAACCACTTTTGACATAAAGGGACACTTTTTGGTTGCTATGGACAATCTCCAGTTTCCAGGCAGGAAGAACAGTTTTTATTATATAAAAGTGCATGCAGGGCACTGGACAGACCACTAGGGACAATGGGGGTGTGTTATTATTTGATACAGTACTGTAATCAGTAAGATTACAGTATACTGTATGTGTATTGTGTGTTTCACTTTTTGAATTTGGCACCGAACTCCGCCCCGTGCGCCGCAAAGTCACAGGTAACGGAGCTCGGTGGCACACGGCAGTGTGGATCGAGCGAGATAACGGCTCGCTTACACAGCGGGGACACATCGCAGGATCCAGGGACAAGGTAAGTAACTTCCCCTGTATCCTGCGATGCGATCCCGAGTCTGGCTCAGGGTTACCGCTTTAGGTACTGAAATCTTACCCCGAGCCAGACTCGGGAATACCGCCAGGGAGGTTAAGCACAATTAATAGTTATCAATGTTCCCTATAAGATAGCAGTTCATCACCTTTGATTTCAGATTCACTCTAATTGCATTTTAAACACACAGCAATAAAAATGTACAGTATGATGGATGTAACATAGATTGTACATGAATCGTGCTAATTAATTGGAGTTTGGCAAATCCAAACAACTCTTCAGCCTTTTACAGAGCCAGTAGTCTATGACAGTCTAGGCTCAGAGGAAGTATGATGATTAGTGCTGGCCATCATTTAAACTGAAAACTGAGGCCATATAGAACAAGAAACAAGTACCATGAAAGACAGCCCTGATGTAAAGGTGAGTATATCATTTTATCTTTTTTATAGGCTCTTAATTTCTTTAAATATTTCTTTCTGGAGGTTACAATTTTTTCTTCCTTCTATCCTATCTCTGGCATCATATTATTTAAATGCACAAACATATACACATAAACACAATATTCACATTTTGAATTGCAACCGTCAGATATTAGTATAGTGCCAAAGATTAACCAGATTTTTTATTTGCCTTATTAATATAATATTGTATAAACAAGGTATAAGCTTGAATGCAGTACCTTTGTTTCTTAACTGTTGCTGTATTCTAGTTTTGGTTATACAAGTAATCACCTAAAAGTTCCAACTCAAGCAACCAAATTGTCATAAAATTTTGGTGTTAAACAAAGATATTAGAATTGCAAGTATCCCCTTCAAAAAATGTCTCTGGATACATTGAGTTATCCTATTTTATTAGTACTATGTATGTTTACTGTCTGTTTGTTTCACTTTTGTTCCTCAGAATTAACCTCTTTTAAATACAAATATTTATTTTGCCAGTGTGCATAGTACATTAGCACTAAACGTGTCTGATAATTCCATAGACCACTGAGAACTATATAGAGTGTTTATTGGTCGAAGCATTAAACTCAAGGGCATTGCTTCACACCTTACAGACTAAGATTAAAAGCCAGTGTAGCATAGCGAGAAGCATGATCATCAAAACTGACAAGACAACAGTTAATTTATGTCAAATGTAAGTAGCCCCGACATGTGTCGATACGTCCTGAAGGCAATCTTTCTCACTTTTTGCATATCATTGAATTTCTTGTCACCTGATAACCCTGAGTATTTTTCACAACAAGAAAGAGATATTGATTTCCATAGGTTAATGAAATATTACATTGCCTTTACTTGATCAACCAAACAGATGAATGAAATAAACCTAAGAATCAGAGAACAGGAAAAATAAAGCTAATTATCTAGATCATTTATTATTCTTGACAGATAGTAAATTATTTCAATGCCATTTCATTATATTTTACTTATTTATCACAAGAATTCAAATTAATACTTAATGCAAAGTCGTATTCGGGAATTTTGGAAACTGGGACTAATCAAGTGAGTTTAAGGCAAAATGTCATCTTAATGATTCCCGTCTATATGTTTCTAAAGACTTGAAGCCACATGAGCAATTCTAAAATAATCAGCTGTAATTATTAGATATTTGAAAGCTTCAAAATCAAAGTACTACTTTATGTTTAAAGTCTGAAGGTCATTTTTAATCAGATGGTACAACCTACTATACCTCATTTGGTGTTATGTTAAGTTATTTTGCATTTCTGGGTATCTATAACTGGATGATTGAGAAATATGTTATAGTTACAGTTATGACATATGTTGATATATCATTTCTAAAGAAAGATTGCAAATTAAAATGACCATGTCTGCAAAATATCCCCAAAAAAGCTCTGCCTGTAAAGATTAAAGTAAATATTACCCCTCCTGCCACTGACACCATCAAACATTGTTCCATTGAACAGGAATCACCGGATGAAATCCTACTAGAAAGCAATAATTCTGGGAGTGTTGATTTCCAGGATTAACACTTCCTTCATTTGTTCCTCCTGCTAACCTCCATGTACCTACAGGTCACAGTAGCAGGAAGAACCATTGAGAACACTGGGTGACACTTCTAGAAGTGTCCATTTCTAAAGAAGGCTTCAACCAGTAATTCCTCATTACCAGTTTTTATATGGATAGGTGGGCAGCAGGAGAGGTAACCACTTTTATCTTGGAAATTATAGCTTTTTAGATCATGGTGTCTCATGTTAAGTTTTAGTTTGCCAGCAGGGTCGCTTTAACCCTACTTTTCATTTTCCCTACTTTACAGTTTTTAAAATCTGCCTGTTGTATTTTTTTGAACTCCTACTTGTTTACATAGTATATCACACAAGCAACATAGTCCCTGCCTTTTTTAAGTTTTTATCAATTCCCACAATATCAAGTTAGAGCTATATATAAGCCATGCTAGTAGATAATAGGAAGTAGAAGGGGGATGTGTCATCATGCATTATACAGATTGCATTTAGAAAACCTATGGGAAAAGATGAAAAAAAATATATTTAAATATGTAAGAGAGGCTTTCAACTGAAAACTGGCTAGATCATTTTATTGTGCATTGTGTGCTATGTTTTATAACCCATTTCAGCATTTTGAGGGTTACACTTATTTATTGTTTCTTCTTTTTTTTCTAAATTTGACTGTTAAACTCTCATTACTAACCAGCCACAACTTACTCATAGCTATCCTCATTACAGAAATCTTTCCTGATATCTACACATATACCCTTTAATCTCCAAAATAAGAGTGCCCTTCCTAAAATTGGACATGTTTGTTATCACTGTTACATAATTGTACAATCACCATATTTTGACCACCAAGTTCCCTGTCAAAGCACCCCGTGAAGAGCATGCAGGGTGGTATCAGCACGGGAGAGTTCTGCACCCTCACTGCCCCATTTCTATGGAGATACAAGCCAGTTTGGGCTGCTATAGTATCACACTAGGTGGAAGGTGAGCAGCACATAAGTTCCCCCTTGCTCCCATGCCCCCCCTCCCTTACCAGAACACACTGATCAACTCTCACATCTATTGGCTGCCATTGCTGATCGGCTGCTGGTTGGCTGCTGGTTTTCCAGAATGTCCCATTGACAAAAGCTGGTCATTATGGACCAGCTTGTGTCTGACATGCAGCTGTACACACTGTCCAAATGTCAGCCAGTTCTTGCTGAACTGGCCGATATACAGATCATGTGTACACCGCATTAGAATATTGTAAGTCTTTGAAAATAACTAGTATGTACAGTTCTGGGAGAAATTACATTATGAATATAACACAAATTTCCTAGTATTTTTAGCCATGTTCCCCCTAATCTTAGAAAGTCAGTTGTAAAATCAGTAACATTTTTTACTTTCTGAGCACCTGATTTCTTGAGTTCAGTGTAGCTTGTCTCATGTAATTGCTGACCTGCTGAAAGTATTTTGTAATACACCTCTGTGGATGTCCTCAATCCCTAAAGCAATCAGAAAGGGCTTTAGAATACAAAAGGAAAGAATGATTTCTTTACACAGTTTCTTCACAATTCCAAAAACTGATTTGCTGAAATAGTTTCTTTTAGATAGGTAGGATAGCAATCAACTATTGACTGATAAAAACTTTCAACACAATTCAGATGAGATCTGACCACTGTGAAGACATCTGAGTTCATGATGAAGAAAGTGTCCCTGATTTAGGACAATATGGCAACTATATTCAGGTCACCTGTACAAACCCCTAATAGACTTCTAAGAAAAAGATCAACAGGTTCTTACCCCCCCCCCCCAAAAAAAAAAAAATGTAATTAGTATAACATTAGTTTTACTAGATGTGATTGTACTACTGCTCTACTTGTGAAATAAACACTATCATGCATTCAAATCCACAAAAAACATGATAGATCATGATCATAGATAATCAAAGCAAATGACCAGATGCTTACCACATGGCTCTGGAGAAAAGGTATGTGCAATAAAAAAGTCCTATATAAATAATATCCACTATAAATTTATATGCATAGTACTCCGGTTTCCTCCCACACTCCAAAGACATGCTGGTAGGTTAATTGGATCCTGTCTAAATTGTCCCTAGAATGTGTATGTATGAATGTAAGTTAGGGACCTTAGAGTGTAAGCTGCTTGAGGGTAGGGACTGATGTGAATATACAATGTATATGCAAAGCGCTGCATAAATTGACAGCGCTATATAAGTACCTGAAATAATAATAATGTTTGAGTGTATACCGTGTACACAAGTATAGTGTAACTGTATAACTGAAATGTAGTCCATGTACCAGTGGAAGTGGTAAATGAGCCAAATTGAAGTTATACATGTTTGCAGACTTGAAAATATGCAGATCAAAATTATGGAAAGCCTCTGACATCCAATAAGAGGATTAGAATGCAATTAGGTATGAGCCCGATGTTCAAGTCGAACATCGGGGTTTCGCCCGTTCGCCGAATAGCGAACAATTTGGGCTGTTCGTGGCAAATTCGAAAGCCACGGAACACCCTTTAAAAGTCTATGGGAGGGAGGGCGTGGCTAGCCGGCGTGAGAGACGGCTGCTGTATAGCTGAGCTCCTGCTCCAGGATACCGCAAACGAAGTGACCCAGCGACGGTGGTGATTTCTAAAAACAAGCCATGACTTCCCAAGACGACGCTACACCTGGCGCTGTTTGTAAGAGGGGTTCATACCGCCAGAATCTGCTGACATTAACGGATTACTTCCCCTCCACTAGCGGCCGCGTGACCCAAGATGGCGCCGGCGGCGGAGCACACATGCAGAAGATAGGGGAAAGTGAAGCTTCCTCAGACTCCAGCAGCACATCTTCGGTACGTACAGCTATCGAACATACTGCTAAGGGGGGAACCACCATCTCCCCACCTGATAGCCCTACCACCCGCAGCCCTACTAAATTTAAAAAAGCGAAGGGAGATAGACAGGAGGAAGAATCTGACATGGAGGACAGTGCACAGGAGGTTGCAAATCAGACCCCACTTGAGCACTTTCCCTCTTCATCCCAGCCTGTGACCATATCTAATATGAGAGATATGCTCATTTCCTTAAGAGATTCTGTACATTCAGACATGCTGACAATGTTGAATCCTATCAAGGCTGATGTGCAAGAATTACAGCATAGAGTGGCCTACACAGATCACAAAATGGAAGATGCTTTTGCAGCACACAATAATCTAGTGGATGCATTTAAGGAACAGCAAACTGAGATGCAGAGGATGGCAGCGAAGTTATCGGATTTAGAAGACCGTTCCCACAGAAATAACATTAAATTTCGCGGAATCCCTGAATCTATTCCCAATGTTGAGTTGAGTAGATTTGTATGCCAAATGTTACGCACCTTACTGCCCAAAGCAACTGATGTTGAGCTAACAATTGACAGAGCGCATAGACTGCCTAAGCCAGGTTTCCTCCCGGATAATGTACTGAGAGATGTTCTGGCACGTGTACACTACTACCATATAAAAGAGGATGCTATGCGAGCTATGAGAAACAACCCACAAATGACTGGACAGTATGCGAACATAGCTTTATTCTCGGATCTCTCACAAGCCACTATACAACACAGAAGGAAACTCCTTACGATCACCAAAGCTCTGCGTAATCACAGCATTGTTTACAGATGGGGGACCCCATCAAAACTCATGGTAACCTATCAAGGTAAGCCGTTCAACATTCACTCACTGGAATCAGGCCTCCGTCTCCTCAGAGAATGGGACATCCTTCCTGCCGAAGAACCAGCCCCTAGACAACGTGATCCTCCTAAAGTCCGGACGGACTGGTCGACATAATAACCATGGACCACCGAAAAAGAACCACCTCTTACCCTTCTACAGCTGCGGTTGAATGGAGCACCTTTAAATGCCTAAATTTGCTTTTCCTGTCGCCATGTTGGCGTGGAATAGGCGCCCTCAGATGACAAGCAGACTAGTCTGCCTCTGGATGCTGGGGCGGGCTCCAGACTCTTTTTTACTATTTGGTTATTTTTTGTTGTTTTTTTCTCTGTTCTTTTCTCTCCTTTTTCTTTTTCCCAACAGAGCAATCCACATCTTTTCAATCCAGGATTTTTTTTGCTTATCCAACTGCCTTCCACATGTCATCTCTTCAAAGGAAGATCTACTTAATCTGCAATCCACACTGAACTACAACTGGTCATCCGTACTAACAGTTACCACTAGATGGCGATATCCCCTTTCCTTTAACTCTACTGTTTGTGAGTATGAACATGTTTCTAGAAATGATGATCTCTCAATCAACAATGTTAGCTCCCAACGTTTATTCCTACAGGAAGCATCGTTTGTTCATACCCTAGTTTATGATGACCATTAAGTTTGTCTCTCTTAATGCCAAGGGTCTAAACAGCCCTTTTAAACGAAGCCTTTTATGGTCTACAGCCCAAAAACTAAGGGGAGATGTACTATGTGTACAAGAGACTCATTTTTCAGCAACGAAAGCTCCAAAGTGTTCTCATAGATTGTACCCGCATATATTTTTTGCTAATGCTGACACTAAGCATAATGGAGTTCTTATTGCAATCAAACATTCAATAGCATTTTCTTTACAGGAAGTCATCACAGACAAGAAGGGCCGCTATGTTATTTTAATATGTACCTTGAATAATGTTTTATATACCATTGTGGCAGTATATGCCCCAAATCAAGGGCAAATAACCTTTTTGAGGAACCTCCTCAAACAGGTTAAACCCATCTGTAAGGGAAACCTCCTTCTGCTAGGGGACTTTAACTCGGTGATTGACTCCCATATTGACTGCTCACCTCCCAAATTACACCATAAATCTATACTCCAATCCACTATACATAGAGAATCCCTATATGATGTCTGGAGATGCCATCATCCAGACGAAAAAGACTTTACGTTTTTTTCTAACCCCCATAGATCCTATTCCAGAATAGATATAATTCTTACAGACCTATCTTCCTTGTACAAGACTAAGTCAGCCACTATTGAGACCATCACTTGGTCAGACCATGCGCCCATAACAATTGAATTAGAAGAACAAATTAATGTAACCCCTACATTTCTGTGGCGCAACAAAACTCACATCTTCACCAATAAATATCACCGAGAGAGAGTTCAGAAGCAACTGGAGGAATTTTTTACACTCAATACCATAGAAGACACCTCAGCATCCACTATCTGGTGTACCCACAAAGCCTTCATCAGAGGCCTGTTAATACAAATTGCTGCTAGGGAAAAAAAGCGTAAGTCTCAAACAATTGACCTACTGCTGAACAAAATACGCTTCCTAGAAACACAAAATAAGAAATACATGTCCCAAAATACGATAGATGATCTTAAAGAATGTAGATTGAACCTTAAATATGCGTTAGTAGCCAACTATGAAAGACATATGAAATACCTAAAAGCCTCATTTTATTCTTCCGGTAATAAAGCGGGAAAACTCTTGGCCCAACAACTTAAAGTCCGACAAGCCAGAATGAGAATCGCTCATCTAATTGAACCCAAAAATGGCACCAAAGTATCACATCCGAAAGATATAGTGAACATATTCAAAGAGTACTATAGTGGTCTCTATAATCTTAACTCAGATTCCAACACCCCCCAACCATCCATGGAAAACATATCCAAATTTCTAAATTCGGTCAACATTCCATCAATAGATCCCCAGATGTTGGAGCGACTTAATGCTCCAGTTACAGACGCAGAAGTTGAACTAGTCCTCAACTCCCTTGCTCTTAACAAATCACCTGGACCTGATGGTCTCTCAGCGGAATACTATAGAACCTTCTCAACCGTATTAATCCCACATCTAGTCAGAGTTTTTAATGACGCTATCTCTTCAGGAACAATAACATCAGAAATGCTTAAAGCTATAATAGTCACCCTACCAAAACCAGGAAAGGAACCCAGCTTACCTCAAAACTTTAGGCCAATATCCCTCCTTAATACGGACCTTAAAGTATACGCCAAGATTATTGCCAATAGAATAGCGGAAGTAACACCATCCTTAATAGCCCCTGATCAAGTAGGATTTGTAAAAGGTCGCCAAGCTCCTGATGGCACCCGCAGAATACTTAATCTTCTCTGTATAGCCGAGAGCCGTAAGTTGCCCACTGCCTTCATAGCTTTAGATGCCGAGAAGGCATTCGATAGGGTACACTGGGGGTATTTACAGGCTACCCTAACAAAATTTGGTTTCACTGGCCCCATTTTATCTGCTATCCTAGCACTTTATAATAACCAATCAGCTCAAGTATTTACCTCCTCTGTACTCTCCGATGCCTTTACTATAACTAATGGGACTAGACAGGGGTGCCCCCTTTCACCTCTAATTTTCACTCTGATTATGGAACCATTTGCGGCTGCCATCAGGAGTTCCCAAAACGTAACAGGCATCACAGTAGCTGGTAATGACTATAAAATGGGATTGTTTGCGGATGATGTCATTTTGACACTCTCAGATGTGACTAAATCTCTGCCTGAAGTATGCAAGATAATTGATACCTTTAGCGCCGTATCTTACTATAAAATCAATATAGCCAAATGTCAGGTTCTCACAACCAATCTTAACTATAAAATTAAAGTAAAAATGAAATCTCTGTTCCCTTGTAATTGGGACAGCGACAAGATCCAATATCTGGGGATTTATCTCACTGCCAAATCAGACCACCTCTATGACATTAACTATAAAAAGCTACTTCATACGGTCCAGACCGAACTTACTCAACTAGCAAAATTTGAAATCTCTTGGATGGGCAGGATAGCTACATTCAAGATGATGGTGCTACCAAAAATCCTTTATATCTTTCGGACAGTACCCATTCCCCTCCCACAAGTATTTTTCAATAAACTTGATACATCACTTAGATCCTTCATATGGAAAGGAACTAAGGCAAGAATAGCTTTCACAACTCTCACCAAATTAAAATCAAAAGGGGGTATGGGGGTACCAGCCATTCGAGATTACTATAGAGCAACTCTCCTCGACCAACTTAGAGCATGGTGCGACCCATCTTTAGGGAAACAGTGGGTATTACTAGAACGCTCCTTAATACATAATACTAACCTACCAGCGTTACTCATCGCTGCAGCCACTAGCAAACCAATATACATACCATATCACCCGTCTATATCTGCCTCACTTAAAGCTTGGGAAGACCTATTAACTAAGAGCCGGGAGGTCACACAGGTGAAATTGATTGATATTCCGCTTCAATCCTTCACATTCCTGATTCCAAACCTTTGGCTTAAACCTTGGATTGAAGCGGGCTATCATACCTTACGAGAGATTCCAAAGGAGGTTAAACTTAAGGATAGATTTACAATGATGCAAATTCAGCACTTCCTCCACACCTACAATTCGGACACCATTAATCTGAACAAAGCAGTATGGGATTTCTATCATGTGGACTCTACCTCGAAAAAAAAGGCATATCATTCATGTACTCCTTACTACAACCCGATTCCCCAATCAAAGACACTCCAGCGATAATTAAATGGGAAGCAGAACTAAAGAGAACATACTCTCCATTAGAATGGTCTCAAGCAATTAATTGTAGTCTAAAAGCCTCGCACTGTGTGTCACACTGGGAAAATGTATATAAGATTCTGTATAGGTGGTACTTGACACCGACGCGTTTAGCTACGATATACACGGGTAGGTCTCCGGATTGTTGGCGTGACTGCGGACAAACGGGGAACTTGCTTCATATACTTTGGTATTGCAAGTCATTAACGAGCTTCTGGAACTCCATCTTCCAGTTGATCTCACAGATTACAGGGATAATAACGAAACCATCGCCAGATTTAGCACTACTCGGTTTACGTATAGGGGAATTCCCCCTTGACTTTAGGACAGTGGTTCTACATATCTTAATTGCGGCTAGACTATCAATAATGTGCCAATGGAAAAAAAACACAGTCCCTTCAATTCAGGAAATCATCTCCAGAGTGACTCTACAGTGCTCTTATGAACACTCTTTTGCCAACTCCAAAGGTAATAAAGGAAAATTTCTCAAACAATGGGAAATATGGCTTAAAATATATAATTTGACTGATATGATTTAGAATGGCTACACACAGAGATGAATTATTATTAAAAAAAAAAAAAAAAAAAAAAAAAAAAGGAAATGCACCATACCAGAACAGATGTGGATTGACACATGCAACTCTTGGTTACCACATATATGGTAACCTTGCTATCCTCATTCTTTGTTTTAGATCTAGTTTTAGTTCTAGTTTAGTCTTAGGTTTTTAGTTATTGCACTCAGTATATGTTACTACAAGGTCATACGGGTATCTATTACCCGAGCCGGATTGGCTTTCTTATAGGACCGAGTGAATCTACTCATGTTTTTGTTTTGTTTGATCCTTTTTTTCTATACTATGAGGTCCTCATTATGTCCCTGACTCCTTAGTCTATCCTTTTATTGAAAGATAAGAATCAAGATTCATGAATGTATATATGTACTGAAGATCCTGTAATACGACTGCTGTCCTTTTACGTCTTTTTGTCATAAATATGACCTTGTAATTGTTAATATTCAATATTCAATAAAAATCTTAAAATTAAAAAAAAAAAAGTCTATGGGAGAAATAAAAAAATGCTCATTTAAAAAGTTAATATGCAAGTTATTGTCATAAAATGTATTTGGGGACCTGGGTCCTGCCCCAGGGGACATGTATCAATGCAAACAAAAGTTTTAAAAACTGCCATTTTTTCGGGAGCAGTGATTTTAATAATGCTTAAAGTGAAACAATAAACGTGAAATATTCCTTTAAATTTCGTACCTGGGGGGTGTCTATAGTATGCCTGTAAAGTGGCGCATTTTTCCCATGTTTAGAACAGTCCCTGCACAAAATGACATTTCTAAAGGAAAAAAAATCATTTAAAACTAATTGCGGCTATAATGAATTGTCGGGTCACGGCAATACAGATAAAAGTCATTGAAATTCCCCCCCCCAGTCCATTACCAGGCCTTTTGGGTATGGTATGAATATTAAGGGGAACCCCGAACCAAAATTAAAAAAATAAATTGCGTGGGGGTCCCCCCAAATCCCATACCAGGCCCTTCAGGTCTGGTATGGATATTAAGGGGAACCCTGCACCATTTTTTTATATGGCATAGGGGTCCCCCTCAAAATCCACACCAGACCCTTCAGGTCTGGTATGGATTTTAAGGGGAACCCCGCGCCAAAATGTAAAAAAATGGCGTGGGGGTCTCCCCAAAAATCCATACCAGACCCTTATCCTAGTACGCAACCTGGCATGACGCAGGAAAAGAGGGGGGACGTGGCCTAAACCATACCAGGCCACATGGCCTCAACATGGGTGGGATGTGGAAGACAGATGAATGGAAGATGAATGGAAGATGACAGATGAATGGAAGATGAATGGAAGACAGGGTTAGGGCCCTTTCACACGGGTGGACCGTTCAGGTCCGCCGGACAGTTTTTTAGGCGGACCTGAATGGACGCTCCGTGCACCTCTATGGAGCCACGGATGTCAGTGGTGACATGCCCGCTGACATCCGACCCACTCCGATCCGCCAAAGTGTAATGAAGGAAAACCCTACTTTTCCATCCATCTGGCGGATCGGATCGGATAACAACGGACTCTACGGTCCGTCGTCATCCGATCCCCCATAGGGGAGAGCGGCACTCTGACAGGTCGGTCCCTGCACAGTGTGCGGAGACAGACCTGTCATCTGTCTGCTCAGCGGGGATCGATGGATCGATCCCCGCTGAACAAAGCAGAGCCCGCACACGGACACTTCCGTGTGAAAGGGCCCTTAATCGTAGTAGTGGGAATGCCAGTGTTTGGCCACATGAATGGACTTATTTTTCTGGATCCAACAAAAAGGCAAAAAAGAAACCGAACACAAGAAAACAAGGAGAGGACGTAGGAGACACAAAGGCTCCAAGGAACACTCATTACACTTTACAAGGCAAGACAAAGCGTTAATTTCAAATGTTTTGAACATTTCAAGCAGGATTTTAAGTGATGAGGAAACCAGTTTATTATCCAAGGGACTGAACTTTGGCCCCAGTAGACATTTTGATCTCTTCGGGACATTATTAGATATAAATAAATTTGCTCACAGTTTAACCCTTAAAAAACATTACTTTGAGTTTCCGTTGGAACGAGAGGATATTTCTCTGGAAGGTTCCGAGACAGGTGAGTCCCCTCCTTCTCCTTGAATGTTTACAGAGGTTTTCGCATTGCAAGACCTAGTTGAATTGGCATCAGAGTCTAATCCATCCCCCATCAATCCCACCGATATTCACAATAATATATAGTTTAAACAGAGGTTGGATTTCTATCCGGTGGCATCGAGGATGAAGGATTTGGACCTTTTTAAAGAAATGGTGGAGAGAGACCTGGCTCATCTGGCTCGGATCTGTCGCACAGGTCCTATGGCCAGTAATGTCTGATGTGGAGAGAAAGGCTTTGAAAGTGTTGGTGGCGGATAATAACATTGTTATTAGAAATGCGGACAAGGGGGGCACTGTAATAGTCTTAGATTCTGAAGTGTATAAAAACGAAGCCTTACGTCAGTGTCAGAAGAATTCTCAATCTAGTCGCGCCAGCCAGCGGCCTGCGTGCACGCATGGCGGAACGGCACTTCGGCACATACGCATGCGCGGGACAGCACATGCGCGAGCAGGTGGAATGGCGCGTGCACGCATGCGTGCTAATGCGACAATAGGAATACAGGCGGGCCTATATAAAGAGGCCTAGCTGCACTGACAGGTTGCTGGTTTGTTGTCAGCTTTCCTGTTGTACCTGGTTTCCTGTATCTGCACTTGAACTCCTGTTGTGAACCAGATTGGCTTGACTACTCTTCTCATCGCTCCTGGACCTGACCCTTGGCTTGTTATAAGGATCTCTTCCTCTGCCTGTGTTTGACCCCTGGCCTGTGACTCGGATCTGCTGCTTACCTCCAGCCCCTGACCTTCTGCCTGCACCTCGGACCTGCCACGTACCTCCAGCCCTGACCTGCTGCTTGTACCTATCTGGACTTATACTTGTCTACTGTGTTGGACCCCCAGCCTGCACTTCCAACATCAGCAGCCCGCATCCGGACTCAGTTTCCGCCTGCTTTCTCTTACCCCCTGTTTGCTCTGGACTTCTGCCTTCAGCTAGTTCCTGCTAAGAGCCTGTACCCGCCTGGTGTTTGACCCTCAGCCTGTTCTCAGTCAACTCAGCTGTACCAGATCATCTAGCAAGACTACCCCACCTGCTGGTAGCCAGTGCCTCTTCACGCCATCCTCTCCCTGTCTCACCTCCAAGGGGCTGAGTGCATCAAGTCGCAAGGGTGAACCGCTCTCGGCATCTCGGCCTCGGTGAGTACATACCTGACAGTCAGCTATCCAATGTTAATACTTATCAAAAACTAAAAGCTGATCCCACATCTCCTTTCAAAAAAGCACTGTCTTCTCTTTTGGATAGTGCAGTCCATGCAGGTCTGTTCTCTCTAAAAGAGAAAGAGCTGTTCATTCCTGCATGTCCTACCATGCCGGTATTTCACCATCTGCCTAAAGTCCACAAGGGGTTAAATCCCCTTTTGGGCAGGCCGATAGTCACAGGAATAGGTTCGCTCAATGAGCGAGAATGGGTGGATAGCCAGCTACAACCCCTAGTTTGCAGCCTTCCTGGGTTTTCGAGAGATACTAAGCAGTTGCTTAACAAACTACAAGACTTTCCATGGAAGGACAATTATAGGTGGATCAGTTGTGATGTGGCAAGCCTGTACTCCAGTAATCCACACAACCTGGGCATACAGACAATTGCTTGGTTTCTGAAAGAGTCAGGTAAATTTTACTGGAATTCATATTACTAGCTCTAGATTATTTGTTACGGCATAATTTCTTTATGTTTGACGGGGGCTATTATCTCCAGAGATGCGGGGCCTCCATGCGGGCAAAATTTTTGCCCTCATTGGCCAATCTATACATGGGTTGGTGGGAGAGGACTCGTATCTTTGGACATGATAGCCCCCGCCGCTCGGATACAGCATTTTTCTGTCGCTACATTGATGACCTCCTGTTTGTCACATCTGATGAGAAAGCGGATCTAGATCTATGGCTTTCATATCTAAATGACAATACTTTAAACTTGAGATTCACAGGCGATCTACGTGTGGCCACTATAGAATTCCTTGATGTGAAATTGACAGGAACAAATGAAACAGTAGTTACCAGCTTACATAGAAAGCCAACAGCTGGTAATGTACTTCTAAGAGCAGACTCCACCCATCCAGGACATACGATCAGAGGTACACCTTATGGTCAGTTCCTTAGACTGAAACCTCTATGCAGTACACCAGACACATTTGAGAAAGAAGCCATAGACATGACACAAAGATTTAAAGACGGGATACCCCGATAAAATTGTGCATAGGGCTTTCCTTGCGGCTAGTAGAATACCTAGAAACACTTTACTTTTGGAGAATGTCAGTAAAAACAATAAAAATTAAAAACATTCTTTGTCCTCTACTAACATCCCAGTTTTCTCTACACCTTATAGCTTGGAGTACAGTAAGATCAAAAACACAGTCACTAAATACCTTCTAATTTTATTTAATGACCCCATTTACAGCGAAATTCTCTCCAAAGGCATCAAATCGGTATCCTGAAGGGCACCCACACTGGGTAGCCCTCTTTCACCTTGTTTATTTTGTCATGAACAATCAGGACCAAATTGGCTGAATTTCAGAGGAAATTTCAAGTGTGGCATCAAAGGATGTGACTATTGTCGCTACATCAATAAAGGCAAATGCGCGAAGTCTAGCACTAATGGTAAAACTTTTGAAATTTCATCTTTCATTAATTGTAACAGCAATTTTTTTGTGTATTTAATTACTTGTGAAGCCTGCCACGTCCAATATGTGGGTCGTACTATACGTCGACTAAAGGATCGACTGTATGATCATTTGTATGATATTGAGAAAAATAAGTCCAATAATGTGGCCAAACACTGGAATTCAAGAATGTTTCCAGTCTTTCCATCTAAGGTATAGAGAGAGTTACAATTCCTAAAAGGAGGAGGAGATAGATTCAAAATGCTTTGCAAGCGCAAAGTGTTCTGGATATTTTCCTTACATACAAGAATACCTTCAGGGTTAAACTTTGAGTGGGATGTTGCCCACTACTATGATTAACCCTGTCTTCCATTCATTTGATTAGGTCAGATCCTCTCTCTTTAGAGCCATTAATTAGGTGTTATTGGTCTCAGTTCTAGCAATCAGATCATTCACGATTGCAAGGTGTATGACCACAGACTAAAAGCTATAATTTATTGATGAACAATGTAAATGTTCGACATACATCTATAGCACTTCTAGTCAAGTTTGGTCACATACACGTACTTGGTCATGTTTGGGGAACCAGGGTATATTAAATAAATAAATAAACATATCCGTGCTTCCAGTTTAGGGTGGTCTTTGAGTGCTTTTGGGACTCAATGTCGTGGTTTGGTTTTGTTTGCCGCTTGAGGTACAGGTTGCCATTTTACATGTCATCACCTCTGCTTTTTCGTACCATCTAGTTTTTTACCCAACACTATGCCAGCGGCATTTACATATATGGGTATAAAAGTTGATTTCAGTAACATTAGGTGAGGGTTCTGCTTTAATTTTGTATGAATACCCATGCTTTATTTTCCGATAGTGGTTCCACAATACTCAATATATTTATATTATGATAACATCAAATAAGTTACTTATTTAACGGAGTTCTGGTGGTAACATTTTGGAAGGATAGGGTTGTTCATTAGTGCACATTTTCCATCTAGTCGGAATTATGTATATGTTTTCATATTATATTTTATGTGGTTTTGTCCATATGTGTTAATGGTTTAAATTATGATGTCAAGTATAGTAAATTTTTAATTTTATATAATGGTCGCCTTTATATTTATTCCAGTAATGGTCTACATTGTTAATGGGATCTACACGTTCACCTTCTGATTGAAGCTGCGATAAATATGGTCGCTAGAGTTGTTTTATTCAAAAGGTCGACGATGTATACATCTACCCGTGTTATTATTAGATATACAACTGAGTAAGTGTGAGTGGGGGTTTCTTATTAAGTCGTGTGGTTTTAACAACACAATATATATATAAGTTTACATTCATACTTAGAACACATGCTCCCATATACACATACGACAGTGGGTTTATACCACCATTATCAATGAACACGTGTCTAATCACAGGTCTCTTTACATAGACATATGCGGTTGGGTGATGCCTAACAGTGTGATAATTAACGGACATAGCTATGAATACCAGTATTTTTGTTTAGTTTTATATATATTCAAGTTTCTGTATACCAGTGAGACTGGGGCTAACATTATTACCATTATCATTACTATATATTGGTTTAATTTTCAACCAATGTATACATTGTATTTATATACATGTAGAGAGCGGTCATTTTAACATAGATCTCTCTCTTATACATATTTACTAATGTGTTCACATTTAGATGTGCTAACAATGCACAATATTTACTCACTTACATTGGTTAAGTGAATAAATTTGGTTATACTAAATTACTTTAATTATCCATTGATATAAATGTATTCAATCACTTTATTTATTTATCTATCCATTTATTTATTTATTTATTTATTTATTCATTCATTCACGAATAATTATTATATATTCTTTCACACATTTAAATAAATATATACACAAGTGTATGGACACACATATACGTTTACATGTTTAACCACATTTTATTTATGAGCTCCATGTATTTATTAATAATTTTTTCATATACAGACCTGCACATAGATATTCATTATTGGCACACCATATAATCACAGTTGGTATTTAAGGTTGGATTGTGTTTCACAGAATGTGTTGAGATTTCAGGTGATCAATCAAGTTTAATTCGTCAATCAATTTTCTGGTCACATGGTCTACAATGAAAAAGTATTTATACAAAGTTCAATTCTGTGATTATTAGCTATGACTAAGCACTGTATGTTAGTGTGAAATGCGTCAGCTCTTCTGTCCGTTCTGCTGTGGCATGTATTTTTGATTTAATTTTTTTAATAAAAGGCAAAAACTTTTTTGGAGTGCGGCTGTCCAGAACTTCTTCCTATTTTTATGGTATCCCAGGAGTAGGAATTAATTGTTTGGATCCTGGAGACACATATTATATACTAGCCCAACTAGACTTATAGGGGTCTTTATCTGAGGTGAGAGGCTGGGGCAAACCATAGGCGCACTACGGATGGTGGAAGTTGTTTAAAAAAACTGGATTCATTGGATAAAAAATTTCTTCACACAAGCACCTTTATTTATGAACTTTCTCTGATTGAGCACCTTTATTATATATATATATATATATATATATATATATATATATATATATATATATATATATATATATATATATATATATATATATATATATATATATATATATATTGCATTGTCACTTGTAATACTGCGGCACCTTACGGTGTGTGAAGATCACGTTATTGGACATTTGATGCACCATCGGGCATTAGTTACTGTCACATGTATCTCTGCATGACACTCGACCCTTCACCTCACAGGCAAGGTCACTAAATGTTGAGTTTGCTGATAGTGAAAGTATTAACAGACCCAGCATGCAACATTCCTACTTAGGCCGCAACAGACTTCAGTTGCTTACCCCAGTACGCCCTGGGATTCTGGTCCACAGGTTTGTGCTCAGCACAGACAGGCACCCGAGCTATCGGTTACCTGGCCAGTCACCTCCTGGCTCACCTTGGTTGCCACGTACTCTTTTGAAATTTCTAAATTTCCACTCAACAGGGTTCTATCACAATAGAACACAGTCGGCTCTGATATGCACCTGTCTTTCCATTTCCTGTACTTCTCCCTTCTTCCTTCTTGTCTGAGTTTTCTGTATCCCAATCCGCTCACTATCCTACTGCTACGACTCTTCTTAACACATGAACCCCCCTTGTTTTCAATCTCTACGTGCCCATAGCAGAGCATAAAGTGGAGGGCCCGGCACACTCCATCACCTTCCTGGGCACCACTCTTGACACTTGCTCCTTGCAGGCTAGCCTACCTCCCGACCAATTGGCCCAAATCAGGTCAGTCATTTACGCCCTTTCCCTTTCGCAGGGCGTACTAAGAGACAGCCACGGTCCCTATTAGGGATGCTTAATTTTGCCGCAAGCATTATCCCTCAGGGGGGTCCTTCATTTCATGCCTCTTGGTTTTTCTCTCTTAGGTACAAGACCCCGATCAAGTTCTCAGGCTGGAAACAGCAGCTATAGCGTGTTTGATAATGTGGGACAAAATTCCTTGAAACTGGAACAGCATATCCATGTTTATTCCATTAGTATCAGCTTTATCACCTCAGGTAGCCATGGATGCCACAGTCTCCACAGGCTTTTCTGCAATTTTTGGCCATCACTGGTTCGCATGGCCACCAGAAATCCTTTGGGTCCCCGGTTTTAGTCAGTCATCCCCCCTTTTAAACTCTATCCCTTTGTGGCAGCAGCTCATGTCTGGCGCCATAACTAGACAGAACAAACGGTGGTCTTTGCCACAAACAACCAGGCTACGGCCAAAATGATAAACAAATATAGGTCCAAGTCACTCCCCATCCGGTCTTTCCTATGCAGGCTAGTGCAGTCATCCCTGCAGCATCAAGTTAATGTTCACTGCATGTATATTCTGGGCAAGTGCAACGCCGCAGCAGATGCACTGTCGCGCTTAAATTGTATTTCATTATTTCAGCAGAAAGCTGGAGCCGACCCAACGAATACTCCTATCCCACCTTGGTCACAGCTGACGATGGATTAAAACCAGACTTTCTCAACGCGACCCAAATCATTAACCACTCGTTGTCCCGCAACACACTGAAGGCCTATCACACTGCTTGGAACACCTACTGCAGATTTCTAGCCTCATGCCCCAGAGCAACCACAGGTGACATTAGGCATGCCCTAGCCTTCGTATCATATTGCCACACACAGCTGGCTCTTTCTTATCACACTATCAGGCTATACCTAGCCCGTATCTAGCATTTTCTGTCCTTACAAAACCCCGGAAAGCCGTCTCTGTCTATGGCCCACACAGTCAGATCCCTAGTATGTGCCATCCAGAAGCATCAGCCTATAGTCAGCGGCAAACGTTTGCCTATCACAAGTGCCATCTTTAGGGACATGTCTAAAACCCTTGCACGTTCCCCGTTCAGGGTTCAGCCCAGCCTGGTCATCCAAGCAGCCATCTACCTGCCATCCTACGGCTTTCTGTGGCCTAGTGAATTCACCTTTAGTGGCACCAGCAGCCAGATACTATACAGACACCACCTGACTTGCTTTCCAAACCATTATGTTCTTCACTTTGCGCTCTCTAAAACTCAACAATCCGGACCTGGGGTCGACATCAACCTATTTCAGGCTAACAACGCCTAGTGCCCAGTAGCGGTACTTGACTGGCTACTGTCTCACCTACCCAGTCAATCAGACCCTAGCCCTTGATTGCCTTTTCTGACCAGCCCCTTGAGTTGCAGCCAATTTATCAGACATGTTAGAATACCACTGGTCAACTTGGGCTTTGACCCTGGTCCGGATGGAAGCAGCCTCAGCTGATTCTCAGCACGGAGGGCCAGACCATGTGATCAAGAAATTAGGCAGATGGAAATGATCCTGCTTCGGTACATACATTCCAGATTCTCAGGTAAAAATGGCACAAGCCTTTACCAAGCTTGCTAAATGATGTCAGAATCAATAAACAATTACTTCCCTATCGAAGTGTTTTTGTCCCCTTTTCTTGGCATATTGACCAGACGACCAAGGCACACCTCAGGTCTATGTTATGTTGTAATTCTTGTCGCGTGTTTATGTGATCCATATTTGTCTTGGTCGTAGGGCTACGGTCATAAATAAGAAGGGCAGTATGGTGGCCTGAATTTATGGGAGGAGCCTGGAGGGTATTTAGGCAGACCACTCACCTGTGGTCTTTGTCGGTTCCGGTGCAAGATACCCTCCCTTCCATTCCCCTTTTTCAGGGCACTTCTCAGCACATTTCTATCCATAATCATTGATTACTTATCTTGGGTATGCCCCCTTTTCTTAGCAATCATGACCAGATGACCAAGGCACACCTCAGGTCCATGTTATGTTGTAAGTCTTGTCGTGTGTTTATGTGATCCATATATATTTGTCTCGGTCGTAGGGCTACGACTATAAATATATATATTGTATACACTCACCAGCCACTTTATTAGGTATACCTGTTCAATTGTCTGGTAACACAAATTGCTAATCAGCAACTCATGGCATTTAGTCATCTAGACGTGGTAAAAACGACTTGCTGAAGTTCAAACCGAGCATCAGAATCAGAAACATTTTAAGTGACTTTGAATGTGGCATGGTTGTTGGTGCCAGACTGGCTGGTCTGAGTACTCTGGATCACCAAAATTGGACAATAGAAGATTGGAAAAATGTTGCCTAGTTTGATGAGTCTTGATTTCAGCTGCGACTTTCAGATGGTCAGGTCAGAATTTGGTGTAAACAACATGAAAGTATGGATCCATACTGCCTTGTATCAATGGTTCAGGCAGGTGTTGGTGGCGTAATAGTGTGGGGGATATTTTTCTGGAACATTTTGGGCCCCTTAGTACCAATACATAGTTAGATAGTTAGTCAGATTGAAAAAAGACACAAGTTCATCTAGTTCAATTAAGGGAAAAAAAATAAAAATATACAATCCTATACCCACAGTTGATCCAGAGGAAGGCAAAAAACCCCAGCAAAGCATGATCCAATTTGCTACAGCAGGGGAAAACATTCCTTCCTGATCCCCCAAGAGGCAATCAGATATTCCCTGGATGAACTTTACCTATAAATGTTGTTATCCAGTTATATTATGTACAAGCTACTGAGCTAGCCAGAACCACCACTTGTGCATGACTATTCCGCTTTTTCACAGCTCTTACTGTAAAGAAACCTCCGGTAGAGCACCTTTGGAATATGGCAGAAGGCAATAGAGTGGACCATCAGTTTAGTGGGCCAGAACCATCTCAGAAACAGTAAAACAGGGGTGTCACAAAAAGGAGGGAGACTGGCAGGCCGGTAGCCAATGCAGGGAGAAGCATTAACAGTTCTTTACCTGCTGTTTAGCCCAGGAGAGAGTGGTCATCCCCAATTCAGGAAATGTGCTGGCAGCTCAGGAGATCAGGTAACAGCAGGGCATACTGACTGCTTCAGCTGTGAGAGGTAGAAGATCGCTAGGCAGAGGAGCACAAATAAGATGTCTATTCCTTCCCCTATCCTGGGCACACCCCTGGTGGGGGGCTTTGTGGGGGCACAACTGAAATCTGGGGGGGTGCAGCCCAACCCAGCACCCGCTAGATCTGGATATGGGATGCTATGGATGTTAGCACTGCAGGTATTAGACCTCAGTGTTGTGAATGTGTTTCTGCCACCATCTTCTCCTGCCCCGCATTAATCTGGCAATACACTGTAAAAAAAAATACAGATTAGCCAGTGGACTGATCAAAGAAAACTGAACAAATTCCCCAATCCACACATACAAGGTGGATGTTGGAATCCTCCCTGCTGAGCTATCGTATTCTGACAATGGGACTCCTCTGCTCTCTCTGAATACACTGACCAGCACTGCAGAACTGGCTGCATTCGCTTACTGAACGGAAATTTACCAACAGGCCTGTTTGAGAGATCATTAGACTGCTCTCCTCTCAAACAGGAATAGTCATAGATGGATTGAAATTCTCCCATTCCCTCCTCAACTGCCTGAATATCGATCAATCTATCGCCAGCTTTAACCTCTTCCCAACTGCCTACCGCAGATGTACTGTGGCAGGCCTGCTCTATTGAGAGAAACCACGTACCCGTACGTCATTTTGTGCAATAGACACTGGGGGCGTGCGCACGCTGATTGGTGAGAGGGGGAGCCAATCAGCGGGTCCCGAGGACCCGATGTCCGCTGGCCACCTACGAATGTTTGCCAGAGAGGCAGGACGGCAATCTGCCTATGTAAACAAGGCAGGTCGCCGTTCTGACAGGGAAGAAGATAGAGATCTTGTGTTCCTGTTAACCACTTAAGCCCCGGACCATTTGGTAGCTAAAGGACCAGAGGTGAATTCAGAATTTTGCACTGCGCTGCTTTAACTGTAAATTGTGCGGACATGCAATGTTGTACCCAAACGAAATTTGCGTCCTTTTCTTCCCACAAATAGAGCTTTCTTTTAATGGTATTTGATTGCCTCTGCGATTTTTATTTTTTGCGATATAAACGGAAAAAGACCAAAAATTTTGAAAAAAAATGATATTTTCTACTTTTTGTTATAAGAAAAATCGAATAAACTCAATTTTAGTCATACATTTAGGCCAAAATGTATTCAGCCACATGTCTTTAGTAAAAAAATGTCAATAAGTGTATATTTATTGGTTTGCGCAAAAGTTATAGCGTTTACAAACTAGGGTACATTTTCTGGAATTTACACAGCTTTAAATTTATGACTGCCTATCTCATTTCTTGAGGTGCTAAAATGGCAGGGCAGTACAAAACCCCCCCAAATGACCCCATTTTGGAAAGTAGACACCCCAAGGAAATTGCTGAGAGGCATGTTGAGCCCATTGAATATTTTTTTTTTTTTGTCCCAAGTGATTGAATAATGACAACAAAAAAATAAATTACAAAACATTGTCACTAAATGATATATTGCTCACACATGCCATGGTTATATGTGGAATTACACCCCAAAATACATTCTGCTGCTTCTCCTGAGTACGGGGATACCACATGTGTGGGACTTTTTAGGAGCCTAGCCACGTACGGGACCCCGGAAACCAAGCACCGCCTTCAGGATTTCTAAGGCCGCAAATTTTTGATTTCACTCCTCACTACCTATCACAGTTTTGAAGGCCATAAAATGCCAAAATAGCACAAAACCCCCCCAAATGACCCCATTTTGGAAAGTAGACACTCCAAGCTGTTTGCTGAGAGGCATGGTGAGTATTTTACAGCTCTCATTTGTTTTTGAAAATGAAGAAAGCAATTTTTTTTTTCTTATTTTTTTTCAATTTTCAAAACTTTGTGACAAAAAGCGAGATCTGCAAAATACTCACAATACCTCTCAGCAAATAGCTTGGGGTGTCTACTTTCCAAAATGGGGTCATTTGGGGGGGTTTGTGCCATCTGGGCATTCCATGGCCTCCGAAACTGTGATAGGCAGTGAGAAGTGAAATCAAAAATTGACACCCTTAGAAAGCCTGAAGGCGGTGATTGGTTTTTGGGTTCCCGTACGCGGCTAGGCTCCCAAAAAGTCTCACACATGTGGTATCCCCGTACTCAGGAGAAGCAACAGAATGTATTTTGGGGTGTAATTCCACATATGCCCATGGCATGTTTGAGCAATATATCATTTAGTGACAACTTTGTGCAAAAAAAAAAAAAAAATTGTCTTTTTTCCGCAACTTGTGTCAACATATAAAATATTCCATGGACTCGACATGCCTCTCAGTATATATCTTGGGGTGTCTACTTTCCAAAATGGGTGTCATTTGGGGGGGTTTTGAACTGTTCTGGCATTTTATACACAACATTAGGAAGCTTATATCCACTCTTCTAACCACTTGAAGACAAAGCCCTTTTTGACACTTTTTGTTTACATGAAAACATATTTTTTTGCAGGAAAATTATGTTGAACCCCCAAACATTATATATATTTTTAAAGCAAAGGCCCTACAGAATAAAATGGTGGGTGTTGCATTTTTTTTTCTACACAGTATTTTCGCAGCGATTTTTCAAACGCATTTTTTGGGGAAACAATACACTTTTTAAAATTTTAATGCACTAAAACACACTATATTGCCCAAATGTTTGATGAAATAAAAAAGATGATCTTAGGCCGAGTACATAGATACCAAACACGACATGCTTTAAAATTTCGCACAAACGCGCATTGGCGACAAACTACATACATTTTTAAAAGCCTTTAAAAGCCTTAACAGGTTACCCCGTTAGATTTACAGAGGAGGTCTACTGCTAAAATTACTGCGCTCGATCTGACCTTTGCGGTGATACCTCACATGCATGGTGCAATTGCTGTTTACATATGACGCCAGACCGACGCTTGCGTTCGCCATTGGGCAATTTTGCTTTTTTATTTTATTTTTTAATTGTTCCTTCCATATTTTTATTTTTTTAATCATTTTTATTGTTATCTCAGGGAATGTAAATATCCCCTATGATAGTAATAGGTAGTGACAGGTACTCTTTTTTTGAAAAAACTGGGGTCTAGACACTAGATCTTTCCTCTGCCCTCAAAGCATCTGACCACACCAAGATCGGTGTGATAAAATGCTTTCCCAATTTCCCAATGGCGCTTTTTATATCCGGGGGGGAAATTCCCTCCCACTGCTTGTAAAAGCAGTTCAGAGGCTAATTAGCCACTAGGATTGCTTTTACATGAAAGCCGGCCACTGGCTGAAAAGAATGATACCAAGATGATACCTAAACCCGCAGGCATCAATCTGGTATAACCATTCAAAGTCCAGCAACATACCAGTACGTTGCTGGTCCTTGTTGGACATGTATTGTAATCTTTTTTTTTCATGCAGCCAGGTGGCTGAACGAAAAAAGAGATTGATCGGTGGGTATGCCCACCATTAGAATACGGCCCTTCATCCACCCACTTCTAATGATGGGCATACATGCACCATTTATATATGCCGAAGCATGGGGGCATCCTCCCGCAAAAAAGTTATGCCGCACACACATGGTCGGACTTTTCCACGGGCAAGCCTCCGTCGGAATTTCGACCGTATGTACGCGGCATTAGGAGCAAAATCACTCCTCCGCCCCTGCTGCCCCAATGCTTCGGCATATTTGCTTTTTTTTTTAACTGTGGTGGTGAAATCACCTCCTACAGCACTGGAGTCGCAGGGATCAGGCCTGTCTCTGCGAACGCTGCAGTTATGTGTGTTGTGTTTTGTAAGTGACAGTGATCGATCGATACTGCACTTGGGTGGCCTGGGCTGGACGGAGGGGCAAAACACAGGTGCTAGTAGGTATCTGGGCTGATCCCGCTAACACTGTGTTTTTGGGAACCCTAAACTGCTGGGGACGCTAGTATAGATCTGATCAGATCAGATATTGATCTGTTCAGATACTATACCACTAAGGGAGGTGTATGCTTCACGCGTGGGTGTTAGCATTACTGGCACTAACCTGACGCTGCCTGGGGTGTGACGCAGACCCTCTCTGACGCTAAAACCTAATTGATATCACCCGCCGGGCGATCAGGGGGTTAAACCTTTATTGGGTTATATACGGCGGGTGCCCTGACACTATAAAAAGCAAACTAACTAACCAGCGTCACCCGTAACACTTATATGATGATCACTGGTGAAAGGGTTAACTAGGGGCAATTAGGGGGTTAAAACCTTTATTAGATAATATATGGGGTACCTGACGCTATAAAAACCTGCGGCGAACCTAAAAAAAATTACTGGCTACCGATCTGCATCACCGACTCTAAGACAGCGATCAGAAAAATGATCGCTTAGCGACAGTGGTGATAGGGGGTGAAAGGGTTACCTGGGGGGCGATCAAGGGGGTTAAACCTTTATTAGATAATTTATGGGGGTACCCGAAGCTATAAAAACCTGCGGCGAACCTAAAAAAAATTACTGGCTACCGATCTGCATCACCGACGCTAAGACAGCGATCAGAAAAATGATCGCTTAGCGACAGTGGTGATAGGGGGTGAAAGGGTTACCTGGGGGGCGATCAAGGGGGTTAAACCTTTATTAGATAATTTATGGGGGTACCCGACGCTATAAAAACCTGCGGCGAACCTAAAAAAAAAATACTGGCTACCGATCTGCATCACCGACGCTAAGACATCGATCAGAAAAATGATCGCTTAGCGACGGCAGTGCTAGGGGGTGAAAGGGTTATCTGGGGGGTGATCAAGGGGTTAAACCTTTATTAGGGGGGGTTAGGGGGCTACACTGGACCTAAAACTAAATGTAGTGACACTTTTACAGTCACAAATGTCACTGATTGCAGTGATCAGTAAATAAATGGTCACTGCAATCAGTGACACTGTGACTGGGGGCTGGGGGGTGATCTGGGGGGGCCTGGGGGGGCGATTTATGTGCCTATGTGTGCTGGTGTTAGTGTAGTGTTTGTGCACTAACCTTGATGTCTTCTCTTGTACGGCGCTCGGTATATGTGAGCGCCGCACAGGAGATGACATCACTTCCTCCTGCTTCCTCTGTCTGTGTGTACATTCCACAGACAGAGGGGGCATTTCCATTCGCCGGGAGCGATCGCGGGGGGGTGGCCGGAATCGAACGGCCGTCCCCTCGTTAAGTGGTTAAGCAGGAACACCGATCTCTGTCTTCATCCAGTCAGTCCATCCCCCACACAATTAGCAAGCACCCCCTAGGGACACACTTAACCCTTTGATCACCCCTGATGATAACCCCTTCCCTGTCAGTGTCATTAGTATCGTAACAGTGCATATTTTTAGCACCGATCACTGTAATAATGTCTCTGGTTCCTAAAAAGTGTCAGGTGTTTGATTTGTCTGCTGCAATGTCGCAGTCCCGCTAAAAATCCCTGATTGCCGCCATTACTAGTACAAAAAAATGAATAAAATAAAAATGCCCATAGTTTGTAGATGCAATAACTTTTGTGCAAACCAATCAATATACGCTTATTGGGATTTTTTCCCCAAAAAATATGTAGCAGAATACATATTGGCCTAAATTGTTGAAGAGATTATTATTCTTTTTTTAATTTTATTGGGTATTTTTTATAGCAGAAAGTAAAAAATATTGTTGCTTTTTCAAAAGTATCCCCATTTTTTTGTTTATAGCGCAAAAAAAAAAAACGCAGCGGTGATCAAATACCACCTAAAGAAAGCTCTATTTGTGGGAAAAAAATGGACATAAATTTTGTTTGGGTACAGCATTGCACTACTGTGCAATTTTCAGTTAAATTAGTGCAGTGTCATAATCAAAAAAAATGCCCTGGTTATTAAGGGGGTAAAACCTTCCGGTGGTCAAGGCTGTGAATAGCGGTTAAATTATGAATACCCTAACAACTAACATCACTTCTCTTATCTGTTTCCCTTTGGTCTGTTTAGTATACCATTGGAAGAATCTTGCTATATCTGTTTAGGAAATGAAAAAAAAAAATACTTATTGATTTTGTCCGAAAGCTCTACTATGTCCTCTCCACACTTGCTTCGGTATCTCAAAAAGCTCTCCTAGCTCATATTATGGACTACAGTACAGAATAATTAGCCTTTATCTTGTGAAGACCTGAGAAGAGTTTAGAAGAGGTGACACTACTCAGACCAGAAAAAAAGCTGTATGTTATCAGCTTTCAACTGTACTTAAAAGCAGACTTCATCTCAGGCAAATCAACATCTATTTTTCTATAATTGCAGTGTCTTTAATGGGATTAAGCATGGATAAATGTGCATGTATTGCAGAAATACTACATTTGTATGTTTGTTGTTTTTTTGCCTTGATATACATTTTAATTATAAGGTTATTTCTTTCTTTATGAAGGGTAACTGAACAAATGATTAGGCCCATATCAGTAATACAGTGTCACTAAAACCATTAATTTGTATTCTCTCCTTTTAACTTAGCCTGTTTCCATGGTTATATCATGATTGCTTAATAATTACTTGAAAACGCACAGAGCCTTGCAGGTAGTAGTTCTCATATCAACAGATAGAGGAAAACATGTTCTTCATTAGGATTTTTCAAAACTTAATTTGCTTAAAACAAGTCTGTCGCTTCCCTTCCAGATTAAAACTGAAAGTAGCCTGCAAAAGAAAAATATGATTATTCACGTTTCTAGTGGGCAGTGTTTGGAAACGTTGCTCTATTGTAGAGTTCTGTATGCTGCTTCTTACACCTCCATGAGTTTTGGATTGAATGTCTCCGGCCTGCTACTGTGACAATCTTACATACCAAAAAGAGTCAGATAGTAGCACTTTACAGAGCTATACAGGGGATTGAAGTCTGAACACATTACTGTCCAAAAAAGTGAATATTCACCTTTTTTTTTGCAGTGTTCCTTCAGCTTTATTCTGGTGAGGAAGCGACAGAGTCCCTATATATGTCAACATTTTGTTAAATAATTAGCCCAGTGATTCCTCACACTAACCCCCACATAGTATGAATGTGGGTATTGACTGGAGGAACCGCTGAGTATATTGGCAGAGGGGATTGACACAGATGTGCCAGTTATTGGGGAAACTTCACAGTGGGGATCAGCAGTGCAGGCACCAGGAAAAGTGTTTACCTTCTCCTTTACAGTTGTTTCTTTAATTAGCACAAATATTTAAAGTGTATAAACCCTAATGTCCCTTACACACGATCCAAAAATCAGACGACAGATCGTCCATTTTTTTTTGCATGCTATTCGCATATCGAAAATGGAGAGGTTACTAAAGTTACGAAAATTCTCGTACAACCGAATAAAAAATCGGAAGTGATGTCATGTGTTGTAGTGTAATTCTATTGTATTTTCGTATGACAACAGTACTGAATAAACAAAAAACATACGATCTTGTGTCATGCAAGAAACATTTTCGTGTTTGTCCGATCGGATAATATCGGATGAACTGTCGTGATTGGCTTTCGAAAGCTCTGTACTAACGATCTGATTATCTTATGATCGATTTGAAATCTGTATTTTTCATCCAATTTTCAGATCGAGTGTATGGGCCATTAGACTTGGTTAAGACTGCAGCGATGTGTGAACCCTGCATCGAATGTCTCCTAGCGGCAGTTCACACTGCCCTGTGTGAACCGCTGGGAGTGTAAATTGAAAGTTAATGACACCCCCAAATCAGTTCACATATTGCAGTGCAAACTGGACAGGAATCGCATCGCATGGGTGTGAACACCCATGCAATCCGATTCTGCTGTGGACCAAAAAAAGAGTCATTTGCGAGTTTGGTCAGAATACGATGCAAATTCAGCCATATTATCTGTATGGCTGAAATCGCATTGCACAAAGATCGCATGTGCGAATCACATCTGCCATCGGACATCGCACCAGTGGGAACCGGCACTTATACTGGATTTTTTCTATTTGGTAACTTTTACACAGTAAAATACAATTTTTGATGATCTCTGAAGACCACGTAACCATGTCTCTATATTATGACGAACAGGAGAATTGTGGAGTTCCATAGTCCTATCTTGTTTCTGTTATCCTGATAAAGAAGTGTCAGTAAGCATTGTGACCTTGGGACCGGAAGTGTGTTACTGGCAGAATCAAAAGTTGAAAATAAAGAAATAAAGATTGAACAAATAAAACAAATGCAGCCACTACATGTAAGGACTGGTGAGCTGCAATTCATAAATATATATATATATATATATATATATATATATATATATATATATATATATATACACACAGTCAGGTCCATAAATATTGGGACATCAACACAATTCTAATCTTTTTGGCTCTATACACCACCACAATGGATTTGAAATGAAACAAACAAGATGTGCTTTAACTGCAGACTTTCAGCTTTAATTTGAGGGCATTTACATCGATATCAGGTGAACAGTGTAGGAATTACAACAGTTTGTATATGTGTCTCCCACTTTTTAAGGGACCAAAAGTAATGGGACAGATTAACAATCATAAATCAAACTTTCACTTTTTAATACTTGGTTGCAAATCCTTTGCAGTCAATTACAGACTGAATTCTGAAACACATAGACATCACCAGACCCTAGGTTTCATCCCTGGTGATGCTCTGCCAGGCCTCTACTGCAACTGTCTTCAGTTCCTGCTTGTTCTCGGGGCATTTTCCCTTCAGTTTTCTCTTCAGCAAGTGAAATGCATGCACAATCGGATTCAGGTCAGGTGATGTTGCTGAGCTCACCGGTGCGTTCTTTCTTTTTAAGGATGTTCCAAACAGTTGATTTGGCCACACCTAATGTTTTTGCTATCTCTCTGATGGGTTTGTTTTGTTTTTTCAGCCTAATGATGACTTGTTTCACTGATAGTGACAGCTCTTTGGATCTCATATTGAGAGTTGACAGCAACAGATTCCAAATGCAAATTGCACACTTGAAATTAACTCTGGACCTTTTATCTGCTCCTTGTAAATGGGATAATGAGGGAATAACACACACCTGGCCATGGAACAGCTGAGCAGCCAATTGTCCCATTACTTTTGGTCCCTTAAAAAGTGGGAGGCACATATACAAACTGTTGTAATTCCTACACCGTTCACCTGATTTGGATGTAAATACCCTCAAATTAAAGCTGAAAGTCTGCAGTTAAAGCACATCTTGTTTGTTTCATTTCAAATCCATTGTGGTGGTGTATAGAGCCAAAAAGATTAGAATTGTGTCGATGTCCCAATATTTATGGACCTGACTGTATATATATATATATATATATATATATATATATATATATATATATATATACAGGGCTTTTTTCAGGGGGAACTTGGTGGAACTCGGTTCCACCACCTCTGGCTCAGACCCTTGGGGGGGGCCTGCTCACCACAATCACTTTTAAACACAGAAATCCGGTTTCTGTGTTTACAAGTGATAGCTCTGCACTCTGTATGTAATGCAATCCTGGTATTTAATGCCCCTTTAAGACCCTCCTACTGTTCGTGAAATTTGACTGACCACAACCACTATTTGATGTGATTTGGAGGGTGTGTGTGGGTGGAGGGGTTTTGGGGGGTCGTGGTTGAGTTCCAGCACCTATTGTTTGAGAAAAAAAGCCCTGTATATATATATATGCAAGGTCCCCCTGCATGTCCAGGCCCATCTGAAGTTTGCCAATGACCATCTGGATGATCCATAGGAGGAATGGGAGAAGGTCATGTGGTCTGATGAGACAAAAATAGAGCTTTTTGGTCTAAACTCCACTCGCCGTGTTTGGAGGAAGAAGAAGGATGAGTACAACCCCAAGAACACTGTCCCAACCGTGAAGTATTGAGGTGGAAACATCATTCTTTGGGGATGCTTTTCTGCAAAGGGGACATGACGACTGCACCGTATTGAGGGGAGGATGGATGGGGCCATGTTTTGCGAGATCTTGGCCAACAACCTCTTTCCCTCAGTAAGAGCATTGAAGATGGGTCGTGGCTGGGTCTTCCAGCATGACAACGACCCAAAACACACAGCCACGGCAACTAAGGAGTGGCTCCGTAAGAAGCATCTCAAGGTCCTGGAGTGGCCTAGCTAGTCTCCAGACCTGAACCCAATAGAAAATCTTTGGAGGGAGTTGAAAGTCCGTATTGCCCAGCGACAGCCTCGAAACCTGAAGGATCTGGAGAAGGTCTGTATGGAGGAGTGGGCCAAAATCCCTGCTGCAGTGTGTGCAAACCTAGTCAAGAACTACAGGAAATGTATGATATCTGTAATTGCAAACAAAGGTTTCTGTACCAAATATTGATTTCTGCTTTTCTGATGTATCAAATACTTATGTCATAAAATGCAAATTCATTACTTAAAAAGCATACAATGTGATTTTCTGGATTTTTGTTTTAGATTCTGTCTCTAATGCCGTGTACACACGACTGTTTTTCATGACGAGAAAAATGCCATTTTTTTAATTGGTCATTAAAAACGATCATGTGTAGGCTCCAGAGCATTTTTCTCAACGAGAAAAATGGGCATTAAAAATTTAGAACCTGCTCTATTTTTTCACGTCGTTGTTTTTCTCATCATGAAAACCGGCCATGTGTACGCTTTAACGACGTGAAAAAAACGTGCATGCTCAGAAGCAAGTTATGAGATGGGAGCACTCGTTCTGGTAAAACTAGCGTTCGTAATGGAGATAGCACATTCGTCATGCTGTAACGGACTGAAAAGCACAGAGACTGAAAAGCACAGAGACTGAAAAGCACGAATCGGCTAACACAGTGGTTCTCAACTCCAGTCCTCAGGGCCCACCAACAGGCCAGGTTTGCAAGATAACTGAAATGCATCACAGGTGATATAATTTGCTGCTCAGGGATTGCAGTATTCTAGTCTGCATCTCACCAAGGTAATACTTAAAATCTGGCCTGTTAGTGGGTCCTGAGGACAGGAGTTGAGAACCACTGGGCTAACACCAAACTTTTACTAACACACGGTAAAACAAAATCAGCAAAAACAGCCCAAAGGGTGGCACCATCCGAATGGAACTTCCCTTTTATAGTACCGTCGTACGTGTTGTCGTACGTGTTGTACATCACCGCGCTTTGCGCAAACATTTTTTTTTACGATAGTGTGTATGCAAGGCATGCTTGCGAAGAATCAAGTCGAAAAAAACGTTGTTTTTTTTAAAGACATTAAAAACGGCCATGTGTATGCAGCATCACAGTTAAAGAGTACCTATGATAAAAATTACAGACCTCTACGTACTTTGTAAGTAGGAAAACCTGCAAAATCTGCAGTGTATCAAATACATCCGAATGCATTTTCATCCGAATTTCGGGTATTTTCGTTATCGTTTTAACAAACGAAAACGAACGTGCAGAATCTAAAATATGAAAGATCCGACATAAAAAAATGCTTTATTTTCATTTTCGTTGCTACAACAGTTCGATATAGATAGGAGATTTGACATGACGCTGACAATAGCAATCTGTGTCTATCGAACCTGAGAGGAAAGATTCGACATAGAGAGAAAAGATTTGACATTATAGAGACAGTGTTGGGGTAGACCATTCGACATGAACGACGAAGATTCGATGAAGCAGCGAAAAACATACAAACGTTTAATCTGTCATTGAAGGCTTATGGTGTCTGTCGAAAGTTCTAAGACGATTCAACAAGCAGCTAAACTGTACGATGCCGGAATCGTACATTTCCGGTCAAATGCTCGGCCCATAGGCTATAGAGGAATTTGAATGTTTGTTGACTAGTAATAATAATTTATAAATATAATTATTACTAGTGTCATACAACATTAGAATTCTTCTATAGCTTGTAGGCGGAACATTCGACCGGAAATGTACGATTGCGGCGTTAAATCTTTTGGCTGCTCCATTGAATCTTTTAGAACATTCGACAGACACCATAATGCCGTGTACACACGATCGGTTTTACTGATGAAAACAGTCCGATGGACTTTTCTCATCGGACAAACCGATCGTGTATGGGCCCCATTGGTCTTTTTTCCCATCGGTGAGAAAAAATACAACATGTTTTAAAATTTATCTGATGGGAAAAAAAACGATAGCAAATTCTGATCGTCTGTGTGGAACTCCATCGGACAAAAAACCCACGCATGCTCAGAATCAAGTCGACGGATGCTCAGAAGCATTGAACTTCATTTTTCTCGGCTTGTCGGAGTGTTTTACGTCACAGCGTTTGGGACGGTCGGATTTTTGACTGATGCTGTGTAGGCAAGACTGATGGAAGTCAGCTTCATCGGATTTCCGATGGAAAAATCCATTGGATTAGAATCCATTAGGCTTGTGCACAACGGAAAAATTCGTTCCGTTTCGGTTCGTTTCTTTCCGGTCCTGTTGATTCGTAATCATTCGTAATTTTGCTAGACGGGATTTTTCGTGTTCGGACTCATTCGTATTTTTGCAAGCGACATTTTTCGTTGAATTTTTTGTTGCTTTATAATTCGTACTTTCGGTAGAGTACGTTGTTTTTCGTTGATTCTGGACACAACTCCTACTTTCGTAACTTTTTTTGGGTTCGTTGATTCGTAATTTTCTGTGTCTCTCTCACGACGACGCTGACTATTATGCCTAATGTGCTTCGAATGGATTTGTACTTTTCGAAATACATAGCGGTTATTTGTAACGATTCGAAATCTCGTATTTTACTTTCGTTTTTTACATGCGGCTATAGCCTCCGCCCCTGTACACCATTTTGAGAGGGTTCAGCACGGTGAGGGAGAAGCAGAGAGCAGAGCAGAGTGTTATTGTGCTTCGAATGGATTAGAAATCTCGTATTTTACTTTCGTTTTTTACATGCGGCTATAGCCTCCGCCCCTGTACACCATTTTGAGAGGGAGTTCAGCACGGTGAAGGAGAAGCAGAGAGCAGAGCAGAGTGAGTGTTATTGTGTTTCCAATGGATTTGTACATTCGTAAGTTTTTTCATAACGAATTATGCCGAAGACATTCGGGCATTCGCTATTTTGCGGTATAATTTATTTCGGATTCGGTTTTATTCGTAATTGCTTTGTTCGGAAATTCGAATGCTTCCGAATGTCCGCAAGTTGCTAAATTCGGACGAATTTCGATTCGTTACGAAACGAATTGCACAAGCCTAGAATCCATAGGAAATCCGATCGTGTGTACAGGGCTTAAGCCTTCAATGACAGATTCAACCTTAATTCATTCGGATTTTCGGACGAATGCATTTTTTAACGAAACAAAATAAATAAAAACAAATTTCGGGAGTAACAAAATACATTTATTTTTCGGACGAAAACAAAATTCCGAAACAAAATATTTCAGTGTGCACATGTCTATCAAATACTTGTTCTCCCCGCTGTATATCATCTGGGCAATATTTATATTGTGAATTTTTTTAGCAATGTTTGTCTATTTTTAAAATAACCCTTTTGTAATAAAGATGTTTAACTTTTAACTATGTGTATCTCAGTGTCTACAAAGTCCAGTTTAAATGTTTCCAAAATAGTATTCCTGTGGGCATATGGATTAAAAGTTCCTGGATGGTGACAGTATATAGGAGCAGCAGTTCAAAGGCTGTTTTTTTTTTCTTCAATTAATTTATTTATGTATTCATAGGACACAACAAATAAAGAAAATACAACTGGGTAATAAACAAATACTCAGAACAGCAAAAAAAACAAAAAGGGGAAAGAACCCCCTCAGTTAACCTTAATATTCAGCATACCAAATCCTTAAGCAAACATTATTTCATCAAAGCCTGTTTGACCCACCTAGTGTACACTCAGGTGGTTAATACCAGCAGGTGAGTGTATACCCTTGGGGGTGGGGGGGAGGCGGCACAGACGGTGGATTGGTGTGGAGGACTTTTGGATGCACAGAGCACTTTTTGTTAAAGGCATCATCACATGAATGAGTTCATGCTCATAGTCACTTTGGAATGTGCACTTTTTGCTGGACTTTATGCACTTTAATGTTTTATATGCACTTTGCTTATTATTGCACTGCACTTTGACACTTATGGATATATGAAAACTATTATTTGGGTGGATTTCTATGCATTGGTTTTATTACCTTTATGTCATCATGGATAGGGCAAGCACAGCTCTTGTTCATAATAATTAGTAACGATTATGTTTAACTTTTTACATTGGGTGGCTTTACAAAATCTGGTCATTTTGTGGGTGTTTCTACAGTTCTGGTACTTCAGGGGTCCAAAACAGTGATAGGTAGTCGGATAGCTCATTTATGACCCTTGAAAACCTGAAAGAGCTCCTTGGATTTTGGGCTCTCTATGTGGCTAGGCTGTGAACAAGTCTCAAACATGTGGCATCGGCATAATGTGTTTTGGCATGTAATTGTAAGCATGCTCATGCTGTGTGTGAAAAAGATCCCAATAAATTCACAACTTAGTGTAAGAAATACAAAATAATTTTCATTTTCTTTCTTTATTTTCTAAAAACTTGTGGCAAAAAAATAGCTCTTATAAAGACTCTTATAAAGACTCACCATGACCCTTAGCAAATACGTTGAAGTGTCTTCTTTCCCAAATTTTTTTATTTTTTTTTGGGGGTATTTCTACTGTCCTGGAACTTCACGGCCACAAAATATGTATTTATGATATCAGATGTGTGGTTTATGCCCCTTGAAAGCCTTAAGGTACTCTTTATATTTTGGAGCTCTCTATTTGGTATGCTAAATAAAGTCTGACACATGTGGCATCCCCATAATTAAAAGGAGTAGAAGAATGTGTTTTGGGAAGTAATTCTAGGTACCGGTATGTTCATGCTGTGTGTGGTGAAATAACTGGTTAAAATTACAACATTGTGAAAACAAATTCTATTTACTGTTTCCATTTTCCCCAAAAATTGTAGCAAACAACGAGCTCTTCAAAATACTTTCCCTATACAAATTGAAACACTTAGCCACTATGACAAGACCACCTCAAATATCCTTGTAGCTATACTTTTTAGCTGAAAGAGTTTTGTCCTTAACTTTCTTGATACCTAATTCATAAGGAAAAAGGCATCTTGTGTCATTATGATCATTGTATTGTTGACTGAATTCTATTTCCATCCACTAGCTATATGCTCAGACAGAATTTTATGAATGTCCTTCACTGATGAACCTACTTTTAACATAGGCCTTAAGGCAATTGTCTCACTTGCATTGACCTTGGGCTAACCTGTAAACTTTTAAATCATTTGTGAGCAGAAAATGTACAAACACTGTTTATCCCACTGTAATATTATTGAAGAAATGAAAAACATGAACGGGCAAAGGGAAACCTAAGGCATATTTTAGGAGACTGAGACATTCCCCTCTTGGTGTTAAACAGTATAATTCTATGTCTGTTCTGCCTCAGTCCCCATGAATTTCACTGCCACAGGATACACTATTGAAATATATCAAAGGTGTCGGTAGCTCTGCAGGAACAATCCATTTCTCATCTGCAAATCCAGCTCAGTAGAGAATGTCAGATTTGGCATGCAATCTTTCAATTTATTTGAAGTCTGCTTCCTCTCTGGACAACACAAGTAACTCATCTTATTTGTTCCTAAAGGTGCCTTTTCAGCCTATAGCATTATTACATCACGTTTGTTATATTGTCTGTGCATTAATAGGACTATATGCTGTATAAACAATTGCTATCCTCTTGTGGCCATTTAATACAATACATTTTTTTCATCCTAATTAATCTTGTGAACTGTTGATCCTTAGGCTTACTGAAAAAACTGTCAATATTTGTTTGTGTTTCAATAAATGCATGTGTCAGGTATATGAGGGAATACAAAGAAAAAAATGAAGAAATAGAAAGGCAAATGTTTTTGGAAATGTACCAATAATGCAAGAACATGAATCTTCCAATTCAGATGTGGAAAAATGCATATGTACATACACCCATGCATTACAACCATTCACATGTGTATATACTCGAGTATAAGCTGACCCGAATATAAGCCGAGGTACTTAATTTTACCACAAAAAAATGGGAAAACTTATTGACTTGAGTATAAGCCTAGGGTGTCCATCTGCATGCCTCACTGTGCCTCACTGTGTCCATGTGCATGCCTCACTGTGCCCATGACTAGACTGACGTTTAACATGGGAGTCTAGTCATGGGGCCGGTACCGGGTCCCCAAAATCACCAGAGAAATTACCATTTAACATGGGAGTCTATGGAAGGGGTGCCTGGCTTTGAAAAATTGGTGCTCCCCGGCCATAGGCCCCCCGGAAAACAAACTTTGCACACTTGTAGAGAAGGAGCAGGGCTACATGTGTGCCAAGATTGTGGTCCAGGGGCCCTACTGCCGGCTGGTACCGGGCCCCCAAAATCCAGGAGATCAGGCGCAAAAAGGTGACTCGAGTATAAGCCGAGGGGGCATTTTCAGCACAAAAAAATGTGCTTAAAAACTTGGCTTATACTTGAGTATATACGGTATTCATTTTCATCTTGGGATGATGCAGGCTCATGCCTTGTACACACGATTGGATTTCCGATGTAATAAAATCCAATGGACTTGTTTCATCGGAAATTCCGATCATGTGTGGGCCCCATCAGACTTTTTTCCATCGGAGTAAAAAAATAGAACATGTTTTGAATCTGAGAAAAAGTGTGCCCCCTTTCGTGCTACACCACTGTGTTCAGCTGTACACAGCAAGGAAAGCCATACACAGGGGTGTAGCACCAATGGGGGCACACGTTTCCCATATGTATGTGTCAATCTCAACTTGAGCCCCAAAAAAAGTTCTCCCCCTGTGTGATAATCGCAGTATTTACACATTCAGATATTCCATATGCCTCTATACTTAAGGGGACTGTATACTTACTCATTTAATAATTTGGTCCGGTATGCATGGGCCATTTTTCGATACTATTGATACTGTATTGAACACGCTTATAGTGGGAATTTGTGACAACTTAAAGCTGTGTGTGATTTATATTCAAATACTTATACATGACTACTATATACCAGTGGTATCTACTATAGACCACATGATATATGTGTATCCTAGTACCGTAAACACACATATGCAATTTCATTTTTTTGGTTGTCTGTCAGTTTGGTCAAGTTCTCCCACACCTTAAGCCACAAGTTTACCAGCACCTACCCAGTATCTGTCCTGAGGAAGATAATATTTTAGTGAAACGCGTAGACAAGCAAGTTTTTGGAGGCTTTACGGGATCAGAAATTTTTCTCTTACATTGATACAGTATTAAATTAATCTGTGTACCATAGGTCCAGTCCTCTATAACTGCATTATTGGATAACTGGTATCTGTGTCCATACAGGGTGTTGTTTGTATGTTGTTTATATGTTTTTTTTTTAAATACGTTGTAATAAAATGTATACTTTTTTACTGATTCACTCTCTCATTGTGTGCCCACAAAGTCCACACATTTTTTGACTTGATTGATCTCTCTGTAATAAATTTGTGTGCCCACAAAGTCCACACATTTTTTGACTTGATTGATCTCTCTGTAATAAATTTGACTCTTGACCTTTTTAGAGCAGTCAAAGATACCTTGATGTTTGCATCTCCTATGCAAAACTCTTCAGCAAAAAAAAATTGCAAGCCCAGATCCCTCCAGAAATGCACTCCAGCAAGTAGTCCTGGGTCCAGCACATGCCCCTGATTAAGGTAAGGTCCAGTTAAAGATCCTCTCAGATGGCTAGGAGGTAAAACATTGAAATAGTGCCCCAAGCATTAATCATATTTCCAAACTATTCTTCTGAACAAAGACCTCATTGATTGATTGTGTTAGATAAATATATATATAGCTTAGTGACTGTCCCTCCCACACTGATCACTGGAACCTCATTAAAGTGTTTGTTAACCCCCCCCCCAAAAAAAAAAACACATCCTGGCCCCTTAAAGCAGATTAAACAGCACAGTGCTTGTGTTGTGTAATCTGCAGCCCCCCTCTAAACTGTAAAAAAAACCTCCCTGAACCTGCCACTTATTGTATGCCCTGACCACCTTGGTCAGAGTGCGTTCCTCCGTCATACGCTGCTGTACCCTCTGCTCTCCTCTCTCCCTCTCACCCCCTCCTTCCTGCCTGTCATCTCCCTCTCTCTGCCTCTGTCTCCTGATTAAACATGTGCAGAATGGAAAAATGAATTTAGTTTAGTTTTGGATAGATTTGTTATGTTACTAATTTCATTATGTTGATTCATTTTGGAATTAGAAAATGAATAAACAACACAAAACAAAACTAGCAAAATTTTCAGAACAATCTAAATTTGAATTGATCGAAAAATGAAGGACCAATCTGAATTCTGTGGGAAGAATAGCTGGTTGTTAAGGAGCAGGCCGGGAAGCCAGCCACCATGTCCTTAACAACTGATGACTTATAAGTAGTGTGAGGGGGTTACCTCGGTAGCGGGTGTGTGTGACCCCCTGGTTGGGCTCCCCACACAAAAACAGGGCCAGCAGACGGAGGTTGTGGTTTTCAAAATCAAAAGGTGCGGTTTATTTCTCTATGTACAGTGACAAAAACACAGCAAAGCCAAAAAGAAACATAAACAAAATAAATCCTGGTCAGCTTGACCTCTGACTAAACATGCAGGTTTCCTAACTAACCACTGGGATCAGCCTGGTGCTGTCCTAGTCCCTAAGTCCCTGGTTTAGTCAATGTCCAAACAAATAGCCACACAGGCTTTGTCTCACCGCACAGGGGTTCACTCTCCCTAGATAGTCCACACAGGTCTGGTTCCAGGCATGAGCAAACACTTAATGAATCTGGGAGTTTTTATAAAGGCCTTAAATGAGCTGACAAGCTTCAGCTGGTCTCATCAACTCCCTGCCTGCACGACGCCCAGCCCTCTCTCTAGAGGTATGAGTCATCCATGAGCCCACTAGCCTCAGCTGGGCTTCATCAACTCCCTAGTTGTATAAGTCGGCATAAAGCCTGAATCTGGGAGAAATATATCTACCCCCCTGGATGCAACCAGGTGACTTTACCTTCCTGCTGTCACATACCCCCCCTCTTGTTTTAACCTTGGGGTTGGAACACCAGCAATCAGGCATTCATGTACTCGAGACAAAGCATCCACATTCCCCATCTGAACGCCAGGGCGATGCTTTACTGCGAAGTTGAATTCCTGTAGGGCCAGGAACCACCTATTCACTCTTCTATTTGTCTCCTTGTTTTGAGCCATCCACTTTAACGGAGCGTGATCCGTAACCATGTCAAAGTGCCTACCTAGCAGATAGTACCGAAGGGAATCTAGAGCCCACTTCACCGCTAAACATTCCTTTTCAACCGTGGCGTAATTTACCTCATGGGACTTCAACTTCCTGCTGAGGTAAATGACTGGGTGCTCTTCCCCGTTCCAGACCTGGGACAATACTGCTCCTAACCCCACATCTGACGCATCACTTTGTACGACAAAGTCTTTAGAGAAGTCGGGTGAGTACAACACTGGCTGGCTACATAAGGCTTGTTTCAAGAATTGGAATGCTGCCTCAGCCTCGGGGGTCCATTTAATCATGCCCGACCCTTTCCCTTTCGTCAGGTTGGTTAGGGGCACAGCCTTAGAAGCAAAGTGGGGAATGAAGCGCCGATAATAACCCGCGATTCCCAGAAAGGCCCGTACCTGCTTCTTGCTGTTGGGACGTGGCCAACTCTGGATGGCCTCGACCTTGTTGAGTTGGGGTTTTATCACTCCCCTGCCAATGGTGTACCCAAGATATTTGGCCTCCTCCTGCCCAATGGTACACTTCTTGGGGTTAGCCGTAAACCCCGCTTCCCGGATAGAGTCTAGGACTGCTTGCACTTTTGGCAGATGTGAGGCCCAATCTGTGCTATGGACAATTACGTCATCCAGGTAAGCCGCAGCATACTTCCGATGGGGCCTCAGTATCTGGTCCATTTTCCGCTGGAATGTGGCCGGCGCATTCTGTAACCCGAACGGCATTCTCTTATATTGGAACGCCCCGTCTGGGGTTACAAATGCGGTTTTCTCTTTGGCCGACTTGGCCAGGGGAATTTGCCAATACCCTTTTGTGAGGTCAAGAGTCGTCATGTATCGGGCTGTTCCCAGCCGGTCGATCAACTCATCTATACGTGGCATGGGGTAGGTGTCAAATTTTGTAACTTTGTTCAACTGACGAAAATCGTTACAAAATCGCCAGCTCCCATCCGGTTTAGGCACCAACACAATGGGACTAGACCAATCACTTTGGGACTCCTCTATCACCCCTAAGTTCAGCATTTTCTGTACTTCCTCCCGTATTGCCTCCCGTCGGGCCTCTGGGATCCGATAGGGTTTTAACTTCACCCTTTCACCGGGCGGGGTAATAATATCATGCTCTACCCCAGATGTTTGTCCCGGCAGCTCAGAGAACACCTCCTTGTTGCGAAGCACAAACTCCTTAACCTCCTGTTGTTGGGGTTGTGACAAGGTGGCTGCTATTCCAACCTCCGGAATCACGCAACCAGTTGGAGCTGGTGACCAAGTTTCTGCGACTAGGGACTCTCTATCCCTCCAGGCTTTCAACAGATTAACGTGATATATCTGTCCGGGCTTTCGCCTTCCTGGTTGTCTGACCTTGTAATTCACTTCGCTCACTTTTTCCATTATCTCGTAGGGGCCTTGCCATTTGGCAAGGAATTTACTTTCAACCGTAGGGACAAGTACCAATATCCTATCCCCCGGGGAAAAGGTACGGGTCTTGGCTCCACGGTTGTACACTTTCTGCTGTGCCAACTGCGCTTGGGCCAAATGTTCCTTCACGATGGGCATTACCTGTGCAATTCGATCTTGCATCAGGGCGACATACTCAATCACACTCCTGTGGGGAGAACTCTCACTTTCCCAAGTTTCCTTGGCAATATCCAACAGCCCTCTTGGGTGTCTCCCATACAGTAACTCAAAGGGGGAGAATCCGTAGAGGATTGGGGCACCTCCCTAATAGCAAACATCAAATAAGGAAGTAGACAGTCCCAATCCTTTCCATCTCTATCCACCACTTTCTTCAACATTTGTTTTAGGGTTTTGTTGATTCTTTTAACCAGCCCATCGGTTTGGGGGTGATACACAGATGTACGCAATTGCGTCACTTTGAACAATTTACACAGCTCTTTCATAACCCGGGACATAAAGGGTGTACCTTGGTCCGTAAGCAGTTCTTTACAAATACCCACCCGGCTAAAAACAAGAGATAGCTCTTTGGCTATGGTTTTGGCCGAGGTATTTCTGAGAGGGATCGCTTCTGGATAACGGGTGGCATAGTCCATTATAACCAATATGTACTGGTGCCCCCTAGCGGACTTGATTATAGGACCTACCAAATCCATTGCGATTCTCTCAAACGGGACCTCAATGATGGGTAGAGGGACCAGCGGGCTACGGAAATGTGGCATCGGGGCCGACCTCTGACACACAGGGCAGGAGGAACAATAATTTTCTATGTCCTTCATCACCCCAGGCCAATAGAATCTCTGTAATACCCTCTCTCGGGTTTTCTCTGTCCCCAGATGACCTCCAAGAATGTGCCCATGGGCCAACTCCAACACCAACTTCCTGTAAGGTTTGGGCACCACAAGCTGCTCAACGGTTTCTTCTGCCCTTTTTGCCACCCGATACAGTAGGTCCTTCTCTACGCTGAAGTATGGGTAAGTGCAGGTATTATCTGGGTTCACTAACTCGCCATCTATTTCCACTACGTTTTCCCGTGCCTTTATTAGGGCGGGGTCTTTTAACTGTTCTGTGGCAAAATTTTCCCTGTGAACCTCCAGATCAGAAAACTCCACAGACGGTAGGTTTTCGTCTGAGGAGGTGGGCTCCTCTCCAGTTTCTTGAGTCTCCCCTGCCAATACTGACAAGGGAAATTCTGGAGAGTCCTCACCACTCTCAGAGGAGTTCTGGCTATCACATTCCTGGTACATAGGGGCACCAGTGGGGGGCTCAGGATCATCCCACAGTTCCCAGAACTTCGGAAAATCCCTTCCCACAATGGCATCATGCGGTAATTGAGATACTAACCCCACTGGATGAGAGAGGGTACCTTTGGGGGTCTCGAAACACACTGTAGTCACTGGATACTCTCGGGTGTCCCCATGCACACAAATAACAGCTACCTTGCTATTCCCAGAGACCTCTGTTTTAACTAATTCAGCCTTTATCAGGGTCACAAGGCTACCTGAATCCAGCAATACCACAACATTTCTACCATTAATACACATTTTGCATAAATGTTTCTCAGTTCCCCGAATGGCAGTGCATGCGACTGTCGCACACAGCGACTGACGTCGGTCCGTCAGAAAGTCACATTGCATGGGTTCCTCCACAACCGGGCAATTTGCTGCAATATGTCCCGCTTGCCGGCAGCGGTAGCAAACAATCCTTTTGGCTGCCTCTTGAGCCCCTGACTTCCCAGGCTGTTCTCGCCAAACTTTGGGTAGAGCTCCCACCCTCTCACTCTCTCCACCCTCACCCCTTGGAATCCACTTATCCGCCCCTGGGGATGGTCTGGTCTTAGGGTGGAAAGTCCGAGAGTCTCTGGAAGAGGCCGTCAGGTTCTCTGTAGCCAAGTATTTCTCTACACGATCTACAAGACCACCGGCCGTCTCTGGGTCTCCATGGCTTACCCACTTTTGGATGGCAGTAGGAAGAGCTCTCAAAAACCGATCCATTACAACACGTTCCACAATCTCTGGTGCGGACAAAGTCTCTGGCTGTAGCCACTTCCTGCTCAGGTGAATGAGATCATACATTTGAGACCTGGGGGGTTTTCCAAGCTGGAAAGTCCAGTTATGCACACGCTGAGCCCGGACAGCCAGGGTGACACCCAGCCTTGCCAATATTTCAGCTTTTAGCATCACATAGTCTTTTGCTTGGTCAGGCTCTAGGTCATAGTAAGCCTTCTGCGATTCACCAGTTAACAGAGGAGCCACCAGTCCAGCCCACTGCTCCTCAGGCCACTTTTCTCTTTCAGCAGTCCTTTCAAATGTGGTCAAAAATACCTCTGGATCATCCTCTCCAGTCATTTTTGTCAATAAACGACTCACCCCAAAGGACGCGGTATTAGTGGGACGGCTTTCCTCACTGGTCTGCGGACGTTGCTGCACTACTGCTTCCATTTGTTGTAGTCTCTGCTCTTGCTTCTGTAACAGGTCTAAGAAGCGGGCCTCAGATTGCTGCTGGGCTTGTTGCTGAGCTTCCAGACTCTGTTGGTGAGCTTGCTGCTGGGCTGCAAGGCTCTGTTGATGAGCTTGCTGCTGGGCTGCAAGGCTCCTTTGCAAACCTGCATTTGTCTGCTGTTGATTGGCATTTGCTAGAGCCAGCTGTTTCAGTATCTCCTCCATGCTGGCTTAAAAAAAACTGCCCGCATTCTCCACCAACTGTGAGGGGGTTACCTCGGTAGCGGGTGTGTGTGACCCCCTGGTTGGGCTCCCCACACAAAAACAGGGCCAGCAGACGGAGGTTGTGGTTTTCAAAATCAAAAGGTGCGGTTTATTTCTCTATGTACAGTGACAAAAACACAGCAAAGCCAAAAAGAAACATAAACAAAATAAATCCTGGTCAGCTTGACCTCTGACTAAACATGCAGGTTTCCTAACTAACCACTGGGATCAGCCTGGTGCTGTCCTAGTCCCTAAGTCCCTGGTTTAGTCAATGTCCAAACAAATAGCCACACAGGCTTTGTCTCACCGCACAGGGGTTCACTCTCCCTAGATAGTCCACACAGGTCTGGTTCCAGGCATGAGCAAACACTTAATGAATCTGGGAGTTTTTATAAAGGCCTTAAATGAGCTGACAAGCTTCAGCTGGTCTCATCAACTCCCTGCCTGCACGACGCCCAGCCCTCTCTCTAGAGGTATGAGTCATCCATGAGCCCACTAGCCTCAGCTGGGCTTCATCAACTCCCTAGTTGTATAAGTCGGCATAAAGCCTGAATCTGGGAGAAATATATCTACCCCCCTGGATGCAACCAGGTGACTTTACCTTCCTGCTGTCACAGTAGGGATGAGCTGAACACCCCCCCGGTTCAGTTCGCATCAGAACATTCGAACGGACCGAAAGTTTGTGCGATCTTTCGAACCCCGTTAAAGTCTATGGGACTCGAACGTCAGAAATCAAAAGTGCGAATTTTAAAGGCTAATATGCAAGTTATTGTCCTAAAAAGGGTTTGGGGACCCGGGTCCTGCTCCAGGGGACATGTATCAATGCAAAAAAAAGTTTTAAAAACTAACGTTTTTTCGGGAGCAGTGATTTAATGATGCTTAAAGTGAAAAAATAAAAGTGAAATATTCCTTTAACCACTTCCCCACCCAGCCATAGTCAAATGACATCCACAGATGGGATCTCCCATCCTGGGTGGATGTCATATGACGTCCTGGCTTTGTCGGGGGATATCTGAATGATGCCTGCAGCTAGAGGCATCATTCAGATATACTTTTGAAGTGCCGGCGATTCTGTGCACCATAAGAATGATCATAGCGGCGGTTCCACCGCTTGATCGTTCTTATAGGCGGCGGGAGGGGACATCCCCCCTCCCGCCGCCATCCGGTGCTTCTCCGGGCTCTCCCGTGCGATCGGGGACCCGGAGCGAATCTTTCTGCACCGTTGGTGGGTCACATGACGAGCCTAGAGGTGACTGGTGACCAGATGGTCACCAGTCATCTCTATGATCTCGGAGGCCCGGGCACGATGTGATGAGGTCACGCCCGGGTCCTCAAATGTAAATAAAGCCACCATTGCAGCTAGTAAATATGAGATCAGTGAAAAAAAATTCACTGATCTCATGCTTTCCAGCCTGGAGGAGAGATGTGGGGTCTTATTGACCCCGCATCTCTCAATAAAGAGGACCTGTCACACACATTCCTATTACAAGGGATGTTTACATTCCTTGTAATAGGAATAAAAGTGATCAAAAAAAAAAAGTAAAATAATTGTAAAAAAAAAAAAATAAGTAAAAAAAAAATAATAATAATAAAAAAAAAATTAAAACGCCCCTGTCCGCGGTAGCTCGTGATCAGAAGCGAATGCACACGTAAGTCGCCCACATATGTAAACGCCGTTCAAACCACATATGTGAGGTATCGCCGCGTGCGTTAGAGCGCGTGCAACAATTCTAGCACTAGACCTCCTCTGTAATTCTAACCTGGTAACCTGTAAAAAAAATTAAAGCGTCGACTATGCAGTTTTTTAAGTACCGAAGTTTGGCGCCATTCCATGAGTGTGCGCAATTTTAAAGCGTGACATGTTAGGTATCTATTTACTCGGTGTAACATCATCTTTCATATTTTCCCCAAAAATTGGGCTAACTTTACTGTTTTGTTATTTTTTAATTCATGAAACCATTTTTTTTTTAAAAAAGGCGTTTGAAAAATTATTGCGCAAATATCGTGCAAGAAAAAAAGTTGCAATGACCATAATTTTATTCCCTAGGGTTTGGGGGTTCTGAGTAATTTTCTAGCAAAAGAATGATGATTTGTACATGTAGGAGAGAAGTGCTAGAATAGGCCCGGTATTGAAGTGGTACAAAAAGCCCCGTATTGAAGTGGTTAAATATCATGCCTGGGGGGTGTCTATAGTATGCCTGTAAAGTGGCACGTGTTTCCCGTGCTTAGAACAGTCCCTGCACAAAATGTCATTTCTGAAGGAAAAAAAGTCATTTAAAACTGCTTGCGGCTTTAACGTCATGTCTGGTCCCGGCAATATGGATGAAAATCATTGAGAAAAACGGCCCAGCCCATTATCAGCCCCTTTGGATCTTGTATGGATATTAAGGGGAACACCGCACCCAAATAAAAAAAAAGGAAAGGCGTGGGGCCCCCAGGCCCTATATACTCTGAACAGCAGTATACAGGCGGTGCAAACAAGACAGGGACTGTAGGTTTGTTCTTAAGTAGAATCTGTTTGTAATTTGGAACAGGTACATTTTTTAAGTGTAGCTCCAGCCAAAAAATCTATTTTTAAGCTTTTTGGAAAACATAGGGAAGGGTTATCACCTCTGTAGCATTTGTTTTGCTGTCTGTGCACCTGTTCAGAAGATTTCACCTCACTTTCTGTCCCAATGACAATTGTATTTTGAAAATTTGGTTTTTTTAGTGAAACAAGAAACTCTTACAGGAGAGAATTTCCCTTCCTAGGGGTAGATTTCCTCTCATTTCCTTTTGTCTAATTCCGTTTGCAAGTAGGAGTCGTTTGTAAGTTGGATGTTTGAAAGTAGGGCCCTGCCCTATATACTCTGCAGAAATTTGGGCCTTAGGTGTTGGTGTTGCCATAACACTGTAAGCCCTCACAGGTATTCTTGCTGGGCGCAGGAACGGGCCCTGCTGTGAAATATTAGATCAAGAATAGTAATTACATGCCCCTGTTGAACAGGGTCTGAAAAATTGGGTCTTTGGTGGTTGACAGTGTGGTGGTGTTGCCACAATACTTTAAGGCCTCACAGTTACTCTTGGTGGGTGCAGGAACGGGCCCTGCTGTGAAATATTAGATCAAGAATTGTATTTACATGCCCCTGTTAAACAAGGGCAGAAAAATTGGGCCTTAGCCACTGGTGGTGGTGCCCAGAACCAAAAATGTTCTTACAAGCTATCAGCATGAACAAAGGAGGAAAAGGATAGTCACTCAGCAGAACAGGATAGTCACTCAGCATCAGCATGGCAGTCTTGAAGGGATCTCACATAAAAAAAAAAAAAATATTCCGTTACATCAGCATCAGGTGCTTGGTAGCAGATGATCCAAGACTGATTCATTTTTATGAAGGTCAGCCGATCGACCGATTTGGTGGACAGGCGCACCCTGTGATCGGTTACAAAGCCTCCAGCAGCACTGAATGTGCGTTCCGAAAGAACGCTGGATGCAGGACAGGCCAGTAGCTCAATTGCATACTGTGCAAGCTCTGGCCAGTGATCCATCCTCAAGACCCAGTAACCCAGAGGATTTTTCGGTGGGAAAGGTGTCCAAGTCTGATCTTGCCCCTAGGTATTCCTGCACCATGTGAATCAGACGCTGGCAATGGTTGCTGGAACCGATCATACCTTGGGGCTGCGGACTAAAAAATTGGCTGAACGCATCGGTCAGATGGCCACCTTCACTACCGCTCCTTCTTTGGACTGTAAATTATCCCTTGAAGACTGCTGCTGATGCTGAGTGCTAGGCTCCACCTCCATGCTGACACAATCCCCCTCCTCCTTTTCCTCCTCTTCCTGTGTGATCAGCGGGCACGCAGGAACACTGTCTGGATAAAGGGGGCCTTGAGAGGTAAGGAAGTCCTCCTCTTCCTGCCTCTGTTCTGCCTCAAGTGCCCTGTCCATTACTCCATGCAGCGTGTGCTCCAACAGGTGGACAAGAGGGACAGTGTCACTGATGCATGCACTGTCACTGCTCACCATCCTTGTGGCCTCCTCAAATGGTGACAGGATAGTGCATGCATCCCTGATCATGGCCCACTGGCGTGGGAAACAAAAAAACAAGCTCCCCTGACCCTGTCCTGGTGCCATAGTCGCACAGGTACTCATTGATGGCCCTCTGCTGTGTGTGCAGCCGCTGCAGCATGGCCAACGTTGAGTTCCACCTGGTGGGCATGTCACAGATTAGGCGGTTCTTTGGCAGGTTAATTTCCTTTTGGAGGTCAGCCAGCCGAGCACTGGCATTATATGACCGGCGGAAATGCACACAGACTTTCCTGGCCTGCCTCAGGACATCCTGTAAGCCTGGGTACCTGCCCAAGAACCGCTGCACCACCAAGTTAAGGACATGAGCCAAACAGGGCACATGCGCCAGGTGTCCCTGTCGGAGGTCGGAGAGGAGGTGGCATCAACCACCTCTGAGCATGCCCCTGCAGAGCTGACATAATCTCTGCCCCAGTGTGGCTCCTGTCCCCAAAGCACACCAGCTCAAGCACCGCATGGCATCTTTTTGCCTGCATGCTTGCGTAGCCCCTTGAACGCCTACGGAGCACCGCTGGTTCTGAGGACAAATCAGCACAGGAAGAGGGCATGGAGGAAGAATAAGAGGAGTTGGTGGAGGAGAGAGGTGTGGCAGAATCACCACTAGTAGAATTTTGGAGGCGTGGTGGCGGAACAACCTCCAACACTACTGCACCCTGTCCTGCATCCTTCCCAGCTGCCAGCAGAGTCACCCAGTGCACGGTGAAAGATAGGTAACGTCCCTTTCCATGCCCGCTGGACCATGAGTCAGCGGTAATATGCATCTTACCGCTGACCGCCCTGTCCAGCGAGGTAGAGAGCCGGAATCGCCTTCCATGAAAAAAAGTGGCGTTTGGGAACCTGCCATTGAGGTAACGCACATTCCACAAACTCATGGAAGAGGGCAGGGTCTACCAACTGAAAAGGCAGCAGTTGAGGTGCTAGCAATTTAGCCAAGCTAGCATTCAACCGCTGGGCATGTGGATGGCTGGGAGCGAACTTCTTTTGCCAGTGGAGCAACTGGGGTAGGGAAATCTTCCTGCTAGAATCAGATGTTGGTGTACCGATAGCAGATTGCCCGCAAGTACTTGGCAGTGGCACCCCTAATTCTACACCTTCATTCCTCTCAGTGCAGGTTTCTGAGAGGACTGAAGGTATAGTGGGGTTGGAGATCCCAGCTGATGAGGATGTGCAAGGAGAGGTCCGCCTTGTTCTTTGGTGTGGGCCTTTTAGGTAGTGTTGCCAACGGGCTGCAACGGGCTGCATGGGAGCTCAACATATGTCTGATTAAGCATGTGGTGCCCAAGCGCTTGCTGTCTAGTCCACGCTTGATACGCTTCAGACATATGTTGCAAATAGCAATGGTGCGATCTGCTGCACACGTCTCAAAAAAGGCCCACACCAAAGAACTTTTGGAATCACCAGCGCTCTGCACTTGCGGAGCTCGGCGGTGTGATGCAGTCGGTTGGCTGCCCTTAAGCTGGCCCCTGGAGGTCATCTTGCCTCGTTGGAGATGTGCCTCCTCCTCCTCCTCTGCCTCCTCCTCCTCCTCTCTCCTATCAGGCACCCATGTAGAGTCAGTGAGCTCATCATCCCCTCCCTCCTCATCACTGGAGCAAACCTGGCAGTATGCTGCAGCTGGGGGAACATGACTGCCAGTTTGTTGTCCTTCTTGGGCAACCCCTCTCTCTGGGCCCACGTTACTGCCTTCCTCAAGCTGGGTACCATCATCTGAGCCTTCAAAACGCTGCACATCCTCCTGCAGCATGTACCCGACACTGTGGTCGAACAGTTCGGGGGACTCCTCCGGTGGGGCAAGGGAAGTAGTAACTGATGATGACCTCTAGTCCAAGGAATGGGCTGCTTTGGCACCTGCATTGGCAGCCAAGGTAGCCTGAGTGACAGAGGATGAGGATGAGGAGGACGGCTTGGTCATCTACTATACTAACTCTTCGGCATGTTGTGGCTCAACACGGCCAGCTGCTGAGAAAAAGGACAAGCGTGCCCCATGGCCACGTGCTGATGAGGATGCACTGTGTCCACAACCAGCACTGTTGCCTCTAGACACAGAGCCTGCTTGCCCTCTTTTATTGGCCTGTGACTGTCTGCCTCAACTTGTTGGCATTCCAGACATACTGTTTTTGATGTATTGGAATAGGTACACAAGGAATGGCCTGCAGTGAGATGTAGCTGCACAAAGCTGGGATGTATATATTGTGACAGCAGGAAGGTAAAGTCACCTGGTTGCATCCAGGGGGGTAGATATATTTCGCCCAGATTCAGGCTTTACGCCGACTTATACAACTAGGTGGAGAGTTGTATAAGCCCAGCTGAGGCTAGTAGGCTCATGGATGACTCATACCTCTAGGGAGAGTGCTGGGCGTCGTGCAGACAGGGAGTTGATGAGACCAGCTGAAGCTTGTCAGCTCATTTAGGCCTCTATAAGAACTCCCAGCTTCATTAGATGTTAGCTCATGCCTGGACCCAGACCTGTGTGGACTGTCTAGGGAGAGTGAACCCCTGTGCGGTGAGACAAAGCCTGTGTGGCTATTTGCTTGGACATTTAAAACCAGGGACTTAGGGTCTAGGACAGCACTAGGCTGATCCCAGTTGTTAGTTAGGAAACCTGTATGTTTAGTCAGAGGTCAAGTTGACCAGGATTTATTTTGTTTATGTTTCTTTTGCTTTGCTGTGTTTTGTCACTGTAAATAGAAAATAAACCGCACCTTTTTGATTTTGAAAACCACAACCTCCGTTTGCTGGGCCTGTTTTTGTGTGGGGAGCCCATCTCGGGGGTCACACACACCCGCTGCCGAGCTAACCCCCTCACAGTTGGTGGAGAACCAGTGGCAGTTTTTTTTTAAGCCAGCATGGAGGAGATACTGAAGCAGCTGGCTCTAGCAAATGCCAATCAACAGCAGACAAATGCAGGTTTGCAAAAGAGCCTTGCAGCTCAACAACAGAACTTTGCAGCCCAGCAGCAAGCTCATCAACAGAGCCTTGCAGCCCAGCAGCAGACAAACGCAACTTTGCAACAGAGTCTGGAGGCTCAGCAACAAGCCCAGCAGCAATCTGAGGCCCGCTTCATAGACCTGTTGCAGAAGCAAGAGCAGAGACTACAACAACAGATGGAAGCAGCAATGCAGCAACGTCCGCAGACCAGTGAGGAAAGCCGTCCCACTAATACCGCGTCCTTTGGGGTGAGTCGTTTATTGACAAAAATGACTGGAGAGGATGATCCAGAGGTATTTTTGACCACATTTGAAAGGACCGCTGAAAGAGAAAAGTGGCCTGAGGAGCAGTGGGCTGGACTGGTGGCTCCTCTGTTAACTGGTGAATCGCAGAAAGCTTACTATGACCTAGAGCCTAAACAAGCAAAAGACTATGTGATGCTAAAAGCTGAAATATTGGCAAGGCTGGGTGTCACCCAGGCTGTCCGGGCTCAGCGTGTGCATAACTGGACTTTCCAGCTTGGAAAACCCCCCAGGTCTCAAATGTATGATCTCATTCACCTGAGCAGAAAGTGGCTACAGCCAGAGACTTTGTCCGCACCAAAGATTGTGGAACGTGTTGTAATGGATCGGTTTTTGAGAGCTCTTCCTACTGCCATCCAAAAGTGGGTAAGCCATGGAGACCCAGAGACGGCCGATGGTCTTGTGGATCGTGTGGAGAAATACTTGGCTACAGAGAACCTGACGGCCTCTTCCAGAGACACTCGGACTTTCCACCCTAAGACCAGACCATCCCCAGGGGCGGATAAGAGGATTCCAAGGGGTGAGGGTGGAGAGAGTGAGAGGGTGGGAGCTCTACCCCAAGTTTGGCGAGAACAGCCTGGGAAATCAGCGGCTCAAGAGGCCGCAAGAAGGATCGTTTGCTACCGCTGCCGGCAAGCGGGACATATTGCAGCCAATTGCCCGGTTGTGGAGGAACCCATGCAGTGTGACTTTCTGACGGGCAGACGTCAGTCGCTGTGTGCGACAGTCGCATGCACTGCCATTCGAGGAACTGAGAAACATTTATGCAAAATGTGTGTTAATGGTAGAAATGTTGTGGTATTGCTGGATTCAGGTAGCCTTGTGACCCTGATAAAGGCTGAGTTAGTTAAAACAGAGGTCTCTGGGAATAGCAAGGTAGCTGTTATTTGTGTGCATGGGGACACCCGAGAGTATCCAGTGACTACAGTGTGTTTCGAGACCCCCAAAGGTACCCTCTCTCATCCAGTGGGCTTAGTATCTCAGTTACCGCATGACGCCATTGTGGGAAGGGATTTTCCGAAGTTCTGGGAACTGTGGGATGATCCTGAGCCCCCCACTGGTGCCCCTATGTACCAGGAATGTGATAGCCAGAACTCCCCTGAGAGTGGTGAGGACTCTCCGGAATTTCCCTTATCAGTATTGGCAGGGGAGACTCAAGAAACTGGAGAGGAGCCCACCTCCTCAGACGAAAACCTACCGTCTGTGGAGTTTTCTGATCTGGAGGTTCACAGGGAAAATTTTGCCACAGAACAGTTAAAAGACCCCGCCCTAATAAAGGCACGGGAAAACGTAGTGGAAATAGATGGCGAGTTAGTGAACCCAGATAATACCTGCACTTACCCATACTTCAGCGTAGAGAAGGACCTACTGTATCGGGTGGCAAAAAGGGCAGAAGAAACCGTTGAGCAGCTTGTGGTGCCCAAACCTTACAGGAAGTTGGTGTTGGAGTTGGCCCATGGGCACATTCTTGGAGGTCATCTGGGGACAGAGAAAACCCGAGAGAGGGTATTACAGAGATTCTATTGGCCGGGGGTGATGAAGGACATAGAAAATTATTGTTCCTCCTGCCCTGTGTGTCAGAGGTCGGCCCCGATGCCACATTTCCGTAGCCCGCTGGTCCCTCTACCCATCATTGAGGTCCCGTTTGAGAGGATCGCCATGGATTTGGTAGGTCCTATAATCAAGTCCGCTAGGGGGCACCAGTACATATTAGTTATAATGGACTATGCCACCCGTTATCCAGAAGCGATCCCTCTCCGAAATACCTCGGCCAAAACCATAGCCAAAGAGCTATCTCTTGTGTTTAGCCGGGTGGGTATTTGTAAAGAACTGCTTACGGACCAAGGTACACCCTTTATGTCCCGGGTTATGAAGGAGCTGTGTAAATTGTTCAAAGTGACGCAATTACGTACATCTGTGTATCACCCCCAAACCGATGGGCTGGTTGAAAGGTTCAACAAAACCCTAAAACAAATGTTGAAGAAAGTGGTGGATAGAGATGGAAAGGATTGGGACTGTCTACTTCCTTATCTGATGTTTGCTATTAGGGAGGTGCCCCAATCCTCTACGGGATTCTCCCCCTTTGAGTTACTGTATGGGAGACACCCAAGAGGGCTGTTGGATATTGCCAAGGAAACTTGGGAAAGTGAGAGTTCTCCCCACAGGAGTGTGATTGAGCATGTCGCCCTGATGCAAGACCGAATTGCACAGGTAATGCCCATCGTGAAGGAACATTTGGCCCAAGCGCAGTTAGCACAGCAGAGAGTGTACAACCGTGGAGCCAAGACCCGTACCTTTCCCCGGGGGATAGGATACTGGTACTTGTCCCTACGGTTGAAAGTTAATTCCTTGCCAAATGGCAAGGCCCCTACGAGATAATGGAAAAAGTGAGCGAAGTGAATTACAAGGTCAGACAACCAGGAAGGCGAAAGCCCGAACAGATCTATCACGTTAATCTGTTGAAAGCCTGGAGGGATAGAGAGTCCCTAGTCGCAGACACTTGGTCACCAGCTCAAACTGGTTGCGTGATTCCTGAGGTTGGAATAGCAGCCACCTTGTCACAACCCCAACAACAGGAGGTTAAGGAGTTTGTGCTTCGCAACAAGGAGGTATTCTCTGAGCTGCCGGGACAAACATCTGGGGTAGAGCATGACATCATTACCCCGCCCGGTGAAAGGGTGAAGTTAAAACCCTATCGGATCCCAGAGGCCCGACGGGAGGCAATACGGGAGGAAGTACAGAAAATGCTGAACTTAGGGGTGATAGAGGAGTCCCAAAGTGATTGGTCTAGTCCCATTGTGTTGGTGCCTAAACCGGATGGGAGCTGGCGATTTTGTAACGATTTTCGTCAGTTGAACAAAGTTACAAAATTTGACACCTACCCCATGCCACGTATAGATGAGTTGATCGACCGGCTGGGAACAGCCCGATACATGACGACTCTTGACCTCACATAAGGGTATTGGCAAATCCCCCTGGCCAAGTCGGCCAAAGAGAAAACCGCATTTGTAACCCCAGACGGGGCGTTCCAATACAAAAGAATGCCGTTCGGGTTACAGAATGCGCCGGCCACATTCCAGCGGAAAATGGACCCCCGAGGCTGAGGCAGCATTCCAATTCTTGAAACAAGCCTTATGTAGCCAGCCAGTGTTGTACTCACCCGACTTCTCTAAAGACTTTGTCGTACAAAGTGATGCGTCAGATGTGGGGTTAGGAGCAGTATTGTCCCAGGTCTGGAACGGGGAAGAGCACCCAGTCATTTACCTCAGCAGGAAGTTGAAGTCCCATGAGGTAAATTACGCCACCGTTGAAAAGGAGTGTTTAGCGGTGAAGTGGGCTCTAGATTCCCTTCGGTACTACCTGCTAGGTAGGCACTTTGACATGGTTACGGATCACGCTCCGTTAAAGTGGATGGCTCAAAACAAGGAAACAAATAGAAGAGTGAATAGGTGGTTCCTGGCCCTCCAGGAATTCAACTTCACAGTAAAGCATCGCCCTGGCATTCAAATGGGGAATGTGGATGCTTTGTCTCGAGTACATGAATGCCTGATTGCTGGTGTTCCAACCCCGAGGTTAAAACAAGAGGGGGGGTATGTGACAGCAGGAAGGTAAAGTCACCTGGTTGCATCCAGGGGGGTAGATATATTTCGCCCAGATTCAGGCTTTACGCCGACTTATACAACTAGGTGGAGAGTTGTATAAGCCCAGCTAAGGCTAGTGGGCTCATGGATGACTCATACCTCTAGGGAGAGTGCTGGGCGTCGTGCAGACAGGGAGTTGATGAGACCAGCTGAAGCTTGTCAGCTCATTTAGGCCTCTATAAGAACTCCCAGCTTCATTAGATGTTAGCTCATGCCTGGACCCAGACCTGTGTGGACTGTCTAGGGAGAGTGAACCCCTGTGCGGTGAGACAAAGCCTGTGTGGCTATTTGCTTGGACATTTAAAACCAGGGACTTAGGGACTAGGACAGCACTAGGCTGATCCCAGTTGTTAGTTAGGAAACCTGTATGTTTAGTCAGAGGTCAAGTTGACCAGGATTTATTTTGTTTATGTTTCTTTTGCTTTGCTGTGTTTTGTCACTGTAAATAGAAAATAAACCGCACCTTTTTGATTTTGAAAACCACAACCTCCGTTTGCTGGGCCTGTTTTTGTGTGGGTAGCCCATCTCGGGGGTCACACACACCCGCTGCCGAGCTAACCCCCTCACAATATATATATTGTATATATACTGGTTATACTGCAGCTAGCTGAATCGCCTGCCTGCCTGCCTGTAGTATTATTAGGAAGGAAACAACAGGAATTGTCTGCAGTGAGCTTTAGCTGCAAACTGTGCCCAGTATACAGTACACTAATATACTGCAGCTAGCTGAATCACTGCCTGACTGTGGTATTAGTAGGAATAGAACACCAACAATTGTCTGCAGTTAGCTTAAGTTGCACACTGTGCACAGGATACAGTACACTGACTGAAAATACTGCAGCAGCTATTATTAGGAAGAGAACACCAGAAATTGTCTGCAGTTAGCTTTAGTTGCACACTGTGCACAGGATACAGTACACTGACTGAAAATACTGCAGCTGCCTGCCTGTAAGTATATTAGGAAGAGAACACCAGAAATTGTCTGCAGTTAGCTTTAGTTGCACACTGTGCACAGGATACAGTACACTGACTGAAAATACTGCAGCTGCCTGCCTGTGGTATTACTAGTAAGAGAACATGAGCAATTGTCTGCAGTTAGCTTTAGTTGCACACTGTGCACAGGATACAGTACACTGACTGAAAATACTGCAGCTGCCTGCCTGTAAGTATATTAGGAAGATAACAACAGAAATTGTCTGCAGTTAGCTTTAGTTGCACACTGTGCACAGGATACAGTACACTGACTGAAAATACTGCAGCTGCCTGCCTGTGGTATTACTAGGAAGAGAACACCAGCAATTGTCTGCAGTTAGCTTTAGTTGCACACTGTGCACAGGATACAGTACACTGACTGAAAATACTGCAGCTGCCTGCCTGTAAGTACATTAGGAAGAGAATAGCAGGAACAGATCTAGCTAAACTGAATACAGTGTGTATATATATATATATATATATATATATATATATATATATATATATATATACACACACACATACATACATACATACATACATACATACACACATACACACACACACACATACACACATATATATACCGTATTTTTTGGACTATAAGATGCACTTTTTTCCCCGAGAAACATGGGGAAAAAAGGCCCTGCGTCTTATGGTGTGAATAGATGACAGGCACCGCCCCCCGCCGCCAACGCTGGCACCGCCCCGCGCCACTGCAGGCATCACTGACACTGTCTCTCTCTCCATCTCCCAGCACGCCGGAACACACTACACAAGGCCGACTTCCAGGCAGCCTTATATAGTGTGGGGCGTATACTAAATCCCTTGAGGCATAATTGGCCAAAGCCACCCTGCCTTATGGCTCTCCGTTCTTACTGCGCTGTGATTGGCCAAAGCATGTGGGTCATAGTGCATGCTTGGCCAATCATCAGCCAGCAATGCACTGCAATGCCGCAATGAATTATGGGCCGTGACGCGTCACTCGAATTTGGTGCGAACGGCCCATAATGTTCGTAATTCGAGATGTCCAGCGCAGTGAGGAACAGCATCCTGTCTCCACCGGAGCCCCCCCGGGAATAACGTTGCGGCAGCCTGACAGGTCTCATATGTAGCTAAGCCTGGGTTTCCCCTTGCGTCAGAGGGTGGCCCCGTCCTCAGCTACATACGAGACCTGTCAGGCTGCCGCAACGTTATTCCCGGGTGTCTCTGGTGGAGACAGGATGCTGTTCCTCGCTGTGCTGGACATCTCATCGCTGGAGCCTGGACCTGGAGAGGAGATCATCCATCGCAGGATACCGACAGCGTTGGAGTGGAGACCGAGAGTGGATTACCACCGCTGGAATCTTTTTCTTTAATTTTTATTAATTTTTATTTTTAAATATAAAAAATCTTGGAATACACCCTACAGGAGTAGTATAAAACAGATTTGAACAATGACCAATTCGCTCCAAGGGCGGGATACCTCCCCATTAGCAATTATATACTCTATTCAAAAAATGAGGGACAAAGAAATGTCCACAGAAAGCAATTAAGGGGTGGGTCAACATTGGTATATTTGTACAAAAGATAAGGCTTTATTAATGAATTACAAAAACTAATGAAAAAAGTCCAACCAATTTGGTACAATGACCGTACTGGTGAACCTCGTTCCTACAAAGTGCACAGTGACTAATAAATAATTACTGCAGTAATAGACAACGTTGTCGTTAAAACCACACTGAACCCAAATACCCCGCTACCCCCACCATGGAAGTCCTTATATCCAGGATGTGGACAAAAGATGGTGCTACAATTTATCCTGCTCCTTTTAGGAGAACCCCAGTATTGAATCCACCCTTGGATTATATAATTAGTCCTTAGGACGAATCCTTTTGTCCATTTGAAAAGGATTATACTGGTATGACAGCAACGGGTGGTGTGGTCCTGTATTCGGGTAATTATGCCGCGATTAATGCCATTCAGTGTGTCTGCTGTAGAGGGGATCGTGTAGTATGGCTGTGAAGCCGCTTTACTGAGTTTCCACCGCTTGCAGAAATGGGTGGGGGAAAGGGAATGGTTTGGGAGTTCATAGCATCCCTGCCTGTAGTTAGGCTGGAGAAAAATTTCTATTGTTCTACTCAGCAAATCACAGGTTCCAACAGAAATAGATGGTGTTGATTCATTGCCCTATCACAATGAAGGCAGCAATATCAATTCTACACTGATTGATATTAGCAGTGTATGTCTGTGTAGAGGGCTGAATATTGATCGTGGTGGGCAGTATAAGAGTACAAGATGTTCAACACAGAACAAATTTCAGTCTTTGAATGATCGCCAAAGTGACACACTATAGGGAAGTGGCATATACATAAAGTTCTCCCTGAACGGGCTCTTACCCCTCCTGTATTCGGCTAATTATGCCACAATTAATGCCATTCAGTGTGTCTTCCGTAGAGGCGATCGTGTAGTATGGCTGTGAAGCAGCTTTACTGAGTTTGGACTGCTTGCAAAGACTGAACCCAGGGATTGTTTGTTTCCTCCATGTGGTTATCACTCAGGACTTCCTGGTTCAGGCGTCTGTAGTACTGCAGAGAGCACAGCTACGGTGGCTGGGATGAACCGCTCAGGAATGCTGAAGTAGGCTTATCCAGAGTGTATTCATGAAAAATCAGCTTCCATTCATGGACGAGGAGCCATAGTGGGGTGCGGGCAGAGGGGTGCAGCGCCAGAAACGTTGACGCGTTTCATGCACTAGACTGTGCACTTCGTCTGGATGTATCAACAAGGCACATATCAGGCTTGTTGTACATTAAGGCTGGGTTCACACTTGAGAACGCAGCAGCTCACAGCATGAGTCCAGTGCATCTCCATTCACCGTTTAAGGTCTGATTTTAGCCCAAATTTTGATGGTAAATTGTAACAAATATTTTTTTGCTGTATTATTTCTTATTTTTCTTTATTATTATCAGTAGTAAATCTGGTAACAAAATAGTAAAAGAAAAAAAAAACATGTAGCTGTATATCTATTGCTATTACCATAATATACAACCGCAGAATAACCCCTGCTCCATAAAATTGCAGTGATATATGTGCATGTTTTGTCATTTGTACCCATAGTGGTGCCCAGAAACAATAGTGCACATTTTTATTTTTTTATGCTACCTAAAGCACATGTGGGTACCAAAATAAAAATAATGTTTTTTTTTTTAATCCTACCTAAAATGCCCTGACCTTTGACCCAAGCCTTTGACCCTTTATCCTAACTCTAACTCTCAGGCCTCGTACACACGGCCGAGATTCTCGTTGAAAAAAACATGTCGTTTTTTTCGATGAGATTCTTGGACAAGAAACTTGTCCCGGCCGAGTGTACACACGCTCGTTTCAAAGAACCCGCGGTTCTTTGAAAGGAGTGTACGCGGTGACGTCATCGACTACGTCGAGCATGCGCTCGTCACATTCGATGCCGTCGCCGCCATCTTGGTATACCCTACGTATGCCTAGGAAGCTACCGCGCATGCGTCGAATTCATTTCGAACATGCGCGGGCTTCCAGGCGGACAGGTAAGTGTACACACACTCACTTTTCTCGTCGAGAAACATGCCGAGGAGAATCTCGACGAGAAAATAGAGAGCAGGTTCTCTATTTTCTCGTCGAGGTTTCTTGTCGGTTTTCTCGACGAGAAACCCGCTAGCAGCGTACACACGACCGATTTTCTCGGCAAGACCTCTCTGCCAGCAAGTTTCTTGCTGGTTCTTGCCGAGAAAATCGGTCGTGTGTACGAGGCCTGACACTGACCTAGATCAAACTCTAGTTTAGCTATTTTATCTTTTATTATTATTTTTATTTTTATTTTTTTTTCCTTAAACTTTTCTTTCAAAGAGAAAAAATACAAAAACAATACAATATACCTTTTTCCATTCAGGAGGGAAACAAAACAGGAGTGGACTGATCATCACCATGATAACAAATCAGAGGCTATCACAGTAAAATCAGGTTATCAGGAACTGGGCCTCCTGGTTTCTAAAGGTTGGTACTAAATCCAAGTCTCGGTTCTAGGAATAAACTGTGCAGAGCACTCTCAGTTCAAACACATCAGCGCATATACTGTACTGTGCAAATGTTTTAGTCAGGTGTCAAGAAATGCTGTTCAACAAGAATGCTTTCAAAAATATGTATTTTAATTGTTTGTTTTTATCAGTTTATGAAATGCTAAGTGATCGAACAGAAGAAAAATCAAAATCCAATCAATATTTGCTGTGACTACCCTTTGGCTTCAAACCAGCATAAATTCTTAAAGTGATAAAATAAATACAGCGCTCAAATCAAATGACAAATTATATGCAAATAATAAAGTTATACTAAAATAGTCAACATGCATAGATAGAAAATGTGTGTATCCACTGAAAAGACTTCCTCCCCCACGCAATGTGTTTCCACCCAAATCTGTGATTGTATCTCTTAACCAAATATCAGAAATTTGCACTTACCAAAAACAAATGCTGCCAGACTATAAGGCCTCATGCCCATGGACTTTTAAAAAAATGGGCTGTAAAGCTAGTACAGACGCCAGGAAAAAAGCAGCGTTTTTAACGCGATTTTTTCCGCGTTTTGCATTCAATTCAATGCATGTTTCCCCACGCTAGCTTTCAGATGCCTTTTTCTTTCTCTATTCAAAATCAATGGTTCCCTATTGAAGCCCATTGATTTGAATAGAGATCGCACCAGAAATCGGATCAAGATGATTCGACTTGCGGGGCGACTCGTGTGCAGAGAATCTTGAATGGGAATCCCGCAAAAATAAAAATTAGTGTGATGTTCCCCCCAGGACAATACCAGACCCTTCAGTCTGGTATGGATCTTGAGGGGAACCCCCCACACAAATAAAATGGCATGGGTGTTCCCCCAGGATCCATACCAGACCCTTATCCGAGCACGCAGCCCGGCAGGTCAGGAAAGGGGGGCAAGCGAGCGCCCCCCCCTCCTATACCATACCAAGCCACATGCCCTCAACATGGGGGGGTGGTGCTTTGGGGCAGGGGGGGCACTGCGCCCCCCCCCATCCCAAAGCATCTTGTCCCTATGTTGATGAGGACAAGGGCCTCTTCCCGACAACCCTGGCCGTTGGTTGTCGGGGTCTGCGGGAGAGGGGCTTATCAGAATCTGGGTGCCCCCTTTAATAAGGGGGCCCCCAGATCCAAGCCCCCCACCCTATGTGAATGAGTATGGGGTACATTGTACCCCTTCCCATTCACCTGGGGAAAAAAAAGTGTCAAAAAAAACCCCCACACTAGACAGGTTTTTAAAGTAATTTATTAGGCAGCTCCGGGGGTCTTCTTCCAACTTTGGGGGTCTCTTCCGAGTTCGGGGTCTCTTTCGACCTCTCCGCTCTCTTCTCCCGCTCTCCGGTTCTTCTCCCGCTCTCCGGTTCTTCTGCCGGGCTCCTCCGCTATCTTTTGCCGCTCTTTTGCTAGCGTTGGCCCGGTCTTCTTCGCCGTCTTCTTCGCTCTTCTCTTCTTAGATTTTGACACAATGCTCTCCCCTGCTGTAATGCAGGTTCACAATGACTTATATAGGCAATGGGCGTGGTCACCGGGTGATGTCACCCGGTAACCCCTCCCCTTATGGCTTCACAGTCCCATCATGCCCCGGGACTGTACCCCATACTCATTCACATAGGATAGGGGGCCGGGATCTGGAGGCCTCCTTATTAAAGGGGCTCCCAGATTTTGATAAGCCCCTCTCCCGCAGACCCCGACAACCAACGCCAGGGTTGTCGGGAAGAGGCCCTTGTCCTCATCAAAATGGGGACAAGGTGCTTTGGGGTGGGTGGGAGCAGTGCCCCCCCCTGCCCCAAAGCACCAACCCCCCATGTTGAGGGCATGTGGCTTGGTATGGTCTAGGAGGGGGGGGGGGGGCGCTCGCTCGCCCCCCTTTCTTGACCTGCCGGGCTGCATGCTTGGATAAGGGTCTGGTATGGATCCTGGGGGAGCCCCCACACCATTTTATTTTGGTGTGGGGTTCCCCTCAAGATCCATACCAGACCGAAGGGTCTGGTATCGTCCTGGGGGGAACCTCACGCAATTTTTTTAAAAATTTTCGTGGGGTTCCCCTTCAAGATTCTCCACACACGAGTCGTCCCGCAAGTCGGATCATCTTGATCCGACTTCTGGTGCAACCTCTATTCAAATCAATGGGCTCCCATAGGGAACTATTGATTTGGAATAGAGAGAGAAATGCCGGACGAGGCTTAACACAGCGTTAAGCCTCGTTAAATCACATTTTAACACTCTTTGCCGGCGTCTGACGTCTTTACAGCTCTAACACTGGAGCTTCAGAACGCACTGGTCCTGTTTTGTTTTTTTTGCAGCTTAAAAACGGCGATGCCATTTACAGCTCAAAAACGTCATGGTGGGCATAAGGCCATAGGCGAACATGGAGAGCCGTTTTTAAGCTGCAAAAAACTCTCATAAAAGTGGCTGTAAAAACGTCCGTGGGCATGAGACCTAAGTAGCAAAAGTGCGTTTAATTTTAGCAGGCAACCCTGGTTTGTAATATTCTCCTTATTTTTTTTCCTCAATTTTTTTATCTATGCATGTGGACTGATTTGGTGTCATTTTATTATTTGCTCATAATTTGTTTTGAGAGCTGCTTTTATGTTATCACTTTGAGATTATGGGTGTATATGTATAAAAACTTATACACCTATATTGCAAGCTGCTCACATTCCAAATAGTGCCAACATCTATAGTCTTTTTTACAAAGTATCAATTCTTACACTTGCATGCTTTGCTATACATTTGATCTATGTCAGGGGATTTTGTAGGATTAGAGTCAGGTGTAAGATTAACCCACTATACCAAGAAGGTGCTAATGATGATCAATATCATACCGTATGTAGGATGAAACACAGTCATTAACTTAAATAGAAAGAGCTGTGTAGGAGGCTTAAAACTGGGTGAGGAAAAACCGAACTCATAAGATGAGATTGTGGAAGACAGTTTTATGCCACGAGTTCATACACCATGGCAAGACTGAGCACAGTATAAAAGTTTATTTAAGACACAAAGTTTTGCACTTACAGATAGAGTAGTTTATCAAGGCAAACAAAAATATCCAGGAACAAGCTGTCACACTGTTTGATTGGTCTGTGCGTGCTGATGTCACACCACTAGCTCTGCCCAATGGGTTTCCCCTTAGAAGGTGACATCTGGCATTGGAGGCTACAAGCCTGTCATCAACAAGCCTTATATAGCAGAACATTGTGGTACCAGAAGCCGCACACTGCTGAAGGAAGTTTGCCCTATCTTGGAATGGGCTTAAACATATCTATCGGATTTGAGGGTCGTGTATGTCCCAGCGGCACAGAACCTGTTGGCTGACTGTGTAAGCAGGGAATTCCTGTCGAACAACGAATGGTTTCTGAGCCATCAAGCATTTACTCTCCTGACTGAAACTTGGGGAATGCCGGATATCGATCTGGCAGCGACACCAGCGAATGCCAAGTGTCAGATATTCAGCCGAGGGAACAGTCTGCCTTCTCTATCCATGGAACTTCCAACTAGGATACATATTTCCACCGACGCCACTAATTGCGAGATTCCTCTCCAGGCTCAGGAGGTCATCAGCCACAGTGATAGCAGTAATTCCTTTATGGCCGAGGAGAACTTGGTTCACGACCTTGATGCAACTCAGTCTAGAAGACCCATTACCTCTTCCTTTGACTCGGGACTTACTTTACGGGCTTAAGGTCAATTCCTTCATCCGGAGAAACTATACTTGATGGCATGGAGGTTGAAAGGAATAGGCTTCTAGAGCAAGGTTGCTCTCAGGAGGTAGTATCAACGCTACCTCAAGCTAGGAAGTGTACCACTAACACCACCTATGGGAGGATATGGGAAAGATTTGCATCTATGGCGCAGCACAAACTGGGATCCAATATCACCAGAAGCTCCAGAAACATTAGAATTTCTCCAAGCAGGTCTGGGTAAAGGTCTAAGGTCAAGTACCCTCAAGGTACAAATTTCAGCCTTATCTGCAAAGACAGGCACCAGATGGGCATTATACCCTCTAGTCGTTCAGTTCATGAAAGCATCTCTAAAAATCAGACCTCAAAGAAGGCCAACATTTCCAGCATAGGATCTCTCAGTAGTGATGAATGCACTTTCAAGTTCCCCTTTTCATCCGACCAATTCTATCTCATTGTGGAACTTAACACCAAAGCTAACCTTCCTCATCGCCATTACCTCAGCTAAAAGAGTTTCAGAGATGCAAGCATTGATGATAACTAGAGTTGAGCAGACACCTAGATGTTCGAGTTCGACGGGTTCGGCCGAACTTCGGAAAAAAGTTTGAGTTCGGACCGAACTTGACCCCGAACCCGGTCCCCATTGAAGTCAATGGGGACCCGAACTTCTGAGGACTAAAAAGGCTCTAAAAAAGTAAGGGAAGGGGATAGAGGGCTGCAAATGGAAGCAAAATGTTGTTAAGAGCATGGGAACTGCTCTGCAAACAAATGTGGATAGGGAAATAACTTACTTTCTGTAAAAAAATATTCAATTGAATGGATAAGCTAGTGGGAAAATAAAATACTTTGAAATAAAAATGTAGTGGGGTGCTAAATTTAAGGGAAGGAACCAGAGGCACTGTCAGCAACCCAATCTACTATCGCCTGTACTTGTCCTGGCCTCAACATTCGTACAGCATCATTAGGCGCGACAAAATACCACCGCAGGCTCGGTCGCCTACTCACACCTGAGGAAGGTGTTTCACTTGTGCGTGTAGCTGGCACAGATCGACCACGTCCTCTCCCTGCAACAGGAGCTCCACCAGCAGCACCACGACCGGGGCCACCACGTCCCTTTGACGTTCTCCTCATATTTTCCAAATTTAGGATCTTGCCCTAAATGGGTGTTTTTGGAAGAGCACAACACACCGACAGTACGTAAACGCTGTATCTCACAGCTACAGAACTGCAGAAAATGCTATTAAAAAAAAAAGGTTTTGTCCTACAATTATTTTTTTAGGATAGCACAGTAGAATAAAAATATATAAATTGTTTATTTCACACACCTCCAGATATGCAGAAAACACTGCAAAATATTTTTTGTGGCCCTATATGGGTGTTTGTGGAAGAGCACAACACACCCACAGTATGTAAACGCTGTATCTCACAGCTACAGAACTGCAGAAAATGCTATTCAAAAAAAATGTTTTTGTCCTACAATTATTTATTTAGGATAGCACAGCAGAAGAAAAAATATATAAATTGTTTATTTCACACACCTCCAGATATGCAGAAAACACTGCAAAATATTTTTTGTGGCCCTAAATGGGTGTTTTTGGAAGAGCACAACACATCCACAGTTTGTAAACGCTGTATCTCACAGCTACAGAACTGCAGAAAATGCTATTCAAAAAAAATGTTTTTGTCCTACAATTATTTATTTAGGATAGCACAGTAGAAGAAAAAATATATCAATTGTTTATTTCACACACCTCCAGATATGCAGAAAACACTGCAAAATATTTTTTGTGGCCCTAAATGGGTGTTTTTGGAAGAGCACAACACATCCACAGTATGTAAACGCTGTATCTCACACCTACAGCAATACAGAAAATGCTATTAAAAAAAAAAAACATTTTGCCCTAAAAAAAATTTTTTTGGAATAGCACAATACAAGAAAAATATATAAATTGTATATCACACACTTGCATATATGCAGAAAACACTGCAAATTTGTTTTTGTTTCGCTTTTGCCCTAAATGGGTCTTTTTGCAAGAGCACAATACACCCACAGTACGGAAACGGTGTATCTCACACCTACACCAATACAGAAAATGCTATAAAAAAACGTCTTTGCCCTAAAAAAAAAATTTTGGAATAGCACAATACAAGAAAAATATATAAATTGTAATTCTCACACTTGCATATATGCAGAAAACACTGCAATTTTTTATTTTTTGCCCTAAATGGGTCTTTTTGCAAGAGCACAATATACCCACAGTATGTAAAGGGTGTATCTCTCAACGTAACATATGCAGTGCTGGTGCACTGAGCTTGCAGATAAAAGTTACAATTTCTCTGACACTGGGCTCATGGCAGTGTAAGAAGACTGTGCACTGCAACACAAAACAGGTAAACCTATGCAGATCGCTGAGTTATTAGATCTCTGAATCTGGACTCCTATATAAATCTCTCTCCTTGAAAGCACCAACAGGAACCTTGCCCTAAACTGTCTCTCTATCTTTTCTCTCAGATTGCAGAATCAGGACTAACTCATAGTATTTCAATCTCTCCCTAATAAGCAACAGTAGCCAGGATCCTCTCCCTATCCTGTCTAAAGCAGAGTGACGTGCTGTGTGCCTCTAGCTTATATAGAAGCTGGGTCACATGTTGCACTGGCCAATCACAGCCATGCCATTAGTAGGCATGTCTATGATGGCTTCTAAGGGCACACCAGTTAAACAAAAGGTGATTGGCTGCCCCTGAAGCTTTTCTAAATGCGCCATTACATCGCCGAACACCGGACCCGAACCCGAACATACACGCAATTGTTCGGGTTCGGATCCGGTAACCAAAAACTCAAATGTTCGGTACGGACCCAAACTTTACAATTCGGGTTCGCTCAACCCTAATGATAACTGAACCCTATATGTTTTTTTATTAAGACCTTCAGACCATTTTATTCCAAAAGTGGCAATGGCAACCCAACACAACCAGGACATCAGTCTCCTGACTTTTACCAATGATCAAGGTGAACCACATGCCTTGGATGTAAAATATGTTATTAGCTCTTATCTGGTGGCTACAGCCTCCTTTAGAAAGTCAGACAACCTTTTGGTGATTCCTCATGGGAACAGAAAAGGACAGACGGCAACACCACACACTATTGCATCGTGGCTAGTCAAGTCTATCAGAAAAGCTTACGCCATTTTAAAACTTCCGCAACCCGAGGGCAGTGGCAACATCATGGGCAGCGTATTGCAAGGTTTCGCCAGAGACGATATGCAGGGCAGCTACCTGGTCATCCAGACATACATTCATTTCCCACTATAGGGTGGATTTTGCTCAATTAACAACGGTGGAGTTCGAAAGAACCGTTTTTTCTAGCCAATTCTTTCAGCTACATGTTAAATAAATACTACTTTTTTGCCCCCACCCGACTGGTGAGTTATTTCCCAGTGTGTGCTGCCATGATGCGTCAGTAAAACGGAAAATTGTATACTCACCTTTCTGCAATTTTCCTTTCCTGACGCATCATCATGGCAGCACACAGCATCTCGCCCTTTTTTATTAGTTGATAGTTACAGAGAATGAAGTGGTGTGTTTCTCTTTCAAATTTATATCTAACCAATCCTGTCAGGTTGTGGACGCGGAGTCACAACCCAGAGTGTGCTGCCATGAAGATGCGTCAGGAAAGGAAAATTATGGAAAGGTGAGTATACAATTTTCAATTTTCTTGACAGCAGTTACTGAGAAAAGTTTTATGTGTAAAGTACAATATATGTGCTTCTTGTTCTTGTGTGAAGGATAACCGCAGTTCCCTAACCCATTTCTGTACAAATGGCAGCAACTGTGAATCATCCCTACATAAAAGCATTGCTAAAGTGCATCATGACATAGCATGTCAATTCATACTCCCAGCCCCCTTTTTTTTTACTCCAACCTTATTGTTCTTGGGTGTGTGTTTGAGAGTATGGTATGAAAGTCCAGGTATTGTCATAATACAGTGAACGTATCCCATGAAGAAGTTTTATTTACACTTGCACTTGTACACTTGTATCAAAGTAGACCCAGGAATCACACACCAGCTCATATTTAGTGAAAGCATTGCTCATTCTTTTTTTTTTAATTAATACTTAATTGGTTTAAATACCATTTTATAAGCTTTGAGGTAAACTTTAAAGGCATATAGCCAATGAAAAAATATTTAGTAATTGTTATTCAATGCTATAAACTTGCCAAAACTTCTTTTAATAGGATAATTTTTTGGTGCAAAACAGCTGATGTCATGGTTTTTCTAACACTAGAAACCGCCTTGATCAAAATGACTCCGCTTATGCCATAAGTGAGAGACAAATGTGGAGTGACTTTTTTCATGTACACATGTACAGTATTTGCTATTCACATTCTTAAAACCCGTGTGCTTTGTATAACCAAGTGTGCTTTCTGTAGTGTGCAATGTGATTTAAGTAGAGATGAGCCAAACACCCCTCCCCAGTTCGGTTTGCACTAGAACATGCGAACTGACAAAATATTCCTGCGAACAAGCAAACCCCTTCAAAGTCTATAGGACACAAACGTGAAAAATTGAAATAGTTAATTTCACAGGCTTATATGCAAGTTATTGCCATAAAAAGTGTCTGAGGACCTGGGTTCTGCCCCAGGGGACATGTATCAAAAAAAAAAAGTTTTTAAAACGTCAGTTTTTTCAGGAGCCGTGATTTTAATAGCTCTTAAAATGAAACAATAAAAATTAACAATTCCTTTAAATATTGTGCCTGTGGGGTCCCCTTAGTCTGCCTGCAAAGAAGAGCCTCTTTGTGTAATATTTATAACAGTACTGCAGCAAAATTACATTTCTAAAGAAAAAAATGTCATTCAAAATTGCTTGCGGCTGTAATGTATTGTCGGATCCTGGCAGTATACATAAAAAATCATTGAAAAAAAATGGCATTGGGTTCCCCCCCAGTCCATTATCAGGCCCTTCAGGTCTGGTATGGATTATAAGGGGAACTCCATTGCAAGATTTAAAAAAATGGCATACCACGCCCTTCAGAAGAAGGGGGAGGAGAGAGCACCCTCTCCTGAACCTTACCAAGCCACATTCCCTCAACATGGGGAGGGTGCTTTGGGGTCACCTCCAAAGCACCTTGTCCCCATCTTGATGGGGACAAGGGCCTCATCCCCACAACCCTTGTCTGGTGGTTGTGGGGCTCTGCGGGCGGGGGCTTAACAAGAGGGCCCCAGATCCCGCCCCCTTATGTGAATGGGTAGGGGTACATTGTACCCCTACCCATTCACCAAAAAAGAGTAAAAAAAGTAAAAATTACAAGACAGTTTTTGACAATTCCGATAGTCCGAAAAAAAAGAAGAAGGAAAAACTCCACCTCCATGGGAGGCGTCCTGCCGACTGTAGCCTTTTCACTGTGACAGCTGTTATATAGCCAAAGGTGAGGCCACCCGGTTACGTAACCGCGTGACCCCATCTCTTCTGATGTCATGTGAAGTCAGAGTGGGTGGGGTCACCCATTTACTTTTACTTTACTTTTTTCAAAAATATTTTAGGTGAATGGGTAGGGGTACAATGTACCCCATACCCATTCACATAGGGGGGAGGATGTGGGGGCTTCCAGATTCCGATAAGCCCCCTGCCCGCAGACCCCCACAACCACCAGGCAAAGGCTGTGGAGATGAAGCCCTTGTCCCCATCAACATGGGGATAAGGTGCTTTGGGGGGACCCCAAAGCATGATCCCCATGTTGAGAGCATGTGGCCTGGTACAGTTCAGAAGGGAGGGGCGCTCTCTAGTCCCCCCTTTTCCTGCGGCCTGCCAGGTTGCATGCTCGGATAAGGATCTGGTATGGATTTTAGTGGGGGGCACCCCACACCATTTTTTTCAAAATATTTGGTCTGGGGTTCCCCTTAAAATCTATACCAGACCTGTAGGGCCTGGTATGGATTTTGGGGGGACCCCATGCCAATTAAAAAAAAATTGACGCAGGGTTCCCCTTAACCACTTCAATATAGAGTATAGCCAGAATACATAGACTACACTCAATACACAGTTAGATATATATATATATATATATATATATATATATATATATCTATCAAATACACTGCCACTAACTAACCTGCCTGCCTAATCTAGCTCAAACTATCTCCGTCCACACACTATACACGGCCCCTATGTAAGCAGCCTCATATAGTGTGGGATGTGGACTTAGTCTCCCTGAGCCATGATTGGCCAATTATAGCTCTATCAGCAGAGCGCACTGTGATTGGCCAAAGCATGCAGGTCAGGTGCATGCTTTGCCCAATCATTATACAGCAATGCACTACGATTTTGCAATGCATTATGGGGCGTTCTGCAGTGCTCACATTTCCCATAAACGCCCCAAATGTTCGGTTTGTTTTAGAACAAATGAACACCCGATGTTAGAGTAGAACTTACGTTAGATTTGAACCGCAGGCTCATCCCTAGATGTAAGGTAAAGTTATTATCAGTTTTATCCTCAGCCCTGGTAAACTAGTATTTTTTTTAAGCATTAAAGAATAAAAATGTACTCCTCCCACTAAATGTTTAAAACACAATCTATATGGTCTGATGTATTACAAGTTGTCCCCCTCTTTATTAAAAAGTATTTTCTAACTTTAAAAATCCATGGTTTTACTTCAAAGCTTCAGAATGAATCACTTCTTTAGAGATTTATTTTGGCAATTAGATCTGGGAGGATTCTTTGCCCCTTTATAAAAAAAAAATGGATTCTCTGGGATACCACCTCTCTGGTTTAGAACTTTTTTTTACCCCCTATTCTTAACATATATGTAATTGTCGTTCTCTTGCTATTAGTGATACATTTAGAACTCCATAGCACATATTTGCAAGTGGTGATGCACTATAACAGACATGCAGAATGTAGGATCAGATAAGATGTCATGAACCAACCCTGGAAATCGCTGTCATAGTGACAGCTGGTTTGATTTAGCAAGTTTACAATTCAAACAAATCAAATATTGAACATGATGCATTAGGATTAAGTTTCCATTTTTTCTTCCTTTTCTCGTATTTCATCATCATTATCATTCTAAATTGCAATGAAATAAACATACAGCACCTCTATAAATTATGAAACTAATGTACTTTAGGATAAATCAAAAGTTGAGTTTCAAATAAAACCCCAGAGTTGTCATAAAACTGAATTTTACTTGTTATATAGTAACTGTCACTCAGTACATGTCTTTCAGAACTATGTTGCTTAGCAACTACTCCTACTGCTCAGTCAATCATATGATTACTGAAAAATGTTAGGAACTGCTTTGTGTATGTATTAATTGTGATTGGCTATGAGACATGATTATTGAATTACAGTGCCTCGTAAAAGTATTCATACCCCTTGAAATTTTCCTAATTTTGTCATGATACAACCAAAAATGTGGCATTTTATTGGCATTTTATGTGATAGACCAACACAAAGTGTCACATAATTGTGAAGTGGAAAGAAAAGGATAAATGGTTTTCAATTTTTTTTTACAAATAAATCTATGAAAAGCGTGGCGTGCATTTGTATTCAGCCCCTTTTCTCTGATACCCCTGACTAAAATCTAGTGGAACCAATTGCCTTCAGAAGTCACCTAATTAGTAAATAGAGTCCACCTGTGTGTAATTCAATCTCCGTATCAATACAGCTGTTCTGTGAAGCCCTTGGAGGTTTGTTAGAGAACCTTAGTGAACAAACAGCATCATGATGGTCAAGGAATACACCAGACATATCAGGAATAAAGTTGTAGAGAAGTTTAAAGCAGGGTTAGGTTATAAAAAAATATCCCAAGCTTTGAACATCTCATGGAGCACTGTTCAATCTATCATCCAAAAATAGAAAGAGTATGGCACAACTGCAAACCTACCAAGACATGGCTGTCCACCTAATCTGACAGTGCGGGCAAAGAGAGCATTAATCAGAGAAGTAGCCAAGGGGCCCATGGTAACTCTGGAGGAGCTGCAGAGATCCACAGGACAACTATTAGTTGTGCACAAATCTGGCCTTTATGGAAAAGTGGCAAGAAGAAAGCCATTGTTGAAAGAAAGCCATAAGAAGTCCCGTTTGCAGTTTACGAGAAGCCATGTGGAGGACACAGAAAACATGTGGAAGAATGTGCTCTGGTCAGAAAAATTTGGCGCAGGGTTCCCCTTAATATTCATACCAGACCCAAAGGGCCTGATAATGAATTGGGGGGGAACCCATGCCATTTTTTTCAATAATTATAAGTAATTAAAGTAAGAAGTAATTAAATATTATAATTACTTTTATCTGTATTGCGGGACCGACAATTCATTACAGCCGCGAGTAGTTTTAAATGACTTTTTTTCCCTTTAGAAATGTCATTTTGCGCAGGGACTATTCTAAACACGAGAAAAATGTGCCACTTTACAGACATACTATAGACACCCCCCCCCCCCCCACCCCAGGTATGAAATTTAAAGGAATATTTCACTTTTATTGTTTCACTTTAAGCATTACTAAAATCACTGCTCCTGAAAAAACTGCAGTTTTTAAAACTTTTTTCAAATTTCAAATTAGCACTTTTGATTTTTCATGTTTGTGTCCCATAGACTTTGACGGTGTTCCTGTGTTCGAATTAATTTTTTACCTGTTTGCAAGTTCTGGTGCGAACCAAACCGGGGGGGGGGGGGGGTTTAGTGTACATGCAACTCCATCCCTAATTTGGAAGATAAAGATAGGAGTTTGTGGGACTTTAGATGAGGCACAAGACGTGGTATGAAAAAATCTTTCCATGTTTATTGTCATAAAAACATGACATGACACATACAGTTGATGCATAATTATTTGTTGTTATTTGCATCTATATACATGAAAATAGCATAAAAGCATTCATATATATATATATATATATATATATATATATATATATATATATATACACACACACAACTAAACCACATGAAAATCCATTGCAGTATCTGAGAATGTTAGCCATTAGCAGTAAATATGATGATCAATAAAAAAGTAAATAGGGTCGGAATAAAGATTGAACATATCAATTGAATTCATGATAGCATCCAGTGTCTCAATGCGTTTCATTGACAAATTCCACTTCCTCGGGAGCAGACGCATAGCATATCTGCAAAAGATGAAAGGTATCAATATGATCTAAGGTTTTACTCAGATGGCAAGAGAAAATTATAGATGTGGGCCTGGGGGATAAAAAACATCTCCCTTGAATAGTTACATAACGGTTACGGTTACTGTAAGTATGGCATCACTGCAGAGCCAGGGCTGACAAGAAAGTCTATCCCAGGAGCTGTGGGGATGGAGACCCCAAGGAGAGAGCAAGCGCACACATAAACCCCAAGTGAGAGAAAGAACCTCCATTTGTTGACAATGGTGATGCAAAACAGTGAATCCAAGCATACCTAAAAACCTAATAACCCCTTTTTCCTTTTTTTCACTTGGTATAAGGTTTCCTTTTGTCCATGTCCCTTATTCACATTGTTCTGTGCTCCCCTAATAGTTTACAATGGGCATTGGCTACATTTACTTAATATACCAGTATACCGACGTCTATTGACAAAGACGGATTCACAAAATGAGTCTAGGTGTACTACACGGCTTGCTACATTGGTCATCGGCTCTGGTTTCTTCCCGGGAACCACCACGACGATCATAGCTCTCTGACAGATGGTGAGACTAACAGAACCAAATGTACCGTGCTACTATTTTATTGGATGCTTTTTTCAAACATTTGTTTGTAAGTTTAATTATTAAGGGAAGGGGGTCTTTTAGATAAATAAAAGCTTTACAGTTTTACACTATGAGGCTTCCTTTTCCCTTTTTTTGCCCAAGTAGAATGAAAAAAAAAATCTCATCTGATTGGATCCTGGTGAATCAGAGGATGCAAGTGTTTGTTTTCCTTCTGGCTGATTGTTTTCTGAGGGTCGGACGGATGTTCGTTTGGCAGTGATCCCAGACACCTCACACATATACAGAGGCTTTTCATTGATCTGGAATCTGGTGAGTGCAATTCTTATAGGGAGTTTAAGCACTAGATGTGATAACGATCGAACGTATAACGCAGCTGATGAATCACTTATGAACTGCTACATGCAAACTTTTGTTTTGAACTTCGGTCCCATTTGGATTTACAGATCACTCCTTTTTTTATGCAACAATTTAAAGCTTATAGCGCTGCTGAAGTTTGAAGGACTGTTTTAATTTTAGTTTTGATTGCTTCCCTTTTTGAAATATACCAGTATTATTACACTAAATATTTTCACATTACGCATTAACTTTTTAGGTATGCTTGGAGTCACTGTTTTGCATTAGCACTGTCAACAAATGGAGATTATTTTTCTCCCTTGGGGTGTATGTATGTGCTCACTCTCTCCTTGGGTTTCCATCCCCACAGTTCGCGGGACAGACTTTCTTGGCAACCGTGGCTTTGCAGTCCCGCCATATTTACAGTAACCGTTAAGTAAGTATTCAAAGGAGATTTTTTTTGTCCCCTCGCCCACATCTATAATTTTTCTCTTGCCATCTGGGTAAAACATTAGCTTATCATGATACCTTCCATCATTTGCACATATGCTATACGTCTGCTCCTGAGGACGTGGAATTTGTCCACGAAACGCGTTGAGCCACTGAATGCTATTAAGTCTTCAATTTATAGTTTAATCTTTATTCTAAACCTATTTTCTTTTTTATCGATCATCATATTTACTACTAATTGCTTACACTTGGTTACTGGAATGTATTTTCATGTGATTTAGTTGTGTATACATATTAATACTTACATGCTATCCTCATATATATATATATATATAGATGAAATTACCAACACTCAGTTATGTATATATATATATATATATATATATATATATATACACACATATATATACACACACACACATATACATATATATATATATATATATATATATATTGTGACAGCAGGAAGGTAAAGTCACCTGGTTGCATCCAGGGGGGTAGATATATTTCTCCCAGATTCAGGCTTTATGCCGACTTATACAACTAGGGAGTTGATGAAGCCCAGCTGAGGCTAGTGGGCTCATGAATGACTCATACCTCTAGGGAGAGTGCTGGGCGTCGTGAGGCAGGGAGTTGATGAGACCAGCTGAAGCCTGTCAGTTCGTTTAAGGCCTCTATAAAAACTCCCAGATTCATTAGATGTTAGCTCATGCCTGGACCCAGACCTGTGTGGACTGTCTAGGGAGAGTGAACCCCTGTGCGGTGAGGCAAAGCCTGTGTGGCTATTTGTTTGGACTTTTACTAAACCAGGGACTTAGGGACTAGGACAGCACCAGGCTGATCCCAGTTGTTAGTTTAGGAAACCTGCATGTTTAGTCAGAGGTCAAACTGACCAGGATTTATTTTGTTTGTTTCTTTTTGGCTTTGCTGTGTTTTTGTCACTGTACATAGAGAAATAAACCGCACCTTTTGATTTTGAAAACCACAACCTCCGTCTGCTGGCCCTGTTTTTGTGTGGGGAGCCCAACCAGGGGGTCACACACACCCGCTACCGAGTTAACCCCCTCACAGTTGGTGGAGAACCAGTGGCAGTTTTTTTTAAGCCAGCATGGAGGAGATACTGAAACAGCTGGCTCTAGCAAATGCCAATCAACAGCAGACAAATGCAGGTTTGCAAAGGAGCCTTGCAGCCCAGCAGCAAGCTCATCAACAAGCCCAGCAGCAATCTGAGGCCCGCTTCATAGACCTGTTACAGAAGCAAGAGCAGAGACTACAACAAATGGAAGCAGTAATGCAGCAACGTCCGCAGACCAGTGAGGAAAGCCGTCCCACTAATACCGCGTCCTTTGGGGTGAGTCGTTTATTGACAAAAATGACTGGAGAGGATGATCCAGAGGTATTTTTGACCACATTTGAAAGGACTGCTGAAAGAGAAAAGTGGCCTGAGGAGCAGTGGGCTGGACTGGTGGCTCCTCTGTTAACTGGTGAATCGCAGAAGGCTTACTATGACCTAGAGCCTGACCAAGCAAAAGACTATGTGATGCTAAAAGCTGAAATATTGGCAAGGCTGGGTGTCACCCTGGCTGTCCGGGCTCAGCGTGTGCATAACTGGACTTTCCAGCTTGGAAAACCCCCCAGGTCTCAAATGTATGATCTCATTCACCTGAGCAGGAAGTGGCTACAGCCAGAGACTTTGTCCGCACCGGAGATTGTGGAACGTGTTGTGATGGATCGTTTCTTGAGAGCTCTTCCTACCGCCATTCAAAAGTGGGTAAGCCACGGAGACCCAGAAACGGCCGGTAAACTTGTGGATCGTGTAGAGAGATACTTGGCTACAGAGAACCTGACGGCCTCTTCCAGAGACTCTCGGACTTTCCACCCTAAGACCAGACCATCCCCAGGGGCGGATAAGAGGATTCCAAGGGGTGAGGGTGGAGAGAGTGAGAGGGTGGGAGCTCTACCCCAAGTTTGGCGAGAACAGCCTGGGAAATCAGCGGCTCAAGAGGCCGCAAGAAGGATCGTTTGCTACCGCTGCCGGCAAGCGGGACATATTGCAGCCAATTGCCCGGTTGTGGAGGAACCCATGCAGTGTGACTTTCTGACGGGCAGACGTCAGTCGCTGTGTGCGACAGTCGCATGCACTGCCATTCGAGGAACTGAGAAACATTTATGCAAAATGTGTGTTAATGGTAGAAATGTTGTGGTATTGTTGGATTCAGGTAGCCTTGTGACCCTGATAAAGGCTGAGTTAGTTAAAACAGAGGTCTCTGGGAATAGCAAGGTAGCTGTTATTTGTGTGCATGGGGACACCCGAGAGTATCCAGTGACTACAGTGTGTTTCGAGACCCCCAAAGGTACCCTCTCTCATCCAGTGGGCTTAGTATCTCAGTTACCGCATGACGCCATTGTGGGAAGGGATTTTCCGAAGTTCTGGGAACTGTGGGATGATCCTGAGCCCCCCACTGGTGCCCCTATGTACCAGGAATGTGATAGCCAGAACTCCTCTGAGAGTGGTGAGGACTCTCCAGAATTTCCCTTGTCAGTATTGGCAGGGGAGACTCAAGAAACTGGAGAGGAGCCCACCTCCTCAGACGAAAACCTACCGTCTGTGGAGTTTTCTGATCTGGAGGTTCACAGGGAAAATTTTGCCACAGAACAGTTAAAAGACCCCGCCCTAATAAAGGCACGGGAAAACGTAGTGGAAATAGATGGCGAGTTAGTGAACCCAGATAATACCTGCACTTACCCATACTTCAGCGTAGAGAAGGACCTACTGTATCGGGTGGCAAAAAGGGCAGAAGAAACCGTTGAGCAGCTGGTGGTGCCCAAACCTTACAGGAAGTTGGTGTTGGAGTTGGCCCATGGGCACATTCTTGGAGGTCATCTGGGGACAGAGAAAACCCGAGAGAGGGTATTACAGAGATTCTATTGGCCTGGGGTGATGAAGGACATAGAAAATTATTGTTCCTCCTGCCCTGTGTGTCAGAGGTCGGCCCCGATGCCACATTTCCGTAGCCCGCTGGTCCCTCTACCCATCATTGAGGTCCCGTTTGAGAGAATCGCAATGGATTTGGTAGGTCCTATAATCAAGTCCGCTAGGGGGCACCAGTACATATTGGTTATAATGGACTATGCCACCCGTTATCCAGAAGCGATCCCTCTCAGAAATACCTCGGCCAAAACCATAGCCAAAGAGCTATCTCTTGTTTTTAGCCGGGTGGGTATTTGTAAAGAACTGCTTACGGACCAAGGTACACCCTTTATGTCCCGGGTTATGAAAGAGCTGTGTAAATTGTTCAAAGTGACGCAATTGCGTACATCTGTGTATCACCCCCAAACCGATGGGCTGGTTGAAAGATTCAACAAAACCCTAAAACAAATGTTGAAGAAAGTGGTGGATAGAGATGGAAAGGATTGGGACTGTCTACTTCCTTATTTGATGTTTGCTATTAGGGAGGTGCCCCAATCCTCTACGGGATTCTCCCCCTTTGAGTTACTGTATGGGAGACACCCAAGAGGGCTGTTGGATATTGCCAAGGAAACTTGGGAAAGTGAGAGTTCTCCCCACAGGAGTGTGATTGAGCATGTCGCCCTGATGCAAGATCGAATTGCACAGGTAATGCCCATCGTGAAGGAACATTTGGCCCAAGCGCAGTTGGCACAGCAGAGAGTGTACAACCGTGGAGCAAAGACCCGTACCTTTTCCCCGGGGGATAGGATATTGGTACTTGTCCCTACGGTTGAAAGTAAATTCCTTGCCAAATGGCAAGGCCCCTACGAGATAATGGAAAAAGTGAGCGAAGTGAATTACAAGGTCAGACAACCAGGAAGGCGAAAGCCCGAACAGATATATCACGTTAATCTGTTGAAAGCCTGGAGGGATAGAGAGTCCCTAGTCGCAGAAACTTGGTCACCAGCTCAAACTGGTTGCGTGATTCCGGAGGTTGGAATAGCAGCCACCTTGTCACAACCCCAACAACAGGAGGTTAAGGAGTTTGTGCTTCGCAACAAGGAGGTGTTCTCTGAGCTGCCGGGACAAACATCTGGGGTAGAGCATGATATTATTACCCCGCCCGGTGAAAGGGTGAAGTTAAAACCCTATCGGATCCCAGAGGCCCGACGGGAGGCAATACGGGAGGAAGTACAGAAAATGCTGAACTTAGGGGTGATAGAGGAGTCCCAAAGTGATTGGTCTAGTCCCATTGTGTTGGTGCCTAAACCGGATGGGAGCTGGCGATTTTGTAACGATTTTCGTCAGTTGAACAAAGTTACAAAATTTGACACCTACCCCATGCCACGTATAGATGAGTTGATCGACCGGCTGGGAACAGCCCGATACATGACGACTCTTGACCTCACAAAAGGGTATTGGCAAATTCCCCTGGCCAAGTCGGCCAAAGAGAAAACCGCATTTGTAACCCCAGACGGGGCGTTCCAATATAAGAGAATGCCGTTCGGGTTACAGAATGCGCCGGCCACATTCCAGCGGAAAATGGACCAGATGCTGAGGCCCCATCGGAAGTATGCTGCGGCTTACCTGGATGACGTAATTGTCCATAGCACAGATTGGGCCTCACATCTGCCAAAAGTGCAAGCAGTCCTGGACTCTGTTCGGGAAGCGGGGTTTACGGCTAACCCCAAGAAGTGTACCATTGGGCAGGAGGAGGCCAAATATCTTGGGTACACCATTGGCAGGGGAGTAATAAAACCCCAACTCAACAAAGTCGAGGCCATCCAGAGTTGGCCACGTCCCAACAGCAAGAAGCAGGTACGAGCCTTTCTGGGAATCGCGGGTTATTATCGGCGCTTCATTCCCCACTTTGCTTCTAAGGCTGTGCCCCTAACCAACCTGACGAAAGGGAAAGGGTCGGTCATGATTAAATGGACCCCCGAGGCTGAGGCAGCATTCCAATTCTTGAAACAAGCCTTATGTAGCCAGCCAGTGTTGTACTCACCCGACTTCTCTAAAGACTTTGTCGTACAAAGTGATGCGTCAGATGTGGGGTTAGGAGCAGTATTGTCCCAGGTCTGGAACGGGGAAGAGCACCCAGTCATTTACCTCAGCAGGAAGTTGAAGTCCCATGAGGTAAATTACGCCACGGTTGAAAAGGAATGTTTAGCGGTGAAGTGGGCTCTAGATTCCCTTCGGTACTATCTGCTAGGTAGGCACTTTGACATGGTTACGGATCACGCTCCGTTAAAGTGGATGGCTCAAAACAAGGAGACAAATAGAAGAGTGAATAGGTGGTTCCTGGCCCTACAGGAATTCAACTTCACAGTAAAGCATCGCCCTGGCGTTCAAATGGGGAATGTGGATGCTTTGTCTCGAGTACATGAATGCCTGATTGCTGGTGTTCCAACCCCAAGGTTAAAACAAGAGGGGGGGTATGTGACAGCAGGAAGGTAAAGTCACCTGGTTGCATCCAGGGGGGTAGATATATTTCTCCCAGATTCAGGCTTTATGCCGACTTATACAACTAGGGAGTTGATGAAGCCCAGCTGAGGCTAGTGGGCTCATGAATGACTCATACCTCTAGGGAGAGTGCTGGGCGTCGTGAGGCAGGGAGTTGATGAGACCAGCTGAAGCCTGTCAGTTCGTTTAAGGCCTCTATAAAAACTCCCAGATTCATTAGATGTTAGCTCATGCCTGGACCCAGACCTGTGTGGACTGTCTAGGGAGAGTGAACCCCTGTGCGGTGAGGCAAAGCCTGTGTGGCTATTTGTTTGGACTTTTACTAAACCAGGGACTTAGGGACTAGGACAGCACCAGGCTGATCCCAGTTGTTAGTTTAGGAAACCTGCATGTTTAGTCAGAGGTCAAACTGACCAGGATTTATTTTGTTTGTTTCTTTTTGGCTTTGCTGTGTTTTTGTCACTGTACATAGAGAAATAAACCGCACCTTTTGATTTTGAAAACCACAACCTCCGTCTGCTGGCCCTGTTTTTGTGTGGGGAGCCCAACCAGGGGGTCACACACACCCGCTACCGAGTTAACCCCCTCACAGTATATATATATATATATATATATATATATATATATATATATATATATATATATATTGTGAGGGGGTTAGCTCGGCAGCGGGTGTGTGTGACCCCCGGGATGGGCTCCCCACACAAAAACAGGCCCAGCAAACGGAGGTTGTGGTTTTCAAAATCAAAAAAGGTGCGGTTTATTTTCTATTTACAGTGACAAAACACAGCAAAGCCAAAAGAAACATAAACAAAATAAATCCTGGTCAACTTGACCTCTGACTAAACATACAGGTTTCCTAACTAACAACTGGGATCAGCCTAGTGCTGTCCTAGTCCCTAAGTCCCTGGTTTTAAATGTCCAAGCAAATAGCCACACAGGCTTTGTCTCACCGCACAGGGGTTCACTCTCCCTAGACAGTCCACACAGGTCTGGTTCCAGGCATGAGCTAACATCTAATGAAGCTGGGAGTTCTTATAGAGGCCTAAATGAGCTGACAAGCTTCAGCTGGTCTCATCAACTCCCTGTCTGCACGACGCCCCACACTCTCCCTAGAGGTATGAGTCATCCATGAGCCCACTAGCCTTAGCTGGGCTTATACAACTCTCCACCTAGTTGTATAAGTCGGCGTAAAGCCTGAATCTGGGCGAAATATATCTACCCCCCTGGATGCAACCAGGTGACTTTACCTTCCTGCTGTCACATACCCCCCCTCTTGTTTTAACCTCGGGGTTGGAACACCAGCAATCAGGCATTCATGTACTCGAGACAAAGCATCCACATTCCCCATTTGAATGCCAGGGCGATGCTTTACTGTGAAGTTGAATTCCTGGAGGGCCAGGAACCACCTATTCACTCTTCTATTTGTTTCCTTGTTTTGAGCCATCCACTTTAACGGAGCGTGATCCGTAACCATGTCAAAGTGCCTACCTAGCAGGTAGTACCGAAGGGAATCTAGAGCCCACTTCACCGCTAAACACTCCTTTTCAACGGTGGCGTAATTTACCTAATGGGACTTCAACTTCCTGCTGAGGTAAATGACTGGGTGCTCTTCCCCGTTCCAAACCTGGGACAATACTGCTCCTAACCCCACATCTGACGCATCACTTTGTACGACAAAGTCTTTAGAGAAGTCGGGTGAGTACAACACTGGCTGGCTACATAAGGCTTGTTTCAAGAATTGGAATGCTGCCTCAGCCTCGGGGGTCCATTTAATCATGACCGACCCTTTCCCCTTCGTTAGGTTGGTTAGGGGCACAGCCTTAGAAGCAAAGTGGGGAATGAATCGCCGATAATACCCAGCGATTCCCAGAAAGGCTCGTACCTGCTTCTTGCTGTTGGGACGTGGCCAACTCTGGATGGCCTCGACTTTGTTGAGTTGGGGTTTTATTACTCCCCTCCCAATGGTGTACCCAAGATATTTGGCCTCCTCCTGCCCAATGGTACACTTCTTGGGGTTAGCCGTAAACCCCGCTTCCCGAACAGAGTCCAGGACTGCTTGCACTTTTGGCAGATGTGAGGCCCAATCTGTGCTATGGACAATTACGTCATCCAGGTAAGCCGCAGCATACTTCCGATGGGGCCTCAGCATCTGGTCCATTTTCCGCTGGAATGTGGCCGGCGCATTCTGTAACCCGAACGGCATTCTTTTATATTGGAACGCCCCGTCTGGGGTTACAAATGCGGTTTTCTCTTTGGCCAATTTGGCCAGGGGGATTTGCCAATACCCTTTTGTGAGGTCAAGAGTCGTCATGTATCGGGCTGTTCCCAGCCGGTCGATCAACTCATCTATACGTGGCATGGGGTAGGTGTCAAATTTTGTAACTTTGTTCAACTGACGAAAATCGTTACAAAATCGCCAGCTCCCATTCGGTTTAGGCACCAACACAATGGGACTAGACCAATCATTTTGGGACTCCTCTATCACCCCTAAGTTCAGCATTTTCTGTACTTCCTCCCGTATTGCCTCCCGTCGGGCCTCTGGGATCCGATAGGGTTTTAACTTCACCCTTTCACCGGGCGGGGTAATGATGTCATGCTCTACCCCAAATGTTTGTCCCGGCAGCTCAGAGAATACCTCCTTGTTGCGAAGCACAAACTCCTTAACCTCCTGTTGTTGGGGTTGTGACAAGGTGGCTGCTATTCCAACCTCAGGAATCACGCAACCAGTTTGAGCTGGTGACCAAGTGTCTGCGACTAGGGACTCTCTATCCCTCCAGGCTTTCAACAGATTAACGTGATAGATCTGTTCGGGCTTTCGCCTTCCTGGTTGTCTGACCTTGTAATTCACTTCGCTCACTTTTTCCATTATCTCGTAGGGGCCTTGCCATTTGGCAAGGAATTTACTTTCAACCGTAGGGACAAGTACCAGTATCCTATCCCCCGGGGAAAAGGTACGGGTCTTGGCTCCACGGTTGTACACTCTCTGCTGTGCTAACTGCGCTTGGGCCAAATATTCCTTCACGATGGGCATTACCTGTGCAATTCGGTCTTGCATCAGGGCGACATGCTCAATCACACTCCTGTGGGGAGAACTCTCACTTTCCCAAGTTTCCTTGGCAATATCCAACAGCCCTCTTGGGTGTCTCCCATACAGTAACTCAAAGGGGGAGAATCCCGTAGAGGATTGGGGCACCTCCCTAATAGCAAACATCAGATAAGGAAGTAGACAGTCCCAATCCTTTCCATCTCTATCCACCACTTTCTTCAACATTTGTTTTAGGGTTTTGTTGAATCTTTCAACCAGCCCATCGGTTTGGGGGTGATACACAGATGTACGTAATTGCGTCACTTTGAACAATTTACACAGCTCCTTCATAACCCGGGACATAAAGGGTGTACCTTGGTCCGTAAGCAGTTCTTTACAAATACCCACCCGGCTAAACACAAGAGATAGCTCTTTGGCTATGGTTTTGGCCGAGGTATTTCGGAGAGGGATCGCTTCTGGATAACGGGTGGCATAGTCCATTATAACTAATATGTACTGGTGCCCCCTAGCGGACTTGATTATAGGACCTACCAAATCCATGGCGATCCTCTCAAACGGGACCTCAATGATGGGTAGAGGGACCAGCGGGCTACGGAAATGTGGCATCGGGGCCGACCTCTGACACACAGGGCAGGAGGAACAATAATTTTCTATGTCCTTCATCACCCCCGGCCAATAGAATCTCTGTAATACCCTCTCTCGGGTTTTCTCTGTCCCCAGATGACCTCCAAGAATGTGCCCATGGGCCAACTCCAACACCAACTTCCTGTAAGGTTTGGGCACCACAAGCTGCTCAACGGTTTCTTCTGCCCTTTTTGCCACCCGATACAGTAGGTCCTTCTCTACGCTGAAGTATGGGTAAGTGCAGGTATTATCTGGGTTCACTAACTCGCCATCTATTTTCACTACGTTTTCCCGTGCCTTTATTAGGGCGGGGTCTTTCAACTGTTCTGTGGCAAAGTTTTCCCTGTGAACCTCAAGATCAGAAAACTCCACAGACGGTAGGTTTTCGTCTGAGGAGGTGGGCTCCTCTCCAGTTTCTTGAGTCTCCCCTGCCAATACTGATAAGGGAAATTCCGGAGAGTCCTCACCACTCTCAGGGGAGTTCTGGCTATCACATTCCTGGTACATAGGGGCACCAGTGGGGGGCTCAGGATCATCCCACAGTTCCCAGAACTTCGGAAAATCCCTTCCCACAATGGCGTCATACGGTAACTGAGATACTAAGCCCACTGGATGAGAGAGGGTACCTTTGGGGGTCTCGAAACACACTGTAGTCACTGGATACTCTCGGGTGTCCCCATGCACACAAATAACAGCTACCTTGCTATTCCCAGAGACCTCTGTTTTAACTAACTCAGCCTTTATCAGGGTCACAAGGCTACCTGAATCCAGCAATACCACAACATTTCTACCATTAACACACATTTTGCATAAATGTTTCTCAGTTCCTCGAATGGCAGTGCATGCGACTGTCGCACACAGCGACTGACGTCTGCCCGTCAGAAAGTCACACTGCATGGGTTCCTCCACAACCGGGCAATTGGCTGCAATATGTCCCGCTTGCCGGCAGCGGTAGCAAACGATCCTTCTTGCGGCCTCTTGAGCCGCTGATTTCCCAGGCTGTTCTCGCCAAACTTGGGGTAGAGCTCCCACCCTCTCACTCTCTCCACCCTTACCCCTTGGAATCCTCTTATCCGCCCCTGGGGATGGTCTGGTCTTAGGGTGGAAAGTCCGAGTGTCTCTGGAAGAGGCCGTCAGGTTCTCTGTAGCCAAGTATTTCTCCACACGATCCACAAGACCATCGGCCGTCTCTGTGTCTCCATGGCTTACCCACTTTTGGATGGCAGTAGGAAGAGCTCTCAAAAACCGATCCATTACAACACGTTCCACAATCTTTGGTGCGGACAAAGTCTCTGGCTGTAGCCACTTTCTGCTCAGGTGAATGAGATCATACATTTGAGACCTGGGGGGTTTTCCAAGCTGGAAAGTCCAGTTATGCACACGCTGAGCCCGGACAGCCTGGGTGACACCCAGCCTTGCCAATATCTCAGCTTTTAGCATCACATAGTCTTTTGCTTGGTCAGGCTCTAGGTCATAGTAAGCCTTCTGCGATTCACCAGTTAACAGAGGAGCCACCAGTCCAGCCCACTGCTCCTCAGGCCACTTTTCTCTTTCAGCAGTCCTTTCAAATGTGGTCAAAAATACCTCTGGATCATCCTCTCCAGTCATTTTTGTCAATAAACGACTCACCCCAAAGGACGCGGTATTAGTGGGACGGCTTTCCTCACTGGTCTGCGGACGTTGCTGCATTACTGCTTCCATTTGTTGTAGTCTCTGCTCTTGCTTCTGTAACAGGTCTATGAAGCGGGCCTCAGATTGCTGCTGGGCTTGTTGCTGAGCTTCCAGACTCTGTTGGTGAGCTTGCTGCTGGGCTGCAAGGCTCTGTTGATGAGCTTGCTGCTGGGCTGCGAAGTTCTGTTGTTGAGCTGCAAGGCTCTGTTGATGAGCTGCAAGGCTCTTTTGCAAACCTGCATTTGTCTGCTGTTGATTGGCATTTGCTAGAGCCAGCTGCTTCAGTATCTCCTCCATGCTGGCTTAAAAAAAACTGCCACTGGTTCTCCACCAACTGTGAGGGGGTTAGCTCGGCAGCGGGTGTGTGTGACCCCCGGGATGGGCTCCCCACACAAAAACAGGCCCAGCAAACGGAGGTTGTGGTTTTCAAAATCAAAAAAGGTGCGGTTTATTTTCTATTTACAGTGACAAAACACAGCAAAGCCAAAAGAAACATAAACAAAATAAATCCTGGTCAACTTGACCTCTGACTAAACATACAGGTTTCCTAACTAACAACTGGGATCAGCCTAGTGCTGTCCTAGTCCCTAAGTCCCTGGTTTTAAATGTCCAAGCAAATAGCCACACAGGCTTTGTCTCACCGCACAGGGGTTCACTCTCCCTAGACAGTCCACACAGGTCTGGTTCCAGGCATGAGCTAACATCTAATGAAGCTGGGAGTTCTTATAGAGGCCTAAATGAGCTGACAAGCTTCAGCTGGTCTCATCAACTCCCTGTCTGCACGACGCCCCACACTCTCCCTAGAGGTATGAGTCATCCATGAGCCCACTAGCCTTAGCTGGGCTTATACAACTCTCCACCTAGTTGTATAAGTCGGCGTAAAGCCTGAATCTGGGCAAAATATATCTACCCCACTGGATGCAACCAGGTGACTTTACCTTCCTGCTGTCACAATATATATATATATATATATATATATATTGTACAGGACACCGGGAATGTGTCGTGGATGGCAGGTACATTCCCCCAATATTTGAGGCGTGATCCCTTTAAGGGGGTCTGTTGCAGAGTCTTCAAACCCTGCTTACTAGGACTTTGGTAACAAAGGGGTTAAGTCCCAGGGGAGAGAGGCTCTAAAGACAGCAGAGAGAAATCAGCACCTGTGTCAAGGAAGTGAGTGGAGTCTCACAAGCTGTGCAGCAAGCGTAAGCTCTTTGACCTACGGAGACACAAGCTGCTGACCCCCTCTGTTTGGCCTGCCTGGCACCCTTGCTCTGAAGAAGCCTAATCCCTGTATGGGACCAAAAAAACATCAGTTTGCCTGCTTACATTATCAATACCAGGATTTTGGACTGTTATTTACTGTGGCTGAAGTAAGCTGTTGTTTTGTTTAATTGTGATTCAAATAAATGTTTGCTTTCAATAAACTGTCTGGTGGCTATTACAGAGCTACCCCCAGGTTACAATATATATATTTTCTTACTTACAAAGCACGTAGAGGTCTGTAATTTTTATCACAGGTACTCTTCAACTGTGAGAGACGAAAGCTAAAACAAAAATCCAGAAAATCTCATTTTATGATTTTTAAATAATTAATTAGCATTTTTTTGCATGACATAAGTATTTGATCACCTACCAATCAGTAAGAATTCCGACTCTCACAGACCTGTTATTTTTTCTTTAAGAAGCCCTCCTGTTCTCCACTTGTTACCTGTATTAACTGCACCCATTTGAACTTGTTACCAGTATAAAAGACACCTGTCCACACACTCAATCAAACAGACTCCAACCTCTCCACAATGGCCAAGACCAGAGAGCTGTGTAAGGACACCAGGGAAAAATTGTAGACCTGCACAAGGCTGGGATGGGCTACAGGACAACAGGCAAGCAACTTGGTGAGAAGGCAACAACTGTTGGTGCAATTGTTAGAAAATGGAAGAAGTTCAAGATGACGGTTAATCTCCCTCGGTCTGGGGCTCCATGCAAGATCTCACCTCATGGGGCATCAATGATCATGAGGAAGGTGAGGGATCAGCCCAGAACAACACGGCAGGACCTGGTCAATGACCTGAAGAGAGCTGGGACCACAGTCTCAAAAAAAACATTAGTAACACACTACGCCGTCATAGATTAAAATTCTGCAGCACACGCAAGGTCCCCCTGCTGAAGCCAGCGCATGTCCAGGCCCGTCTGAAGTTTGCCAATGACCATCTGAATGATCCAGAGGAGGAATGGGAGAAGGTCATGTGGTCTGATGAGACAAAAATAGAGCTTTTTGGTCTAAACTCCACTCGCCGTGTTTGGAGGAAGAAGAAGGATGAGTACAACCCCAAGAACACCATCCCAACGGTGAAGCATGGAGGTGGAAACATCATTATTTGGGGATGCTTTTCTGCAAAGGGGACAGGACGACTGCACCGTATTGAGGGGAGGATGGATGGGGCCATGTATCGTGAGATCTTGGCCAACAACCTCCTTCCCTTAGTAAGAGCATTGAAGATGGGCCGTTGCTGGGTCTTCCAGCATGACAACGACCCAAAACACACAGCCAGGGCAACTAAGGAGTGGCTCCGTAAGAAGCATCTCAAGGTCCTGGAGTGGCCTAGCCAGTCTCCAGACCTGAACCCGATAGAAAATCTTTGGAGGGAGCTGAAAGTCCATATTGCCCAGCGACACCCCCGAAACCTGAAGGATCTGGAGAAGCTCTTTATGAAGGAGTGGGCCAAAATCCCTGCTGCAGTGTGTGCAAACCTGGTCAAGAACTACAGGAAACGTATGATCTCTGTAATTGCAAACAAAGGTTTCTGTACCAAATATTAAGTTCTGCTTTTCTGGTGTATCAAATACTTATGTCATGCAATAAAATGCAAGTTAATTACTTAAAAATCATACAATGTGATTTTCTGGATTTTTGTTTTAGATTCCCTCTCTCACAGTTGAAGAGTACCTATGATAAAAATTACAGACCTCTACGTGCTTTGTAAGTAGGAAAACCTGCTAAATCTGCAGTGTATCAAATACTTGTTCTCCCCACTGTAGATGAATCCTTATATGCTATTCTCATGTATATAGATGAAAATGCCAACAAATAATTATGACAGTTTTTATGACAATAAACATGTAAATATTTTTTCTAACCACGCGTCTTGTGCCTCATCTAAAGTCTCACAAAGTCCTTTCTTTATATGCACTAAATTATGTTTGGGATATTAATTAAAATAAAACATTTACAATGTAAGACGTTTAAAGAAGAATTTAAAAACTATAGATATATTTTTTTTTATACAAGTAACACAGTCCAACCATTTTTTAATGGAAACAGCTTTGTAAGGAAATTAAGGTTATGGTATACAAATGTCCAATTGTGTACATTATCAAACAAATAAATTATAATTACATGCTTATACTTTTTACTCACTATTTTGCAAACACAGTTCATTGAGTTAATGAAGTGGAAGTGGAATGATCACATGCAGGCCAGAGGCTTCATTGACAAAATAAACATTCAGGCTGGGTTCACACCAGTCCTGTGCGAATTTCAGCTCCGTTTTCCCTGCGAAGAGAAAAAGCAGCTGTTCAGCGGTTCCTCTCCATTGTAGCTGCGGATCAGCTAAGCAGGGAGAGAGGGAAGTGTAGTGAGGAGGGGGAGAGAATTCATGTTCACAACGGAACGCATCTGCGAATCAGATGCATTCCCATAGAAGATAATGGGCCTGAATTCGCACCTGAGCCGCACATTTTTTGGGCAATGCGGAGTGCGAATGCACCACAGATATGTGAACCAGTCTCATTCAAATGAATGTATTTTAAAATGTCCTGCAAATTGGATGCGGTGTAAGCCACATCCAATTCGCATAGGTGTGAACCCAGCCTCAGTGTGCAGATGGCACTGCAGCCAAAAAGATTCACAAAAATACAGTTTAAGTTATACTACTGATTTTAAATTAAAGAGAGGCCCAGAGTAACGCCGCAGGTGTCAACAGAGGGCCGGCATGACAGGGGTTAACAGGACGGAGCTTAGGGGGCACGATAGACAGCTTGGGCTGGCAGATCCGGGGCGAGGGGGTGGTTCAGAGAGGTCAGGAGGAAGAGGAGGGGCAAGTCACCATGAGGGTAAGGAGCTCCATGTGCTGATATGGGGGGGTTGATAACCACGGGTTGGCGGACATTGTGGTGGGGTGCAAGGTCCTTGTTAGGTAATATGGGCACCTAAAAGACATGGTTAGGGACCCGTCTGAGGTACGGCTCCCAGTTGATATATGGGTACCTGCTAGTTGTCTCTGAGTCAGAGGTTTTAGCGACTGGAGGCCTGGAAGTGACTAGCAGGTACAGTTATGGGTTATGCCTATTGGACCTTGTGCCCCATTGTGGTGATAAATACTGGATGTATATATTAACCACTTAAGCCCCTGACCATTTTGTAGCTTAAGGACCAGGCCCCTTTTTGCGATTCGGCACTGCGTCGCTTTAACTGACAATTGCACGGTCGTGCGACGTTTTCCCAAACAAAATTGGCGTCCTTTTTTTCCCACAAATAGAGCTTTCTTTTGGTGGTATTTGATCACCTCTGCGGTTTTTATTTTTGCGCTATAAACAAAAATAGAGCAACAATTTAAAAAAAAAACAATATTTTTTACTTTTTGCTATAATAAACCCCCCCCCCAAAATTTATAAAAAAACCATATTTTTTCCTCAGTTTAGGCTGATACGTATTCTTCTACATATTTTTGGTAAAAAAAAAAATCGCAATAAGCGTTTATTGATCGGTTTGCGCAAAAGTTATAGCGTCTACAAAATAGGGGATAGTTTTATGGCATTTTTATAAAAAAAAAAATGTTTTTACTAGTAATGGCGGCGATCAGCGATTTTTTATCGTGACTGCGACATTATGGCGGACACATCGGACACTTTTGACACTATTTTGGGACCATTGTCATATTTTTGCAGCGATCAGTGTTATAAAAATGCACTGATTACTGAAAAATTACACTGGCAGTGAAGGGGTTAAGTGTGACCTAATGTGTGATTCTTACTGTAGGGGGGCGTGGCTTGGTGTGTGACGTAACTGATCGTAGTTCCCTATGACAGGGAACAGACGATCAGTGACACTCTCACTAGGAAGCACGGGGAGAGGTTTGTTTACACTTACCTCTCCCCATTCTTCAGCTCTGTGACCCGATCGCAGGACACCACGATCGGGTCCGCGGGTCCTGCAGGCGTGGTCACGAAGCTCCCGACCGGGTCGCATCTTAAACGGGACGTACCTGTATGCCCATAAGCGCAGCCGTGCCATTCTGTCAACGTATATCGTTGTGCGGTGGTCGGCAAGTGGTTAAAAGGTTATTATTATGTTAAATATTGTGAGTTATATATTTGGTTAATAAAATGGCTGCTATGGCCAATTCACTCCATCTAAGTGTTGTGTGGTTATTAGTGGAAGGGATGGGGTTATTGGTTAGTAGCATAAGCCGTAGTTAATACCATAGTCAAGGATACGTTTTTTCTAAATTACATTTCCCCTGTGTACCAATATGCCATTAATGTACTTATTTTGCCGAAATAAAAAATCTTTCTATTTATCTTACACAGTACTTACCTAAATGTCCAGCTGGCTGTATAAAACAACTTCTCCATTACTTCCTGGACAGACATTGGGACATGACACAGGGATGAGTGTACCAGCTGACCTCATTAGCACACACCCTGCATCATTTACCCCATCTACTCTTCTGCTCCAGCACATCACTACCGCTACTAATCAGGTGCACTTATCACTTGAATGGGCTGCTCTACATGCAACAAATACCCCAAAGTAGCTCCAGAACTTTTTTTAAAACAGAGTGTGATGCATTTTTTACCATACTTTCTGGTGTGTTTGCGGAGCATTTCTGAAATGCAAGGCAAAGTGTGCATTTTCTGTGCGGTTTGCCATGTGTTCTTAAACACACAGATGTGAATGGAGCCTCGCTGTTATTGTGTAAACACACCAATTTCACTTTCAGGCCTCATTCACACTCACAAACACATTTTTCCAGTGACACGCATAGAGCAGCCTGTTGATTTCAATGGGCTGCACTACATGTGGCACAGTAGCTCATGGGATATTTAGGAGTGTTGTGGGTTGCACGTTTTTGACTTTGCATTTTGCTATGTTTGTCACTGTCACTCTTTTTTTTTACATGAAAAAATGTGTGTTTGCTTCTGTGTTTGGTGTGGCATTACCAATGAATCGCACCAAAAGCGCAACTAGTTAATTTTAGGTGTAAAAAGAGGCCATACACTATACAATATGATTGTACAATCTCTGTACGATCTTCCTAGTGTAGCGGGTATTTGAATTTAGGGGAAGCATCTAGGTGGTAGTGTAACCCAGATGCACTGATTGCTAGGGAATCCAAGACCCTTTTGTGGGTATTGGAGGACTCGGGTGGTGTAAGGTTCCCTGCGGCCTACAGGTGGCGTTGTCGCCCTGGCCGGAGTTGAACTCACACTGTGCCTTTTTGTCCTTTCCTGGCGCTGGTACAGCGGGGCGGGGAACCTGCTGGGACGCAAAAGGAGAGGAGATAAAAGGGGCGGATGCCCTGACCTTGGGGTTCAGAGTCGGAGGACGCGGCCGCACCCAGGCACCTTCAGCTTTGGTGCTGGCATTCCGGAGTTCCGGGCCCAGGTGCCCTTGACCTGGCCGGAGCGAGAGATGGAGTCCATCTCAGGCACCTTTAGCCTGGGGTGAGGTACTATGGCGGATGCCTGGGGCTCAGTACCTTCGACTGAGTTCCGCGAGGGTGGAGGAATCCGAGGGGGCCCTAACTCTTTGGGTGCCCGTGTCTGAGTTCGTGAGGACTGGTGAGCGGAACTTCTCTGGAGAGTCCGGCGCAGCATTGCTGGTGACAGAGAGGCCTCCGGTGACTCCCTTGGACGGATATCCTTCCCCTGACAGGGGCTGTGCTAGTGAAGGTAATTCATGTTCTACCTCATATAGTCAGTGGCAGTGACTATTCGCCATTGGTGACACTACAGTGGTTAGCGATACCGTGAAAGATTGTGCCTCGACCTACTCCCATTAATACTGAACTGTTGCAAAGGTCCCAACTTGACTGTGCTGTATGTTTATTTGCTGAGAAGAATAAACCTGTGTTGGACCTATTCATGGTGTGAAACTCTGGTTACTAGGACCAAAGGGGAGTGAATCTGAGGAAAGGATTTGACCCTAGAACACCTACACAAAGCCCGATCTTTCTGGCCTTCACCTCTTCACTATGGAGGACATGGGCCGTGGTGTATCTCATCCCTCCCCCCGGTACTGACACCCCTAGACAGCGACAGACAAGCCAAGAATGAGAAGGGGTGAGAGGGGTGAGGTCGCTACACGTGGGGGCATCATATCTGGGATGTGTATGGTGTCTGAATTTGAACTTTGCTGCCCGGAGGAGTTCCGAGTAGGTCGGCCATATTGGCCAACGCGCCACGAGGCCAACCATAGCTGCGTAGTTCGTGGGCGAGGAAAAGGAAAAGCCCGCAAACAAGTGCAGAGTGTGGGAGGAGTCTGGCCATGTGCGATTGGGGGGGGCGATTGGCTGTATACCTGCAGAGACATAGAGGCCCTTGGTGTGAACTGTCCCGGCTGTTCGGGACTGGTGGTTCAGTTGAAGCCATTCGGGCGATGTGAGGTCTGCAAGGAGTTTCTCTTTGAGGTGGAACCATCCAAAGAAAGGCCTTGCGCTTTCCACCTCAACTACCTCACAAGTACTGCAACTCTGGAGGGAGAGATCAATGCCATGACGGGTATTCCTGTACGCGCTGACCAGGGCGAAGTGACTGCCCAAGCGGAGATTAAAAGAGAAAAATCAAAGGATAATGCCTCGGTCACCAGCAGCTCCCTGCTCCGACCGCCGAAGAGGAAAGTTGGCCTAGTGATGGCCTCCTGTGGTCGTGGAAGAGCTTCGCCCCGCCGCTTGCCTGGCCTGGATGGATCCGGAGGGAAGAGCCCTGGACGTCCCTGTTCTTCTGAAGGCCCAGGTGAGCCAGGGGTTGGGACTGTCTGTGTGGTTGGAGGTGTCGGCAGCCCACTGTCGGTGGAGGCTGTTAAGGGGGATGATTCCGTGACTGGGAATTATCTGCCCGCTGAGTGTTATGACACCTCCGACCTGGATTCATTGTCTGACAATGGCGATGATGGGGAGATAGACAAAATCTTCCACTGGAAGGGATGGGACAAGATGAAGTTACCCTCGTCCCGTGACACAAGGGACCCACCTATGTCCATTGGGGATAGTTCACCCCGGGTGGAGGCCTCGGTGCCTAGGGTCTCTGGGTCGAACGTATGTTTCCACTCTTTGGGAGACATGGGTTTGCACCAGACACTGGGGACCAGTGTCAAATCACCAGGGGGAGAGTGTAGCGGGTATTTGAATTTAGGGGAAGCATCTGGGTGGTAGTGTAACCCAGATGCACTGATTGTTAGGGAATCCGAGACCCTTTTGTGGTTCTTGGAGGACTCTGGTGGTGTGAGGTTCCCTGCGGCCTACAGGTGGCATTGTCGCCCTGGCCAGAGTTGAACTCACACCGCAAGACTGTGCTTTTTTGTCCTTTCCTGGTGCTGGAGGTTCAGAGTTGGAGGATGTGGCCGCACCCAGGCACCTTCAGCTTGGGTGTGCTGTATGTTTATTCACTGAGAAGAATAAAACTGTGTTGGACCTATTCAGTGTGTGGAACTCTGGTTACTAGGAGCAAAGGGGAGTGAATCTGAGGAAAGGATTTGACCCTAGGACACCTACGCAAAGCCCGATCTTTCTGGCCTTCACCTCTTCACTATGGAGGACATGGGCCGTGGTGTATCTCATCCCTCCCCCTGGTACTGACACCCCTAGACAGAGACAGACAAGCCGAGAATGAGAAGGGGTGAGGTCGCTACACTTAGATTTACCAAAACGATATAATAGGAGGACACACTTATCTATCCAATTACAGGTCCTTCTCAAAAAATTAGCATATTGTGATAAAGTTCATTATTTTCTGTAATGTACTGATAAACATTAGACTTTCATATATTTTAGATTCATTACACACAACTGAAGTAGTTCAAGCCTTTTCTTGTTTTAATATTGATGATTTTGGCATACAGCTCATGAAAACCCAAAATTCCTATCTCAAAAAATTAGCATATCATGAAAAGGTTCTCTAAACGAGCTATTAACCTAATCATCTGAATCAACTAATTAACTCTAAACACCTGCAAAAGATTCCTGAGGCTTTTAAAAACTCCCAGCCTGGTTCATTATTCAAAACCGCAGTCATGGGTAAGACTGCCGACCTGACTACTGTCCAGAAGGCCATCATTGACACCCTCAAGCAAGAGGGTAAGACACAGAAAGAAATTTCTGAACGAATAGGCTGTTCCCAGAGTGCTGTATCAAGGCACCTCAGTGGGAAGTCTGTGGGAAGGAAAAAGTGTGGCAGAAAACGCTGCACAACGAGAAGAGGTGACCGGACCCTGAAGAAGATTGTGGAGAAGGACCGATTCCAGACCTTGGAGGACCTGCGGAAGCAGTGGACTGAGTCTGGAGTAGAAACATCCAGAGCCACCGTGAACAGGCGTGTGCAGGAAATGGGCTACAGGTGCCGCATTCCCCAGGTCAAGCCACTTTTGAACCAGAAACAGCGGCAGAAGCGCCTGACCTGGGCTACAGAGAAGCAGCACTGGACTGTTGCTCAGTGGTCCAAAGTACATTCGGAAATCAAGGTGCCAGAGTCTGGAGGAAGACTGGGGAGAGGGAAATGCCAAAATGCCTGAAGTCCAGTGTCAAGTACCCACAGTCAGTGATGGTCTGGGGTGCCATGTCAGCTGCTGGTGTTGGTCCACTGTGTTTTATCAAGGGCAGGGTCAATGCAGCTAGCTATCAGGAGATTTTGGAGCACTTCATGCTTCCATCTGCTGAAAAGCTTTATGGAGATGAAGATTTCATTTTTCAGCACGACCTGGCACCTGCTCACAGTGCCAAAACCACTGGTAAATGGTTTACTGACCATGGTATTACTGTGCTCAATTGGCCTGCCAACTCTCCTGACCTGAACCCCATAGAGAATCTGTGGGATATTGGGAAGAGAAAGTTGAGAGACGCAAGACCCAACACTCTGGATGAGCTTAAGGCCGCTATCGAAGCATCCTGGGCCTCCATAACACCTCAGCAGTGCCACAGGCTGGTTGCCTCCATGCCACGCCGCATTGAAGCAGTCATTTCTGCAAAAGGATTCCCGACCAAGTATTGAGTGCATAACTGAACATAATTATTTGAAGGTTGACTTTTTTTGTATTAAAAACACTTTTCTTTTATTGGTCGGATGAAATATGCTAATTTTTTGAGATAGGATTTTTGGGTTTTCATGAGCTGTATGCCAAAATCATCAATATTAAAACAAGAAAAGGCTTGAACTACTTCAGTTGTGTGTAATGAATCTAAAATATATGAAAGTCTAATGTTTATCAGTACATTACAGAAAATAATGAACTTTATCACAATATGCTAATTTTTTGAGAAGGACCTGTACACTATATCCAATCAGGCAGGTCCTTGCACTAGATGATTGATCTAAAGGAGCTTGTACAATCAGATTGTATAGTGACCTTAACAGAACCCAGGACATACTTCTGTTTTCAATATTGCAGCTCTAATCCACATTGGCTGCTATCCGATCGCTCAGCTCCTGCCCAATGAAAGATCTATGACTGTGTATTTAATTAGAACAGTATTCACTGATTGCATGGGGAAAATGTGCACCTGATAAGGGGTGGTAGTGATGTGCTGGAGTAGGAGGGTAGATGATGCAGGGTGTATGCTAATGAGGATAGCTGGTACACTCCTTCCCTTGTCAAGTTCCAAGGTCTGTCCAGGAAGTAAGGGAGACTTTTTTCTTTTTTTTTTTATACAGTCAGCTGGACACAGGGGTAAGGGGTGTGCAAGATAAATATAAAGCTTATTTATTTCTGCAAAATAAGTACATTAATGCCCAGGTCACACCTATGTGAATTGGTTGCGGCTTACACCGCATCCAATTCGCATAACATTAAAAAATACATTGATTTTAATGAGGCTGGTTCACATATGTGCGATGCAGTCGCACTGTGCATTGCCCAAAAAACGTGTGCGTTTTCTAGGCATTGCGATGCAGTTCAGGTGCGAATTCAGGCCCATTATCTTCTAAGGGCACGCATCTGATTCGCAGATGTGTTCAGTTCTCAACAGAATTTCTCTCCTTCTCCTCACTACACTCCCCCCTCCTCTCTCCCAGGTCACCAAATTTGCAGCTAAAATGGAGATGATCTGCTGAACAGTTCTCTTATCTCTTTGCAGAGATAAGAGAGCTGGAATTTGCACGCACGAGTGTGAACCCAGCCTGAAGGTATACTGGTACATAGGGGAGCTGGAATTTAGGAAAAAATAAAAGGTGAACTTATCCTTTAAGGGGCCTAAAATGATATAGCTTTATTACTCATGTTGATAGTAAAAGTACCAACAGACTGCATATACCCATGTCAATTTTACTATTGATAGTGAGGCTCAATTCACATCTATGCATGTTGCTTTTGAGCGTTTCTGCAGTGCTTTTTGTGGTGCTTGCCGCGTTTTTGCACACGCGTTTTTACAGCGATTTGTGTTTTGCGTTTCTTTTTTTTACACTGTGTATAGCTGGTTGCTAAGGAGGGGGCCTGGAAGTCGGCCGCCGAGTCCTTAACAACCGATGAGTCGTCAGCTGTCAGTGGGCTTCCCGCTGAATGAAAAAAAAAAGAATTGGCGGCTAAAAAAAAAATCGAGAAACAAAACAGCATGGGGTCCCCCCAGGTCCATACCAGGCCCTTGGGTCTAGTATGGATTCAGGGGGGAGGGGCCCCAAGCGGATAAAGGTCTGGTATGGATTTTGGGTTGACCCTCACACAATTTTTTTTTTACATTTTGGAATGGGGGTCCCCAAAGAATCCAAACCAGACCCTTATCCGAGCATGCAGCCCGGCAGGTCAGGAAAGGGAGGGGACGAGCGAACCGTAACCACGCCGTATGCCCTCAATATGGGGGGAATCAGTGCTTTGGGGCAGGGGGGGCTCGGTGCCCCCCACCCCAAAGCACCTTGCCCCCATGTTGATGGGGACAAGGGCCTCTTCCCGACAACCCTTGCCCGGTGGTTGTCGGGGTCTGCGGGCAGGGGGGTTATCGGAATCTGGAAGCCCCCTTTAACAAGGGGGCCCCCAGATCCTGGCCCCCCTATGTGAATGAGTATGGGGTACATTGTACCCCTACCCATTCAATAAAAAAAGTAGTGTAGTGTTAATAAAAACACTAGAAAGTTTTTGACAAGTCTTTTATTTAAAATTTCTTCTCCGCTTCTTCCTCCGGTCTTCCTTCATCTTCTCCCACATCTTCATCCTCCGGTCTTCTCCTTCTCCCTTTGCTTCTTCTTCCGCTCTTCTTCTTTCTTCTGTCTTCTTTGTCCGGTGTTCTTCTTCCTCTGCCACCGCTCCCACCGACGACCCTCCTCCGATGCTGCGTCCCGCTGATCTGTCCGCTTTGATGTCCTGCATTTCTTAAATAATGATGGAGTAGTGGCAATCTGATTACATCATCTGGAGGCCCCACCCCCTTGTGACGTCACGGACCCATCATGCCCTGGGCAGTGACATCACAAGGGGCAGGGCCTCCATATGACGTAGACAAATGGCCCTGCCCCCTTCGTTATCTAAGAAATAAAGGACATTTGCGCCGACAGATCAGCGGGGAGCAGCATCGGAGGAGGGACATCGGCGGGAGTGGCAGCAGAGGAAGAAGAACACCGGACAAAGATGACAGAAGAAAGAAGAAGAGCAAAATAAGAAACAGGGGAAGAAGGAGAAGACCGGTGGATGAAGATGTGGGAAAAGATGGAGGAAGACAATGTACCCCATACTCATTCACAAAGGGGGGCGGGATCTGGGGCCCCCCTTTTAAAGGGGGCTTCCAGATTCCGATAAGCCCCCCGCCCATAGGCCCCAACAACCACCCGGCAATCCCCTCCCTTTCCTGACCTGCAGGGCTGTATGCTCGGATAAGGGTCTGGTGTGTATTTTTTTTTTTTTGCCGGCATTTTCTTTTTTACATTCAGTGGGAAGCCAGCTGACAGCTGATGATTCATTGGTTGTTAAGGACGCGGCGGCCGGCTTCATGGCCCCCTCCTTAGCATCCAGCTATATACAGTGTAAAAATAAAAATAAAAAAAAATGCGAAATCGCGGTAAAAACCCGGTACTTGCGTTTTGGATGCGGGTCAATTGAAGTCTATTACATGCAAAACGCTGCATTTTGCGGGAAAAAAGTCCCCGACCCTTTTCAAAAACGCAGAGGCACAAAAATGCATTGATGTGAACATGTTCAATAGGAACCCATGTTAAAAATGTCCCTGCATTTCTGCAAAATGCATCAAGAAACGCATTAGTGTGAATCGAGCCTAACATTGTCTGTCTCAATTCTATATCTGGATAATACATATGTTACCTACATTTGCATATTTTTAGTGGCAGCGATCAAAATCTTAAAGTGATTCTAAAGTCTATATTTTGTTTCTTTAAAAATAACAAACATGTTATACTTACCTGATCTGTGCAGTAATTTTGCACAGAGTAGTCCAGATCCTCCTCTTCTCGGGTCCCTCACTGGTGCTCCTGGCCCCTCCCTCTTGCTCAGTACCCCCACAGCAAGCAGCTTGCTATGGGGGCACCTGAGCCGAGCGGCAGCTCTGTGTGTCCATTCAGACAGTGCCATGGTTCAGCTCCTCACGAACGGCTGAGGCACTCATGCGCATCGTCGGATCGAGATGGGGCTCAGGTAAGTATTAGATGGTCTGAGGGGGGCTGTTGCGCACAGAAGGTTTTTTATCTTAATGCATAGAATGCGTTAAGATAAAAAAACTTCTGCCTTTACAACCACTTTAATATATAACTCAATATTGTTATGTAAACTAAACTGATAGATGAACACAATGTGGTTGATTTACTAAAACTGGAGAGTGCAAAATCTTGTGCAGTTGAATTTGAAAGCTGATTGGCTACCATGCACATTTGCATCAGATTTTGCACACTCCAGTTTTAGTAAATCAACCCCAATGGGCCTGATTTTATAATGGAAATGAACAAGAGCATTGATAAATCACGATAGTATGGTTGCATTGCAACATGCAATAATGTGTGAATGTCCTCCTGGGGCACAGTGAACATGATCTTTGAACCCAGATATCAAATTGTAGGTACAGTGATGTTCAGAGCTTATTGTGTGGTTATAGTTTGGTATGTGCATTGAACATCAAATGTATTTTTGCTTTCTGTTGCAATAATGTACACTAAGACCCCTTTCACACTGAGATGCTTTGAAGGCATTATAGAGCTAAAAATAGCACCTGCAAAGCACCCTGAAAGAGCCGCTCCTTTGACTCCAGTGTGAAAGCCGAGGACTTTCACACTGGAGCGGTGCACTGGCAAGACGCAAAAAAAATAGCAGCATCTTTGAGGCGCTGTAGGAGCAGTATACACCGCTCCTAAAGCACCCCCGCCCATTGAAATCACTTTGCAGGCGGTTTTAACCCTTTTTCACCTGCTAGCGGAGTTTAAAAGCGTCCCGCTACCGGCCGAATAGTGCCGCAAAAATTACGGCAAAGCGCCACTTAAAATAGTGGCACTTTACCGCCGACGGCCCCACCGCCCCAGTGTGAAAGGGCTCTAAGGCATGTTAGCGCCATTTTTCAGCAGCTGTTTTTGAAATACGCTGCTCAAAAAAATTAAAGGAACAGTATAGCATCAAGTCAATTAAACTCTTGGGATATTAATCTGGTCAGTTAAGTAGAAAAGGGGCTTGTTAACAGCTTGCCGACCGCCGCACAAAGGTTTTACGTTGACAGAATGAGACAGCTGCGCAAATGGGCGTATATATACGTCCCCTTTAATTTGCCGGCCGTGTGGTCGTGCGTGCGCCATCGCCGTCGCGCTCGCTACCCTGTCGCACGCTCCATGACCATGCCCGCGGGACCCGCGGACTCGATGTCAGCCGGTGTCCCGCGATTGGGTCACGGTGCTGAAGAACGGGGAGATGTTAGTGTAAACACAACATCTCCCTGTTCTGCCTAGTGACATGTCACTGATCGTCTGTTCCCTGTCATCGGGAACAGCGATCAGTGACGTGTCACGGCAAGCCATGACCCCTAACAGTTAGAAGCACTCCCTAGGTCACACTTAACCCCTTCAGAGCCCCCTACAGGTTAACCCATTCACTGCCAGTGTCATTTTTACAGTAATCAATGCATTTTTATAGCACTGATCGCTGTAAAAATGACAATGTCCCAAAATGGTGTCAAAAGTGTCCGATGTGTCCGCCATAATGTCGCAGTCACGATTAAAATCTCTGATCGCCGCCATTACTAGTAAAAAATATATTAATAAAAATGCCATAAAACAGTCCCCTATTTTGTAGACGCTATAACTTTTGCGCAAACCAATCAATAAACGCTTATTGCGATTTTTTTTTTACCAAAAATATGTAGAAGAATACGTATCGGCCTAAACTCAGGAAAAAAACGTTTTTTATATATATTTTTGGGGGAAATTTATTATAGCAAAAAGTTAAAAATATTGTTTTTATTAATTTTTTTTCAAAATTGTCGCTCTATTTTTGTTTATAGCGCAAAAAATAAAAACCGCAGAGGTGATCAAATACCACCAAAAGAAAGCTCTATTTGTGGGAAAAAAATATGTCAATTTTGTTTGGGAGCCACGTCGCACGGCCGGCAATTGTCAGTTAAAGCGACGCAGTGCCGAATCGCAAAAAGTGGCCTGGTCTTTGGCCAGCCAAATGGTCCGGGGCTGAAGTGGTTAATGAGCTTCAGCTGCTTTGGTGTTAATCAAATTAACAACATGTGCACTAGATGGGCAAAAATGGGATGACCTCCAAAACAGGAATGGTTTTACAGGTTAGGCCACTGACATTTTTTTACCTACTCATCTTTTCTGACTGATTTTCACTAGCTTTGCATCTGGCTAGGGTCAGTGTCACTACTGGTAGCATGAGGCAATACCTAGACCCTAGGGATGAGCAGAATACCCCCCGGTTCAGTTCGCAGGAGAACATGTGAACAGGCAAAAAATTTGTTCGAACACGCGAACACCGTTAAAGTCTATGGGACACGAACGTGAAAAATCCAAAGTGCTCATTTTAAAGGCTTATATGCAAGTTATTGTCATAAAAAATGTTTGGGGACCTGGGTCCTGCCCCAGGGGACATGTAACAATGCTAAAAAAAGTTTTAAAAACTGAAGTTTTTTTGGGAGCAGTGATTTTAATAATGCTTAAAGTGAAACAATAAAAGTAAATTTCGTACCTGGGGGGTGTCTATAGTATGCCTGTAAAGTATCGCATTTTCCCCGTGTTTAGAACAGTCCCTGCACAAAATGACATTTCTAAAGGAAAAAAAGTCCTTTAAAACTACTTGCGGCTATAATGAATTGTCGGGTTCTGGCAATACAGATAAAAGTCATTAGAAAAAACTGCATGGGTTCCCCCCCCACAGTCCATTACCAGGTCCTTTGGGTCTGGTATGAATATTTAGGGGAACCCCAAACCAATTTTTTTTTTTAAATTGCGTTTTGCAGCGTTCCAGTACAGTCCAATGCAGGGAGGGACCAGGAGGGGCGTGACCAGGATGTGAGAGTGGTAGGCGGACGTCTCTCCCCCTCCGCTCGTATCTCATGTCCATCATGCCGAAAAAAGCAGCAGAAGTGTGCAATGTGTAATGCGGCTAGAGAAACTGCCCCTGTCTGCTGGATGTGACGTGACTCCTCTGCCTACATCTCCCAGAACCGCCAGCGTGGAACACATGACGTCCTAACCAGAAAGTGAAGGCGGCCCGAGACGCGGAAGAACTGAGGCACGGGAGCGGTGCTCGTGCGGCGTTTTTGTGTACCAATGTGGGGGGTGAGTGAGGTCGGGGCTGAGCTGCAATAGTTTACCATCTCATACCGAGGTGTCTGAGGAGCCCATTGGTAGTCGGGGGGCGGACGCCGGGGTGAGAGGTCCCCCTCCCGCAGGAAAAGCAGCAAGCAGCAAGCAGTCCAGAGGAACTCCCTGCCTCCCCTAGTAGGGGGCGATTTGTGATCTCCAACCCCCCCGCATCAAGGGTCCACCTGTGCCAGCTCTGTGGGAGCTCTGTGGGAGCTTCAAGCAACCCTCCCCCACACACCGACTCCAGAGGCCAGAGAGATCTCCTGCTTTCTATCTTTTTTACAACTGCCACCTCCATATCCCGGGAAAATAATCAGTCGGATGGGTGAGAGACTTCCAATATGTTATTATTGTTTATTCTCATATTGACATTTAATCCTATTTAATCCTATTAAGGGGGATATAGTATTCGGCTAGAGAACTTTCTAAAAGGAAAGGGAAAGACTTTTTTTTTTCCCATTTCCTCTACAATCTAGCTGTGATATAGCGGGTAGGGTAAAAACAGCAGGAAAATATAAAACCCGTGGTAGTAATCTAGGCCTTATAATGGCAACACAAAGGACTACAAAAGCAAGTATAGCAGCAAGCCAGGCGGCAGCAAAGCTAGGAAGATACTCCCATAATCCGGACCAACCCGTAGTTCAGACCCCCCCAAAAAATAATCAGCAATCACAACCTAAGCAACAACCTGGTGCCACGGGGATATGGAAAAGCCAGAGACAAGCACAGACACTCTTAGAAGCAAGTGAGACGGAGAGGAGACTCTCGGGGACTAACGAGAAAAAAGGGACACTTGGACTCCCTACTGAGGGCGGAAGTGAGGGGGACACAGAGCCATCATTAAAGGAGGTGTTGGCAGCAATTATTTTTTGCAAAACCTCTTTATGCGCAGTAACTACACAGCTTAGCTCCATACAGGAAGAACTCTCTTTGGCTAGATACGACTTGCAAAAAGCAAATGAGAGAACAACAGCCTTGGAGGTGAGGGTCAGCCTCGTGGAGGATGAACTAGCCCCCCTCAGAAGAGAAATGAGAGAGATGAGGGAACAAATGGCCAAACAAGAGTTGAAGATGGATGAAATAGAAAATAGAATGAGGAGGAAGAATATTAGAATTGTGGGTCTTCCGGAGCAGAGCGAGGGAGTAGACCCAGTAGCATTTGTGGAAAAATGGCTTAGAGAAACATTTGGCCAGGAAGTCTTCTCCCCGTTTCTAGCAATTGAAAGAGCGCATAGGGTTCCAGCTAGACCTCTCAGATCGGGTGGTCCACCCCGCCCCCTTCTAGTTAAAATGTTTTACTATAAAGACAAAATGTTAATCATCCAGAAATCCAGAGAACTGGGCAACATTTTATACAATGGGTCCAGGATATCTATATATCCCGACTTCTCACCGGAAATACAAAAGAAAAGAGCCAGATTCGGAGAAATAAAGCGTAAGCTACAACAGATAAAAACTACATACGCACTATTATACCCAGCAAGACTAAGGGTGAATGCAACAGAAGGAATAAAGTTCTTTGATACGCCTGAGGAAGCGACGGAGTGGTTACAATCTTATAAAGAATCCACATAGAAGACAGGACATGGATAGTTGTTTGTTACATTTTTCACAAAAAAAAATATTTTTTTTTTCTCTGTGTTTCACATCTTACACACTGGGTTTTTATTTTTATTTTTTTTATTCTTGAATAATTTTCCCTTTTTATATATATTTTTTTTTGCCCTCTCTCCCCCTCTCCCACTTTGGGGGTAACCCCAGTGGCTGTAAGGGAGGTGAAGGGGAAGAGACGAGTAGACACGTATAGAAGTAATTGGGAATAAGTAACACAATTTAGAATGCATGAAAATTTTTATTTTTTTTAATTTTTTTGGGGGGACGGCATGAGGGGGATACGGGGGGGTGGGGGAGAGGGGGGTAAGGGGAGAGATTAAACTGAAGGGAGGGAGACGCATATTGCCCCCTTCTATAAGTGGGAGATGCGTGGAACTCCTTAAGTTAAAGGGTAAGCAAAGTATTTCATTAAGTACTGAGTGTATGAGGCATAGGGGTATGAGAAACCCCCATAGGGGTATAGATGTATTTTGTTTTGGAGGGGAGGGTGGGAGGGAGGGTGGGAGAGGGAGTGAGAAAGATTTCAAACACTGGCAGGGTGAATGGTGGTTGAAAGAAGTTAGAGAGGGTCACAATAGGAAGCCCCAACCCAAGCCACGGAAGGCGGTGAGAAGGGTATTTGAGAGAGGGTGTGGGTATGTATGGGGGATACGGAGTGGTAGAACTACGATGACACTTACACAAAGAAATCACATAAAGAAAAAATGAAAAGAAGAAGTAAATAAGCACGTTTTAGTAACTAAAGGATTCACTATAAAATTTGGGTATTCTTCACTGCATATGAATGAATAGTAGAGCACAAGTGAAAAATTTGACAATATGTTCATGGAATGTCCAGGGATTGGGAGAACCAGGGAAAAGAGCAGCAGTAATCTCACTGATGAGAACATATGGTTCCTCAATAATATGTCTCCAGGAGACCCATCTCTCGAGTATATCTATACCCCAACTGGGGTGGCGAGATTATCAAACACAATTTCATTCGGTCCATACCTAATACTCTAGAGGGGTAGGCATATTCATTAAAACTGGTATAATGTTTAATTGTATTCAGAGTAGGTGCGACGAACTAGGGCGCTATGTCTTTTTACACTGTAAGGTAGAAGATAGAACTTGTATCTTGGTTAATCTGTATATTCCTCCCCCCTTTAACACCTCGATATTGGGCAGTCTGATGGAGTTTGTTCTGGAGAGGCCGGGAATACCGGTGCTCGTAATGGGCGATTTTAATATGGTCCTAGATTGGCATAAAGACAGATTTCCTAGTCAGTTGCTTCAGGGTAAAACAAGAGATGCTAGACTAGTCAAATTTTTGGAAGAAATAGGGTTAAGGGATATATGGAGATTACACAACCCTTCAGCCCGGCAATACTCCTGCCTCTCCAGGGCACACTCCACGCTCTCGAGAATAGATTTAGTATTGGGCAATGAGGAAGCAATACCAATAATAAAAAAGGTGAACTATATGCCGAGAAGCCTCTCTGACCATTCCCCAATGCTGGTTGTTCTTGATACGGGAGTCGCAAGGCACCAGAGAGAGGGGAGAATTAACCCGCATTGGATGGAATTAATGAATGACACACAAGAGATATCGGGGGAGATTAGGGAATTTATAGAAATAAATCAAGGTACTGCTTCAGAACAAGTGGTATGGGACACACTGACAGCCTTTTTCAGGGGCATAATGATACAAAAAATATCTAGATTAAAAAGACAATCCAGTCAGGAAGAGAGAACCGCTAGTGAATTAGTAAGCGAAAAAGAAGCGCAATACATTAAAGACCCAACACCTAAAAAATCCAGTGTATGGATGCAAGCACAACAGAACTACCGCCTAATAATGCTGAAGAAAGTAGAAAATAAGCAAATTTTTCAAAGACAAGTAGCGTTTGCGGAAGGGGAAAGTGCAGGCAGGATGCTAGCTCATTTAATTAAAACTAACACACCTAGCTCAGGGGTGCCAGCAATAAGGGTAAATGTAGATAGGGTGGCCCACCAAACATCAGAAATAGCACAAAGATTCCGTGATTTCTATGCAGACTTGTATAGTTCAAGTCAAGAGGAAAGGAGAGAAGAACTGGACACATTTTTTGGAAGTCTAGTGTTGCCCTCGCTCTCTGAGCTGGATAGACAGGAATTAGACAAACCCCTGACCTTAGAAGAACTACAGTTGACCGTACAGGAGATGGCGGGGCATAAAACCCCAGGCCCGGACGGCCTCCCAGCAGAGACCTACCGGTATTTCGGGAAGGAGTTACTCCCGGAACTCACTAGGGTTCTAAACTGCTCATTAGCTAAAGGAGAACTCCCTACGTCCATGATGGACTCCACAATAATAGTTATTCACAAAGAGGGTAAGGACCCACTTGAAACCGCCTCATATAGACCTATCTCCTTACTCAACACTGACATAAAAATACTGTCGAAGCTCTTGGCAGCTAGATTAAACAAAATAGTTGAGAAACTGGTACATCACGATCAATCGGGTTTTATACCAGGTAGGGCCACCTCCACAAATATAAGAAGAGTTTTTCTGAACCTCCAGATTCCAACAGAGGAAGATGGAAAAAGAGCAATTGTTTCGTTGGATGCTGCCAAGACCTTCGACAGTATAGAGAGGCAATATCTATGGAGAGCCTTAAAAGAGTTTGGGGTTGGCCCTATTTTTATGAAATGGGTCAAGATGCTGTATAGCACCCCAGAGGCCAGAGTGAAAGTGAACAATGTGTATTCCGAGAGGTTCAGGTTGCAGAGGGGAACGAGACAGGGGTGCCCTTTGTCCCCCCTTCTCTTCGCCCTTGCAATCGAGCCCCTTGCGATTGCACTTAGGTCGGACTCTGAGATAAGAGGATTTATAAGAGGTGAGGTAGAGGAGAAAGTGGTATTATACGCGGATGATCTCCTCTTGTTACTGGGAGATACACAGCACTCCCTTGGTAAGGCCATGAAACAAATAGAGATTTTTGGACGTTTTTCAGGCCTTAATATAAACTGGGGTAAATCTATGCTGCTACTGGTGGACCCTCTGTCAAACCTACTCCCGCAACAGGCTTCTCAAATTCAAATAACAGCACAAATTAAATATTTGGGGGTGTATATATCTAGAGACCCTAACCATTATATTTTAGATAATCTGATTCCTCTGCTTAAAAAATACAAAGGGAAAATCAAGGTGTGGAAATCCCTCCCATTGTCAGTAGCAGGCCGCTGCAATTTAATAAAAATGGTGTGGTTACTGGGAGATACACAGCTCCTATATGTCTTACAAAACTCACCAGTTTGGATATACAACAAATGGTTTCAGAAAATAGACACTACATTTAGGGAGTTGATTTGGAAAGGGGGTGTAGCTAGAATAAAATTAAATACCTTACAGAGGACAAAACAAGAGGGGGGAGTGGCACTCCCACATCCATTTAGTTACTTTTTGGCGGCACAGATTCAATACATGAAGGGTAGTAACATGCAGGGAGAAGATATAAGGAAGAGAACATTACTACAACATTCTATACATGACTCTATAGTAGAAGCCATGGAAGCAGGATCTCTTCAACGGAAATTACCTACCCTTGACCTTATGATCAGAATATGGAAAGCAGTGAAGATAGCGTTGGGATATGATGGAATCACGGAGTATACCCCCCTATGGGAGAATGACAATTTAAAGGAGGTACAGAAGATGGGGACAGTTAAGGAATGGGAAAGACAGGGGATTAAATATATCTCCCAGCTGTACCAAGATGGCACACTAAAAACTTTTCAGACATTAAAAGAACAATATAATCTTTCAAATTAATCATTTTATAAATATTTGCAGATCAGACATGCCTTAACAAAACAATATAAAGGAATAGTAATGACCTGGAGCAAGATCCCCCTGTTAAAAGAAATCATCAACACTAAAACAACTAAGGGCTCAATAACAAAAATATACTTAAAATTACATAAGGGGAGCCTAAGGGAATCCCAGGGCCAGGTACAAAAGAGGAAGTGGGAAAGAGATATTGCTAACTTATCTAACGAACAGTGGAAAAGAATCTTGGAACTTGCTTCGTCAGTCTCACTGTCTCCCTCGCAGAGGATGTCTCACCTGTTTTTGCTAAATAGAGCATATTATACTCCGTATAAACTTTTCCGCTTTGGCCGTAGAACAGATGCCAGTTGTCCCAGATGTGGTGGAGTAAACGGTGATATAATCCATATGTTCTGGCGATGCCCAAAGTTATTCCGGTATTGGAGGGAGGTAGTGAGAACAATTGAGCAAGTTTTTGAGGTTGACATAGAGCTGGAACCCCTACAATGTGTACTGGGCTGGGTAAAGGGCGAGGGGATAAATGCCTACACTCAGTTAGCAATAACAAGATGCTTATTTCAAGCAAGGAGGCTGATTGCACAGAGATGGCAATCAATCTCCCCTCCCCTTAGTAAGGATTGGGAGCAAAATATGAACATAACTATCCTAAAGGAAAGGACAACCTACGTTAGACAAGGAGCCCTAAAAAAATTTGATAAGATTTGGAAACCGTGGCAAGAAAAAAAGAGGAAAGAAAATTGTATATAATAAGTAAAGCAGTCGTAGAAGGGAATGGATGTTTTGGAGGAAGGAAGTGTGAGTGTGGTCTAGGTCAATTAGTGGCTGGATGAGAGATGTAGAAGGGAGGGTGAGATAAGAAGTATTGGGGTAGAGGAGTTTTGGATTGAAATGGTTTTAATGTGAAATGATGGTCTGATTAATTATCTTTTTTGTATGGGAGATAGGGGGGGAGGGAAGGAGGGGATGTATGTATTGTTGGAAAATGGAAAATGTTTAATAAAGATATGAAAATGAAAAAAAAAATTGCATGGGGGTCCCCCCAAATTCCATACCATGCCCTTCAGGTCTGGTATGGATATTAAGGGGAACCCTGCGCCAAAATAAAAAAAAATGGCGTAGGGGTCCCCCCAAAAATCCATACCAGACCCTTATCGGAGCACGCAACCTGGCAGGCTGCAGGAAAAGAGGGGGGATGAGAGAAGCGGGCCCCCCCTCCTGAACCGTACCAGGCCACATGCCCTCAACATGGGGAGGATGTCCCCATGTTGATGGGGACAAGGGCCTCATCCCCACAACCCTTGCCCGGTGGTTGTGGGGGTCTGCAGGCAGGGGGATTATCGGAATATGGAAGCCCCCTTTAACAAAGGGGACCCCCAGATACAGTCCCCTTATGTTAATTGGTAATGGGTACATTGTACCTCTACCATTTCACAAAAAAAGTGTAAAAAAATGTTAAAAAGCACAGTACACAGCTTGGGACAAGTCCTTTATTAAAAAGAAAAAAAAGAAAATACATTTTTGATGTAAATCCATTCTGCGGAGGATACGGAGAAAAAAAAAAAAACCGCTGCTGACACTGTCCTGCCTCAATGGGAGGCACCCGCCATATGCCGCTCTTCCACCATGACAGCTGTTAAATAGCTGAGAGTGGGGCCACCCTTCACGTGCGTAGGTGACCCCGCCCCCCTCTGACGCAATGGAGAAACACCGGAGTTACCCGTGACATGTACGGGTGACCCCGCCCCCTCTGACGCAACGGGAAACCCTGTCTCGGCGGAAGAGCTTCATACAGCGGGTGCCTCCCATGGAGGCAGGATCGTGTCTGCATTGTTTTTTTTGTTTTTTTTCTCCGTATCCCCCGCAGAATGGATTTACATCACTGGAATTAAGCTGTGTACTGTGGTTTTTAACATTTTTGACACTTTTTTTGTGAAATGGTAGGTGTACAATGTACCCTTACCAATTCATATAGGGGGGGCTGGGATCTGGGGGTCCCCTTTGTTAAAGTGGGCTTCCAGATTCCGATAAACCCCCCGCCCGCAGACCCCACAACCACCGGGCATTTTCATTTTGGTTCGGGGTTACCCTTAATATTCATACCAGACCCAAAGGGCCTGGTAATGGACTGGGAGGGACCCCTGCCATTTTTTCAATGACTTTTATCTGTATTGCCAGGACTCAAAAATTCATTATAGCCGCGAGTAGTTTTAAATTACTTTTTTTTCTTTAGAAATTTCATTTTGTGCAGGGACTGTTCTAAACATGAAAAATGTGCTACTTTACAGGCATACTATAGACACCCCCCAGGTACAAAATTTAAAGGAATATTTCACTTTTATTGTTTCACTTTAAGCATTATTAAAATCACTGCTCCCGAAAAAAACGGCTGTTTTTAAAACCTTTATTTGCATTGATACATGTCCCCTGGGGCAGGACCCAGGTCCCCAAACACTTTTTATGACAATAACTCATGTAGCGACCTCACCTCTCACTCCCTCCTTCTCTGTCAATGTCAATGGCTCTCGTCTAGGGGATCAGGGAGGAGAGTGTGACGCACCACCAGCTTGTATCCTCCAGTGTGTAGAGGTGTGAGCTATACCCAATTACCTTCGGGTCTGTGCCCCTGTCCAGAGCCAAAGCTCCCCTTGAGGATGATCCTTAAACTCCCAGAAAGCCAAGTTCCACACCATTGAAAGTCCAACACTTATTTACTCTTTCAGAGCAATAAATAGTCCTTTGAGAGCAGACTGGTTAGACAACGAACAGACAAGGTGGTGAGGAAGGTCCAGGCACAAACATGAACTTGTTACTCTCCTGTTTCGGTATGCGCAAACAGGCTTGGCGCACGGTTCCTGCCACCGACCGTGAGGGTGGTCGCTGCCACCAACCGGGTGAATTGGACTTGAGGTCTCTGCCACCGACCTGGGTTTCAGTTGGGTCATTGCCACCGACCATGAGAACGTGGACTACCTTCTTGAGATGCGGCCCATGTCAGGGGAGTCATCCATCTGGACGGTCACCAGAGGCCTCCGCCGTCACCAGCCAATGCTGCGCTGGATCTCCGGGAAGGTCACCTCTCTGGTCCCCCTCGCCCTAGATTCGGGTGTCCAATACCGGAGGGCACCCTAGGAATCCTCCATCCCTTGCGGGACCCAGTCGAACGCACTGGGCCCCAGGCCTCCAGAGAGCACCTCACCCCAAACTAAAGGTGCCTGGGGTGGAATCGCAGCTCCATCCCCGGGCCGAGGGCACCCAGAGAACACCAGCACTCACACCCAGGCTGAAGGTGCCTGAGCGTGGACCTCGAGCGGAAGATGTCTGCCCCTTTTATCCCCTCTCCCAGCATGCACAGCATGTTCCCCGCCCTGCCGTACTACTGCTGCGAGAGGACAAAAAGGGTACAGACTCGCAATGGTGGTTCAACCCCGGCCTATGGCGACAGCACCACCTACAGGCCGCAGGGAACTGGACACCCTTGCATCCTCCACAGGCATAAATTGGTCCATGAACCCTAACAATTGCTGCATCTGAGCCATTTATCACTCAGATGCCTTCCCTAAATGTAACCACCCGCTACACTTGCATATTAACCTTTTAAAATAAGCACTTTTGATTTCTCCCATAGACTTTTAAAGGGTGTTCTGTGGCTTTCAAATTTGCCGCGAACATCCCAAATTGTTCGCTATTTGGCAAACACTTACGTTTGACTCGAACATCGGGCTCATCCCTACTAGACCCTATAGAAGTTGCACAGGCAGTCCAACTTCTCCAAGATGACACATCAATACGTGCCATTGCCAGAAGGTTTGCTGGGTCTCCCAGCACAGTCTCATAAGCATGGAGGAGATTCCAGGAGACAGGTAGGATACTGCAAATATGTATAATATGAAATTAAAGAAGGCTGAAAGCACAGAAATGTATAATATAGATTGAGGTTTTACAACTATGCTATTGGAATTGCAATGAATTGTATATATGAGCCAAAGACAAGAGAACGTTAGAGATAAAATGCAAGTAAAGCACAGATCTTTGGGGGGTAATCAGACTCAATCTATAGATTGTCCCAATAAATGGAGTTAGATTCACTTTATTTAAAAAATGATGTAAAAAAAAATGTGTATTTATTATTTAAAGTATTTATTTATGTATTAATCACATAAATGGGCATTCAAAGGGCATAAAAAATGGCATAAATGTAAGAACAAGCATTATTAAGACAATATTAACATATTTGTTTATGTTTTTATGGTTTGTGTTATTATGTTCTGTCATACTACTATTATTAAATATTATAAATTATGCATTGTGAAATGTTTTTATGGGTTTGTGCTCTTGCAAAACCATTATTTGTTTTTAATTACTTGTTATGAAAAGCATTTGACCCTTGCAGTCTATACTCCCTTTAATAAACACTAGGGTCTACATGTAAATAATCAATGACACATTAATTCTTTAAAACACAAATTCACATTTTTTAATGAAACCTACTAGCTCCTTTTACCAGCCCTAAACTAATCTAGCCTAGTGGGAGGGAGGGTTCTAAGTTAGATTAGGTTAAGGTGCTGTGGGTGCTGGGCTAGTGGGTTTAGTCTAAACATGAACTTAAAACGGAGTTCCACCCAAAAATGGAACTTCCACTTTAAGTGATGGTGACCCCCTGACATGCCACATTTGGCATGTCATTTTTTTGGGGGGGGGCGGGTACCCAGTTTTTATAGACACCAAGCTCCCACTTCCTCCTCTGATTCAGCGGCACCGGAAGGAAGTTCACTTCTCCCCCCTCCCTCCCTGCAATCTTCTGGGACACGTCACAGCTGGGTGCCCACAGTTAGAATGCCGGCACCGTGGAGAGGAAGGGGAGAGGGGCTGGGCTTTGTGCGCCTGCATCGGTGGACCGTGGGACAGGTGAATGTCTGATTATTAAAAGTCAACAGCTACACTTTTGTAGCTGCTGACTTTTAAATGGGTGGAACTCCTTTTTAAAGCTAAACTCCAGGAAAGCAGCTAAAACAGCATATATAGGAGCTGTTTTACTTGTGAAAGAATTAGAATTTTCAGGATCTATCACAAAAATATGGGATGGAATGTCATACATGAATTCTTCATTTCAATATTTTTTTTATTAGTATTTTCATTAAAATGAACAGGTAATACATTTGTTACATCAAGTCAGATGTTCCAATTGGAGCAAGGTAAACCAGAAATAAGGAAAGTTAATTCCATGAAGGTGTAACCATACTTAAAGAATGTAGAAACAGAGGCAAACATTGTTGGCTCCAGATGGGGGGGAGAAGGAAGGGGTGGGGCACCAGCTAGGTAAGCGGAGATATGGAGACAGGAAGAATTTGTGGCATAAGGAGAGCTTCAGGTAGTTACTGTACATTTTGGGTGTGTGAGCCAAGATGATCATTGATGCAGAAACTTTTCCATACTTAAGATTTGTTTAGCAACTAGCCTCTCCATTTCGTATTGAAGGTTCAAGTTTGCAATTGTACTGGAGATGGATGGAGGCTCTGTCATTTTCCAAAGTTTGGCAACATTTATTTTTGCCCCAAGTAGTAGGTGTAATATTACCATCCGTGATCGTGTGGGGGGGGGGGGATTTCTCTATCCCAAGATGTAGCAATGCTAGCGAAGGGTTAGGAACCGTAGCAGACTGTGATATTGTGGAGATCAGAGCAAATACTTGTTTCCAGTATGAACTTTTGGATCTACAAAACCACAGGATGTGAGCTATGGTACCGGTGCTTCCACAGGACCTCCAACAAGTAGTAGGATGTCCTGGGAAGAATTTGGAAAGCTGGTAGAGTGTCAGTTACCACCTGTGTATAGTTTTTTTGGTATGATTTCCAGTGGTTAGAGCAGTGGGAAGCAGTGAAGGTAAGTTTGAAGGCTCGTGACCACATGGCAGGGGTAACCACATGGCAGGGGTAACACTAATATTTAGTTCCTCTACCCATTTTGAGTGGGAGGTGTGTTGAAAGTAGGGACGATTGTCACTGAGGGCTGAGTACATTGTGGAGATACCATGTTTTGGGTACTTTGTATAGGTGTAGACGTTGTGAAGTGATTCAGGTATTTTGACCACAGCGGGTATTTTTGAAGTTTTGGGAAATGAGAAATCCTCACATATGTAAATACATCTGTTTGAGGCAGATTGTATTCAGTTTGTAGATCTGCAAAGGTTTTTAGAGTGTCAATATTATAGAGATCTGATATGTTTGTAAGCTTGTGTTTCTGCCATTGTCTTTAAGAATGCACTAGTGTATTGTTGTCGCTTTGAGGGGGATCTGTAGGATATGAGATGGGTGAGCTATTGATGTTGTCTGGGTGTATTTCTTCCAGGATGACAGTGAGGCTGTAATTGGTGGGGAAGTAGTCATTGTGTTGGGGGGAAAACCCGCTGAAGTAAGCAGGAGGATGTCACGCAGGTTGTTAGGTAGGCAGGACGATTCCATGACAGACCAGGTTTTATTTGGGGTTGGGTGCCACCAGTAGTAGAGCTGGTCCAGGATAGAAGCATAATAGTTAGTTTGGATGTGAGGGAGGCTTACTCCTCCTCATTTATGGTGCCTAGTTAAGATGTGGTGGGCACATCTGGGAGGTTTAGTGTCCCAAATAAATCTTGAAATTTGCTTTTGCATCGAGGTAAAGAAAGATTGAGGTATAGGGATCATTACTGTGTGAAATAAATAGAGGAGTTTGTAAGAATCGGCATCTTAAAGGAGGCAATCCTTCCTATTTTAGATAGGCCAGTTGTGCTTATTTGACTTCGTAGTTGTGGAAGCATTTTTTGGAAAGAACGGTAGTTAAGGTCATAGAGGTGTTGCCGTGAGGGGGTCAATTTTATCCCTAGGTATGGGAGAGATTGACTCGTCCAAGTATAAGGAAGAGACCCTTCCAGGAGGGACTTTTGTCTACTTGTGAGATTCAGTGGAAGGACCAGGGATTTAGAGGAATTACGTTTATAAAAGGAGGCTAAGCTAAATTGGTTGAGTATGTCTTGTATCGCTGCCATGGAATGGGCTGGGTTAGTGATCAGAAGTATGACATCATCGGCAAAGAGACTTATTTTGTGCTCCATGTCGTTGTGCACAATTGCTGAGTTGCGCTTATCCACCCTAATCCTTGTTGCTAGGGGTTCCATCAGTAGAGAAAAAATAAGGGGGGAGAGAGGGCATCCTTGGCGGATGCCATTGGAGATCCTGAAGGGTTTAGACAGGGTTCCATCAGTCAAAACTCCAGCTGAGGGGTTTGAGTATAGTGCGAGTATTGCGGATTGTAACCTAACCTGTGATTCCTAATTTAGAAAGTACAGCTTTCAGGAATCCCCAGTGCACCCTATCGAACGCCTTCTCTGCGTTCAGGGATAGAAGTAGAGAAGGGGTTCGTGATTGGACGACTTGATGAATTAAATTGATGACTATCCTAGTTGCATCCGGTGCTTGTCTGTCTGGCATAAAGCCGACTTGCTCTGGGTGCACTAAGGAGGGGAGACATTTCAGCAATCTAGATGCAATGACTTTAGAAAATATTTTTACATCTGTGTTAAAGTGATACTAAAGCTTCACATTTTTTTTTAAAATAACAATGTCATACTTACCTCCACTGTGCAACTCCTTTGACCAGACTGGCCCCGATCCTCATCTAATGGGGTCCCTCGGTGGCTGTCTCTGCTCCTCCCCACTTCTGATAACCCCCTCTGGGAAGCGCTCTACCAAGGGGGTAACCTTGCGGGCGTGCTCCCGAGTCCTGTATTTGGCATCCATAGCCGCCAATTACAGGACTCGGCCCTGCCCCTCCGGCCCTCGCGTCATTGGAGTTGATTGACAGCAGCGCAAGCCTATGGCTGAGCTGCTATCAATCTATCCAATGAAGAGCCGAGAAAAGCCGAGAAGCCCGGGCCGAGAAGCCAGCGCGTTCACGACGCAGGACTTTCGAGGGTTTAGGTAAGTAAACGGGGGGCCTGTAATCATCGGATGTTTTTTCACCTTAATGCATACGATGCATTAAGGTGAAAATACGGGAAGTTTTACAACCCCTTTAAGGAGCGATATGGGCCTATAGTTAGTGGTAGAGGTGGGATATTTCTCCGGTTTAGGGATAGTAGTGATAATCGATCTTAGCGTGTCAATCATCAGAGAACTAGAGGTGGCAGCAAGGTTGAAGAGTGCCAAGAGGTGGGAGGTGACTAGGTTTGCAAATGTCTTGTAGAATTTATTGGTGTAGCCATCTTCCCCAGGTGATTTCTGGAGAGGGAGAGTTTGAATGACTTTTAGAATTTCCCCGTCTGAGAATGGTTGGGAGATTTCAGCAGATTGGATAGGGGTAATAGTTGGGAGATGAATTGAAGATAGGAAGTATTATATACAGGTCCTTCTCAAAAAATTAGCATATTGTGATAAAGTTCATTATTTTCTGTAATGTACTGATAAACATTAGACTTTCATATATTTTAGATTCATTACACACAACTGAAGTAGTTCAAGGCTTTTCTTGTTTTAATATTGATGATTTTGGCATACAGCTCATGAAAACCCCAAAATCCTATCTCAAAAAATTAGCTTATTTCATCCGACCAATAAAAGAAAAGTGTTTTTAATACAAAAAAAGTCAACCTTCAAATAATTATGTTCAGTTATGCACTCAATACTTGGTCGGGAATCCTTTTGCAGAAATGACTGCTTCAATGCGGCGTGGCATGGAGGCAACCAGCCTGTGGCACTGCTGAGGTGTTATGGAGGCCCAGGATGCTTCGATAGCGGCCTTAAGCTCATCCAGAGTGTTGGGTCTTGCGTCTCTCAACTTTCTCTTCCCAATATCCCACAGATTCTCTATGGGGTTCAGGTCAATAGAGTTGGCAGGCCAATTGAGCACAGTAATACCATGGTCAGTAAACCATTTACCAGTGGTTTTGGCACTGTGAGCAGGTGCCAGGTCGTGCTGAAAAATGAAATCTTCATCTCCATAAAGCTTTTCAGCAGATGGAAGCCTGAAGTGCTCCAAAATCTCCTGATAGCTAGCTGCATTGACCCTGCCCTTGATAAAACACAGTGGACCAACACCAGCAGCTGACATGGCACCCCAGACCATCACTGACTGTGGGTACTTGACACTGGACTTCAGGCATTTTGGCATTTCCCTCTCCCCAGTCTTCCTCCAGACTCTGGCACCTTGATTTCCGAATGACATGCAAAATTTGCTTTCATCCGAAAAAAGTACTTTGGACCACTGAGCAACAGTCCAGTGCTGCTTCTCTGTAGCCCAGGTCAGGCGCTTCTGCCGCTGTTTCTGGTTCAAAAGTGGCTTGACCTGGGGAATGCGGCACCTGTAGCCCATTGCCTGTTCACGGTGGCTCTGGATGTTTCTACTCCAGACTCAGTCCACTGCTTCCGCAGGTCCTCCAAGGTCTGGAATCGGTCCTTCTCCACAATCTTCTTCAGGGTCCGGTAACCTCTTCTCGTTGTACAGCGTTTTCTGACACACTTTTTCCTTCCCACAGACTTCCCACTGAGGTGCCTTGATACAGAACTCTGGGAACAGCCTATTCGTTCAGAAATTTCTTTCTGTGTCTTACCCTCTTGCTTGAGGGTGTCAATGATGGCCTTCTGGACAGCAGTCAGGTCGGCAGTCTTACCCATGATTGCGGTTTTGAGTAATGAACCAGGCTGGGAGTTTTTAAAAGCCTCAGGAATCTTTTGCAGGTGTTTAGAGTTAATTAGTTGATTCAGATGATTAGGTTAATAGCTCGTTTAGAGAACCTTTTCATGATATGCTAATTTTTTGAGATAGGAATTTTGGGTTGTCATGAGCTGTATGCCAAAATCATCAATATTAAAACAAGAAAAGGCTTGAACTACTTCAGTTGTGTGTAATGAATCTAAAATATATGAAAGTCTAATGTTTATCAGTACATTACAGAAAATAATGAACTTTATCACAATATGCTAATTTTTTGAGAAGGACCTGTACTTGGGTCTGTTGGTTGTGGAGTAGCTTTGTCGCTAGCAAGGTTGTAGAGAGAAGAATAGTAATCACTAAAAGCATTGGCTATGTCCTGTGGGTTAGTGAGGAGTTGTTTAGTGTTAGGGTGGTGTATGGAAGCTATTTTACACATAGTGTGTTGAGCTTTGACCTGTCGGGTGAACAGGGCTCCAGCCTTATTACCTAAGGCATAGTATTTGGCTTTAGTCAATTTAAGGTTATTTTCAAATTTTAGAGTAATGCCCCATACACACGGTCAGACTTTTGACCGGCCAAAATCACATCGGAATTTCAACAGAATTCCATCAGAGTAAAAGAGAACATGTTCTCTATCTAAACTCTGACGGAATTCCTCTGAATTTCCAATGGAAAAAGTCAGATGGGGCATACACACCATCGGAATATCTGATGAAAAAATTCTGTCTGACTTTTTCCATCGGAAATTCCGATCGTGTGTACAAGGCATTAGAGTGAGCAGAGTTTTTGCCTCCGGTCAAGGAGCTTGTTGGCTAGCTTGTGGGAAGGAGCCTGTTTGTTTTGGTTTTCTAAATTGGCAATCTGGGAGAGGACCTCCTCAACTTGCCCAGACCTTTGGTTCTTAGCATTACTGTGGAGTTTAATTAGAATCCCACGCATGTAGGCTTTATATGCCGATCAAAGTACAAACCTATCAGTATCTGGTTGGTCATTCAGTTCAAAATAGGAATGATGTTCAATGGTGAGTGTCTGAATGTTATTAGGGTTTGTGATGAGAGAAGCGTTGAGTCTCCATAGATGAGGCATTCTTGGTCTGAAGTTCCCCACAGTTATGGAGACAGGTGCATGGTCCGACCATGTGATGGATTATGTTGAAGTCACCTCCAAGGACAATTCAACCTTTTCGGATGTGCTGTATCTTTTTGAACAGTCGTTTACAGAATCGTAATTGTTGCTTGTTTGGACCATACATGTTAACCAATTTGTAAGTGACTTGGTTAATGTCACATATGAGGATTAGGTAGCGGAATTGAGGATCTGTAATGTATTGGTGAAGCTTGAATTGCAAAGAGTCCATATAGCAGTGAGGACTAGACATGTGCATTTGTTTTTGTCCGAATGCATTTTCGTCCGAATTTCGGGGATTTTCGCATTCGTTTTAACAAACGATAATGAACGCGCAGGATCCGAAATCCATAAGATCCGGCATAAAAAATGCTTTATTTTCGTTTTGTTGCGACTACAGTTCGATACAGATAGAAGATTTGACATGACGGTGACAATAGCAATCTGCGTTTATCGAACCTGCAGTTGAATGTGCCTAACCAAACTCTATTAGTCCAAGATTATTCGACATAGAGAGAAAAGATTCAACACAGAGAGAAAAGATTCGACACAGAGAGAAAAGATTCAACATTATAGAGACATGAAGATTTGACGAAGCAGCTAAAAACATATGATCGCCGTGAGCGGACATTTACTGTATGGTCAAATGCTCCGCCCATAGGCTATAGAAAAATTTCTAATGTTGGTTGACTAGTAATAATAATCATTAATAAATATAATTATTACTAGTCATACAACATTAGAATTATACTATAGCTTGTGGGCGGAGCATTCGTCCGGAAATGTACGATTGCTGCGTCCTACAGTTAGCTGCTTCGTCGAATCCTCTTAGAACATTCGACAAACACCATAAGCCTTCAATTGACAGATTCAACCTTAATTCCGATTTTCGGCCAAATGCATTTTTTGAAACGAAAAAAATAAAACAAACTTCGGGAGTAACTAAATTAAATTTCTTTTTCGGACGAAAACGAAATTCCGAAACAAAATATTTCAGTGTGCCCATGTCTAGTGAGGACTTTTTTTTCCTTAGGCCTGATGCTAGCAAGATCTGGTTGTAGTTTTTCATGGTGAACTTGGGAGTTTTAGCAATTGCAAAGTGGTTTTCTTGCACTAAGAGGACATCAGCCTTTTGACTGATGGCTTCTCTGACTTGTGTGGATCTTTTCTGTGGAGAGTTTAAGCCCCTGGTATTTACTGAGACTATTTTGAAGGCTATTTTGAGGAAGGGGAGGCAGGAGAGAATGTCTCCAGGTAAGAGCGATAGTTGATAAATGTAGGTTTGCGGTTTGTTAGCCCACAGTATATAGAGAAGAGCTATGTGGTTCGCCCTTGTTGAATGCGATAGAGACCAGGAAGCGGTTCGGCGATAGGAGGTTAGCTGGTGCTGGGTTTAGATGGGCAGTCTTTTTTATAAAAAAAGAGAGCCCTGGAACAAAAGAGATATGGGCTCAATGTGCAGAAAAAACTGCAAACAAGTGGGGGGAAGCGGTCCACTGTCTAATAGGTGGGTCAGAAACCACTTATAAGGCAGGTGGGTTCTGGATAATAGTTCTGCAGGTTCCCAGCCTTTTGGTGGGCGAGTGCAGAGAAGGTTGTTATTTCTTCAGGTATCTTGATAAGCCCCTCCGGTTTCCATGGGAAGTTGGTCAGAAGGGTCCAGAGCTTCTTCTGGAATGATTCGCCAGGTCCTCAGGTGCTTAAGTCCTGCAGGGAGTGTCCTCACTGCACGAGTTTTGTTTTGGTGTGTAATAAACAGTTTGGTGGGGAAGCCCCATTTGTAGGGAATTTTATGATTTAGAAGAGCTTTAGTTATAGTCGCCAGCTGTCTGCAATTTTCCATGGTTGCCTTGGATAGATCAGCATAAAGAGCAACTGTAGTGAAAGGATCATGAAGTCTCGCTGCATGTTTTGCTGCATATATGACTCTCTCTTTAACTGTAAAAAAGTGGATGCGGGCCAGCACATCTCTAGGTGTGGGAGCTGGGAGGTACGTAGGTTTGGGGAGCCTGTGTGCCCTGTAAATTTCCATGTCACGGTTTGTCAGTTCAGGCAGTAATGTGCGCATAAGGGACTGTATGTATTGTACTAGATGCAACACAGAGGGTTAATCAAGCGCACTCAGGATAAGGGTCAAAAATAACCAAAATAGGGAAGATAGTGAACACATTGGGTCAATGTCATATTAATCCATACTTGTAAACATGACTATACTGAACACATTGGGGCAATGTCATATTAGTCTATACTGGTGGAAATGAAAAATGACTAGTCCACAGAGAAGGCTGCCAGCTGACAGATAGAAGGGATCTGGAATATGACAAAAAAGACAAAAAAGCAGCGCCTTTTAAGCGTAGCAGTCAGTGAAATTTATTAAAATATAAAACCAAGTACAGGTAATGCACTCACAAAAGAAGAGTAAAGGTGAGCTTATCTGAAAGGGGGTCCAGGGTAGTAAACTTCATCCGCTTGTCCCGGAGATGTAATGCTGTATGTCCAGAGATGGAGGGAAGATGGTGTCTCTGAGCCTCTTCTCAGGAGTCGTCGGTGTTCACCGTGGAGCTCGTTAATTGAAGCCTGATGAAGAAGCACGGATGCTTCGAACGCACGCATCCTCCCCGCTGACCCCACGACCCAGAAGTAGTCTGCTGGTTTGTTCCAGCTAAGTCGTCCCCCGCTCCGCTATTGTGAGTGAGTGGTTCCGCTCCACGGTGAACACCGACGACTCCTGAGAAGAGGCTCAGAGACACCATCTTCCCTCCATCTCTGGACATACAGCATTACATCTCCGGGACAAGCGGATGAACTTTACTACCCTGGACCCCCTTTCAGATAAGCTCACCTTTACTCTTCTTTTGTGAGTGCATTACCTGTACTTGGTTTTATATTTTAATAAATTTCACTGACTGCTACGCTTAGAAGGCACTGCTTTTTTGTCTTTTTTATTGTACTAGATCAGCTTGTTTCATCGATTCTGGGATATTATGGAACTTAACTTAATATTATTTTGCCTGGAGCGATCTTCCAGGTCTGCGAGCTTGAGGTTAATTAGTTGGAGTTCGTCTTCATGATCCGCAAATCCATCAACCAATTCATTATGTGCTGAATATAGATCTCTCATTTTAGTTTCCATAAACTTTATGCTTTGGTCATGCTGAGTAACCATTGTAGATAGTGATGAGACTGCAGTAGAGAGATCAGTGTATAATGTCTGCCTCAGTGAGAGCAGCATGCTCTTCATTGTATTTTCAGACAGGGGCTGATCTGAGGCAGGAAATGCATCCAGCACTGAGGATTGTTGTGGTGGAGGGAGAGAGGACAGGCATGGGGTGTGACAGGCTGTGTCTGCTCAGGCTCTTGCATTCTGAACCTGGATTTGGCAGGGCTGGAGGAGGTGGGTGAGTTTGGAAGAGAACACTCACCAGTCGGTTCAGGAGAGCACAGGGATTCCTGTGGCTGTGTGAGGCTCTGACAGGAGGAAGATGAGGAGAGCGGCACTGACATTCTATGGCCGGTACCATCTTTGCCGCTTGCCAAGCCTGACGGGATGAAGAAAGCAGCAAGCTTTTTCGGAGGCTTACTGTCCTTCCTCCCTTTGGACATGGCGATTTAGGGCTGCTGGGGTGTCTGGGCTATTCGGTGGGCAGGGAAAACCTTCCCTGGAGCCGCTGTGGAGTTGCGAAAATGTGGATCTAAGCAGCCAACTGCTCAAGCCATCAAGCCATGCCCCCATACATGAATTCTTAATCAGGTTCCTATTGGCATCAGTAATAAAGTGAACAAATATCTGCGCTAACCAAAAAATAAAATTAAAAATTAAAATAAAATAAATAAATAAAAAGAGGAGCTAGCACAGTCTGTTGATAAGGCAAACGTAATAGTATAAAGTCCAAAGTGCAGCGCTTAGTGAAAAATCAATATGAAAAAACAGTCCAAGTGCAGAATCAGCAAACAAGATGAATGTGGAAACTGATAAGGAACCACCACCAGAACTTTCAGTGTGCAAGCGTAAAAAGCACACCATCCCAATGTGCTCACAAAATGCTTACTGGAAAGGCAAACATACACAAGCGATGTAAGTATATTTGCAGAAGGTCAATGTATAGACACAAATTTCCAAGCCTGATGGATCACACCCACATCATATGCGACATCCAGAGCTCAGTTGGAAATGGAGATGATATGTAATCCTCAGCAGGGAGTGGTTTACCAAATGAAAGAATAAACTAACATAGTGAAGCCCATAAGGTAAAGGACAAAGGTATTTATTGTATTCTACTTACAAAAAAGGACCATCATCAAGGCATAAAAACATATATATCCGCGGCTCTCAGCGTGCTTGTATCGGCCAGCCTGACATGTTTCATCCGAATGGATATCATCAGAGGCGTGGCCTCCAATACAAGCACGCCCATATAAATACAAAAGGTCAATAGCCACACTAACCTGTGATAGGGTAATGCGCCGAAATGTTCAGCTGTTCCGTGTTGGTAGCATATAGAACGCCAAGGCTCCGCATGTGTAACGCTGCCATATTACAAAAACCGGAAGTAAACAAGAAAAAAATCAAAGCTGACGCGGCCGCGCATGCACAAACGGCCGTGCGGTTCACGTAAACAGGAAGGTAAACCAAGAGTATGTCAGTCCTTCCTGAGGGCGGAACGGAAGGCGCGATAGACGCAGCCTCACTTGCGGGATTGGTCACGCTGTATGATGTAACTGGTTGGCGGAGCAAAAAGCACGATGACCGCAGCTTCACTTGCGTGAGTAATCACGCTCTGTACAGTATATGAAGGCAAATAGGATTAACAACTCCAGTGGGCGGGCCTAAATCACCATCAAAGGGAGGGCAAAAAAGGACACCCAATCACTGCAGAAAAGCCTCCATCTCCGGGACAGAAACTTCCGCTCTAAGGAAGATCACTGACCTGGAGACAGCACATAGACTGTCATTATATTACGCCCGAAAATAAAAAAAAGGGGAATAAAAAGGCTGATAATATATCCAAGATATGATACAAAAAAAAGAACAGCTCAACATAGTTACATGTTAAATTTTATTCAATACAATAATTCCTAGAATCAACTAAAACTATAGTAAAAATACAGGTATTTAAACATGTATATAATTAAGAAATATAAAATACAAATGCACCAAGGGGAAGGCTAAGGAAAGAAGGGAGGCTCACCCTGATGCATAGCATTAAATAAAACAAATATTAAATATTAAATCCCTGTCATCCAATCGGGATGACAGAAATCAATATGCATATAAAATATGAAAAATAATAAAATATAACAATCGGCAGAGATTGGAGAAGGCAAAAAAAAACTCCACTCGGCTGAATGTAAATACATATACACATAAAAAAAGAAAAAAGAAAAAACAACTAGAGAAAAAAATGGGAATGTCACCTACACATCCTCCAAAAAAATCTCTCAGCTGTTATTAATAAAGCAGTTCATGTCCCAATCGACGTTCATGCCAAAAGGGGTGTAAAATTTAAGGTCATAGATCCAGCGAGTTTCAAGTTTTGAAATTTCACACTTGGATAAACTCCCCCGCCAATGTGGAGTAAAACGATCAATGGCCAAAAATGTAGTGCCCTTAGGGTTTTTATTGTGATGCTCCAAATAATGGCAGGACACAGTGTGCTTAGGGAAACCTTTCTTAATATTGGTTATATGTTCGTTCACTCGAACGTGCATAGCACGTGTCGTGCGGCCTACATATTGGAGACCGCAGGGGCAAATTAGAAGGTAAACGACATTTAAAGAAGTACACGTGATAAAGGTATTAATGTTATAAACTCTACCCGTGGCATGGGAACTGAACTGACAGATTTTCCTGCTTTTTTCTTTATTAATGGCACACATGTTACAATTATGACAAGGGTGATAGCCCTTAGTTCTTTGAAAAAATGACACTCTGTTGGGAGCATCCAAAACGTTGGGAGCCAGTTGAAGCCTCAGAGGGGGAACACCTCTGAAGACCACCTGTGGTCTATCAGGTAAAACTGACCCCAAGATTTTATCATTTTTCAAGACACCCCAGTGTTTATTTAAGATCTTTTTAATGTCAAAGTGTTGATGTGAGAAAGTGGTGACCATAGCAAAATTATAATTCATCTCGCCAGTGGACACCTTCTCTCTCTTCTGAAGAACAGAGGCACGATCCAAGCTGCCCACCTCTCTGATAATAGTATTAAGGTCATTTACGGCGTACCCCTTCTCCATAAACCTCTCTTTGAGTACATTAGCCTGTGAGAAGAAGTCATCTTTCAAAGTACAATTCCGTCTTAAATGAAGAAATTGACTTTTTGCCACTGATTTTAACCAAGAGGGGTGATGGCAGCTCCCCTGTCCAATATAGCCATTACGGTCAGTATTTTTAAAAAATGTTGATAAATTAAAAGCACCATTTTTGACCCGTATGTTGAGATCCAAGAAATGAACTACCTCAGAGCTTGTTTCAAACTCCAATACAATTCCCAGTAAATTATTATTGAGGTATTGCATAAAAGTGGTAAGCGACGTCATGTCGCCATTCCACAGGAGGAGGATGTCGTCTATATACCTGCCCCAGAAGACCAACTCGGGTCTCCTGTTGGCATAGATGACATCCTCCTCCCATTTGGCCATGAATAAATTGGCCATGCTGGGCGCAAATTTAGCGCCCATTGCAACCCCCCTGTTTTGGAGGTAATGTGTTCCCCCAAACCAGAAATAATTATGGGTCATGGCATATTTCAACAGATCCAACACAAAGTCCTGCTGGGATGGAATTAATTCAGAATCTCTGGTGAGGAAACTTTCCACCGCTTTTAATCCATCATCATGAGAGATAATGGTGTAGAGCGAGGCCACATCAGCAGTAGCAAGAATGTAGCCCTCCCTCCACTCCAATGCCTCAAAACTACGAATGACCTGTGCTGAGTCCTTGATGTATGATGGAGTACCAGACACCAGAGGTTGTAGGAAGCCATCAATGTATTTGCCAATTCTGGAAGTGATGGAATCCAACCCACTAATAATTGGTCTCCCGGGAGGGTTGGTCAAACTTTTATGTACTTTAGGCAAAAAATACATGACTGGCTTCCTAGGGGCCGACGGGATCAAAAAATCCCTCTCTTTCTTATTCAAAAGATTACACTGATACCCCCTATCGATAAGTGTAGTGAGTTCACTATGTTAGTTTATTCTTTCATTTGGTAAACCACTCCCTGCTGAGGATTACATATCATCTCCATTTCCAACTGAGCTGTGGATGTCACATATGATGTGGGTGTGATCCATCAGGCTTGGAAATTTGTGTCTATACATTGACCTTCTGCAAATATACTTACATCGCTTGTGTATGTTTGCCTTCCGGTAAGCATTTTGTGAGCACATTGGGGTGGTGTGCTTTTTACGCTTGCACACTGAAAGTTCTGGTGGTGGTTCCTTATCAGTTTCCACATTCATCTTGTTTGCTGATTCTGCACTTGGACTGTTTTTTTCATATTGATTTTTCACTAAGCGCTGCACTTTGGACTTTATCCTATTGGCATCATCCCGAACATACATAGAAAGAACACTTTGGATGTTGTAGTGAGACTCTATATATGCCTTTTGAGAACCCCTCTTGCGCAACAATATATATATATATATATATATATATATATATATATATATATATATATAAATATTCTATTGTGTCAACAGTAAAAACATTTACTAAATATGCTTTCTGGAGATGTACAAGACTTTTAATTCAATTGTATATCGGTCTACGCATTTTGCGGGACCACTGACTTCATAAGAACCATACATACAAAATCAAATAATATGTTTACACAGATCAGGCTATGGTAAAGAGATAAAGAGGAAGAATATCCATTCAACATTATCAAGACATGCAGGTCAAACAATCATGTAAATTAACCATATTTATTGGGACAATAAAGAATGAAGGGGCGTGGCTTGGCAAGCAGCGTGGATGGCAGCGGTGTGAAGGAGATCCGGACACCCGAGAGACCTGGGAGCTGAAAGAGACCTCGCAACGGGCGAATATGTCCACACAAATAAGGAGAGGCACACATAATTGCTCCCTCCGCTCACTGGGAACCCCCAAGAGGAAAATTTCACCTATAAACCTCAACAAATATCGTTACAGCGGCGGAGGTAAAAGCTCCAAGATGGTGCCGCCACACAGACTGAACCTGGAGGAGGATGATGAAGTTTCCCTTCCTGCATCTGAAGACCCAGCTAGAGGTAATAACAACAAAGACCTACCTCTGACTTATGCAGCGATGACTGACATTGCAGCAGATATTAAAATCTCCTTCTCTGCAGCCGTTACTCACATTAAGACCGAGCTATTGAGACTCACGGAGCAAATGGCGGTAAATGAACATGCAGGGAAAAGGAGAGACAGGGCTTTGATCAGGCTGGATGATATCGCAACTACACACTCCCAGCATATGATCGATATGAATAGGTAGATCGAAGATTTGGACAATAGGGGAAGAAGACATAATATTAGGGTGAGAGGTGTCCCAGAATCTGTCACCCCATAACAAATCAGACCAGCTCTGACCTCCATCTTTAACAGCCTTATAGAGAGACTGGAGCAATCCCCCATTGAATATGACAGAGCACACAGAGCCCTCAGACCCAGAGCCCCGGACAATAATCCTCCTAGAGACATTATCTGCTGTCTCCCTAACTTTTGTTTGAAAGAAGACATTTTGCAGAAAGCCAGAACAAATGAGCAGATTACATTTGATGGCGCTGTTTTTCAACTTTTCCAGGACTTGTCTCCTATCACACTGAAAAACAGGAGAGCCCTGAGGCCTCTTCTTGAAGTACTTAAAGAAAAGGGAATAAGTTACAGATGGAAGTTCCCCTTTGCTCTGCAGGCTAACTTCATGTGCAAGCAACACATGCTCAGGGTCCCTGACAATCTGCAAAAATTCTGTGAAAACCTACAGATTGCTCCTGTGGATCTCCCTGACTGGTATGCAGAATTCCTCCTACCACCTGCCATTAACAACCCGCTCTTTACACCCGGTCATCTCCCTGTACAATCACCCTTTCAACAAGGAAAGCAATGCAGAAACACTGGCAGAAGCAACTACGGTTCTCCAGCCTCCTCCAAAAGCCCAAGAATGAAGGAAGCAAGACAATTTTGAGGCTCCCTCCCCTATTCAATGACTGTAGCATTTCCAAAATGCCTGTTTACATGTTCCCAGTTTAAACTGTTGTGCCTAGCACATGCTGTTATTGTCCATTTTTCTTCTCTTTTTTTTTTTCTTTTGCTTCATGCATTTGTTTTAAGGAAGCTATTTGCCTATTCTCCACTAGATGGAGCTCCTACCCTAGAAATACCTTCCAAAGATGGCTTAAGTGCTAATATGTAACATAAGGCTTCATCCAACCACTGGAGGGCTCCCTCTCCCCAAAATCACCTCAGTAAAGGAAGCAATGACTTTCCCCCTTTCTCTCTCAGAGCCAGGACAAAAGCTCTCGCACTACTTATTAACCTATCTTATAGTTAATGACTAGTTCTATGCCTTTTATATAAGTTAATAAATGTAGTTACGCAAACTTATGCGCTGAATTTCCCACCTCTAATTAGTAGAGTGAGAATCTTTCTCTCTAAGTGGCACCAGGGCCTTTTTTCTTGGTTTGGTAGATGTAATATAATCAAAATGTCAATCTTGCCTAAATTTACGTATCTTTTCCAAACATTACCTATCCATATACCCCCAGAATTTTTCAAACAGATTAATGCGTTAATAACTGACTTTATTTGGGCCCACAAAAGGCCTAGATTACAACGTCGATTAATGACAATGCCTAAGCATTACGGAGGAGTACCAGTACTGGACATGCAGAAATATCAGGCGGCCCATATGGCAAGATTAATAGACTGGTGTAGGCACATAAGTCTTAAAATATGGCCAAAGATTGAGCAATCACAGAATAAGGTCCCATTGCACCGTGCAGTTTGGTGCTTTAGAGATCTCAACCCTGCTGTTAAAAAGCACCCAATCTTGGGCTCTACTCTGTGTATTTGCTCTTGAATATGCTCTAACACTTCAATATCATCTGCTCATTCCCCCCTGTATCCTATTATAGGGAACTCCTGCTTCCCCCCGGGATTACAGGAGGGATCATTTAGAACACACTTAGATTCACAGTGCTATCAGGCATCCCATTTTGCACAAGCTACGACTTGGCCTTCTTTGGCCGTGCTGACCTCGCCAAATGATCGTTTCTGTCTTGACCTTTGGAGCGGAGTACAGCTACGACACTTCCTCAATACTCTTCCTCCCCTGGATAGATTTCAAAGACCACTGACCCGTTTAGAACAATTATGTGAGGAGACGGGCCCTTGTTCTCACACACTCTCGCAAATGTACGCACTATTGATTACCCCTCCGGATGAGTATATTCCTCCCTTTATAAGGAAGTGGGAAATAACACTAGATAGGACTTTTTCCCAGGCACAATATAGGCAGATTATAAATTTTGCTTTAAAATCATCAATATGTACCCGAGCCCAAGAAACTAATTTTAAACTCTTGACGAGATGGTACCGTACACCCTCATTACTTCATACGTTTTCCTCTTCGATCTCAGATAAATGCTGAAGCTGTCAGGAAGATAGGGGAACCCTATTCCATATTTTCTGGTCTTGTTCAAGGCTGGAGCATTTTTGGAAGGAGGTACATTGTATACAGTATGTCAGAAATTTACTGAACATATCGTTCCTGAAGATCCGACTCTATTTCTGACTGCTACATGTTTCGAACATACCTGAAAAAACATACAGTAAATCGATTCTACGTCATCTTATCAATACTGCTAGATCGTGCATTACACAGCAGTGGAGAGACACGAGGCCTCCCACAATTTCGCTATGGCTCACAAGAATTGAAGAGAAAAATAGGTTAGAGGATTTGCTATTATCTGCTCAAGGTCGGTATGAGATGTACTCCGAAACTTGGGTACAATGGAATATATTTAAATCCTTGGAGGAAGGAGGGGCTCTTTTTGCGCCTTGAGGTCATTAAATAAGGGATGAGAAGGGAAGGGAATGTCTGTTGGGCATTCCACCTCCCCTGCCGGCAGCTACACTGGTTATGGTTCTTGTACCTATCCCCCTTTTTTTTTCCCCTTCTTTTTTTGTTTTGTTTTGTTTTTATATTATAAAGGTGGTATGTTACCCGGACATTTAGGACGGAAATTATTATTCAAGTTTTGAATGCAGATCTTTAAATATTGGTTTAAGTTTTGATGAATTAATGACTATTGGACAATCCGATAGGGCTGCTTATACATTTATATCAATCATGAATAATGCTGTATATTTGATTTGGTGTAGATTTGTTTGTTGTTTATACTAAAACACAAATATTCCTTAAGATCCAAATATCAGGAAATATCCTATAAAATTCTTACACGGTGGTACATTACACCACAAAAAGCCAGGAGATGGTTCCATACAACCCCAGATACATGCTGGGGCTGTGGCAAGGTAACCGGAACTTTTTTACACATTTGGTGGGAATGTCCCCCGATCCTTGACTACTGAGGAGAAATTATAAAGTGGATCAAACATATCACAGAAACTAAAATCTAAATGCTGCCGCCTGTCTGATCCACATGAATCCCCTCACATTAAGTGAATATAAGAAAACACTCATCAGACATCTATTAACAGCTGCTAAATCCCTTATCCCTTTACATTGGAAAACTGCACATACCCCAAAGGTCAAGGATTGGTTGGACAGGACTAGGGATGAGCTTTGTGTTCGAGTCGAACTCATGTTCAACTCAAACATCGCCTGTTCGGCCGTCCACCAAATTTCAAACAATATGGGCCGTTCGCTGCAAATTAGACTGGCGCGTCACGGCCCATAATTCACTGCGTCATCGCAGTGCATTGCTGGCTGATGATTGGCCAAGCATGCACTATGACTCACATGCTTGGCCAATCACAGCGCCGTCAGTACAGAGAGACGTAATTGGCCAAAGGAAGGGTGCCTTTGGCCAATCATGGCTCAAGGGAGTAGGTACACGCCCCACACTATATAAGGCCGCCTGCGTGTCGGCCTTGTGTAGTGTGTTGCGGTGTGTGAGAGAGATAGACAGTCAGAGTGTCATTTCATTTCAGTTAGATAGAGCAGGCAGGCGATTGAGTTAGCTTTAGTCAGTGTATTTAGTATATATATGCATCCTAGGAGTTGTCTGTGTGTATGTATGTATATATATATATATATATATATATGTATATATATATATATATACTATATATATATATATATATATATATATATGTAGATATATACACACTGTGTTCAGTTTAGCTAGATTTCACTTCAGAGTGTTCCTGTGTTATTCTCGCTGCAGTATATTAAGTCAGTGTATTGTGTATACTGGGCTCAGTGTGCATGTAAAGCTGACTGCAGACTATTGCTTTTCTATTACTGATAATACAAGCAGTTGATTGAGCTAACCTGCAGTTTCTTAAGGCAGTGTAGTGTATACTGGCCACAGTGTGCACGTAAAGCTCACCGCAGACTATTGCTTTTCTATTAGTGATAATACAAGCAGTTGATTGAGCTAACCTGCAGTTTCTTAAAGGGGTTGTAAAGTTACATTTTTTTTTTCCTAAATAGCTTCCTTTACCTTAGTGTAGTGCTCCTTCACTTACCTTATCCTTCGATTTTGCTTGTAAATGTCTTTATTTCTTCTGAGAAATCCTCACTTCCTGTTCTTTTGTCTGGAACTCCACACCATAATGGGAGCCTTTCTCCCTGGTGTGGAGTGTCGTGCTCGCCCCCTCTCTTGGACTACAGGAGAGCGTCAGGACGTTCTCTACGTTGAAGATAGAGAAAATAGCTTTGGTTTAGTGGGCGTGTCTACATCGCTGCAGCGCCGCCCCCCTTGGCTTAGTTTAATTTACTAAGCTTCACTGCCCTGCCTGGACTCCGCCCCCATTGCTACCTGAAGATAGAAAAATCCTAGACTCGTCTACACAGTGTACTGGAAAGGACAGCAGCAACCATCAAATCATTTTGTAAAAACCACAAGGTAAGGTAAAACCTTAGAGTTGGCAATATAATTACAGCAAATTATAAAATGTATACCTAAACTTTTCACTGTCAATTTATATAAATGATTTTATTATATGCTATAAAATGCATGCATTGTGTGACTCCTCCTCCTTTTTTTTTCATGCTTCCCACCTTCACATTTCTCCCTTTTCTATCCCTCAAACCCATTTCATGCTCATCCATCCCTCTGTCTCATTTATTCTACACACTTCTATACTCCACATATTTCTCTTGTGCATCCCATCCATCCTCACTCATCACTTTCTCTTATTTCTCCCGTCTCAATCCATCCATCCATCCCATCCCTCCCTCACTCATCACTTTCTCCTATATCTCACGTCTCCATCCATCCATCCATCCCATCCCTCCCTCGCTCATCACTTTCTCTTATTTCTCCCGTCTCCATCCATCCATCCCATCCCTCCCTCACTCATCACTTTCTCCTATATCTCACGTCTCCATCCATCCATCCATCCCATCCCTCCCTCACTCATCACTTTCTCTTATTTCTCCCATCTCCATCCATCCATCCATCCCATCCCTCCCTCACTCATCACTTTCTCCTATATCTCACGTATCCATCCATCCATCCTTCCCATCCCTCCCTCACTCATCACTTTCTCTTATTTCTCCCGTCTCCATCCATCCATCCATCCCATCCCTCCCTCACTCATCACTTTCTCCTATATCTCACGTCTCCATCCATCCATCCCATCCCTCCCTCACTCATCACTTTCTCTTATTTCTCCCGTCTCCATCCATCCATCCATCCCATCCCTCCCTCACTCATCACTTTCTCCTATATCTCACGTCTCCATCCATCCATCCTTCCCATCCCTCCCTCACTCATCACTTTCTGTTATTTCTCCCGTCTCCATCCATCCATCCATCCCATCCCTCCCTCACTCATCACTTTCTCTTATTTCTCCCGTCTCCATCCATCCATCCATCCCATCCCTCCCTCACTCATCACTTTCTCTTATTTCTCCCGTCTCTATCCATCCATCCATCCCATCCCTCCCTCACTCATCACTTTCTCCTATATCTCACGTCTCCATCCATCCCATCCCTCCCTCGCTCATCACTTTCTCTTATTTCTCCCGTCTCCATCCATCCATCCCATCCCTCCCTCACTCATCACTTTCTCCTATATCTCACGTCTCCATCCATCCATCCATCCCATCCCTCCCTCACTCATCACTTTCTCTTATTTCTCCCGTCTCCATCCATCCATCCCATCCCTCCCTCACTCATCACTTTCTCCTATATCTCACGTCTCCATCCATCCATCCTTCCCATCCCTCCCTCACTCATCACTTTCTCTTATTTCTCCCGTCTCCATCCATCCATCCACCCCATCCCTCCCTCACTCATCACTTTCTCCTATATCTCACGTCTCCATCCATCCATCCCATCCCTCCCTCACTCATCACTTTCTCTTATTTCTCCCGTCTCCATCCATCCATCCATCCCATCCCTCCCTCACTCATCACTTTCTCCTATATCTCACGTCTCCATCCATCCATCCTTCCCATCCCTCCCTCACTCATCACTTTCTGTTATTTCTCCCGTCTCCATCCATCCATCCATCCCATCCCTCCCTCACTCATCACTTTCTCTTATTTCTCCCGTCTCCATCCATCCATCCATCCCATCCCTCCCTCGCTCATCACTTTCTCTTATTTCTCCCGTCTCCATCCATCCATCCCTCCCTCACTCATCACTTTCTCTTATTTCTCCCGTCTCCATCCATCCCATCCCTCCCTCGCTCATCACTTTCTCTTATTTCTCCCGTCTCCATCCATCCCATCCCTCCCTCACTCATCACTTTCTCCTATATCTCACGTCTCCATCCATCCATCCTTCCCATCCCTCCCTCACTCATCACTTTCTCTTATTTCTCCCGTCTCCATCCATCCATTCCATCCCTCCCTCACTCATCACTTTCTCCTATATCTCACGTCTCCATCCATCCCATCCCTCCCTCACTCATCACTTTCTCCTATATCTCATGTCTCCATCCATCCATCCTTCCCATCCCTCCCTCACTCATCACTTTCTCTTATTTCTCCCGTCTCCATCCCATCCCTCCCTCACTCATCACTTTCTCTTATTTCTCCCGTCTCCATCCATCCATCCATCCCATCCCTCCCTCGCTCATCACGTTCTCTTATTTCTCCCGTCTCCATCCATCCATCCCATCCCTCCCTCGCTCATCACTTTCTCTTATTTCTCTCGTCTCCATCCATCCATCCATCCCATCCCTCCCTCGCTCATCACTTTCTCTTATTTATCCCGTCTCCATCCATCCATCCATCCCATCCCTCCCTCGCTCATCACTTTCTCTTATTTCTCCCGTCTCCATCCATCCATCCATCCCATCCCTCCCTCGCTCATCACTTTCTCCTATATCTCACGTCTCCATCCATCCATCCATCCTATCCCTCTCTCACTCATCACTTTCTCCTATATCTCACGTCTCCATCCATCGATTCATCCCATTCCTCCCTCACTCATCACTTTCTCTTATTTCTCCCGTCTCCATCCATCCCATCACTCCCTCACTCATCACTTTCTAGTAAGAAATACACAACATTTTTATTATTGACATTTAATAAATAACTAACAAAAAAATATTTTTAAACACAATATCAATAGATTTAAATCGTGACTCATAAATGTTATGCATTTGAATTATCTGCATATAATTTACACTATACAAATTAATAATTTTTATCAATTAATAGTCATCGTCATTATTTACAATAATTTTTTTTTTTATTTAATGTTTTTTTCATTATTATTAGCGAATTGTTACCCATAATTCATCATCTATGCCCTTAAATTAAATCCAGTAATCAGCATTATTTATAGTAAAACATTTTTTTTATTAGTATCTATTTTTAATTATATTTTTTATCTCATCAACTATGCCCTTTTTGTGACATCCAAATTAATCTTCAAATGTTTGCATTTACATTAATGTTCATATATAATCTGCCCATTATAAAACGTTACCATTGTGCTGTAAATAACGTTGTGTGTAGGCTGGGGAGGAGGGAATGGGTGTATAAGAGGGGCGGCGTGTGTAAAAAAGGGGCGGCGTGTATCTAATAGGGGTGGCGTGTGTACACGAGAACTTTGCTCGTTCTCGTTCTGTGTTAAAAAAAAAAAACGCACTGCCCATGCGCGATGCCGCTAAGCCTAATGGGAAATGTAGTTCCCATTAGGCCGTTATGAATGCGCACCGCAAACCCGGAACTAAAGGACAGCAAGAAGAAAGGAAGGCAGGAGGAGGATATTCAAGGTAAAAATTTTATGGGAAATAATGTTTTTTAATAATAACTAATGCAATATTCTTTATCAGTAAGCAACAGACATTGCTTACAAGTAAAAAAAATGTAACTTTACTACTCCTTTAAGTCTGTGTAGTGTAGTCTGGGCACAGTGTGCACGTAAAGCTCACCACAGACTATTGCTTTTCTATTACTGATAATACAAGCAGTTGATTGAGCTAACCTGCAGTTTCATTCAGTCAGTGTAGTGTATACTGGCCACAGTGTGCACGTAAAGTTCACTGCAGACTATTGTTTTCTATTACTGATAATACAAGCAGTTGATTGAGCTAACCTGCAGTATATTAAGTCAGTGTACTGTATACTGGCCACAGTGTGCAGCTAAAGCTGACTGCAGACAATTCCTTGTGTACCTACCTATTTCAATACATAAAATAAAGTATGTCTGGAAGGCCAACAAGGAGAGGCAGACACACACAGGCCAATAAAAGAGGGCAAGCAGGCTCTGTGTCTAGAGGCAACAGTGCTAGTCGTGGACACGGTGCATCCTCATCGGCACGTGGCCGTGGGGCAGCTGGCCGTGTTGAGCAGCAACATGCTGAAGAGTTGGTAGAGTGGATGACCAAGCCATCCTCATCCTCCTCATCCCCTCTCACCCATCCTCAGGGTACTTTGTCTGTCAAAGCGACCTCTTCCTTTGGCTCAATTGCATCAGTCACTCCTTCCCTAGCCCCACCATGTCCTACTCAGGAGTCCCCCAAACTGTTTGACCACAGTGTTGGGTACATGCTGCAGGAGGATGCACAGCGTTTTAAAGGCTCAGATGATGGTACCCAGCTTGAGGAAGGCAGTAACGTGAGCCCAGAGAGAGGGGGTTCCTAAGAAGGACAGCAAACTGGCAGTCATGTTCCCCCAGCTGCAGCATACTGCCAGGTTTGCTCCAGTGACGAGGAGGAAGGTGATGATGAGGTCACTGACTCTACATGGGTGCCTGTTAGGAGAGAGGAGGAGGAGGAGGCACATCTCCAATGAGGCAGGATGCCCTTCAGGGGCCAGCTTAATGGCAGCACACCGAATGCATCACACCGCAGAGCTCCGCATGTGCAGGGCGCTGCTGTCTCTGCACGTTATTCTAAAAGTTCTTTGGTGTGGGCTTTTTTTGAGACGTGTGCATCAGATCACACCGTTGCTATTTGCAACATATGTCTCAAGCGTACCTCGCGTGGCCAAAACAACAACCTTTTTTGGACCTCAGCGCATCAGTGTCATTATCATTAGACGCCGCGAGTCAGGAGCTTGTTTTGTTTTTTTCCATCACATGCCGCAGCGGAGGTGGGCGGGCATCCAGGTACAGTGTGCCCCAGGTGGAAAGCTCTCTCTCACCTCACATTGGCTGCTTAGATGTCGGTACATGGCGTTGGCGGGGACCTGCCCAGGACCGGGGGTACTTAAGCTGGGATCGATTGACAGATTACTCCACCTTGTCTCATAAGAAAGGGATCAGTCTGAATAGCACTTATCATCACAAGGGTAATGGTTGACATATTCATGTCTTCAAACCTATCTATTTCGTACACATATATTCTTTAATGCATCGGTTTATACCTGCACACCTTTTCTCGGGTGTGCTTAGATCCTATTCATTATTTTTTATTTGCCTTTTCATACACCTTGATTTCACTCACCTCACAGGACACTTTATTCATATACACATATAATCTTCAATTATTAAACACTTTATGACCTTGCAGTCACATTTATTTTTGACACTCACTGTTTTTTTCAATATTTTTTCACAGATTTGGTCAAAAATGTGCACACACAACACTTATGGGATAAGTGGTGTGAGTATCTGGGTTGGCCCATGGCTGCCATTTACCTTGGCCTTTTCTCTGTATTCTCGGGGGTGGATGATACCCTGCCTCAACCCCGGGTGAGACAATCTGTTCCAGACCACCATGTAATCCCATTGCGGGAATTGGCCATAACTTACGGGCTATCCTGTGAGTATTTTTCAGTTAGCAGTTGTTTCTGATATTTCCTTTCTATTAGAATGTTCCATCTATTAACCACTTAAGCCCCGGACCATTTGGTAGCTAGAGGACCAGAGGTGATTTCAGAATTTTGCACTGCGCTGCTTTAACTGTAAATTGTGCGGACATGCACTGTTGTACCCAAACAAAATTTGCGTCCTTTTCTTCCCACAAATAGAGCTTTGTTTTAATGGTATTTGATTGCCTCTGCGATTTTTATTTTTTGCGATATAAACGGAAATAGACCGAAAATTTTGAAACAAAATGATATTTTCTAATTTTTGTTATAAGAAAAATCGAATAAACTCAATTTTAGTCATACATTTAGGCCAAAATGTATTCAGCCACATGTCTTTAGTAAAAAAAAATTCAATAAGCGTATATTTATTGGTTTGCGCAAAAGTTATAGCGTCTACAAACTAGGGTACATTTTCTGGAATTTACACAGCTTTTAGTTTATGACTGCCTAGCTCATTTCTTGAGGTGCTAAAATGGCAGGGCAGTACAAAACCCCCCCAAATGACCCCATTTTGGAAAGTAGACATACCAAGGAAATTGCTGAGAGGCATGTTGAGCCCATTGAATATATATTTTTTTTGTCTCAAGTGATTGAATAATGACAAAAAAAAATAAAAATTCCAAAAAGTTGTCACTAAATGATATATTGCTCACACATGCCATGGTTATATGTGGAATTGCACCCCAAAATACATTTTGCTGCTTCTCCTGAGTACGGGGATACCACATGTGTGGGACTTTTTGGGAGCCTAGCCGCGTACGGGCCCCCGGAAACCAAGCACCGCCTTCAGAATTTCTAAGGGCGCAAATTTTTGATTTCACTCCTCACTACCTATCACAGTTTTGAAGGCCATAAAATGCCAAAATAGCACAAAACCCCCCCAAATGACCCCATTTTAGAAAGTAGACACCCCAAGGAAATTGCTGAGAGGCCTGTTGAGCCCATTGAATATTTTTTTTTTGTCCCAAGTGATTGAATAATGACAAAAAAAAAAAAATTACAAAAAGTTGTCACTAAATGATATATTGCTCACACATGCCATGGTTATATGTGGAATTACACCCCAAAATACATTTTTCTGCTTCTCCTGAGTACGGAAATACCACATGTGTGGGACTTTTTAGGAGCCTAGCCACGTACGGGACCCCGAAAACCAAGCACCGCCATCAGGATTTCTAGGCACAAATTTTTGATTTCACTCCTCACTACCTATCACAGTTTTGAAGGCCATAAAATGCCAAAATAGCACAAAACCCCCCCAAATGACCCCATTTTGGAAAGTAGACACCCCAAGCTATTTGCTGAGAGGCATGGTGAGTATTTTACAGCTCTCATTTGTTTTTGAAAATGAAGAAAGAAAATATATATATATTTTTTTTTTTCAATTTTCAAAACTTTGTGACAAAAAGCGAGATCTGCAAAATACTCACAATACCTCTCAGCAAATAGCTTGGGGTGTCTGCTTTCCAAAATGGGGTAATTTGGGGGGGTTTTGTGCCATCTGGGCATTCCATGGCCTCCGAAACTGTGATAGGCAGTGAGAAGTGAAATCAAAAATTTACACCCTTAGAAAGCCTGAAGGCGGTGCTTGGTTTTTGGGGTCCCGTACGCGGCTAGGCTCCCAAAAAGTCTCACACATGTGGTATCCCCGTACTCAGGAGAAGCAGCAGAATGTATTTTGGGTTGTAATTCCACATATGCCCATGGCATGTTTGAGAAATATATCATTTAGTGACAACTTTGTGCAAAAAAAAAAAATAAAAATTGTATTTTTTCCGCAACTTGTGTCAACATATAAAATATTCCATGGACTCGACATGCCTCTCAGTATATAGCTTGGGGTGTCTACTTTCCAAAATGGGGTCATTTGGGGGGGTTTTGAACTGTTCTGGCATTTTATACACAACATTAGGAAGCTTACATCCACTCTTCTAACCACTTGAAGACAAAGCCCTTTTTGACACTTTTTGTTTACATGAAAACATATATTTTTTTTGCAAGAAAATTATGTTGAACCCCCAAACATTATATATATTTTTAAAGCAAAGGCCCTACAGATTAAAATGGTGGGTGTTGCATTTTTTTTCTACACAGTATTTGCGCAGCGATTTTACAAAAGCATTTTTTGGGGAAAAAATACACTTTTTTTAATTTTAATGCACTAAATCACACTATATTGCCCAAATGTTTGATGAAATAAAAAAGATGATCTTAGGCCAAGTACATAGATACCAAACATGACATGCTTTAAAATTTCGCACAAACGCGCATTGGCGACAAACTACATACATTTTTAAAAGCCTTTACAGGTTACCCCGTTAGATTTACAGTGGTCTACTGCTAAAATTACTGCCCTTGATCTGACCTTCGCGGTGATACCTCACATGCACGGTGCAATTGCTGTTTACATATGACGCCAGACCGATGCTTGCGTTCGCCATTGGGCAAGAGCAGGGCAGGACAGGGGTACTTTTTTTTTATTTATTTTTTATTAATTTTGCTTTTTTATTTTATTTTTAAATTGTTCCTTCCATATTTTTTATATTTTTTTATCATTTTTATTGTTATCTCAGGGAATGTAAATATCCCTTATGATAGCAATAGGTAGTGACAGGTACTCTTTTTTGAAAAAACTGGGGTCTTCTAGACCCTAGATCTTTCCTCTGCCCTCAAAGCATCTGACCACACCAAGATCGATGTGATAAAATGCTTTCCCAATTTCCCAATGGCGCTTTTTATATCCGGTGGGGGGGAGTCATTCCCTCCCACTGCTTGTAAAAGCAGTCCATAGGCTAATTAGCCACTAGGATTGCTTTTAAATGAAAGCCGGCCGCTGGCTGAAAAGAATGATACCAAGATGATACCTAAACCCGCAGGCATCATTCTGGTATAAACATTCAAAGTCCAGCAACATACGTTGCTGGTCCTTGTTGGACATGTATTGTAATCTTTTTTTTTCATGCAGCCAGTTGGCTGAACGAAAAAAGAGATTGATCGGTGGGTATGCACACCATTAGAATACCGCCCTTCATCCACCCACTTCTAATGATGGGCATACATGCACCATTTATATATGCCGAAGCATGGGGGCATCCTCCCGCAAAAAAGTTATGCCGCACACACATGGTCGGACTTTTCCACGGGCAAGCCTCCGTCGGAATTTCGACCGTATGTACGCGGCATTAGAAGCAAAATCGCTCCTCCGCTCCTCCGCCCCTGCTGCCCCAATGCTTCGGCATATATGCTTTTTTTTTTTTAACTGTGGTGGTGAAATCACCTCCTACAGCACTGGAGTCGCAGGGATCAGGCCTGTCTCTGCGAACGCTGCAGTTATGTGTGTTGTGTTTTGTAAGTGACAGTGATCGATCAATGCTGCACTTGGGTGGCCTGGGCTGGACGGAGGGGCAAAACGCAGGTGCTAGCAGGTATCTGGGCTGATCCCGCTAACACTGCGTTTTTGGGAACCCTAAACTGCTGGGGACGCTAGTATAGATCTGATCAGATCAGATATTCATCTGATCAGATACTATACCACTAAGGGGGGTGTATGCTTCACGCGTGGGTGTTAGCGTTACTGGCACTAACCTGACGCTGCCTGGGGTGTGACGCAGACCCTCTCTGACGCTAAAACCTAATTGATATCACCCGCCGGGCGATCAGGGGGTTAAACCTTTATTGGGTTATATATACGGCGGGTGCCCTGACACTATAAAAAGCAAACTAACTAACCAGCGTCACCCGTATCACTTATGGTGATCACTGGTGAAAGGGTTAACTAGGGGCAATTAGGGGGTTAAAACCTTTATTAGATAATATATGGGGGTACCTGACGCTATAAAAACCTGCGGCGAACCTAAAAAAATTACTGGCTATCGATCTGCATCACCGACGCTAAGACAGCGATCAGAAAAATGATCGCTTAGCGACAGTGGTGATAGGGGGTGAAAGGGTTACCTGGGGGGCGATCAAGGGGGTTAAACCTTTATTAGATAATTTATGGGGGTACCTGACGCTAAAAAAACCTGCGGCAAACCTAAAAAAAAATACTGGCTACCGATCTGCATCACCGACACTAAGACAGCGATCAGAAAACCGATCGCTTAGCGACAGTGGTGATAGGGGGTGAAAGGGTTACCTGGGGGACGATCAAGGGGGTTAAACCTTTATTAGATAATTTATGGGGGTACCTGACGCTATAAAAACCTGCGGCAAACCTAAAAAAAATTACTGGCTACCGATCTGCATCACCGACACTAAGACAGCGATCAGAAAAATGATCGCTTAGCGACAGTGGTGATAGGGGGTGAAAGGTTTACCTGGGGGGCGATCAAGGGGTTAAACCTTTATTTGATAATTTATGGGGGTACCTGACGCTATAAAAACCTGCGGCGAACCTAAAAATAATTACTGGCTACCGATCTGCATCACCGATGCTAAGACAGCGATCAGAAAAATGATCGCTTAGCGACAGTCATGATAGGGGGTGAAAGGGTTACCTGGGGGGCGAATAAGGGGGTTAAACCTTTATTAGATCATTTATGGGGGTACCTGACGCTATAAAAACCTGCAGCGAACCTATAAAAAATTACTGGCTACCGATCTGCATCACCGACACTAAGACAGCGATCAGAAAAATGATCGCTTAGCGACAGTGGTGATAGGGGGTGAAAGGGTTACCTGGGGGGCGATCAAGGGGTTAAACCTTTATTCGATAATTTATGGGGGTACCTGATGATATAAAAACCTGCGGCGAACCTAAAAAAAATTACTGGCTACCGATCTGCATCACCGACGCTAAGACAGCGATCAGAAAAATGATCGCTTAGCGACAGTCGTGATAGGGGTGAAAGGGTTACCTGGGGGGCGATTAAGGGGGTTAAACCTTTATTAGATAATTTATGGGGGTACCTGACGCTATAAAAACCTGCGGCGAACCTAAAAAAAATTACTGGCTACCGATCTCCATCACCGACACTAAGACAGCGATCAGAAAAATGATCGCTTAGCGACAGTGGTGATAGGGGGTGAAAGGGTTACCTGGGGGCGATCAAGGGGTTAAACCTTTATTCGATAATTTATGGGGGTACCTGACGATATAAAAACCTGCGGCGAACCTAAAAAAAAATACTGGCTACCGATCTGCATCACCGACGCTAAGACAGCGATCAGAAAAATGATCGCTTAGCGACAGTCGTGATAGGGGTGAAAGGGTTACCTGGGGGGCGATTAAGGGGGTTAAACCTTTATTAGATAATTCATGGGGGTACCCGACGCTATAAAAACCTGCGGCGAACCTAAAAAAATTACTGGCTACCGATCTGCATCACCGACACTAAGACAGCGATCAGAAAAACGATCGCTTAGCGACAGTGGTGATAGGGGTGAAAGGGTTACCTGGGGGGCGATCAAGGGGGTTAAACCTTTATTAGATAATTTATGGGGGTACCTGACGCTATAAAAACCTGCGGCGAACCTAAAAAAAATTACTGGCTACCGATCTGCATCACCGACACTAAGACAGCGATCAGAAAAATGATCGCTTAGCGACAGTGGTGATAGGGGGTGAAAGGGTTACCTGGGGGGCGATCAAGGGGTTAAACCTTTATTCGATAATTTATGGGGGTACCTGACGATATAAAAACCTGCGGCAAACCTAAAAAAAATTACTGGCTACCGATCTGCATCACCGACGCTAAGACAGCGATCAGAAAAATGATCGCTTAGCGACAGTCGTGATAGGGGGTGAAAGGGTTACCTGGGGGGCGATTAAGGGGTTTAAACCTTTATTAGATAATTTATGGGGGTACCCGACGCTATAAAAACCTGCGGCGAACCTAAAAAAAATATCTGGCTACCGATCTGCATCACCGACGCTAAGACAGCGATCAGGAAAATGATCGCTTAGCGACAGTGGTGATAGGGGGTGAAAGGGTTACCTGGGGGGTGATCAAGGGGGTTAAACCTTTATTAGATAATTTATGGGGGTACCCGACGCTATAAAAACCTGCGGCGAACCTAAAAAAAATTACTGGCTACCGATCTGCATCACTGACGCTAAGACAGCGATCAGAAAAATGATCACTTAGCGACGGCGGTGCTAGGGGGTGAAAGGGTTATCTGGGGGGTGATCAGGGGGTTAAACCTTTATTAGGGGGGTTAGGGGGCTACACTGTACCTAAAACTAAATGTAGTGACACTTTTACAGTCACAAATGTCACTGATTGCAGTGATCAGTAAATAAATGGTCACTGCAAACAGTGACACTGTGACTGGGGGCTGGGGGGTGATCTGGGGGGGCCTGGGGGGGCGATTTGTGTGCCTATGTGTCCTGGTGTCAGTGTAGTGTTAGTGTACTGACCTGTGTGTCTTCTCTTGTACGACGCTCGGTATATGTGAGCGCCGCATGAGAGATGACATCACTTCCTCCTGCTTCCTCTGCCTGTGTAAACATTACACAGCAGAGGGAGCATTTCCATTCGCCGGGAGCGATTGCGGGGGGGGGGGGTGGCCAGAATCGAATGGCCGCCCCCTCATGTCGGATCGCTCCCCAACGAATACCGACCACTCACTGTCATGTCCGATCGGACCCCCCAACTGTACAAAGGCAATCACGTACACTGTACGTGATTGTGCCTGTCGGTGCCATTCTGCCGACGTACATATACTGTGAGCGGTTGTTAAGTGGTTAATAGATACCTTATTTACTTGATTCTTTAGTAAATACGTGCATCCTACCCCTGATGACTGGCAAGAAGCCAAGAAACGCATCAGGTTCACAACTAAGGGTGCCTACCCAAGCTTGTTTTGATTTTGAATTCCAACAACTCTATTCTTCCTTGTCTGTACTTGCATCATGTGATCTATGTATTTTTGATTTGTAAATTTATTGATTTGTGTATTTCTTTGTAAGAATTGTATTAATCATGTCCATTAATTTGTTTGCATTAAATTCATTTCTACCATTATAAACATTATATCAATATTTTATCATTATATCTTGACTAAATACTATATTTTTTATGCTTTAAAAATCATGGACTACCCCTAGGGGTTAATAACATCAAATCAAATTAAAATGTATTTAATTTATTTATACATATTATTTCTACCCACAACGACATGTTTCATTTAAAGTTCCATTTCTATTTCCTATTTTTCTACAAATTAATTAGGGATGGAAGCATTTAATTGTTATACCAAGGCTGCGACAGGTCACTTTCTCTGAAATTTCCCAACCCACACCAATGACAACCTGGCTCCAATTAGTGTTAATATGCTAAATAGACATGAACCGAACACCCCCCGGTTCTGTTTGCACCAAAGCTTTCAAACATCCCAAAAGTTTGGAAACGAATAACGAACCCCATTGAAGTCTATGGGACCCGTACTGGAAAAATCAAAAGTGGCCCTTTTAAAGGCGTATATGCAAGTAATTGGGCATACAATGTTTATGGGGGTCTTGGTACTGCCTGGGGGACATGTATCAATGAAAAAAAAGTTTTTAAATGAGCAGTGATTTACTGATGCTTAAAGTGAAACCATTAAAATGAGCAATGACAATAAAAAAAATAATTCCTTTAAATATGGTGCCTGGGGGGTCCTCTTAGTCTGCCTGTAAAGTGTATATAACCTGCTGCAGCAATAATGACATTTATAAAGCCCAGAAAATGACATTTTTCTTGCAAGCTTTCTTAAAGCGGAGCTCCACCCTAAAGTGGAACTTCTGCTCATCGGAACCCCCCCTCCGGTGTCACAATTGACACCTTTCAGGGGGGAGGGGGGTGCAGATACCTGTCTAAGACAGGTATTTGCACCCACTTCCAGGAGTCCTCTCTGCGGGAAATCTGCGGGAAGCAAGTCACTTCCCGCAGAATATCCGTAGTGTTCTGGGAGACACTCGGCTTCCAGAACACAGGAGGACCAATCAGAATGGCGCAGCGCGACTCGCGCATGCACCGTAGGGAACCGGGCAGTGAAGCCACAAGGCTTCACTGCCTGGTTCCCTCACAGAGGATGGCGGTGGGTGCAGCAGAGTGACGAGCTAGTGCTCGTCCTCTGCTGCAGACGTCGCTGGACTCCAGGACAGGTAAGTGTCCTAATATTAAATGTCAACAGCTGCAGTATTTGTAGCTGCTGACTTTTAATATTTTTTTTTTCGGCGGAGCTCCGCTTTGAACAATGGCTTGGGGAGCCAGTCTGTGTGACGAGGTCACAATTTAGTGCACGCGGAACAAGATTAGAGATTTACTGGCTACATTTTTGTGTCCCATTCAAATAACTGGTGTAAAAAAATTGGGCTTTGGGTGTTGGTAGTGCCTTCACACTGTAACCTTATAGAGGTACTCTTGATGAAAGCAAGAATTGGCCTTGCTGTCAAAAATTGAATTGATATGCCCCGGCTAAACAGTGGTGGAAAAATTGGACTTTGGGTGTCAGTGGTGCCTTCACACCGTAGCACTATAGAGGTACTCTTGATGAAAGCAAGTATTGGCCTTGCTGTCAAAAATGTTAATGATATTCACCTGTCAAACAGGTGTGGAAAATTAGCCTTTGGGTGTCGGTGGTGGCTTCACACTGTAACCCTATAGAGGTATTCTCGATGGAAGCAAAAGTTGGCCTTGCTGTCAAAAATTGCAATAATATGCACCTGTCAAACAGATGTGGAAAATTGGTCATTGGGTGTTAATAGTGCCCATGAAACCTACACCAATTTTTTTTTTCCAGAATAAAACATCACCCACAAAGCTAGGCAGCCTAGACAGTCTTTCAGTGATTCAAGATCCAGAAAGCACTTAATCAGCGACATCAGCATGAGGGGCTTGATAGCTGCTGCTAATCAAGGACTGATTCATTTTAACTCTTCCCGCCCGGTTAATAGGGAATTGACGTCCGGGAAGTGGTTCTGTAAGCCGGACTAGACGTCTATTGACGTCCAGCAGGATAACATCCCGGCGCGTGCCCATGGGGGGCGCGCATCGCGGCGATCGCAAGTGCGGCGATCGCAAGTGCGGTGTGTCAGTCTGACACCCCGCATCTCTGATCGTGATAAGAAGCCTCTGTCAGACGCTTCTTACCACGTGATCAGCTGTGACCAATCACAGCTGATCATCACGTGAACCAGGAAGTGCCGGTAAACAGCATTTCTCGGTTCACGCTGACAGGGAGAGCTGATCGGCGGCTCTCCCTGTCAGAGGGGGGGTCTGTACTGATAATCAGCACATTGATTATCAGCACAGCCCCCTACAATATACAAATAGCCTGCCAACCAGTGCCAAAATAATAAAATGTGCATTTGCCCACCACAGTGCCAATCCCTGCCCACCACAGTGCAATCACTGCCCAGCAGAAACACCTGTCAGTACCTCATCATCAGTGCTGCCCATCAGTGCCACTTGTCAGTGCCAATCAGTACTGCCTATCAGTGCCAATCAGTGCTGCCTGTCAGTGCCCATCACAGCTGCCTGTCAGTTTCCATCACAGCCACCTGTCAGTACCCATCAGTGCTGCCCGTCAGTGCCTATCAGTGCTACCTATCAGTGCCACCTATCAGTGCCCATCAGTGCCGCCTATTGGTGCCCATCAGTGCTGCCTATCAGTGCCCATCAATTCTACATATCAGTGCCTCCTCATCAGGGCCCATCAGTGCCACTTTATCAGTGCCGCCTCATCAGTGCCCATCAGTGCCGCCTCATCAGTGCCCGTCAGTGAAGGGGAAAACGTAATTTTATGCCAAACTAAAAAAAAAAACATTTTTTTTCCAAAATTTTGGTCTTTTTTAGTTTGTTTAGCAAAAAAATAAAACTGCAGAGGTGATAAAATACCACCAAAAGAGCTCTATTTGTGGGAAGAAAATGATAAAAATTTAGTTTGGGTACAGTGTTGTATGACCACGCAATTGTCATTCAAAGTGTGACAGCGCTGAAAGCTGAAAATTGTCCTGGGCAGGAAGGGACGTAAGTGCCTGGTATTGAAGTGGTTAATAAATGTAAGCCGGTTTACGAAGTCTGTGGACAGATGTGCTCTCTTATTTGTCACAAAACCTCTGGCAGCACTGAAGGCCTATTCGGAAAGCACGCTGGATGCAGGGCAGCCCAGCAGCTCAACTGCATACTTGGTAAGTTCTGGCCTGTGCTCTATTCTCATGACCCAGTGGATTGTCAACTGGAAAGCTCTCCATGTCTGTTTTCTCCCCTATAATCCCCCACCAAATGATGCAGATGCTGCCGATGGGATGTGGAAGCTAACAGCCCTGGGCGACGAGGACTAAAAATATTTTGAAATGCATCACTGAGGCAGCCTCCTTCTTTACCGCTCCTCTCTTGACAAACAGAAGCCTCAAAACTATGTTTTCCACAAGACTGTAACCTACTGGAGTCTGGAAAGGTGTTACATAAACTCCTCTTTAAGGTGTCCTCAAAAGTTTTTATCTTCTGCTCCCTCTGTGGAGATGGAAAGTGTTCTGAGACTTTCCCCTTGTAATGGTGGTGAAGAAAGGTTGCCGTTGCAATAGTGATCCTTTTCCATGATGTCACGTATTCCTGGGTCCTTTCCCAGGCTTTGAAGAATAAGGGAGCCCATGTACTGCAAGGCTGCAGAGGCATGAGAAGCAGACTCCTCGGGGTCACTGAGGACTACAGGATCTGGAACTGCCTCCTCCCAGGCACATACTACTACTACGTATGTTTTCCACTGCTTCAATGTCTCCAAAACTGCCAGAATCCTCCCCCCACCCTCCTCTCATCTTGTGTGTTGTGTGGTGTCACAGGGATGGTGTTTGCATAAAGAGGGCCTTGAAAGGACTCCTCTTCCTCCCAATGCTCTGTATTGAGTGTCCTGTCCATAATGCCACACAGAGTCTGCTCCAGCAGGAACACAACAGCGATTGTGTTACTGAAGCATGCATTGTCACAGCTCACCATCCTTGTCATCTCCTTAAATGGTGACAGTACAGTACATGCATCCTTTATCAGCAGCCATTGGCATGGGGAAAAAAAGCTGAGCTGACCTAAGCCTGTCATTGTGCCATAATGACACAGGTACTCGTTGAATTTCGTACCTAGGGTGTGTATAGTATTCCTGTAAAGTAGTGCATGTTTCCCATGCTTAGAACTGTCCCTGCACAAAGTGTCATTTCTGAAGGAAAAAAAGTAATTTAAAAGCACTCGCGGCTATAATGAATTGTCGGCTCCCGGCAATGATACAGAGAACAGTCATTGAAAGTCATTGATTAAAAAAAATGTGTGGGGGTCCCCCCAAATTCAATTACCAGGCCCTTCAGGTCTGGTATGGATATTAAGGAGAACCCTGCGTCAAATAATAAAAAAAAATGACGTGGGGTTCCCCCCAAATATCCATACCAGACCCTTCAGGTCTGGTATGGCTTTTAAGGGGATCTCCACGCCAAATAAAAAAAAAATGGCCTGGAGTTCCCCCCAAAATACCATACCAGACCCTTTATTCAAGCACGCAACCTGGCAGGCCGCAGGAAAAGAGGGGGGACGAGAGAGCGCCCACCCCCCTCCTGAACCGTACCAGGCCACATGCCCTCAACATGGGGAGGATGCCCCCATGTTGATGGGGACAATGGCCTCATCCCCAAAACCCTTGCCTGGTGGTTGTTTGGGTCTGCGGGCGGGGGGCTTATCGGAATCTGGAAGCCCGCTTTAACAAAGGGGATCCCCAGATTCCACCCCCCTATGTGAATTGGTAACGGGTACATTGTACCCCTACCATTTCACAAAGAAAGTGTAAAAAATTAAAAAAAAACACACAGACACAGTTGGGAAAGTCCTTTATTAAAAATAAAAAAATAAAAAACCCATTCCAGCGATGTAATCCAGTCTGTCCAGCGTTGTTCTCTATGTCCCGCGGTGATCGGATGTCCAGCGCTGCAGTCTCCTCCAGTCTCCACTCCACAAAAAACCCCCATGACGTACGAGGGGGCGGGGTCACCCGTCACATCATTGGGTAAGCCCCGGCTTTCCCCGCTTGTCGGGGAATAGCCAATGATGTAGGTGGGACCCCGCCTACATCATTGGCTATTCACCAGCAAGCGGAGAAAGCTGGGGCTTACCCTATGATCTGATGGGTGACCCCGCCCCCTCGTACGTCAGACCCCATCTACGTCATTGGCTATTCCCCGGCAAGTGGGGAAAGCTGGGGCTTACCCTATGATCTTCTGGGTGACCCCGCCCCCTCGTACGTCAGACCCCGCCTACGTCATTTGCTATTCCCCGGCAAGCGGGGAAACCCAGGCTTTCCCAGTGACGTGCGGGTGACCCCGCCCCCTCTAATGCAATGGCAAACCTCCTCTCTGGCTGGCGGAGGGGCGGTGCTGCAGCTCGAGGCTCCTGTCTGCCAACAAACACTCTGAGAAGCCACAACAAATCCATCATCCGGGCTTCTTCTAACAAATATCACATCCGGGGGTTATGTCTTCATCAGAGCTCCTCTTCCCCTCCCCCAGCATTGGAACGCTGCCGAAACCATTGCTATAATGAGACTATTTGCTATAAACTGCCCAAGAAGGATCATCGTGAAATGTTTTATTGAACTGGAAAGGATTTCTGGCTTTATAAAGTTGTATTGACCAGTAAGGTGTCAATGTTTAGAACTGATTTTCGGGTACAATTCCTAATTAAAGTTGATATGAAACGTGTAATACTTTATTACCATAATATAGAAAGGTAGATAATTACCTATTTCTATCAAAGATGTAATATTTATGTGAATATTCTGATTATGACACAGGAAGAACAAAATATGTGCATCAATTTGATTCCTCTGCAGTGTAATAAATGAATAGACCCCGCCCCTTCTCATGTACCACATCAGGTCCACTCAGCCTTACACCCAGTGAAGGTGATCCCGCCCCCCTCTGAATCAGAGGGGGGCAGGATCACCTTCACTGGGTGTAAGGCTGAGCGGACCTGATGGGGAACGTGAGAAGGGGCAGGGTCATTAATTTATTACACTGCAGAGGAATCAAATTGATGCACATATTTTGTTCTTCCTGTGTCATAATCAGAATACTCACATAAATATTACATCTTTGATAGAAATAGGTAATTATCTACCTTTCTATATTATGGTAATAAAGCATTACACGTTTCATATCAACTTTAATTAGGAATTGTACCCGAAAATCAGATCTAAACACTGACACCTTACTGGTCAACAGGGATGAGCCGAACACCCCTCTGTTCGGTTCGCACCAGAACCTGCGAACAGACAAAATGTTTGTGTGAACTTTAGAACCCTATTAAATACAATGGACTTGAACGTTCAAAATCTAAAGTGTTAATTATAAAGGCTAATATGCAAGTTATTGTCCTAAAAAGTGTTTGGGGACCTGGGTCCTGCCCCAGGGGACATGTATCAATGCAAAAAAAAGTTTTAAAAACGGCCGTTTTTTCGGGAGCAGTGATTTTAATAATGCTTAAAATGAAAAAATAAAAGTGAAATATTCCTTTAAATTTCGTACCTGGGGGGTGTGTATGATATGCATGTAAAGTGGCGCATGTTTCCCGTGCTTAGAACTGTCCCTGCAAAAAATGTCATTTTTGAAAGAAAAAAAGTCATTTAACCACTTAAGCCCCGGACCATTTGGTAGCTAGAGGACCAGAGGTGAATTCAGAATTTTGCACTGCGCTGCTTTAACTGTAAATTGTGCGGACATGCAATGTTGTACCCAAACGAAATTTGCGTCCTTTTCTTCCCACAAATAGAGCTTTCTTTTAATGGTATTTGATTGCCTCTGCGATTTTTATTTTTTGCGATATAAACGGAAAAAGACCGAAAATTTTGAAAAAAAATGATATTTTCTACTTTTTGTTATAAGAAAAATCGAATAAACTCAATTGTAGTCATACATTTAGGCCAAAATGTATTCAGCCACATGTTTTTAGTAAAAAAAATGTCAATAAGCGTATATTTATTGGTTTGCGCAAAAGTTATAGAGTTTACAAACTAGGGTACATTTTCTGAAATTTACACAGCTTTAAATTTATGACTGCCTATCTCATTTCTTGAGTTGCTAAAATGACAGGGCAGTACAAACCCCCCCAAATGACCCCATTTTGGAAAGTAGACACCCCAAGGAAATTGCTGAGAGGCATGTTGAGCCCATTGAATTTTTTATTTTTTTGTCCCAAGTGATTGAATAATGACTAAAAAAAAAAAAAAAAATTACAAAAAGTTGTCACTAAATGATATATTGCTCACACATATGTGGAATTTCACCCCAAAATACATTTTGCTGCTTCTCCTGAGTACGGGGATACCACATGTGTGGGACTTTTTGGGAGCCTAGCCGCGTACGGGACCCCGGAAACCAAGCACCGCCTTCAGGATTTCTAAGGGCGCAAATTTTTGATTTCACTCCTCACTACCTATCACAGTTTTGAAGGCCATAAAATGCCAAAATAGCACAAAACCCCCCCAAATGACCCCATTTTAGAAAGTAGACACCCCAAGGAAATTGCTGAGAGGCCTGTTGAGCCCATTGAATATATTTTTTTTGTCCCAAGTGATTGAATAATGACAAAAAAAAAAATTACAAAACGTTGTCACTAAATGATATATTGCTCACACATGCCATGGTTATATGTGGAATTACACCCCAAAATACATTTTTCTGCTTCTCCTGAGTACGGGGATACCATATGTGTGGGACTTTTTAGGAGCCTAGCCGCGTACGGGACCCCGAAAACCAAGCACCGCCTTCAGGATTTCTAGGCACAAATTTTTGATTTCACTCCTCACTACCTATCACAGTTTCGAAGGCCATAAAATGCCAAAATCGCACAAAACCCCCCCAAATGACCCCATTTTGGAATATAGACACCCCAAGCTATTTGCTGAGTGGAATGGCGAGTATTTTACAGCTCTCATTTGTTTTTGAAAATGAAGAAAGAAAATATATATATATATATATATTTTTTTTTTTTTCAATTTTCAAAACTTTGTGACAAAAAGCGAGATCTGCAAAATACTCACAATACCTCTCAGCAAATAGCTTGGGGTGTCTACTTTCCAAAATGGGGTCATTTGGGGGGGGTTTGTGCTATCTGGGCATTCCATGGCCTCCGAAACTGTGATAGGCAGTGAGAAGTGAAATCAAAAATTTACACCCTTAGAAAGCCTGAAGGCGGTGCTTGGTTTTTGGGGTCCCGTACATGGCTAGGCTCCCAAAAAGTCTCACACATGTGGTATCCCCGTACTCAGGAGAAGCAACAGAATGTATTTTGGGGTGTAATTCCACATATGCCCATGACATGTTTGAGCAATATATCATTTAGTGACAACTTTGTGCAAAAAAAAAAAAAAATTGTTGTTTTTCCGCAACTTGTGTCAACATATAAAATATTCCATGGACTCGACATGCCTCTCAGTATATAGCTTGGGGTGTCTACTTTCCAAAATGGGGTCATTTGGGGGGGTTTTGAACTGTTCTGGCATTTTATACACAACATTAGGAAGCTTACATCCATTCTTCTAACCACTTGAAGACAAAGCCCTTTTTGACACTTTTTGTTTACATGAAAACATTTTTTTTTTTGCAAGAAAATTATGTTGAACCCCCAAACATTATATATATATTTTTAAAGCAAAGGCCCTACAGATTAAAATGGTGGGTGTTGCATTTTTTTTCTACACAGTATTTGCGCAGCGATTTTTCAAACGCATTTTTTGGGTTAAAAAATACACTTTTTTTAATTTTAATGCACTAAAACACACTATATTGCCCAAATGTTTGATGAAATAAAAAAAGATGATCTTAGGCCGAGTACATAGATACCAAACACGACATGCTTTAAAACTTCGCACAAACGCGCATTGGCGACAAACTACATACATTTTTAAAAGCCTTTAAAAGCCTTTACAGGTTACCCCAGTAGATTTACAGAGGAGGTCTACTGCTAAAATGATTGCCCTCGATCTGACCTTCGCGGTGATACCTCACATGCATGGTGCAATTGCTGTCTACATATGACGCCAGACCGACGCTTGCGTTCGCCATTGGGCAAGAGCAGGGCAGGACAGGGGTGCTTTTTTTTTTCTTTTTTTTTTATTATTAATTTTGCTTTTTTATTTTCTTTTTAAATTGTTCCTTCCAAGTATTTTTTTTTTTAATCATTTTTATTGTTATCTCAGGGAATGTAAATATCCCCTATGATAGCAATAGGTAGTGACAGGTACTCTTTTTTTGAAAAAACTGGGGTCTTCTAGACCCTAGATTTTTCCTCTGCCCTCAAAGCATCTGACCACACCAAGATCGGTGTGATAAAATGCTTTCCCAATTTCCCAATGGCGCTTTTTATATCCGGGGGGGGCATTCCCTCCCACTGCTTGTAAAAGCAGTCCAGAGGCTAATTAGCCGCTAGGATTGCTTTTACATGAAAGCCGGCCGCAGGCTGAAAAGAATGATACCAAGATGATACCTAAACCCGCAGGCATCATTCTGGTATAAACATTCAAAGTCCAGCAACATACCAGTACGTTGCTGGTCCTTGTTGGACATGTATTGAGGTGAGCTGATCGGCGGCTCTCCCTGTCAGAGGGGGGGTCTGTACTGATAATCAGCACATTGATTATCAGCACAGCCCCCTACAATATACAAATAGCCTGCCAACCAGTGCCAAAATAATAAAATGTGCATTTGCCCACCACAGTGCCAATCCCTGCCCACCACAGTGCAATCACTGCCCAGCAGAAACACCTGTCAGTACCTCATCATCAGTGCTGCCCATCAGTGCCACTTGTCAGTGCCAATCAGTACTGCCTATCAGTGCCAATCAGTGCTGCCTGTCAGTGCCCATCACAGCTGCCTGTCAGTTTCCATCACAGCCACCTGTCAGTACCCATCAGTGCTGCCCGTCAGTGCCTATCAGTGCTACCTATCAGTGCCACCTATCAGTGCCCATCAGTGCCGCCTATTGGTGCCCATCAGTGCTGCCTATCAGTGCCCATCAATTCTACATATCAGTGCCTCCTCATCAGGGCCCATCAGTGCCACTTTATCAGTGCCGCCTCATCAGTGCCCATCAGTGCCGCCTCATCAGTGCCCGTCAGTGAAGGGGAAAACGTAATTTTATGCCAAACTAAAAAAAAAACATTTTTTTTCCAAAATTTTGGTCTTTTTTAGTTTGTTTAGCAAAAAAATAAAACTGCAGAGGTGATAAAATACCACCAAAAGAGCTCTATTTGTGGGAAGAAAATGATAAAAATTTAGTTTGGGTACAGTGTTGTATGACCACGCAATTGTCATTCAAAGTGTGACAGCGCTGAAAGCTGAAAATTGTCCTGGGCAGGAAGGGACGTAAGTGCCTGGTATTGAAGTGGTTAATAAATGTAAGCCGGTTTACGAAGTCTGTGGACAGATGTGCTCTCTTATTTGTCACAAAACCTCTGGCAGCACTGAAGGCCTATTCGGAAAGCACGCTGGATGCAGGGCAGCCCAGCAGCTCAACTGCATACTTGGTAAGTTCTGGCCTGTGCTCTATTCTCATGACCCAGTGGATTGTCAACTGGAAAGCTCTCCATGTCTGTTTTCTCCCCTATAATCCCCCACCAAATGATGCAGATGCTGCCGATGGGATGTGGAAGCTAACAGCCCTGGGCGACGAGGACTAAAAATATTTTGAAATGCATCACTGAGGCGGCCTCCTTCTTTACCGCTCCTCTCTTGACAAACAGAAGCCTCAAAACTATGTTTTCCACGAGACTGTAACCTACTGGAGTCTGGAAAGGTGTTACATAAACTCCTCTTTAAGGTGTCCTCAAGAGTTTTTATCTTCTGCTCCCTCTGTGGAGATGGAAAGTTTTCTGAGACTTTCCCCTTGTAATGGTGGTGAAGAAAGGTTGCCGTTGCAATAGTGATCCTTTTCCATGATGTCACGTATTCCTGGGTCCTTTCCCAGGCTTTGAAGAATAAGGGAGCCCATGTACTGCAAGGCTGCAGAGGCATGAGAAGCAGACTCCTCGGGGTCACTGAGGACTACAGGATCTGGAACTGCCTCCTCCCAGGCACATACTACTACTACGTATGTTTTCCACTGCTTCAATGTCTCCAAAACTGCCAGAATCCTCCCCCCACCCTCCTCTCATCTTGTGTGTTGTGTGGTGTCACAGGGATGGTGTTTGCATAAAGAGGGCCTTGAAAGGACTCCTCTTCCTCCCAATGCTCTGTATTGAGTGTCCTGTCCATAATGCCACACAGAGTCTGCTCCAGCAGGAACACAACAGCGATTGTGTTACTGAAGCATGCATTGTCACAGCTCACCATCCTTGTCATCTCCTTAAATGGTGACAGTACAGTACATGCATCCTTTATCAGCAGCCATTGGCATGGGGAAAAAAAGCTGAGCTGACCTAAGCCTGTCATTGTGCCATAATGACACAGGTACTCGTTGAATTTCGTACCTAGGGTGTGTATAGTATTCCTGTAAAGTAGTGCATGTTTCCCATGCTTAGAACTGTCCCTGCACAAAGTGTCATTTCTGAAGGAAAAAAAGTAATTTAAAAGCACTCGCGGCTATAATGAATTGTCGGCTCCCGGCAATGATACAGAGAACAGTCATTGAAAGTCATTGATTAAAAAAAATGTGTGGGGGTCCCCCCAAATTCAATTACCAGGCCCTTCAGGTCTGGTATGGATATTAAGGAGAACCCTGCGTCAAATAATAAAAAAAAATGACGTGGGGTTCCCCCCAAATATCCATACCAGACCCTTCAGGTCTGGTATGGCTTTTAAGGGGATCTCCACGCCAAATAAAAAAAAAATGGCCTGGAGTTCCCCCCAAAATACCATACCAGACCCTTTATTCAAGCACGCAACCTGGCAGGCCGCAGGAAAAGAGGGGGGACGAGAGAGCGCCCACCCCCCTCCTGAACCGTACCAGGCCACATGCCCTCAACATGGGGAGGATGCCCCCATGTTGATGGGGACAACGGCCTCATCCCCAAAACCCTTGCCTGGTGGTTGTTTGGGTCTGCGGGCGGGGGGCTTATCGGAATCTGGAAGCCCGCTTTAACAAAGGGGATCCCCAGATTCCACCCCCCTATGTGAATTGGTAACGGGTACATTGTACCCCTACCATTTCACAAAGAAAGTGTAAAAAATTAAAAAAAAACACACAGACACAGTTGGGAAAGTCCTTTATTAAAAATAAAAAAATAAAAAACCCATTCCAGCGATGTAATCCAGTCTGTCCAGCGTTGTTCTCTATGTCCCGCGGTGATCGGATGTCCAGCGCTGCAGTCTCCTCCAGTCTCCACTCCACAAAAAACCCCCATGACGTACGAGGGGGCGGGGTCACCCGTCACATCATTGGGTAAGCCCCGGCTTTCCCCGCTTGTCGGGGAATAGCCAATGATGTAGGTGGGACCCCGCCTACATCATTGGCTATTCACCAGCAAGCGGAGAAAGCTGGGGCTTACCCTATGATCTGATGGGTGACCCCGCCCCCTCGTACGTCAGACCCCATCTACGTCATTGGCTATTCCCCGGCAAGTGGGGAAAGCTGGGGCTTACCCTATGATCTTCTGGGTGACCCCGCCCCCTCGTACGTCAGACCCCGCCTACGTCATTTGCTATTCCCCGGCAAGCGGGGAAACCCAGGCTTTCCCAGTGACGTGCGGGTGACCCCGCCCCCTCTAATGCAATGGCAAACCTCCTCTCTGGCTGGCGGAGGGGCGGTGCTGCAGCTCGAGGCTCCTGTCTGCCAACAAACACTCTGAGAAGCCACAACAAATCCATCATCCGGGCTTCTTCTAACAAATATCACATCCGGGGGTTATGTCTTCATCAGAGCTCCTCTTCCCCTCCCCCAGCATTGGAACGCTGCCGAAACCATTGCTATAATGAGACTATTTGCTATAAACTGCCCAAGAAGGATCATCGTGAAATGTTTTATTGAACTGGAAAGGATTTCTGGCTTTATAAAGTTGTATTGACCAGTAAGGTGTCAATGTTTAGAACTGATTTTCGGGTACAATTCCTAATTAAAGTTGATATGAAACGTGTAATACTTTATTACCATAATATAGAAAGGTAGATAATTACCTATTTCTATCAAAGATGTAATATTTATGTGAATATTCTGATTATGACACAGGAAGAACAAAATATGTGCATCAATTTGATTCCTCTGCAGTGTAATAAATGAATAGACCCCGCCCCTTCTCATGTACCACATCAGGTCCACTCAGCCTTACACCCAGTGAAGGTGATCCCGCCCCCCTCTGAATCAGAGGGGGGCAGGATCACCTTCACTGGGTGTAAGGCTGAGCGGACCTGATGGGGAACGTGAGAAGGGGCAGGGTCATTAATTTATTACACTGCAGAGGAATCAAATTGATGCACATATTTTGTTCTTCCTGTGTCATAATCAGAATACTCACATAAATATTACATCTTTGATAGAAATAGGTAATTATCTACCTTTCTATATTATGGTAATAAAGCATTACACGTTTCATATCAACTTTAATTAGGAATTGTACCCGAAAATCAGATCTAAACACTGACACCTTACTGGTCAACAGGGATGAGCCGAACACCCCTCTGTTCGGTTCGCACCAGAACCTGCGAACAGACAAAATGTTCGTGTGAACTTTAGAACCCTATTAAATACAATGGACTTGAACGTTCAAAATCTAAAGTGTTAATTATAAAGGCTAATATGCAAGTTATTGTCCTAAAAAGTGTTTGGGGACCTGGGTCCTGCCCCAGGGGACATGTATCAATGCAAAAAAAAGTTTTAAAAACGGCCGTTTTTTCGGGAGCAGTGATTTTAATAATGCTTAAAATGAAAAAATAAAAGTGAAATATTCCTTTAAATTTCGTACCTGGGGGGTGTGTATGATATGCATGTAAAGTGGCGCATGTTTCCCATGCTTAGAACTGTCCCTGCAAAAAATGTCATTTTTGAAAGAAAAAAAGTCATTTAACCACTTAAGCCCCGGACCATTTGGTAGCTAGAGGACCAGAGGTGAATTCAGAATTTTGCACTGCACTGCTTTAACTGTAAATTGTGCGGACATGCAATGTTGTACCCAAACGAAATTTGCGTCCTTTTCTTCCCACAAATAGAGCTTTCTTTTAATGGTATTTGATTGCCTCTGCGATTTTTATTTTTTGCGATATAAACGGAAAAAGACCGAAAATTTTGAAAAAAAATGATATTTTCTACTTTTTGTTATAAGAAAAATCGAATAAACTCAATTGTAGTCATACATTTAGGCCAAAATGTATTCAGCCACATGTTTTTAGTAAAAAAAATGTCAATAAGCGTATATTTATTGGTTTGCGCAAAAGTTATAGAGTTTACAAACTAGGGTACATTTTCTGAAATTTACACAGCTTTAAATTTATGACTGCCTATCTCATTTCTTGAGTTGCTAAAATGACAGGGCAGTACAAACCCCCCAAATGACCCCATTTTGGAAAGTAGACACCCCAAGGAAATTGCTGAGAGGCATGTTGAGCCCATTGAATTTTTTATTTTTTTGTCCCAAGTGATTGAATAATGACTAAAAAAAAAAAAAAAAAATTACAAAAAGTTGTCACTAAATGATATATTGCTCACACATATGTGGAATTTCACCCCAAAATACATTTTGCTGCTTCTCCTGAGTACGGGGATACCACATATGTGGGACTTTTTGGGAGCCTAGCCGCGTACGGGACCCCGGAAACCAAGCACCGCCTTCAGGATTTCTAAGGGCGCAAATTTTTGATTTCACTCCTCACTACCTATCACAGTTTCGAAGGCCATAAAATGCCAAAATAGCACAAAACCCCCCCCAAATGACCCCATTTTAGAAAGTAGACACCCCAAGGAAATTGCTGAGAGGCCTGTTGAGCCCATTGAATATATTTTTTTTGTCCCAAGTGATTGAATAATGACAAAAAAAAAAATTACAAAAAGTTGTCACTAAATGATATATTGCTCACACATGCCATGGTTATATGTGGAATTACACCCCAAAATACATTTTTCTGCTTCTCCTGAGTACGGGGATACCATATGTGTGGGACTTTTTAGGAGCCTAGCCGCGTACGGGACCCCGAAAACCAAGCACCGCCTTCAGGATTTCTAGGCACAAATTTTTGATTTCACTCCTCACTACCTATCACAGTTTCGAAGGCCATAAAATGCCAAAATCGCACAAAACCCCCCCAAATGACCCCATTTTGGAATATAGACACCCCAAGCTATTTGCTGAGTGGAATGGCGAGTATTTTACAGCTCTCATTTGTTTTTGAAAATGAAGAAAGAAAATATATATATATATATATATTTTTTTTTTTTTCAATTTTCAAAACTTTGTGACAAAAAGCGAGATCTGCAAAATACTCACAATACCTCTCAGCAAATAGCTTGGGGTGTCTACTTTCCAAAATGGGGTCATTTGGGGGGGTTTGTGCTATCTGGGCATTCCATGGCCTCCGAAACTGTGATAGGCAGTGAGAAGTGAAATCAAAAATTTACACCCTTAGAAAGCCTGAAGGCGGTGCTTGGTTTTTGGGGTCCCGTACATGGCTAGGCTCCCAAAAAGTCTCACACATGTGGTATCCCCGTACTCAGGAGAAGCAACAGAATGTATTTTGGGGTGTAATTCCACATATGCCCATGACATGTTTGAGCAATATATCATTTAGTGACAACTTTGTGCAAAAAAAAAAAAAAATTGTCGTTTTTCCGCAACTTGTGTCAACATATAAAATATTCCATGGACTCGACATGCCTCTCAGTATATAGCTTGGGGTGTCTACTTTCCAAAATGGGGTCATTTGGGGGGGTTTTGAACTGTTCTGGCATTTTATACACAACATTAGGAAGCTTACATCCATTCTTCTAACCACTTGAAGACAAAGCCCTTTTTGACACTTTTTGTTTACATGAAAACATTTTTTTTTTGCAAGAAAATTATGTTGAACCCCCAAACATTATATATATATTTTTAAAGCAAAGGCCCTACAGATTAAAATGGTGGGTGTTGCATTTTTTTTCTACACAGTATTTGCGCAGCGATTTTTCAAACGCATTTTTTGGGTTAAAAAATACACTTTTTTTAATTTTAATGCACTAAAACACACTATATTGCCCAAATGTTTGATGAAATAAAAAAAGATGATCTTAGGCCGAGTACATAGATACCAAACACGACATGCTTTAAAACTTCGCACAAACGCGCATTGGCGACAAACTACATACATTTTTAAAAGCCTTTAAAAGCCTTTACAGGTTACCCCAGTAGATTTACAGAGGAGGTCTACTGCTAAAATGATTGCCCTCGATCTGACCTTCGCGGTGATACCTCACATGCATGGTGCAATTGCTGTCTACATATGACGCCAGACCGACGCTTGCGTTCGCCATTGGGCAAGAGCAGGGCAGGACAGGGGTGCTTTTTTTTTTCTTTTTTTTTTATTATTAATTTTGCTTTTTTATTTTCTTTTTAAATTGTTCCTTCCAAGTATTTTTTTTTTTTATCATTTTTATTGTTATCTCAGGGAATGTAAATATCCCCTATGATAGCAATAGGTAGTGACAGGTACTCTTTTTTTGAAAAAACAGGGGTCTTCTAGACCCTAGATTTTTCCTCTGCCCTCAAAGCATCTGACCACACCAAGATCGGTGTGATAAAATGCTTTCCCAATTTCCCAATGGCGCTTTTTATATCCGGGGGGGGGCATTCCCTCCCACTGCTTGTAAAAGCAGTCCAGAGGCTAATTAGCCGCTAGGATTGCTTTTACATGAAAGCCGGCCGCAGGCTGAAAAGAATGATACCAAGATGATACCTAAACCCGCAGGCATCATTCTGGTATAAACATTCAAAGTCCAGCAACATACCAGTACGTTGCTGGTCCTTGTTGGACATGTATTGAGGTGAGCTGATCGGCGGCTCTCCCTGTCAGAGGGGGGGTCTGTACTGATAATCAGCACATTGATTATCAGCACAGCCCCCTACAATATACAAATAGCCTGCCAACCAGTGCCAAAATAATAAAATGTGCATTTGCCCACCACAGTGCCAATCCCTGCCCACCACAGTGCAATCACTGCCCAGCAGAAACACCTGTCAGTACCTCATCATCAGTGCTGCCCATCAGTGCCACTTGTCAGTGCCAATCAGTACTGCCTATCAGTGCCAATCAGTGCTGCCTGTCAGTGCCCATCACAGCTGCCTGTCAGTTTCCATCACAGCCACCTGTCAGTACTAGTGATGAGCCGAACACCCCCGGGTTCGGTTCGCACCAGAACCCGCGAACGGACCGAAAGTTCGAACGAACATTAGAACCCTATTAAATACAATGGATGCGAACGTTCGAATTCTAAAGTGCTAATTATAAAAACTATTATGCATGTTATTGTCCTAAAAAGGGTTTGGGAACCCGGGTTCTGCACCAGGGGACATGTATCAATGCAAAAATAAGTTTTAAAAACGGTCGTTTTCCGGGAGCAGTCATTTTAATGATGCATAAAGTGAAAAAAAAAAGTCAAATATTCCTTTAAATATCGTACCTGGGGGGTGTCTAAAGTATGCCTGTGAAGTGCCACGTGTTTCCCGTGTTTAGAACTGTCCCTGCACAAAATGACACTTCTAAAGGAAAAAAAAGCCATTTAAAACTGCTTGCGGCTTTAATGTAATGTCTGGTCCCGGTAATATGGATGAAAATCTTTAAGAAAAATGGCATAGCTACCCCATGACCCCCCCCTACCCCAGCCCATTACCAGCCCCTTTGGGTCTTGTATGGATATTAAGGGGAACCCCGCACATAAAATAAAAAAGGCCCTATATACTCTGAACAGCCGTATACAGGCGGTGCATACAAGACAGGGACTGTAGGTTTGTTCTTATGTAGAATCTGTTTGTAATTTTGAACAGGTACATTGTTGAAGTGTAGCTCCAGACCAAAAATCTATTTTTAAACTTTTTGGAAAACATAGGTAAGGGTTATCACCCCTGTAACATTTGTTTTGCTGTCTGTGCCCCTGTTCAGAACATTTCACCTCACTTTCCGTCCTAATGACAACTGTTTTTGAAATGTGGTGTTTTTCTTGAAACAAGGATTGCTGATAAAGCATCAGTACAGAGGAGACACCTTTCTCCCATATTTATTCTTACAGGAGAGAATTTTCCTTCCTAGTGGTAGATTTCCTCTCACTTCCTGTTGTCTTCTTGCGTTTGCAAGTAGGAGTCGTTTGTAAGTTGGATGTTTGAAAGTAGGGACCTGCCGTATATACTCTGCAGAAATAGGCCCCTTAGTTGTTGGTGTTGGCACAACACTGTAAGCACTCACAGTTACTCTTGGTTGGTGCTGGAACGCCCTGCTGTCAACTATTATATCAGGAATTTTAATTACATATAATTGTTGAACAGTGGTAGTAAAAATTGGGCCTTTGATGGTGGTGCTGGTGCCACAACACTGTAAGCCCTGACAGTTACTCTTGGTGGGTGCAGCAATGGGCCCTGCTGTGAATTATTAGATCAAGAATTGTAATTACATGCCCCTGTTGAACAGGGGCTGAAAAATTGGGCCTTAGGCACTGGTGGCACAACACTGCAACCCTTCACAGATACTGTACTTGGAGCACAGCAATGAGCCCTGTTGCAAAGTATTGCTTCAAAAATTGTAATGACACGCCCCTGTTAAACAGGGGCTGAAAAATTGGGCCTTAGGCACTGGTGGCACAACACTGCAACTCCTCACAGATACTGTACTTGGAGCACAGCAATGAGCCCTGTTGCAAAGTATTGCTTCAAAAATTGTAATTACACGCCCCTGTTAAACAGGGGCTGAAAAATTGGGCGTTAGGCACTGGTGGCGGCACCCATAAACAAAAATGATCTTCCAAGCTATCATCATCAATCGTATCATTGAGGACTCGGAGGAGGAGGATAGCCAGTCAACATAACAGCACAGGCACTCAGCATCAGCATCAGTCTTGAAGGGATGTGACATTTTAAAATCAATTAGTCTGTTATATCAGCATCAGGTGTGTGGTAGCTGGTGGTGATCCAAGACTGGTTCATCTTGATGAAAGTCAGTCGATCAACCGAGTCGGTGGACAGGCGCACCCTGTGATCCGTGACAAATCCTCCAGCAGCACTGAATGTGCGTTCCGAAAGAACGCTGGATGCAGGACAGGCCAGTAGCTCAATTGCATACTGTGCAAGCTCTGGCCAGTGATCCATCCTCAAGACCCAGTAAGCCAGAGGATTTTCGGTGGGGAAGGTGTCCAAGTCTGACCTTGCCCCTAGATATTCCTGCACCATGTTTATCAGACGCTGGCGATGGTTGCTGGAACCGATCATACTTTGGGGCTGCGGACTAAAGAATTGTCTGAACGCATCGGTCAGACGGCCACCTTCCCCACCGCTCCTTCTTTGACTGGCCGAAGCCTCAGCAACTCGTTGTCCAGGACCAGGAGTTTGCAACCTCCCAGTCTCTGGGAACGCGTTGCACAGACCTTTCTGCAAGGCCTCCCGGAGTTGTCTCATCCTCTGCTCCCTCTGCGACGGTAACATAAGGTCCGCAACCTTACCCTTGTACCGTGGATCAAGGAGAGTGGCCAGCCAGTAATGGTCCCTCTCCTTGATCCGAAGAATACGAGGATCCTTCCGCAGACTTTGCAGGATCAGGGAGGCCATGCAGCGTAGGTTTGCTGAGGCATTCGCTCCGGAGTCCTCTGGGTCACTAAGGACGACATGATCCGCAGCCACCTCCTCCCAGCCACGTACAAGTCCACTGGTTTCTTGGGACTGTAAATCATCCCTAAAAGACTGCTGCTGATGATGCTGAGTGCCAGCCTCCACCTCCATGCTGACACAATCCTCCTCCTCCTCCTCCTCCTCCTCCTCCTCTTCCTGTGCGATGGGTGGGACAGAAGGAACACTGTCTGGGTAAAGGGGGCCTTGAGAGGCAAGGAAGTCCTCCTCTTCCTGCCTCTGTTCTGCCTCAAGTGCCCTGTCCATTATTCCACGCAGCGTGTGCTCCAACAGGTGGACAAGAGGTACAGTGTCACTGATGCATGCACTGTCACTGCTCACCATCCTCGTGGCCTCCTCAAATGGTGCCAGGACAGTGCATGCATCCCTGATCATGCCCCACTGGCGTGGAGAAAAAAAACCAAGCTCCCCTGACCCTGTCCTGGTGCCGTAGTCGCACAGGTACTCATTGATGGCCCTCTGCTGCGTGTGCAGCCGCTGCAGCATGGCCAACGTTGAGTTCCACCTGGTGGGCATGTCACATATAAGGCGGTTCTTGGGCAGGTTCAACTCCTTTTGCAGCTCAGCCAGGCGAGCACTGGCATTATAAGATCTGCGGAAATGCACACAGACTTTCCTGGCCTGCCTCAGGACATCCTGTAAGCCCGGGTACCTGCCCAAGAAGCGCTGCACCACCAGGTTAAGGACGTGAGCCACACAGGGCACATGGGTCAGTTGTCCCTGTCGGAGGGCGGAGAGGAGGTTGGTGCCATTGTCGCAAACCACCATTCCTGGCTTAAGCTGGCGTGGCGTCAACCACCTCTCGGCCTGGCCCTGCAGAGCAGACAGGACCTCTGCCCCAGTGTGGCTTCTGTCCCCCAAACACACCAGCGCAAGCACGGCATGGCATCTTTTTGCCTGCGTACTTGCGTAGCCCCGTGAACGGCTACGGAGCACCGCTGGTTCATAGGACAAACCACAGGAAGAGGCCATGGAGGAAGAAGAAGAGGAGGGGGTGGAGGAGAGAGGTGTGTCACAACCAGTAGTAGCATTTTGGAGGCGTGGCGGTGGGACAACCTCCAACACTACTGCACCTTGTCCTGAATCCTTCCCAGCTGCCAAAAGAGTGACCCAATGGGCCGTGAAAGAAAGGTAACGTCCCTGTCCATGCCTGCTGGACCATGAGTCAGCGGTAATATGCACCTTACCGCTGACCGCCCTGTCCAGCGAGGCCAAGACATTGCCTTCCACATGCCGGTAGAGAGCCGGAATAGCCTTCCGTGAGAAAAAGTGGCGTTTGGGAACCTGCCACTGAGGAACCGCACATTGCACAAACTCTTGGAAGGGGGCCGAGTCTACCAACTGAAAAGGCAGCAGTTGAAGCGCTAGCAATTTAGCCAAGCTAGCATTCAACCGCTGGGCATGTGGATGGCTGGGAGTGAACTTCTTTCGACGGTCCAGCAGCTGGGGCAGGGAAATTTGCCTGCTAGAATCGGACGTCGGTGTACTGCTAGCAGAGTGGGCGCAAGTACTTGGCTGTGACACACCTAATTCTACACCTTCATTCCTCTCAGTGCATGTTTCAGAGAGGACTGAAGTTATAGTGGGGTTGGAGATCCCAGCTGATGCGGTGCAAGGAGAGGTCCGCTTTGTTCTTTGGTGTGGGTCTTTGAGGTAGGCTTGCCAACGAGCTGCATGGCAGGTCAACATATGTCTGGTCAGGCATGTGGTACCCAAGCGGCTGATGTTTTGGCCACGCGATATACGCTTGAGACATATGTTGCAAACAGCAGCTGTGCGATCTGATGCACTAGCCTCAAAAAAGGCCCACACCAAAGAACTTTTTGAATGACGGGCAGAGGCAGCGCCCTGCACAGGCGGAGCTCTGCGGTGTGATTCCGTCGGTGTACTGCCCTTACGCTGGCCACCAAAGGGCATCCTGCCTCGTTGGAGATGTGCCTCCTCCTCATCCTCCTCCTCCTCCTCTCTCCTATTAGGCACCCACGTGGAGTCATTGACCTCATCATCCCCTCCCTCCTCATCACTGGAGCCAATCTGGCAGTATGCTGCAGCTGCTGGAACATGACTGCCAGATTGGTGTCCTTCTTGAGCATCCCCTCTGTCTGCTCTCACGCTACTGCCTTCCTCTAGCTGGGTTTCATCATCAGACCCTTCGAAACGCTGGGCATCCTCCTGGAGCATGTACCCAACACTGTGCTGAAACAGTTCGGGGGACTCCTCAGGAGGAGGACATGGTGGGTCTAGGGAAGGAGTGACTGATGATTTGTCTGACATTGATACCAGGGAAGACGACGCTTTGGCAGCTGCTTTTCCAGTACCCTGAGCCTGGGTGAGAGAGGATGAGGAGGAGGAGGAGGGCTTGGTCATCCACTCTACCAAGTCTTCGGCATGATGTGGCTCAACATGTCCAGCTGCCGAAAACAAGGACAAGCGCGTCCCATGGCCATGTGCTGATGACAATGCACCGCGTCCACGACCAGCACTGTTGCCCCCAGACACAGAGCCTGCTTGCCCTCTTTTATTGCCTCCTGACTGTCTGCCTCTCCTTGTTTGCCTTCCAGACATTCTAATAGATGGCCTGCAGGGAGATGGGAAAAAAGCAATAAGGGCTACCTTCAGGTGTCCTTCTCTGTCCCTTGAAACAAGGACTTTCACAGTGAAAGAAACTGACACTGTCCCTACCTAGAGTTTTCTGTCCCTAGAATAAATGTTTTTTTTAATCACAATATAGCACAAGGACAATTCACTCAATGTCTCTCCAGGTCCCTGGAAACAAGGACTTGCAGAGTGAAAGAAACTGACACTGTCCCTACCTAGAGTTTTCTGTCCCTAGAATAAATGTTTTTTTTAAGCACAATATAGCACAAGGACAATTAACTCACTGTCCTTACAGGTCCCTGGAAACAAGGACTTGCAGAGTGAAAAAAAAAAAACACTCTCCCTACCTACAGTTTTCTGTCCCTAGAAAAAATGTTTTTTTTAAGCACAATATAGCACAAGGACAATTAACTCACTGTCCTTACAGGTCCCTGGAAACAAGGACTTGCAGAGTGAAAGAAAAAAAACACTCTCCCTACCTACAGTTTTCTGTCCCTAGAAAAAATGTTTTTTTTAATCACAATATAGCACAAGGAAAATTAACTCACTGTCCTTACAGGTCCCTGGAAACAAGGACTTGCAGAGTGAAAGAAAAAAAACACTCTCCCTACCTACAGTTTTCTGTCCCTAGAAAAAATGTTTTTTTTAATCACAATATAGCACAAGGAAAATTAACTCACTGTCCTTACAGGTCCCTGGAAACAAGGACTTGCAGAGTGAAAGAAACTGACACTGTCCCTACCTAGAGTTTTCTGTCCCTAGAATAAATGTTTTTTTTAATCACAATATAGCACAAGGAAAATTAACTCACTGTCCTTACAGGTCCCTGGAAACAAGGACTTGCAGAGTGAAAGAAACTGACACTGTCCCTACCTAGAGTTTTCTGTCCCTAGAATAAATGTTTTTTTTAAGCACAATATAGCACAAGGACAATTAACTCACTGTCCTTACAGGTCCCTGGAAACAAGGACTTGCAGAGTGAAAGAAAAAAAACACTCTCCCTACCTACAGTTTTCTGTCCCTAGAAAAAATGTTTTTTTTAATCACAATATAGCACAAGGAAAATTAACTCACTGTCCTTACAGGTCCCTGGAAACAAGGACTTGCAGAGTGAAAGAAACTGACACTGTCCCTACCTAGAGTTTTCTGTCCCTAGAATAAATGTTTTTTTTAATCACAATATAGCACAAGGACAATTAACTCACTGTCCTTACAGGTCCCTGGAAACAAGGACTTGCAGAGTGAAAGAAACTGACACTGTCCCTACCTAGAGTTTTCTGTCCCTAGAATAAATGTTTTTTTTAAGCACAATATAGCACAAGGACAATTAACTCACTGTCCTTACAGGTCCCTGGAAACAAGGACTTGCAGAGTGAAAGAAAAAAAACACTCTCCCTACCTACAGTTTTCTGTCCCTAGAAAAAATGTTTTTTTTAATCACAATATAGCACAAGGAAAATTAACTCACTGTCCTTACAGGTCCCTGGAAACAAGGACTTGCAGAGTGAAAGAAACTGACACTGTCCCTACCTAGAGTTTTCTGTCCCTAGAATAAATGTTTTTTTTAAGCACAATATAGCACAAGGACAATTAACTCACTGTCCTTACAGGTCCCTGGAAACAAGGACTTGCAGAGTGAAAGAAAAAAAACACTCTCCCTACCTACAGTTTTCTGTCCCTAGAAAAAATGTTTTTTTTAATCACAATATAGCACAAGGAAAATTAACTCACTGTCCTTACAGGTCCCTGGAAACAAGGACTTGCAGAGTGAAAGAAACTGACACTGTCCCTACCTAGAGTTTTCTGTCCCTAGAATAAATGTTTTTTTTTATCACAATATAGCACAAGGACAATTAACTCACTGTCCTTACAGGTCCCTGGAAACAAGGACTTGCAGAGTGAAAGAAACTGACACTGTCCCTACCTAGAGTTTTCTGTCCCTAGAATAAATGTTTTTTTTAAGCACAATATAGCACAAGGACAATTAACTCACTGTCCTTACAGGTCCCTGGAAACAAGGACTTGCAGAGTGAAAGAAAAAAAACACTCTCCCTACCTACAGTTTTCTGTCCCTAGAAAAAATGTTTTTTTTAATCACAATATAGCACAAGGAAAATTAACTCACTGTCCTTACAGGTCCCTGGAAACAAGGACTTGCAGAGTGAAAGAAACTGACACTGTCCCTACCTAGAGTTTTCTGTCCCTAGAATAAATGTTTTTTTTAAGCACAATATAGCACAAGGACAATTAACTCACTGTCCTTACAGGTCCCTGGAAACAAGGACTTGCAGAGTGAAAGAAAAAAAACACTCTCCCTACCTACAGTTTTCTGTCCCTAGAAAAAATGTTTTTTTTAATCACAATATAGCACAAGGACAATTAACTCACTGTCCTTACAGGTCCCTGGAAGCAAGGACTTGCAGAGTGAAAGAAACTGACACTGTCCCTACCTAGAGTTTTCTGTCCCTAGAATAAATGTTTTTTTTAAGCACAATATAGCACAAGGACAATTAACTCACTGTCCTTACAGGTCCCTGGAAACAAGGACTTGCAGAGTGAAAGAAAAAAAACACTCTCCCTACCTACAGTTTTCTGTCCCTAGAAAAAATGTTTTTTTTAATCACAATATAGCACAAGGAAAATTAACTCACTGTCCTTACAGGTCCCTGGAAACAAGGACTTGCAGAGTGAAAGAAACTGACACTGTCCCTACCTAGAGTTTTCTGTCCCTAGAATAAATGTTTTTTTTAAGCACAATATAGCACAAGGACAATTAACTCACTGTCCTTACAGGTCCCTGGAAACAAGGACTTGCAGAGTGAAAGAAAAAAAACACTCTCCCTACCTACAGTTTTCTGTCCCTAGAAAAAATGTTTTTTTTAATCACAATATAGCACAAGGAAAATTAACTCACTGTCCTTACAGGTCCCTGGAAACAAGGACTTGCAGAGTGAAAGAAACTGACACTGTCCCTACCTAGAGTTTTCTGTCCCTAGAATAAATGTTTTTTTTAATCACAATATAGCACAAGGACAATTAACTCACTGTCCTTACAGGTCCCTGGAAACAAGGACTTGCAGAGTGAAAGAAACTGACACTGTCCCTACCTAGAGTTTTCTGTCCCTAGAATAAATGTTTTTTTTAAGCACAATATAGCACAAGGACAATTAACTCACTGTCCTTACAGGTCCCTGGAAACAAGGACTTGCAGAGTGAAAGAAAAAAAACACTCTCCCTACCTACAGTTTTCTGTCCCTAGAAAAAATGTTTTTTTTAATCACAATATAGCACAAGGAAAATTAACTCACTGTCCTTACAGGTCCCTGGAAACAAGGACTTGCAGAGTGAAAGAAACTGACACTGTCCCTACCTAGAGTTTTCTGTCCCTAGAATAAATGTTTTTTTTAAGCACAATATAGCACAAGGACAATTAACTCACTGTCCTTACAGGTCCCTGGAAACAAGGACTTGCAGAGTGAAAGAAAAAAAACACTCTCCCTACCTACAGTTTTCTGTCCCTAGAAAAAATGTTTTTTTTAATCACAATATAGCACAAGGAAAATTAACTCACTGTCCTTACAGGTCCCTGGAAACAAGGACTTGCAGAGTGAAAGAAACTGACACTGTCCCTACCTAGAGTTTTCTGTCCCTAGAATAAATGTTTTTTTTAATCACAATATAGCACAAGGACAATTAACTCACTGTCCTTACAGGTCCCTGGAAACAAGGACTTGCAGAGTGAAAGAAACTGACACTGTCCCTACCTAGAGTTTTCTGTCCCTAGAATAAATGTTTTTTTTAAGCACAATATAGCACAAGGACAATTAACTCACTGTCCTTACAGGTCCCTGGAAACAAGGACTTGCAGAGTGAAAGAAAAAAAACACTCTCCCTACCTACAGTTTTCTGTCCCTAGAAAAAATGTTTTTTTTAATCACAATATAGCACAAGGAAAATTAACTCACTGTCCTTACAGGTCCCTGGAAACAAGGACTTGCAGAGTGAAAGAAACTGACACTGTCCCTACCTAGAGTTTTCTGTCCCTAGAATAAATGTTTTTTTTAATCACAATATAGCACAAGGAAAATTAACTCACTGTCCTTACAGGTCCCTGGAAACAAGGACTTGCAGAGTGAAAGAAACTGACACTGTCCCTACCTAGAGTTTTCTGTCCCTAGAATAAATGTTTTTTTTAAGCACAATATAGCACAAGGACAATTAACTCACTGTCCTTACAGGTCCCTGGAAACAAGGACTTGCAGAGTGAAAGAAAAAAAACACTCTCCCTACCTACAGTTTTCTGTCCCTAGAAAAAATGTTTTTTTTAATCACAATATAGCACAAGGAAAATTAACTCACTGTCCTTACAGGTCCCTGGAAACAAGGACTTGCAGAGTGAAAGAAACTGACACTGTCCCTACCTAGAGTTTTCTGTCCCTAGAATAAATGTTTTTTTTTAATCACAATATAGCACAAGGACAATTAACTCACTGTCCTTACAGGTCCCTGGAAACAAGGACTTGCAGAGTGAAAGAAACTGACACTGTCCCTACCTAGAGTTTTCTGTCCCTAGAATAAATGTTTTTTTTAATCACAATATAGCACAAGGACAATTAACTCACTGTCCTTACAGGTCCCTGGAAACAAGGACTTGCAGAGTGAAAGAAACTGACACTGTCCCTACCTAGAGTTTTCTGTCCCTAGAATAAATGTTTTTTTTAAGCACAATATAGCACAAGGACAATTAACTCACTGTCCTTACAGGTCCCTGGAAACAAGGACTTGCAGAGTGAAAGAAACTGACACTGTCCCTACCTAGAGTTTTCTGTCCCTAGAATAAATGTTTTTTTTAAGCACACTATAGCAGAAGCACAACACACACTGACACTCTCCCTACCTATCCTTCTCTTTCCCTAAACTAAAGGAATCCAGGTTAAGCAAGAAAGAAATAACAGTCACTGTCCCTGCCTATGCTACTCTATCCCTGCTCCGGAACACACTACACTAGGCCGCCGTGCTGGCGGCCTTTTATAGTGTGGGGCGTGTACTAAACACCCTCAGCAATAATTGGCCACAGGCATCCTGCCTGTGGCCAATCATTGCTCTCCTCGCTGCCGGCGCTGTGATTGGCCAAGCATGCGGGGTCACAGTGCATGCTTGGCCAATCACAGCGCCTGGATGACACTGCGATGGCGTAGTGCATTGTGGGCCGTTCGCGTCACTCGAATTTGGCGCGAACGGCCCAAATCGTTCGATCTTCGTCGAACGATCGAACAGCCAATGTTCGAGTCGAACGTATGTTCGACTCGAACACGAAGCTCATCCCTAGTCAGTACCCATCAGTGCTGCCCGTCAGTGCCTATCAGTGCTACCTATCAGTGCCACCTATCAGTGCCCATCAGTGCCGCCTATTGGTGCCCATCAGTGCTGCCTATCAGTGCCCATCAATTCTACATATCAGTGCCTCCTCATCAGGGCCCATCAGTGCCACTTTATCAGTGCCGCCTCATCAGTGCCCATCAGTGCCGCCTCATCAGTGCCCGTCAGTGAAGGGGAAAACGTAATTTTATGCCAAACTAAAAAAAAACATTTTTTTTCCAAAATTTTGGTCTTTTTTAGTTTGTTTAGCAAAAAAATAAAACTGCAGAGGTGATAAAATACCACCAAAAGAGCTCTATTTGTGGGAAGAAAATGATAAAAATTTAGTTTGGGTTCAGTGTTGTATGACCACGCAATTGTCATTCAAAGTGTGACAGCGCTGAAAGCTGAAAATTGTCCTGGGCAGGAAGGGACGTAAGTGCCTGGTATTGAAGTGGTTAATAAATGTAAGCCGGTTTACGAAGTCTGTGGACAGATGTGCTCTCTTATTTGTCACAAAACCTCTGGCAGCACTGAAGGCCTATTCGGAAAGCACGCTGGATGCAGGGCAGCCCAGCAGCTCAACTGCATACTTGGTAAGTTCTGGCCTGTGCTCTATTCTCATGACCCAGTGGATTGTCAACTGGAAAGCTCTCCATGTCTGTTTTCTCCCCTATAATCCCCCACCAAATGATGCAGATGCTGCCGATGGGATGTGGAAGCTAACAGCCCTGGGCGACGAGGACTAAAAATATTTTGAAATGCATCACTGAGGCGGCCTCCTTCTTTACCGCTCCTCTCTTGACAAACAGAAGCCTCAAAACTATGTTTTCCACGAGACTGTAACCTACTGGAGTCTGGAAAGGTGTTACATAAACTCCTCTTTAAGGTGTCCTCAAGAGTTTTTAACTTCTGCTCCCTCTGTGGAGATGGAAAGTGTTCTGAGACTTTCCCCTTGTAATGGTGGTGAAGAAAGGTTGCCGTTGCAATAGTGATCCTTTTCCATGATGTCACGTATTCCTGGGTCCTTTCCCAGGCTTTGAAGAATAAGGGAGCCCATGTACTGCAAGGCTGCAGAGGCATGAGAAGCAGACTCCTCGGGGTCACTGAGGACTACAGGATCTGGAACTGCCTCCTCCCAGGCACATACTACTACTACGTATGTTTTCCACTGCTTCAATGTCTCCAAAACTGCCAGAATCCTCCCCCCACCCTCCTCTCATCTTGTGTGTTGTGTGGTGTCACAGGGATGGTGTTTGCATAAAGAGGGCCTTGAAAGGACTCCTCTTCCTCCCAATGCTCTGTATTGAGTGTCCTGTCCATAATGCCACACAGAGTCTGCTCCAGCAGGAACACAACAGCGATTGTGTTACTGAAGCATGCATTGTCACAGCTCACCATCCTTGTCATCTCCTTAAATGGTGACAGTACAGTACATGCATCCTTTATCAGCAGCCATTGGCATGGGGAAAAAAAGCTGAGCTGACCTAAGCCTGTCATTGTGCCATAATGACACAGGTACTCGTTGAATTTCGTACCTAGGGTGTGTATAGTATTCCTGTAAAGTAGTGCATGTTTCCCATGCTTAGAACTGTCCCTGCACAAAGTGTCATTTCTGAAGGAAAAAAAGTAATTTAAAAGCACTCGCGGCTATAATGAATTGTCGGCTCCCGGCAATGATACAGAGAACAGTCATTGAAAGTCATTGATTAAAAAAAATGTGTGGGGGTCCCCCCAAATTCAATTACCAGGCCCTTCAGGTCTGGTATGGATATTAAGGAGAACCCTGCGTCAAATAATAAAAAAAAATGACGTGGGGTTCCCCCCAAATATCCATACCAGACCCTTCAGGTCTGGTATGGCTTTTAAGGGGATCTCCACGCCAAATAAAAAAAAAATGGCCTGGAGTTCCCCCCAAAATACCATACCAGACCCTTTATTCAAGCACACAACCTGGCAGGCCGCAGGAAAAGAGGGGGGACGAGAGAGCGCCCACCCCCCTCCTGAACCGTACCAGGCCACATGCCCTCAACATGGGGAGGATGCCCCCATGTTGATGGGGACAACGGCCTCATCCCCAAAACCCTTGCCTGGTGGTTGTTTGGGTCTGCGGGCGGGGGGCTTATCGGAATCTGGAAGCCCGCTTTAACAAAGGGGATCCCCAGATTCCACCCCCCTATGTGAATTGGTAACGGGTACATTGTACCCCTACCATTTCACAAAGAAAGTGTAAAAAATAAAAAAAAACACACAGACACAGTTGGGAAAGTCCTTTATTAAAAATAAAAAAATAAAAAACCCATTCCAGCGATGTAATCCAGTCTGTCCAGCGTTGTTCTCTATGTCCCGCGGTGATCGGATGTCCAGCGCTGCAGTCTCCTCCAGTCTCCACTCCACAAAAAACCCCCATGACGTACGAGGGGGCGGGGTCACCCGTCACATCATTGGGTAAGCCCCAGCTTTCCCCGCTTGTCGGGGAATAGCCAATGATGTAGGTGGGACCCCGCCTACATCATTGGCTATTCACCAGCAAGCGGAGAAAGCTGGGGCTTACCCTATGATCTGATGGGTGACCCCGCCCCCTCGTACGTCAGACCCCATCTACGTCATTGGCTATTCCCGGCAAGTGGGGAAAGCTGGGGCTTACCCTATGATCTTCTGGGTGACCCCGCCCCCTCGTACGTCAGACCCCGCCTACGTCATTTGCTATTCCCCGGCAAGCGGGGAAACCCAGGCTTTCCCAGTGACGTGCGGGTGACCCCGCCCCCTCTAATGCAATGGCAAACCTCCTCTCTGGCTGGCGGAGGGGCGGTGCTGCAGCTCGAGGCTCCTGTCTGCCAACAAACACTCTGAGAAGCCACAACAAATCCATCATCCGGGCTTCTTCTAACAAATATCACATCCGGGGGTTATGTCTTCATCAGAGCTCCTCTTCCCCTCCCCCAGCATTGGAACGCTGCCGAAACCATTGCTATAATGAGACTATTTGCTATAAACTGCCCAAGAAGGATCATCGTGAAATGTTTTATTGAACTGGAAAGGATTTCTGGCTTTATAAAGTTGTATTGACCAGTAAGGTGTCAATGTTTAGAACTGATTTTCGGGTACAATTCCTAATTAAAGTTGATATGAAACGTGTAATACTTTATTACCATAATATAGAAAGGTAGATAATTACCTATTTCTATCAAAGATGTAATATTTATGTGAATATTCTGATTATGACACAGGAAGAACAAAATATGTGCATCAATTTGATTCCTCTGCAGTGTAATAAATGAATAGACCCCGCCCCTTCTCATGTACCACATCAGGTCCACTCAGCCTTACACCCAGTGAAGGTGATCCCGCCCCCCTCTGAATCAGAGGGGGGCAGGATCACCTTCACTGGGTGTAAGGCTGAGCGGACCTGATGGGGAACGTGAGAAGGGGCAGGGTCATTAATTTATTACACTGCAGAGGAATCAAATTGATGCACATATTTTGTTCTTCCTGTGTCATAATCAGAATACTCACATAAATATTACATCTTTGATAGAAATTGGTAATTATCTACCTTTCTATATTATGGTAATAAAGCATTACACGTTTCATATCAACTTTAATTAGGAATTGTACCCGAAAATCAGATCTAAACACTGACACCTTACTGGTCAACAGGGATGAGCCGAACACCCCTCTGTTCGGTTCGCACCAGAACCTGCGAACAGACAAAATGTTCGTGTGAACTTTAGAACCCTATTAAATACAATGGACTTGAACGTTCAAAATCTAAAGTGTTAATTATAAAGGCTAATATGCAAGTTATTGTCCTAAAAAGTGTTTGGGGACCTGGGTCCTGCCCCAGGGGACATGAATCAATGCAAAAAAAAGTTTTAAAAACGGCCGTTTTTTCGGGAGCAGTGATTTTAATAATGCTTAAAATGAAAAAATAAAAGTGAAATATTCCTTTAAATTTTGTACCTGGGGGGTGTGTATGATATGCATGTAAAGTGGCGCATGTTTCCCGTGCTTAGAACTGTCCCTGCAAAAAATGTCATTTTTGAAAGAAAAAAAGTCATTTAACCACTTAAGCCCCGGACCATTTGGTAGCTAGAGGACCAGAGGTGAATTCAGAATTTTGCACTGCGCTGCTTTAACTGTAAATTGTGCGGACATGCAATGTTGTACCCAAACGAAATTTGCGTCCTTTTCTTCCCACAAATAGAGCTTTCTTTTAATGGTATTTGATTGCCTCTGCGATTTTTATTTTTTGCGATATAAACGGAAAAAGACCGAAAATTTTGAAAAAAAATGATATTTTCTACTTTTTGTTATAAGAAAAATCGAATAAACTCAATTGTAGTCATACATTTAGGCCAAAATGTATTCAGCCACATGTTTTTAGTAAAAAAAATGTCAATAAGCGTATATTTATTGGTTTGCGCAAAAGTTATAGAGTTTACAAACTAGGGTACATTTTCTGAAATTTACACAGCTTTAAATTTATGACTGCCTATCTCATTTCTTGAGTTGCTAAAATGACAGGGCAGTACAAACCCCCCCAAATGACCCCATTTTGGAAAGTAGACACCCCAAGGAAATTGCTGAGAGGCATGTTGAGCCCATTGAATTTTTTATTTTTTTGTCCCAAGTGATTGAATAATGACTAAAAAAAAAAAAAAAATTACAAAAAGTTGTCACTAAATGATATATTGCTCACACATATGTGGAATTTCACCCCAAAATACATTTTGCTGCTTCTCCTGAGTACGGGGATACCACATGTGTGGGACTTTTTGGGAGCCTAGCCGCGTACGGGACCCCGGAAACCAAGCACCGCCTTCAGGATTTCTAAGGGCGCAAATTTTTGATTTCACTCCTCACTACCTATCACAGTTTCGAAGGCCATAAAATGCCAAAATAGCACAAAACCCCCCCAAATGACCCCATTTTAGAAAGTAGACACCCCAAGGAAATTGCTGAGAGGCCTGTTGAGCCCATTGAATATATTTTTTTTGTCCCAAGTGATTGAATAATGACAAAAAAAAAATTACAAAAAGTTGTCACTAAATGATATATTGCTCACACATGCCATGGTTATATGTGGAATTACACCCCAAAATACATTTTTCTGCTTCTCCTGAGTACGGGGATACCATATGTGTGGGACTTTTTAGGAGCCTAGCCGCGTACGGGACCCCGAAAACCAAGCACCGCCTTCAGGATTTCTAGGCACAAATTTTTGATTTCACTCCTCACTACCTATCACAGTTTCGAAGGCCATAAAATGCCAAAATCGCACAAAACCCCCCCAAATGACCCCATTTTGGAATATAGACACCCCAAGCTATTTGCTGAGTGGAATGGCGAGTATTTTACAGCTCTCATTTGTTTTTGAAAATGAAGAAAGAAAATATATATATATATATATATATTTTTTTTTTCAATTTTCAAAACTTTGTGACAAAAAGTGAGATCTGCAAAATACTCACAATACCTCTCAGCAAATAGCTTGGGGTGTCTACTTTCCAAAATGGGGTCATTTGGGGGGGGGGGTTGTGCTATCTGGGCATTCCATGGCCTCCGAAACTGTGATAGGCAGTGAGAAGTGAAATCAAAAATTTACACCCTTAGAAAGCCTGAAGGCGGTGCTTGGTTTTTGGGGTCCCGTACATGGCTAGGCTCCCAAAAAGTCTCACACATGTGGTATCCCCGTACTCAGGAGAAGCAACAGAATGTATTTTGGGGTGTAATTCCACATATGCCCATGACATGTTTGAGCAATATATCATTTAGTGACAACTTTGTGCAAAAAAAACAAAAAATTGTCGTTTTTTCCGCAACTTGTGTCAACATATAAAATATTCCATGGACTCGACATGCCTCTCAGTATATAGCTTGGGGTGTCTACTTTCCAAAATGGGGTCATTTGGGGGGGTTTTGAACTGTTCTGGCATTTTATACACAACATTAGGAAGCTTACATCCATTCTTCTAACCACTTGAAGACAAAGCCCTTTTTGACACTTTTTGTTTACATGAAAACATTTTTTTTTTTGCAAGAAAATTATGTTGAACCCCCAAACATTATATATATATTTTTAAAGCAAAGGCCCTACAGATTAAAATGGTGGGTGTTGCATTTTTTTTCTACACAGTATTTGCGCAGCGATTTTTCAAACGCATTTTTTGGGTTAAAAAATACACTTTTTTTAATTTTAATGCACTAAAACACACTATATTGCCCAAATGTTTGATGAAATAAAAAAAGATGATCTTAGGCCGAGTACATAGATACCAAACACGACATGCTTTAAAACTTCGCACAAACGCGCATTGGCGACAAACTACATACATTTTTAAAAGCCTTTAAAAGCCTTTACAGGTTACCCCAGTAGATTTACAGAGGATGTCTACTGCTAAAATGATTGCCCTCGATCTGACCTTCGCGGTGATACCTCACATGCATGGTGCAATTGCTGTCTACATATGACGCCAGACCGACGCTTGCGTTCGCCATTGGGCAAGAGCAGGGCAGGACAGGGGTGCTTTTTTTTTTCTTTTTTTTTATTATTAATTTTGCTTTTTTATTTTCTTTTTAAATTGTTCCTTCCAAGTATTTTTTTTTTTATCATTTTTATTGTTATCTCAGGGAATGTAAATATCCCCTATGATAGCAATAGGTAGTGACAGGTACTCTTTTTTTGAAAAAACTGGGGTCTTCTAGACCCTAGATTTTTCCTCTGCCCTCAAAGCATCTGACCACACCAAGATCGGTGTGATAAAATGCTTTCCCAATTTCCCAATGGCGCTTTTTATATCCGGGGGGGGCATTCCCTCCCACTGCTTGTAAAAGCAGTCCAGAGGCTAATTAGCCGCTAGGATTGCTTTTACATGAAAGCCGGCCGCAGGCTGAAAAGAATGATACCAAGATGATACCTAAACCCGCAGGCATCATTCTGGTATAAACATTCAAAGTCCAGCAACATACCAGTACGTTGCTGGTCCTTGTTGGACATGTATTGTAATCTTTTTATTTCATGCAGCCAGTTGGCTGAACGAAAAAAGAGATTGATCGGTGGGTATGCCCACCATTAGAATACCGCCCTTCATCCACCCACTTCCAATGATGGGCATACACGCACCATTTATATATGCCGAAGCATGGGGGCATCCTCCCGCAAAAAAGTTATGCCGCACACACATGGTCAGACTTTTCCACGAGCAAGCCTCCGTCGGAATTTCGACCGTATGTACGCGGCATTAGGAGCAAAATCGCTCCTCCGCCCCTGCTGCCCCAATGCTTCGGCATATTTGCTTTTTTTTTTTAACTGTGGTGGTGAAATCACCTCCTACAGCACTGGAGTCGCAGGGATCAGGCCTGTCTCTGCGAACGCTGCAGTTATGTGTGTTTTTGTTTTGTAAGTGACAGTGATCGATCGATACTGCACTTGGGTGGCCTGGGCTGGACGGAGGGGCAAAACGCAGGTGCCAGCAGGTATCTGGGCTGATCCCGCTAACACTGCGTTTTTGGGAACCCTAAACTGCTGGGGACGCTAGTATAGATCAGATCAGATATTGATCTGTTCAGATACTATACCACTAAGGGGGGTGTATGCTTCACGCGTGGGTGTTAGCGTTACTGGCACTAACCTGACGCTGCCTGGGGTGTGATGCAGACCCTCTCTGATGCTAAAACCTAATTGATATCACCCGCCGGGCGATCAGGGGGTTAAACCTTTATTTATATACACGGCGGGTGCCCTGACACTATAAAAAGCAAACTAACTAACCAGCGTCACCCATAACACTTATATGGTGATCACTGGTGAAAGGGTTAACTAGGGGCAATCAGGGGGTTAAAACCTTTATTAGATAATATATGGGGGTACCTGACGCTATAAAAACCTGCGGCGAACCTAAAAAAAATTACCAGCTACCGATCTGCATCACCGACACTAAGACAGCGTTTAGAAAAACGATTGCTTAGCGACAGTGGTGATGGGGGTGAAAGGGTTACCTGGGGGGGGGGCGATCAAGGGGGTTAAACCTTTATTAGATAATATATTGGGGTACCTGACGCTATAAAAACATGCGGCGAACCTAAAAAAAATTACTGGCTACGATCTGCATCACCGACACAAAGACAGCGTTTAGAAAAACAATTGCTAAACAAACCAGAGATGACATCACTTCCTCCTGCTCCCTCTGTCTGACACAGACAGAGGGGGCATTTCCATTCGCCGGGAGCGATCGCGAGGGGGTGGCCAGAAACGAATGGCTGCCCCCTCATCCCGGAACGCTCCCGGACACTTAGCCACCACTCACTGTACAGAAGGGGGGTCCGATTGGACCCCCCAACTATACAAAGGCAATCACGTACACTCTACGTGATTGTGCCTGTCGGTGCCATTCTGCCGACGTATATATACAGTGAGCGGTCGTTAAGTGGTTAAAACTCACTCGCGGCTATTAATGAATTGTCGGCTCCCGGCAATACATTCAAAAGTCATTGATTAAAAAAAAAAAAAAGCGTGGGGGTTCCCCCTAAATTCAATTACCGGGCCCTTCAGGTCTGGAATGGATATTAAGGGGAACCCCGCCACAAATTAAAAAAAAAATTGACGTGGGGTTCCCCCAAATATCCATTCCAGGCCCTTTAGATCTGGCATGGATTTTAAGGGGAACTCCACCCCAAATTTTTAAAAAAATGGTGTGGAGTCCCCCTAAAAATCCATACCCCTTATCCGAGCACACAACCTGGCCGGCCGCAGGGGAAAAGGGGGGGATGAGAGAGTGGCCCCCCCTCCCTCCTGAACCATACCAGGCCACATGCCCTCAACATGGGGAGGATGTCCCCATGTTGATGGGGACAAGGGCCTCATCCCCACAACCCTTGCCCGGTGGTTGTGGGGGTCTGCGGGCGGGGGGCTTATCGGAATCTGGAAGACCCCTTTAACAAAGGGGACCCCCAGATCCCGGCCCCCCCTATGTGAATTGGTAAGGGGTACATTGTACCCCTACCATTTCACGAAGAAAGCGTAAAAAAATGTTTAAAAAAAACACACAAACACCTTGAAAAAGTCCTTTATTTAAAAAAACAAAAAAACATTCCAGCGGTGAAATCCAGTGTCCCGCGGTGATCCGATGTCCAGCGCTGTCCGTCATTGGTTGTGCCTGAGCGGACCTGATGGGGAACTTCCTCTCAGTGTTTTAAATGTATAGACCCGCCCCGCTCAGCGGACCAGATGCGGAACACGAGAAGGGGCGGGTCTATACATGTATTACCAAAGTGAGAGCAGTTCCCCATCAGGTCCGCCCCCTCGGTATGTCGGACCCGCCTACGTCATTGGCTTGAGCGGGGAAATTCCTTCACTGTGTAATTTAAATTTATCAATTTTTATCAATGACTTTTGTATGTATTGCCGGGAGCCGACAATTCATTAATAGCCGCGAGTGAGTTTTAAATGACTTTTTTTCTTTCAAAAATGACATTTTTTGCAGGGACAGTTCTAAGCACGGGAAACATGCGCCACTTTACATGCATATCATACACACCCCCCAGGTACGAAATTTAAAGGAATATTTCACTTTTATTTTTTCATTTTAAGCATTATTAAAATCACTGCTCCCGAAAAAACGGCAGTTTTTAAAACTTTTTTTTGCATTGATACATGTCCCCTGGGGCAGGACCCGGGTCCCCAAACACTTTTTAGGACAATAACTTGCATATAAGCCTTTATAATTAGCACTTTAGATTTCTCCCATAGATTTTTCGAATTTGCCGCGAACACCCCAATTTGTTCGCTGTTCGGCGAACGGGCGAACAGGCAATGTTCGAGTCGAACATGAGTTCGACTCGAACTCGAAGCCCATCCCTACTGGTCAATAAGAGAAGACAACTTTATAAAGCCAGAAATCCTTTCCGGTTCAATAAAACATTTCACGATGATCCTTCTTGGGCAGTTTATAGCAAATAGTCTAATTTCAGCAATGGTTTCGGCAGAGTTCCAATGCTGGGGGAGGGGAAGAGTAGCTCTGGTGAAGACATAACCCCCGGATGTGATGTTTGTTAGAAGAAGCTCGGATGATGGATTTGTTGTGGATTTTTGGAGTGTTTGTTGGCAGACAGGAGCCCCAAGCTGCAGCACCGCCCCTCCTCCAGCCAGAGAGGAGGTTTCCCGTTGCATCAGAGGGGGGCGGGGTCACCCACACGTCACTGGGAAAGCCCGGGTTTCCCCGCTTGCTGGGGAATAGCCAATTACGTAGGCGGGGTCTGACGTATGAGGGGGCGGGGTCACCCGGGGAGTAGCCAATGACGTAGGCAGGATTCCGCCTACGTTATTGGCTTTTCCCCGGCAAGCAGGGAAAGCCGGGGCTTACCCTATGATGTGACGGGTAACCCCATTCCCTCGTACGTCATGGGGGTTTCGTGTGGAGTGGAGACTGGAAGAGACTGCAGCGCTGGACATCGGATCACCGCGGGACATAGAGAACAACGCTGGACAGACAGGATTACATCGCTGGAATGGTTTTTTTATTGTTTTAAATTTTTAATAAAGGACTTTCCCAACTGTGTCTGTGTGGTTTTTTACAATTTTTTACACTTTCTTTGTGAAATGGTATGGGTAAAATGTACCCGTTACCAATTCACATAGGGGGGGCGGAATCTGGGGGTCCCCTTTGTTAAAGGGGGCTTCCAGATTCCGATAAGCCCCCCGCCCGCAGACCCCCACAACCACCAGGCAAGGGTTGTGGGGATGAGGCCCTTGTCCCCATCAACATGGGGACATTCTCCCCATGGTGAGGGCATGTGGCCTGGTACGGTTCAGGAGGGGGTGGGGGCGCTCTCTCATCCCCCCTCTTTTCCTGCGGCCTGCCAGGTTGCGTGCTCGGATAAAGGGTCTGGTATGGATTTTGGGGGGAACTCCACGCCATTTTTTTTTTTTTGCCGTGGAGTTCCCCTTTAAATCCATACCAGACCTGAAGGGTCTGGTATGGATATTTGGGGGGAACCACGCATTTTTTTTTAGCAATGACTTTCAATAACTGTTCTCTGTATTGCCGGGAGCCGACAATTCATTACAGCCGCGAGTGCTTTTAAATTACTTTTTTTCCTTCAGAAATTACACTTTGTGCAGGGACAGTTCTAAGCACGGGAAACAAGCACTACTTTACAGGAATACTATACACACCCCCTAGGTACAAAATTGAAAGAAATATTTCACTTTTATTGTCTCACTTTAAGCATTATTAAAATCACTGCTCCCGAAAAAACGGCAGTTTTTAAAACTTTTTTTTGCATTGATACATGTTCCCTGGGGCAAGACCCGGGTCCCCAAACACTTTTAATGACAATAACTTGCATATAAGCCTTTAAATTTAGCACTTTAGATTCCTCCCATAGACTTTCACAGGGTGTTCCGCGGCTTTTTCGAATTTGCCGCGAACACCCCAAACATGAGTTTGATTCGAACTCAAAGCTCATCCCTACTCCAGTGTGGCTCCTGTTCCCTAGACACACGATCTGAAGCACTGCCTGGCACCTTTTAGCCTGACTCATTGAATAACCCACAAACGCTTTGGGGGTATTGGTGGTTCATAGGGCAATCTCAGCAGGAGGAGGGGGGGTGGAGCTGAAAAATATTGCATCATCACCACTAGCTGTATGGAGACATGGTAGCACAACAAGCTGCAGTACTGAGCCCTGTCTGGCATCCTTCTGAGTTGCAAGCAGAGTTACCCAGTGTGCTCTGAACAAAATATATAGTCCCTGACCATGCTTGCTGGACCATGTATCAGCAATAATGTGGGACTTGTGGCTGACTGCCTTGCCCAATGATGCCACAAGATTGTCTTCCACGTGATGGTACAGAGCTGGAATAGAAAATAAATAGCGACTGGGAACCTGTCATTGTGATACACAACATTCTGCAAATACATGGAAGGAAACAGAATCCACCAATTGGAAAAGCAGGACTTGACAAGCTTGAATTTAGACGCTGAGCATGTGGGTGGCAGTGACTGTTTTTTTTTTTTTCGCTGCAGCAGATGGGGCAGAGAAATGTGCCTGCTATAGTCTACAGCTGGTGGTGTGCAAATGACAGACGTGCTGCAAGGACCTGTGACACACTTCACTAGACCATTACCCCTGTCAGTGAAGGCTGCTGAGAGGTCATGAGGTATAGCGGGGTAGACCGAAAAGGTGAGGAGGGAGGAGGAGCAGAATTGCATCCCTTTTTTGTGGCTTTTAGGTGCTCTTGCCAACGGGCTGATAGGTGGGGGTTAAATGCCTTGTCAAGCATGTGGCACCCAAATAGCTGGTGTTTTTGTTACGCTTGATCTGTTAGAGACAACGTTTTAAATTGCAACAGTGAGATCGGCTGCACATGTGCTTAAAAAGGCCCAGACAGCTGAGCTGTGGGAAGTGGGCAGGGAGATGACAGCTCTACAATTAGTTGGAAAAGGGTGGTTGCTCTCTACTCTTCCATGATGGCGGCCTCGTTGGGGGTTGTGCCTCACCCTCACTTTCCTCCTATGCTCTGTCCGTCACCCAAGTCGCATCAGTGACCTCATCATCATCATCATCATCCCGTCCATCCTCATCATCACTGGAGCCAACTTGGCAATATGCTGCGGGTGGGGGAACATGACTGCCAACTTGTTTACCAGTGTTCTCCTTTCTCTGGAGCCATTTGGAGCTGCCCATGTCATGGGTCTGGTCTTCAGATTGCCTGGCTCTGTTATATAGGAGCCAAGAGCAGCACATTATTTTACAGGCTGTGTTTGATACAACACATGGTCAAGACAGGTGAACCCTTTGAGTAGAGGTAAGAGATGGCTCAGTGCTTTTCAATTGTCATACAGGCAATTATCCCCCCCCCTCTTTTTTTATGGAGTGGCAATAAATATACCCTCTTCTTATGTTGTCATTTATATCCTTTATATTTATAGATTTCTACCCTGGTATTGGAAGCAAAATTTGGCCCATATCTTTTGGCACTTTTTTCTATTCATTTGGCCTTTGTAAATGTGACACCTATATAATATCTTGACTCCATACTACCCCCATGTGGTAAGATAGCTCTATTATTTTTCTTCCCTTTGAGGTTTTACATAATTAAGATATGGGATTTTTTCCTAGATCACTAGTCAGTATTCATAATTTTGGCTTTATATATCAGGGCATGTCCCATGGGTAGTGATGAGCCGAACACCCCCGGGTTCGGTTCGCACCAGAACCCGCGAACGGACCGAAAGTTCGAACGAACATTAGAACCCTATTAAATACAATGGATGCGAACGTTCGAATTCTAAAGTGCTAATTATAACAACTATTATGCATGTTATTGTCATAAATAGGGTTTGGGAACCCGGGTTGTGCACCAGGGGACATGTATCAATGCAAAAAGAAGTTTTAAAAACGGTCGTTTTTCGGGAGCAGTCATTTTAATGATGCATAAAGTGAAAAAAAAAAAGTCAAATATTCCTTTAAATATCGTACCTGGGGGGTGTCTAAAGTATGCCTGTGAAGTGCCACGTGTTTCCCGTGTTTAGAACTGTCCCTGCACAAAATGACACTTCTAAAGGAAAAAAAAGCCATTTAAAACTGCTTGCGGCTTTAATGTAATGTCTGGTCCCGGTAATATGGATGAAATTCTTTAAGAAAAATGGCATAGCTACCCCATGACCCCCCCCCCTACCCCAGCCCATTACCAGCCCCTTTGGGTCTTGTATGGATATTAAGGGGAACCCCGCACATAAAATAAAAAAGGCCCTATATACTCTGAACAGCCGTATACAGGCGGTGCATACAAGACAGGGACTGTAGGTTTGTTCTTATGTAGAATCTGTTTGTAATTTTGAACAGGTACATTGTTGAAGTGTAGCTCCAGCCCAAAAATCTATTTTTAAACTTTTTGGGAAACATAGGTAAGGGTTATCACCCCTGTAACATTTGTTTTGCTGTCTGTGCCCCTGTTCCGAACATTTCACCTCACTTTCCGTCCCAATGACAACTGTTTTTGAAATGTGGTGTTTTTCTTGAAACAAGGATTGCTGATAAAGCATCAGTACAGATGAGACCCCTTTCTCCCATATTTATTCTTACAGGAGAGAATTTTCCTTTCTAGGGGTAGATTTCCTCTCACTTCCTGTTGTCTTCTTTCGTTTGCAAGTAGGAGTCGTTTGTAAGTTGGATGTTTGAAAGTAGGGACCTGCCGTATATACTCTGCAGAAATAGGCCCCTTAGTTGTTGGTGTTGGCACAACACTGTAAGCACTCAGTTACTCTTGGTTGGTGCTGGAACGCCCTGCTGTCAACTATTATATCAGGAATTTTAATTACATATAATTGTTGAACAGTGGTAGTAAAAATTGGGGCTTTGATGGTGGTGCTGGTGCCACAACACTGTAAGCCCTGACAGTTACTCTTGGTGGGTGCAGCAATGGGCCCTGCTGTGAATTATTAGATCAAGAATTGTAATTACATGCCCCTTTTGAACAGGGGCTGAAAAATTGGGCCTTTCGTGGTGGTGGTGGTGGTGGCGTTGCCACAAGACTGTAAGCCCTCAGAGTTACTCTTGGTGGGTGCAGCAATGGACCCTGCTGTGAATTATTAGATCAAGAATTGTAATTGCATGCCCCTGTTGAACAGGGGCTGAAAAATTGGGCCTTAGGCACTGGTGGCACAACACTACAACCCCTCACAGATACTGTACTTGGAGCACAGCAATGAGCCCTGTTGCAAAGTATTGCTTCAAAAATTGTAATGACACGCCCCTGTTAAACAGGGGCTGAAAAATTGGGCCTTAGGCACTGGTGCCACAACACTCCAACCCCTCACAGATACTGTACTTGGAGCACAGCAATGAGCCCTATGGCAAATTATTGCAAAAAAAATTGTAATTACACGCCCCTGTAAAACAGGGGCTGAAAAATTGGGCCTTAGCCACTGGTGGCGGCACCCATAAACAAAAATGATCTTCCAAGCTATCATCATCAATCGTATCATTGAGGACTCGGAGGAGGAGGATAGCCAGTCAACATAACAGCACAGGCACTCAGCATCAGCATCAGTCTTGAAGGGATGTGACATGTTAAAATCAATTAGTCTGTTATATCAGCATCAGGTGTGTGGTAGCTGGTGGTGATCCAAGATTGGTTCATCTTGATGAAAGTCAGTCGATCAACCGAGTCGGTGGACAGGCGCACCCTGTGATCCGTGACAAATCCTCCAGCAGCACTGAATGTGCGTTCCGAAAGAACGCTGGATGCAGGACAGGCCAGTAGCTCAATTGCATACTGTGCAAGCTCTGGCCAGTGATCCATCCTCAAGACCCAGTAAGCCAGAGGATTTTCGGTGGGGAAGGTGTCCAAGTCTGACCTTGCCCCTAGATATTCCTGCACCATGTTTATCAGACGCTGGCGATGGTTGCTGGAACCGATCATACTTTGGGGCTGCGGACTAAAGAATTGTCTGAACGCATCGGTCAGACGGCCACCTTCCCCACCGCTCCTTCTTTGACTGGCCGAAGCCTCAGCAACTCGTTGTCCAGGACCAGGAGTTTGTAACCTCCCAGTCTCTGGGAACGCGTTGCACAGACCTTTCTGCAAGGCCTCCCGGAGTTGTCTCATCCTCTGCTCCCTCTGCGACGGTAACATAAGGTCCGCAACCTTACCCTTGTACCGTGGATCAAGGAGAGTGGCCAGCCAGTAATGGTCCCTCTCCTTCATCCGAAGAATACGAGGATCCTTCCGCAGACTTTGCAGGATCAGGGAGGCCATGCAGCGTAGGTTTGCTGAGGCATTCGCTCCGGAGTCCTCTGGGTCACTAAGGACGACATGATCCGCAGCCACCTCCTCCCAGCCACGTACAAGTCCACTGGTTTCTTGGGACTGTAAATCATCCCTAAAAGACTGCTGCTGATGATGCTGAGTGCCAGCCTCCACCTCCATGCTGACACAATCCTCCTCCTCCTCCTCCTCCTCCTCCTCTTCCTGTGCGATGGGTGGGACAGAAGGAACACTGTCTGGGTAAAGGGGGCCTTGAGAGGCAAGGAAGTCCTCCTCTTCCTGCCTCTGTTCTGCCTCAAGTGCCCTGTCCATTATTCCACGCAGCGTGTGCTCCAACAGGTGGACAAGAGGTACAGTGTCACTGATGCATGCACTGTCACTGCTCACCATCCTCGTGGCCTCCTCAAATGGTGCCAGGACAGTGCATGCATCCCTGATCATGCCCCACTGGCGTGGAGAAAAAAAACCAAGCTCCCCTGACCCTGTCCTGGTGCCGTAGTCGCACAGGTACTCATTGATGGCCCTCTGCTGCGTGTGCAGCCGCTGCAGCATGGCCAACGTTGAGTTCCACCTGGTGGGCATGTCACATATAAGGCGGTTCTTGGGCAGGTTCAACTCCTTTTGCAGCTCAGCCAGGCGAGCACTGGCATTATAAGATCTGCGGAAATGCACACAGACTTTCCTGGCCTGCCTCAGGACATCCTGTAAGCCCGGGTACCTGCCCAAGAACCGCTGCACCACCAGGTTAAGGACGTGAGCCACACAGGGCACATGGGTCAGTTGTCCCTGTCGGAGGGCGGAGAGGAGGTTGGTGCCATTGTCGCAAACCACCATTCCTGGCTTAAGCTGGCGTGGCGTCAACCACCTCTCGGCCTGGCCCTGCAGAGCAGACAGGACCTCTGCCCCAGTGTGGCTTCTGTCCCCCAAACACACCAGCGCAAGCACGGCATGGCATCTTTTTGCCTGCGTACTTGCGTAGCCCCGTGAACGGCTACGGAGCACCGCTGGTTCATAGGACAAACCACAGGAAGAGGCCATGGAGGAAGAAGAAGAGGAGGGGGTGGAGGAGAGAGGTGTGTCACAACCAGTAGTAGCATTTTGGAGGCGTGGCGGTGGGACAACCTCCAACACTACTGCACCTTGTCCTGCATCCTTCCCAGCTGCCAAAAGAGTGACCCAATGGGCCGTGAAAGAAAGGTAACGTCCCTGTCCATGCCTGCTGGACCATGAGTCAGCGGTAATATGCACCTTACCGCTGACCGCCCTGTCCAGCGAGGCCAAGACATTGCCTTCCACATGCCGGTAGAGAGCCGGAATAGCCTTCCGTGAGAAAAAGTGGCGTTTGGGAACCTGCCACTGAGGAACCGCACATTGCACAAACTCACGGAAGGGGGCCGAGTCTACCAACTGAAAAGGCAGCAGTTGAAGCGCTAGCAATTTAGCCAAGCTAGCATTCAACCGCTGGGCATGTGGATGGCTGGGAGTGAACTTCTTTCGACGGTCCAGCAGCTGGGGCAGGGAAATTTGCCTGCTAGAATCGGACGTCGGTGTACTGCTAGCAGAGTGGCCGCAAGTACTTGGCTGTGACACACCTAATTCTACACCTTCATTCCTCTCAGTGCATGTTTCAGAGAGGACTGAAGTTATAGTGGGGTTGGAGATCCCAGCTGATGCGGTGCAAGGAGAGGTCCGCTTTGTTCTTTGGTGTGGGTCTTTGAGGTAGGCTTGCCAACGAGCTGCATGGCAGGTCAACATATGTCTGGTCAGGCATGTGGTACCCAAGCGGCTGATGTTTTGGCCACGCGATATACGCTTGAGACATATGTTGCAAACAGCAGCTGTGCGATCTGATGCACTAGCCTCAAAAAAGGCCCACACCAAAGAACTTTTTGAATGACGGGCAGAGGCAGCGCCCTGCACAGGCGGAGCTCTGCGGTGTGATTCCGTCGGTGTACTGCCCTTACGCTGGCCACCAAAGGGCATCCTGCCTCGTTGGAGATGTGCCTCCTCCTCATCCTCCTCCTCCTCCTCTCTCCTATTAGGCACCCACGTGGAGTCAGTGACCTCATCATCACCTCCCTCCTCATCACTGGAGGCAATCTGGCAGTATGCTGCAGCTGCTGGAACATGACTGCCAGATTGGTGTCCTTCTTGAGCATCCCCTCTGTCTGCTCTCACGCTACTGCCTTCCTCTAGCTGGGTTTCATCATCAGACCCTTCGAAACGCTGGGCATCCTCCTGGAGCATGTACCCAACACTGTGCTGAAACAGTTCGGGGGACTCCTCAGGAGGAGGACATGGTGGGTCTAGGGAAGGAGTGACTGATGATGAGTCTGACATTGATACCAGGGAAGAGGACGCTTTGGCAGCTGCTTTGCCAGTACCCTGAGCCTGGGTGAGAGAGGATGAGGAGGAGGAGGAGGGCTTGGTCATCCACTCTACCAAGTCTTCGGCATGATGTGGCTCAACATGTCCAGCTGCCGAAAAGAAGGACAAGCGTGTCCCATGGCCATGTGCTGATGACAATGCACCGCGTCCACGACCAGCACTGTTGCCCCCAGACACAGAGCCTGCTTGCCCTCTTTTATTGCCTCCTGACTGTCTGCCTCTCCTTGTTTGCCTTCCAGACATTCTAATAGATGGCCTGCAGGGAGATGGGAAAAAAGCAATAAGGGCTACCTTCAGGTGTCCTTCTCTGTCCCTTGAAACAAGGACTTTGACAGTGAAAGAAACTGACACACTCTCCCTACCTACAGTTTTCTGTCCCTAGAAAAAATGTTTTTTTTAAGCACAATTTAGCACAAGGAGAATTACCTCACTGTCCTTCCAGGTCCCTGGAAACAAGGACTTTGACAGTGAAAGAAACTGACACACTCTCCCTACCTACAGTTTTCTGTCCCTAGAAAAAATGTTTTTTTTAAGCACAATTTAGCACAAGGAGAATTACCTCACTGTCCTTCCAGGTCCCTGGAAACAAGGACTTTGACAGTGAAAGAAACTGACACACTCTCCCTACCTACAGTTTTCTGTCCCTAGAAAAAATGTTTTTTTTAAGCACAATATAGCACAAGGAGAATTCACTCACTGTCCTTCCAGGTCCCTGGAAACAAGGACTTTGACAGTGAAAGAAACTGACACACTCTCCCTACCTACAGTTTTCTGTCCCTAGAAAAAATGTTTTTTTTAAGCACAATTTAGCACACGGAGAATTACCTCACTGTCCTTCCAGGTCCCTGGAAACAAGGACTTTGACAGTGAAAGAAACTGACACACTCTCCCTACCTACAGTTTTCTGTCCCTAGAAAAAATGTTTTTTTTAAGCACAATTTAGCACAAGGAGAATTACCTCACTGTCCTTCCAGGTCCCTGGAAACAAGGACTTTGACAGTGAAAGAAACTGACACACTCTCCCTACCTACAGTTTTCTGTCCCTAGAAAAAATGTTTTTTTTAAGCACAATTTAGCACACGGAGAATTACCTCACTGTCCTTCCAGGTCCCTGGAAACAAGGACTTTGACAGTGAAAGAAACTGACACACTCTCCCTACCTACAGTTTTCTGTCCCTAGAAAAAATGTTTTTTTTAAGCACAATTTAGCACAAGGAGAATTACCTCACTGTCCTTCCAGGTCCCTGGAAACAAGGACTTTGACAGTGAAAGAAACTGACACACTCTCCCTACCTACAGTTTTCTGTCCCTAGAAAAAATGGTTTTTTTAAGCACAATTTAGCACAAGGAGAATTACCTCACTGTCCTTCCAGGTCCCTGGAAACAAGGACTTTGACAGTGAAAGAAACTGACACACTCTCCCTACCTACAGTTTTCTGTCCCTAGAAAAAATGTTTTTTTTAAGCACAATATAGCACAAGGAGAATTCACTCACTGTCCTTCCAGGTCCCTGGAAACAAGGACTTTGACAGTGAAAGAAACTGACACACTCTCCCTACCTACAGTTTTCTGTCCCTAGAAAAAATGTTTTTTTTAAGCACAATATAGCACAAGCACAAAACACACTGACACTCTCCCTACCTATCCTTCTCTTTCCCTAAACTAAAGGAATCCAGGTTAAGCAAGAAAGAAATAAAAGTCACTGTCCCTGCCTATGCTGCTCTATCCCTGCTCCGGAACACACTACACTAGGCCGCCGTGCTGGCGGCCTTTTATAGTGTGGGGCGTGTACTAAACCCCCTCAGCAATAATTGGCCACAGGCATCCTGCCTGTGGCCAATCATTGCTCTCCTCGCTGCCGGCGCTGTGATTGGCCAAGCATGCGGGGTCACAGTGCATGCTTGGCCAATCACAGCGCCTGGATGACACTGCGATGGCGTAGTGCATTGTGGGCCGTTCGCGTCACTCGAATTTGGCGCGAACGGCCCAAATCGTTCGATCTTCGTCGAACGATCGAACAGCCGATGTTCGAGTCGAACGTATGTTCGACTCGAACACGAAGCTCATCCCTACCCATGGGCTGGCAGGCACAGCTTTGAGATGGTTTTCTGTTTGAATTTGTATGATATTTCACATACCGTATTTATCTGCGTATAACAAGCACAGGCGTTTAACACGCACCCCAATTTTAAGAGGGAAGTTTAAGGAAAAAATGTTTTCAAAGCCCCTTTACAGTACACAATCCCCCTCCCCCTGCTCAGTACACAGCCCCCCTCCCCAGTACACAGCACCCCTCCCCTGCACATTACACAGCCCCCATCTATCATTCAGCCCCCCAGTCCAGTACAAAGCCCCCCATCCAGTACACAGCCCCCCATCCAGTATACAGTCACCATCCATTTATACAGCCCCCCTCCCCAGTACACAGCCCCCATCCATTATACATCCCCCATCCAGTACACAGCCCCCCCTATCCATTATACATCCCCCTATCCAGTACACAGCCCCCCGTCCATTATACATCCCCCCATCCAGTACACAGCCCCCCATCCATTATACTACCCCCTCCCCAGTATACAACCCCCATCCATTATACATCCCCCATCCAGTACACAGCCCCCCTGCACTTCCAGGAGACCCCCAGTCTCCTGGGACACCGCTGCCAGCATTCTCTACAGTTAAGAAAAAAAATCACTGTCAGCCACTTCCACACTGCTCCTCTTGTGTCACTCCTATTGCAAAACAAAGCTTCCATATACCTCAATAGCTCCGTTTTTTTCACTGACCTGGTCACATGACTGCTCTGCTCTGATCTTAGATAGATGTAAAGAATAGGGGAACAATCAGTGCAAACAGCCTCTAATATAACCTAATAATGCCAGCTGAACACAAAAGGTAATCACAAGCCCAAAGATAATCTGTAAAATTAATGATATGTGCAGCGCAATAGCTAAGATAAAATAAAATAAAATAAAATATGACAGTCCAATCAAACAAAACAGATATTCAAATGTCCCATTGGATAATGATAAGACAAATTCCTCATAGAAGAGAGTGAGCCCTCGTACACACGGCCGAGATTCTCGTTGAAAAAAACATGTGTTTTTTTTTAGACGAGATTCTTGGACAAGAAACTTGTCCCGGCCGAGTGTACACGCGCTCGTTTCAAAGAACCCGCGGTTCTTTGAATGGAGCGTACGCGGTGACGTCATCGACTACGACGAGCATGTGCTCGTCACATTCGATGCCGTCGCCGCCATCTTGGTATACCCTACGTATGCCTAGGAAGCTACCGCGCATGCGTCAAATTCATTTCGAACATGCGCGGGCTTCCGGGAGGACTGGTAAGTGTACACACACTCACTTTTCTCGTCGAGAAACATGCCGAGGAGAATCTCGATGAGAAAATAGAGAGCAGGTTCTCTATTTTCTCGTCGAGGTTTCTTGTCGGTTTTCTCAACGAGAAACCCGATAGCCGCGTACACACGACCGATTTACTCGGCAAGACCTCTCTGCCAGCAAGTTTCTTGCTGGTTCTTGCCGAGAAAATCGGCCGTGTGTACGAGGCCTGAGAAGAAATCTCTGCCGACTGGGATGACGATACAATCCTCCCCCACACATACAATGTGCTTACCAGAATTGGTGGACCTCTCAATTAAAAGAAGGTCATGCGAGCATGTATCCACCCTGGGATAATGGGATGTGGCTGCTGCAGATGAATCCTTCCAATGTCAGGAGTGAGGAAAAGCCGGATATTGTCTCCAATGAGCAAACAAACTTCCACTGTAGGATGCTGAATGGATCTCCGTAAAGTGCAGGTGCCAAGAGAAAGATGAAGGGGACAATCTAAGTGTACTCCGTATGTACTTTATTAAAAATAGGTTCTCTTATAAAGTCAGCGCTATCGCGCAATGCATAAAAGGCTGATACTGAACCGCAAGCCGGATCAACTATCCAGCAGAGAGATGGCAGCGGGTGACGTCCGTGCATAAGCTCTTCCCCCCGTGATGATCATGTGACCGCTCTCCTCCTCCAATCAAAGCTACACTCGGAGGAGGAGTAGAGCAGCCAGAAAAAACTGAGCTATTGAGATATTTACAAGCTTCATTTTACAATGACACTGACACATGAGGAGCGGTGTAGAATGGGCTGGCAAGTGATTTTTTTTCTCAATTTCAGACTATGCAGGGAGCACCGTCCCAGGGCCAGGAGAGGAGGGACGGCCAGCCTGACACCCCCCAATGGGTGGCTCCTGGGGCGGACTGCCCGATCCCCACCCCCTGTTGGTAAACCATGATATCAGCGTACAATACGCAGGCACTGTTTACCCTCTGTTTTCAGGGGGAAAAAGTGTGTGTTATACGATGATAAATACGGTATATATTATTAAGACAGAGGTAATAATATATACATTTATGGAGATTTTAATATATATATATATATATATATATATATATATATATATATATATATATATATATATATATATTTCACTCTTTCATTCTTTTTGCCCCAATAGTGATGGTGCCATGCTTATCCCTAATGCAGGTGGTCAGACACTAGAGCTAGCTTCTGTGTTCTTCACCTATAAAAAAAAACCTTTTCCCATTAGGCAAGCAGGCCTACTGGTACACGGTTGCCCCCAGTAATTATACACCATGTTATAGTGCCTGGCTACCATGCCAGGGCATGTGAGAACTGAGCAAAGCAAATAAGTACTTGTGGTTGGCAGAGAGGCAGAGTTGTTTAATTATAGTCCAGGTACAAGGCAGGCTTCAGGTTCATAATATTCAGAGTCAATCCATAGTCAAAAGGCAGGCGGAGTACCATAGAAGAGTTGATATCCGATCCAAGATTGTCAACGAGGGAATCCAATATAGCAGAGCAAGGCAGACAGACAGGGAGCTTTAGAATACATATTACACATGTTATTACAATATCACAAGCATGAGACTGCAGGCTTGGCTGGCTTAAATCCCCCATAGACTGACCACATTAATCAAATTGCAGGTGGACAGACAGTCAAGGAGAATGCCATAGCCAAAACCGGGATACTGGAATTAGGAGCAGGAGTGCTAGACGCTCCTGACAGATAGTTAAATTATATGATGCTTGACCTACATGTCTTGATAATGTTGTACTGGTATTCTTCCTTTTTTTTCTCTTTACTGTAGCCTGATCTGTGTAAACATAATAGTTTATGTAATATATATGGTCCTGATGAAGCAGGTGGTTCTGTAATACGCGTAGACTGATCCCCAAATGAATTTCAAGTCCAAGTCCACAGACCTGGCAGGCTTTGTATCTTTGAAGATTTTCTTTGTACGGTATATTCCCAGAAAGCATTTTAAGTAAATGTTTTTAGTGTGGATACAATATATTTTTTTTATATTGTTGTGTAAGAGTGGTTCTCAAAGGCCCAATACAAATTACCAAGTATTCTACCTAGATCTGAATTTCGGTCCACCTGGTAAAATAAGCACAACTGTGTCTGACAGCACAGTCATCCTGGTGACCTGTCATTTCTGTGTTGCAGATAAGCAACACAGCTTGGTCACCTGTTGACCCAAGCCTGTGAATTTTCAATACAAGTGCAGTAGTACACTGATTGGATTATTCCTCAAATTCTTCCTCTTATTAACATGTTCCTTTTCAGCACATGTGCATGCAAGACACCTGTTTGGCTCTAAGTACTGCCCCTTCTTCACACGTAACAAAAAGGTGCACTTTAGCAGATCATTTAAAGCAGAGATTCTGCCCCATTTTTTTTTAAAAGCCATCAGCTACAAATACTGCAGCTGCTGACTTTTAAAAAAATGGACACTTACCTGTCCAGCGCGCCCGCGATGTCGGCAGACAAGGTCGAGCAGTGGCTCGGTCCTCGGATGCTGCTGCCGCTATTGTTGGTGAGGGAATCAGGAAGTGAAGCCTTGCGGCTTCACTGCCTGGTTCCCTACTGCGCGCCGTCACTGGTCCCTGCTCTCTCCCGGGAACAGTGTGTTTCCCAGGAGACAGAGGGGGGTGATGCGAAGGGGCCTGACTCCAGTGGGAGTCAATACCCAGAAGCGGTGCAAAAACCTGTTTTATACAGGTATCTGCACCCCCCTGAAAGATGCCAAATGTGTCACCGTAGGGGGGGAGGTTTCCGAAAAGCGGAAGTTCCATTTTTGGGTGGAACTCCGCTTTAAGAATCTGACTTCACTGGGTGCCTGACCTTCTACAGCAAATGAGTAACTGGAGTTTTTATAACTAATTCTCACTACTCTTCTGCATTTCCCTTTTGTAAATTAGACTCATTAGGGTGTTATTTATGAAAGGCAACTCCACTTTGCACTACAAGTGCAAATTACAAGTGCAAATTACAAGTGCAAAGTGCACTTGAAATTGCACTGAAAGTGCACTTGAAAGTGCAGTCGCTGTAGATCCAAGGGGGACATGCAAGGAAAATAAAAAACAGCATATTAGCTTGCACATGATTGAATAATAAAATCGGCAGCTTCTCCTCATTTCAGATCTACCCCTCAGATTTACAGCGACTGCACTTCCAAGTCCACTTTCAGTGCAATTTCAAGTGCACTTTGCACTTGCAGTTTGCACATGTAGTGCAAAGTGAATTTGCCTTTCATAAATAACCCCCATGGTGTATATAATAAAGCAGAATGAAACAACAAAAACAACAGGCATCAATGAAAGAAAAGAATCAGTAAAGAAAAAGAAAATACATTTGCTTTCAGGTGAGAGTCAGTATTTAAATGATCTAATTTACTATGTGAAAGTCAAGCAGATTCAAAGAAGAATGTATTTAATTTAGAACAACACTCTTCGGGGAGCGGAAAAGAGGATGAAATGCATTAAATAATTGATCAGCCTGGGAATACATGCTCTAGTGTAGAAAGGGATATGTCTAGGGTAAGTAGCCGGAGAGAACACGCATTCATTTTAGCATTCCTCCTGCAGCACATTGCGTTGTTTGGATGCCTTGGCTATTGCCACAGGCACTGGATAATTAAATAATTAATTAGTTCAGGTATAAAGGCAGGAGTTCCAGAGTGGACAGCTGCACTGCGTGTCCTAGAAAACAATTAGGCTGAGCTCAGCAAGATCATGGAAAGCTCCTTGTGGGCGTCCAACAGGGTGCCAGCAAACCTTAATTCACAAATGCAGCATACACCGAGTGCCTAAGAGGACAGCATCTCATTTACATTTCTTCACAGTGAGGAGTTCATTTTCTTTAACTGGCTATGTTTTTTTTTTTGCCTCTAGAAATAGTATGGGCACTTAGTAACATAAAGCAATGTGATCCTATCAATATCACAATATGTGAACCTGCCTGCAGCCTGCTGATGGAGATAGTCCCTTGGTTCCTTCATATGTCATAATAGATAATCTCTAATAGCTACAACTCTTCTTTATTACGTGAAATAAATTGTGTCTGAAATATGCAATACTATACTATTGCCATATTAGACCATATCTATTTTAACCTAGACACTTCACTTTTGTTATTTTCCACCCCTGGGATGATATAAATAAATGCAGCAAAAAGAGGTTAACTAGTGAAATGATGTATTTACATTTAGTTTCTCTATTTGTTAATAAAGTAATACCCAAATATCATGAACTTTCGGGGATCTGTTGCTTAAAAAATCTATCTAAATATACCAGTGTTTTAAATAACAGATAACACATCCTATATTGCTATTTAAAAAATGTAAAGTTCCTATTTAAAAAACTGACATAGTTTGAAACATGTATATTTAAAAATGAAATGATATCCTTATTTTTGCAGGCAGAGTTATCCAGAGGTTATTTAATAGGTAACTGAACTTTCTAATGAAAAATTTAATAAGCAGGCCAGAAAAGTTATTTTCAGTGCTCAGACACTTGCATTATAAATCCCAAAATAAAATTGTCATATATTACAGTTTACCAGTCCTAGGTGGGAGCTGCATTCATTTTCTTTTTTAGGCTAAGAATATTTTCAGCAAGTACAGAAATACTTGTTGGCCTTGCCAGAAGTGGCCTTGTAATTTCTCAAAAGAAAGCACACACATCCTTTTTGTAATGTACTTGTCCCATAAATCTACCTTGTAATGCATAGGGATGAGCTGAACTTCCCAGGGTTTGGTTCAAGCAGGGTTTAAATGCTGAATGAAACCCTTATGGAAATCAATGTGAGCCAAATCTGTCATATTAATATTGCTCATTTACTATACTAAAGGGGTGAACACTGACCTCTGGGACATGTACCAGTGCAAGTAAATAAATAATGGGTGTTGGTTTTTAGTTAATAAATACTGTATGTATATACTGATACCATTCACACATTGGTCCAATATCATTTACTTTACAGACATATTTGGAATTTTTTCACCCTTGCCTATTACGTTTGGAGGGTGCTCCTGGGGTATGTTGGTGTGCTCGCTTCTTCCTTGGGTTCATTCCCTCAGCTCCAGGGACAGAGGTGCCTCACAGACCCTGACTTGCAACACTGGTTATTTGGAACAATTTAGACATAAGTATTCCAGGGAGATATACATTTTGCTTCCCCTTGCTCTTACCTTATTTTTTACTAACTTGGCCAAATATTAGATCCTATTTGGTACCTTTTTTCATTTTTTTCAGATATGCTATGCGTTTGCTTCTCATGAGTGGCATCTGGCCATTAAACGCGTCAAGCCTATCAATGTCATCATGTTCCAAACACATAGCTTGACCTCAACTGTGATTAATTTGTATCTTATAACCCATTTGTATCCAATACTCACTAAGCATTTGGCTTTTTACATTAATTACTTCCATGGGATACTATGCAATTTCAGATGCGTGCATGTGTATATAAATATATATTAATCCTTCTTTTCTGTATGCCATTGTCTTGTATAGAGATAAAAAATATTCATGTTCAACCATCTATCATATGTTAATGAGTTATGCTTTGTTTATATGAAAATTTTTCAATTTTGAAAAATTCTCCTACCACGTGTCTTGTGCCTCACTCAAAGTCCCAAAAAAAACACCTTTCTTATTTCTGACTTCTGTTATCATGCACCTCATCTAAAGTCCCAAAAACCCATTTTGCTTTCTGTCATATATTACAGTTTACCAGTCGTTCTAGGTGGGGGCTGCATTCATTTTCTTATTTAGGCTAAGAATATTTTCAGCAAGTACAGAAATACTCTTTGGCCTTGCCAGAAGTGGCCTTGTCATTTCTCATGAGCAGAAAAAGCACACACATCTTTATTTTTCTTATGTAATGTATTAGTCCCATAAATCTACCTTGTAATGCATAGGGATGATCTGAACTGCCCTGGGTTTGATTCAGGCAGGGTTCAGATGCTGAACCAAAACCTGTACCCTTATGGACATCAATGCGAGCCAAATATATCATATTAAATTGCTAATTTACTAGACTAATAGGCATGGATTATCAAAAAATAGCATGGGGTGAGAATTGCCCTCTGAAACATGTACCAATGCAAATAAATACACAAAAAAAATACAAATTCCATTTAGCTGGGACCATTCCTTATTAAAGCATTGACATTTACAGTGAAAATAAAAGAAGCCAACAATGAAATGTAATTTGCCAGCATTTTAAACTATACATTTTCTTTGTGAATTTTGCTTTAGATATAGCACATCCTACAGCAAGAATGAAAAAAAAAATCCCCACCCCCAATGCAAACAAAAAAACATAATGTGTAAGGTCCCTCTAAAAATCCTTAACAGACCCTTAATCTGAGCATGCAGAAAAGAGGGGACGAGCGTGTGGCCCTCTTTCCTGAACATAGCAGGACACATGACCTCAATAAGGACCTCTTCCTCATAACCCTGAGCTGATGGTTATAGGAGTCTGCACATGTGCGTGTGTGTATATGGGGGGGTTATCAGAATCTGGAAGCCCTCTTTCAAAATAATGGTGCCCCCAGATACTGCCTCCCTCCAACATTCATGAGTAAGGGATACTCATTCACAAAAACAATTAACCTAGTAATAAAGACATCCAAATGCTTGACAAGTCCTCTATTAATAAAATGTAAATCCTAAAACAGGTCCCTCATTGTAAATCCATCAGAAATCATGAAGCCCGTGTCTCGCCAAAATTAAAAACTCAACGGACCCAGTGTACACAATTATCCCGATGGTACTCTTTGCAGAAACCACAGCTCCCTGAGCTGTCATCAGCTTTAAAGTTTAAAAAAGTGGAAAAATAGCACTAGACTTGTAAGGTTATCATATTGTATTGCTATCTTAAAGTGATGATGTTTACAGAATTCCCAGGATTTTGTAGGGGGTGAAAGAGATTTCAGGGAATGATTTTATAATGTATCCATTTCCAATCCTTTTTCTCTTCTGAAAAGAATAGGAACAGAGGAACCTAACAGATCTGTTTTTTTGCAGAGAACAGAGAGAGGGAGAACACCAGGAAAGAAACATTAAAACAAAAAGGCCATTTTAGGTGAAGGCATTTTTAATCTAAGTGGGAAAACATTGACCAAGGAAATGATAAAGGTTCTAGATAAGAGTGTAAGTAAATGTCAAACTTCTGTTAATATCCATAAATATGTTAGGACTCTGAACCTTAGAAAATATTTTTTAACTAATCAGGTAGCAGAAAAAGGGAAGGTCTCAGATAAATTTAGTAGTGGGTTAAGAAACAAGTCAGTGTTTAATCCCCTTGTGTCTGATAATACGTTCCTTGAAGAATTTGGTTTTGGATGATTTGGAAAAATTTCAATATAAAAGAAGACTACAAAGAAAAGGTGGATAGATTAGTTAATGATGAAAAAACATATCACATTTTGAAACAGAATCTCACCACTTAGTATAAGAGAGAACATAACGAGTTGATACAAAAGGGTTGTAAGAAACAGATTTTGGAAAAGAAAGGAAGCAGAATATTTAATTCATAAATACAAAGAAAGGCCACCAGAAAGACCCATTGTAAATGGAAAATATTTGATTGGGTGAAGACTGTGGGAGTACACAAGACACAATAGCTATAGCCATCTTCCCCTATTTCTTTCCCATAATATAACAAATAGATTGTTTTTGGTATGATTTTTGATTTAGTCACAAACACATGTAACTAAAGACTGTGAATGTATTTGGATTTCTTTATACAACTTCCTCAGCAGAATGGAGCTTATGTTAGGGATAGTAAACACTTATTGCAAATTTCGAATGGCTTGGAAACACCAAGGGGAATATATTTTTTTAGTAATGGATGCTCATTTGTTGTACACTATTATAGAACAACAGGATGCCATGGAAGCTCTAAAATTGGCATTGGATGATTTCTCAATGCTTCTCAGAAAACAAAAAAAAAAGCTTGTATTACAGTGTCTAGCTTTTTGTTTCAGCCATAGGTATTTCTGGTACAATAAGAAATACTATAAACAGAAAACCATACTTGCTATTGGAGCTTCAAGGCTGGCCAATATGTCTATGCCAAAGTGGGGGGCTGAGGTAGTACTGAAAAAAATATCAAAGGATTTATTATGTTATAAATGTGTTATTGATGATATGTTGAGTATGTGGGGGAAGGAGATGTAAAATCCCTAAATAATTTTTCTGAGTAAAATGACACAACGGTAGAAACATTGTACTAGTTTGGAAGAAAGATACATCTCTAGAATTCTTTTACCTGGCTATTGAAATAAAAGGGAATGGTTTCAGTACAAAAACATGTTTTAAGACAACAGACAGATTTGCCTACATACCATTGGATAGTTGTCAAGATTCCTTCTGGCCCCTGAATATACTCAGGGGTCAAATGATGTGCCTTAAACTAAATTGTTCAGATAAAGACACATTGAGGTCAATTCAATGAGTTTTAAATAACAACTGAAAAAATGGTGTAAAATAACACATGCAGTAAATCGTTTTCAAATGTGCAATTCACTAAGAATTTTGCTGCAAATGGAAACCCCCAGATGCCGCCCCCCCCCCATGCGAATGAGTATGAGGTATATAGTACTATGTACCCCTACTCATTCACCAAAAAAAAGGTGTAGTGTAAAAATAACAGTAGGCAGTTTTTGGCAAGTCCTTTATTTAAAAAAAAAACATAAAAACAATGTTCCCCTGTGTAGATCCTTTGTAAAAAAAAAAAAAAAAAAAAAGGTCTGACAGTTCTTAAATAATTAGGGCGGGGGCCTCCCGGTGACCTAACAGCCTACTGCATTTTTGTTTGCAATATTTACCATCACATTTTTCATTTTGCGTTAAATAACGCAGAATCGTTATTTTGTTGTGAGTTGGACATTTTTTTACCACACATGATAATTTATGCAAATGAGTCACGTAAAAGTGTTATCGCATGCAGTAATCTTTAGTGAATTGACCCCATGTTTACAGTAGGTGGGAATGATTGGGGAATGTTTTAGAAAGAAAGGATATGGCAAAGATTTTATTGGCAAAGAAATCCAGAAAATTAGTGAAATGGATAGGAGTGAATGATTACATGGAAGGGAAGATTTTGACACAGCTATTCCTATGGATCTGAATTCACACTATAAAAGCGTAAAAAATATTTTTAGGCTTTATTGGCCATTTGTTAAGTAATATCAGCATTTAGGAGTCATTCTTTTGGATCCGCGCCAACCCTTAGAGATAAACTAGTTAGGTGTGTTATTGATCCCTCTCACAAAGTGCATTCATGTTTTTAAACCAAATTTTTTTTTTGTCTGTGGCAGATGCTGTGCATGTAAAGACACAAGTGGTAATATCTAACAGAAAGAATTCACAGCATCAGCCACAGGAAAAACATGTGATCGAGGATTTTTTTTTCTTGTACCATTTAAATCCGATGAAGCTGACTTCCATCAGTCTTGCCTAAACACCATCAGTCAAAAGTCCGACCGTCCAAAATGCTGTGACGTACAACACGTACGACGGCACTATAAAGGGGAAGTTCAAATCCAATGGCGCCACCCTTTGGGCTGCTTTTGCTGATTTCGTGTTACCACGTGTTAGTAAAAGTTTGGTGAGAGCCGATTTGCGCTTTTCAGTCTCCGTGCTTTTCAGATCGTTTTCTGCGTTTCAGTTTGTGCTTGTGGGTTCGTGTTTGTCTTTCAGTGCGTGCAGTCAGGTCGGTTCTGTTTTGCAGTGCCTTCTTGGCCGCTCGTTACTGTTTTTCAGGTCGTTCTTCACAGGCCTTGCTGTTCCTCGGTGCGTTCTGTTTAAGTTTGTTCTGACCAGCCGACCGGCTTAAAGCCATGTTGGAAGTACGTTCTCATCGTAGAGCTCGTGCTGCGTATGCGCTTGGTGTTGCGGTTAATACTGTAACCCAAGTTCAGTCCATGAACAGGGCGCGGAGGAGTTCATGGATCAAGAATTAGTTGCTCCAGCGGGACCAATTCTCTCATATGCCTCTGCTGCGGGAAATCCAGGAGAATAATCCTGATGACTTCAGGAATTATCTCCGGATGACGGACCCCGTTTTTCACCGTCTGTTGGATTTGCTGTCCCCTATATCATGAGGCAGGACACTGTGATGCGCCAGGCCATCACTGCCGAGCAGAGGCTTATTGCCACGTTGAGATACCTGGCGACTGGGAGAAGCTTGCAAGACCTCAAGTTCACGACAGGCATCTCCCCCCAGGCTCTTGGGATCATTATCCCTGAAACGTGTTCTGCTATCATACAAGTCATGCAGAAGGACTATATTAACCTCCCTGGTGGTATGATTCTGGGTTCAAATGCTGAATGAAACCCTTATGGAAATCAATGTGAGCCAAATCTGTCATATTAATATTGCTCATTTACTATACTAAAGGGGTGAACACTGACCTCTGGGACATGTACCAGTGCAAGTAAATAAATAATGGGTGTTGGCTTTTAGTTAATAAATACTGTATGTATATACTGATACCATTCACACATTGGTCCAATATCATTTACTTTACAGACATATTTGGAATTTTTTCACCCTTGCCTATTACGTTTGGAGGGTGCTCCTGGGGTATGTTGGTGTGCTCGCTTCTTCCTTGGGTTCATTCCCTCAGCTCCAGGGACAGAGGTGCCTCACAGACCCTGACTTGCAACACTGGTTATTTGGAACAATTTAGACATAAGTATTCCAGGGAGATATACATTTTGCTTCCCCTTGCTCTTACCTTATTTTTTACTAACTTGGCCAAATATTAGATCCTATTTGGTACCTTTTTTCATTTTTTTCAGATATGCTATGCGTTTGCTTCTCATGAGTGGCATCTGGCCATTAAACGCGTCAAGCCTATCAATGTCATCATGTTCCAAACACATAGCTTGACCTCAACTGTGATTAATTTGTATCTTATAACCCATTTGTATCCAATACTCACTAAGCATTTGGCTTTTTACATTAATTACTTCCATGGGATACTATGCAATTTCAGATGCGTGCATGTGTATATAAATATATATTAATCCTTCTTTTCTGTATGCCATTGTCTTGTATAGAGATAAAAAATATTCATGTTCAACCATCTATCATATGTTAATGAGTTATGCTTTGTTTATATGAAAATTTTTCAATTTTGAAAAATTCTCCTACCACGTGTCTTGTGCCTCACTCAAAGTCCCAAAAAAAACACCTTTCTTATTTCTGACTTCTGTTATCATGCACCTCATCTAAAGTCCCAAAAACCCATTTTGCTTTCTGTCATATATTACAGTTTACCAGTCGTTCTAGGTGGGGGCTGCATTCATTTTCTTATTTAGGCTAAGAATATTTTCAGCAAGTACAGAAATACTCTTTGGCCTTGCCAGAAGTGGCCTTGTCATTTCTCATGAGCAGAAAAAGCACACACATCTTTATTTTTCTTATGTAATGTATTAGTCCCATAAATCTACCTTGTAATGCATAGGGATGATCTGAACTGCCCTGGGTTTGATTCAGGCAGGGTTCAGATGCTGAACCAAAACCTGTACCCTTATGGACATCAATGCGAGCCAAATATATCATATTAAATTGCTAATTTACTAGACTAATAGGCATGGATTATCAAAAAATAGCATGGGGTGAGAATTGCCCTCTGAAACATGTACCAATGCAAATAAATACACAAAAAAAATACAAATTCCATTTAGCTGGGACCATTCCTTATTAAAGCATTGACATTTACAGTGAAAATAAAAGAAGCCAACAATGAAATGTAATTTGCCAGCATTTTAAACTATACATTTTCTTTGTGAATTTTGCTTTAGATATAGCACATCCTACAGCAAGAATGAAAAAAAAAATCCCCACCCCCAATGCAAACAAAAAAACATAATGTGTAAGGTCCCTCTAAAAATCCTTAACAGACCCTTAATCTGAGCATGCAGAAAAGAGGGGACGAGCGTGTGGCCCTCTTTCCTGAACATAGCAGGACACATGACCTCAATAAGGACCTCTTCCTCATAACCCTGAGCTGATGGTTATAGGAGTCTGCACATGTGCGTGTGTGTATATGGGGGGGTTATCAGAAACTGGAAGCCCTCTTTCAAAATAATGGTGCCCCCAGATACTGCCTCCCTCCAACATTCATGAGTAAGGGATACTCATTCACAAAAAAAATTAACCTAGTAATAAAGACACCCAAATGCTTGACAAGTCCTCTATTAATAAAATGTAAATCCTAAAACAGGTCCCTCATTGTAAATCCATCAGAAATCATGAAGCCCGTGTCTCGCCAAAATTAAAAACTCAACGGACCCAGTGTACACAATTATCCCGATGGTACTCTTTGCAGAAACCACAGCTCCCTGAGCTGTCATCAGCTTTAAAGTTTAAAAAAGTGGAAAAATAGCACTAGACTTGTAAGGTTATCATATTGTATTGCTATCTTAAAGTGATGATGTTTACAGAATTCCCAGGATTTTGTAGGGGGTGAAAGAGATTTCAGGGAATGATTTTATAATGTATCCATTTCCAATCCTTTTTCTCTTCTGAAAAGAATAGGAACAGAGGAACCTAACAGATCTGTTTTTTTGCAGAGAACAGAGAGAGGGAGAACACCAGGAAAGAAACATTAAAACAAAAAGGCCATTTTAGGTGAAGGCATTTTTAATCTAAGTGGGAAAACATTGACCAAGGAAATGATAAAGGTTCTAGATAAGAGTGTAAGTAAATGTCAAACTTCTGTTAATATCCATAAATATGTTAGGACTCTGAACCTTAGAAAATATTTTTTAACTAATCAGGTAGCAGAAAAAGGGAAGGTCTCAGATAAATTTAGTAGTGGGTTAAGAAACAAGTCAGTGTTTAATCCCCTTGTGTCTGATAATACGTTCCTTGAAGAATTTGGTTTTGGATGATTTGGAAAAATTTCAATATAAAAGAAGACTACAAAGAAAAGGTGGATAGATTAGTTAATGATGAAAAAACATATCACATTTTGAAACAGAATCTCACCACTTAGTATAAGAGAGAACATAACGAGTTGATACAAAAGGGTTGTAAGAAACAGATTTTGGAAAAGAAAGGAAGCAGAATATTTAATTCATAAATACAAAGAAAGGCCACCAGAAAGACCCATTGTAAATGGAAAATATTTGATTGGGTGAAGACTGTGGGAGTACACAAGACACAATAGCTATAGCCATCTTCCCCTATTTCTTTCCCATAATATAACAAATAGATTGTTTTTGGTATGATTTTTGATTTAGTCACAAACACATGTAACTAAAGACTGTGAATGTATTTGGATTTCTTTATACAACTTCCTCAGCAGAATGGAGCTTATGTTAGGGATAGTAAACACTTATTGCAAATTTCGAATGGCTTGGAAACACCAAGGGGAATATATTTTTTTAGTAATGGATGCTCATTTGTTGTACACTATTATAGAACAACAGGATGCCATGGAAGCTCTAAAATTGGCATTGGATGATTTCTCAATGCTTCTCAGAAAACAAAAAAAAAAGCTTGTATTACAGTGTCTAGCTTTTTGTTTCAGCCATAGGTATTTCTGGTACAATAAGAAATACTATAAACAGAAAACCATACTTGCTATTGGAGCTTCAAGGCTGGCCAATATGTCTATGCCAAAGTGGGGGGCTGAGGTAGTACTGAAAAAAATATCAAAGGATTTATTATGTTATAAATGTGTTATTGATGATATGTTGAGTATGTGGGGGAAGGAGATGTAAAATCCCTAAATAATTTTTCTGAGTAAAATGACACAACGGTAGAAACATTGTACTAGTTTGGAAGAAAGATACATCTCTAGAATTCTTTTACCTGGCTATTGAAATAAAAGGGAATGGTTTCAGTACAAAAACATGTTTTAAGACAACAGACAGATTTGCCTACATACCATTGGATAGTTGTCAAGATTCCTTCTGGCCCCTGAATATACTCAGGGGTCAAATGATGTGCCTTAAACTAAATTGTTCAGATAAAGACACATTGAGGTCAATTCAATGAGTTTTAAATAACAACTGAAAAAATGGTGTAAAATAACACATGCAGTAAATCGTTTTCAAATGTGCAATTCACTAAGAATTTTGCTGCAAATGGAAACCCCCAGATGCCGCCCCCCCCCCCATGCGAATGAGTATGAGGTATATAGTACTATGTACCCCTACTCATTCACCAAAAAAAAGGTGTAGTGTAAAAATAACAGTAGGCAGTTTTTGGCAAGTCCTTTATTTAAAAAAAAAACATAAAAACAATGTTCCCCTGTGTAGATCATTTGTAAAAAAAAAAAAAAAAAAAAAGGTCTGACAGTTCTTAAATAATTAGGGCGGGGGCCTCCCGGTGACCTAACAGCCTACTGCATTTTTGTTTGCAATATTTACCATCACATTTTTCATTTTGCGTTAAATAACGCAGAATCGTTATTTTGTTGTGAGTTGGACATTTTTTTACCACACATGATAATTTATGCAAATGAGTCACGTAAAAGTGTTATCGCATGCAGTAATCTTTAGTGAATTGACCCCATGTTTACAGTAGGTGGGAATGATTGGGGAATGTTTTAGAAAGAAAGGATATGGCAAAGATTTTATTGGCAAAGAAATCCAGAAAATTAGTGAAATGGATAGGAGTGAATGATTACATGGAAGGGAAGATTTTGACACAGCTATTCCTATGGATCTGAATTCACACTATAAAAGCGTAAAAAATATTTTTAGGCTTTATTGGCCATTTGTTAAGTAATATCAGCATTTAGGAGTCATTCTTTTGGATCCGCGCCAACCCTTAGAGATAAACTAGTTAGGTGTGTTATTGATCCCTCTCACAAAGTGCATTCATGTTTTTAAACCAAATTTTTTTTTGTCTGTGGCAGATGCTGTGCATGTAAAGACACAAGTGGTAATATCAGGACACAGAAAGAATTCACAGCATCAGCCACAGGAAAAACATGTGATCGAGGATTTTTTTTTCTTGTACCATTTAAATCCGATGAAGCTGACTTCCATCAGTCTTGCCTAAACACCATCAGTCAAAAGTCCGACCGTCCAAAATGCTGTGACGTACAACACGTACGACGGCACTATAAAGGGGAAGTTCAAATCCAATGGCGCCACCCTTTGGGCTGCTTTTGCTGATTTCGTGTTACCACGTGTTAGTAAAAGTTTGGTGAGAGCCGATTTGCGCTTTTCAGTCTCCGTGCTTTTCAGATCGTTTTCTGCGTTTCAGTTTGTGCTTGTGGGTTCGTGTTTGTCTTTCAGTGCGTGCAGTCAGGTCGGTTCTGTTTTGCAGTGCCTTCTTGGCCGCTCGTTACTGTTTTTCAGGTCGTTCTTCACAGGCCTTGCTGTTCCTCGGTGCGTTCTGTTTAAGTTTGTTCTGACCAGCCGACCGGCTTAAAGCCATGTTGGAAGTACGTTCTCATCGTAGAGCTCGTGCTGCGTATGCGCTTGGTGTTGCGGTTAATACTGTAACCCAAGTTCAGTCCATGAACAGGGCGCGGAGGAGTTCATGGATCAAGAATTAGTTGCTCCAGCGGGACCAATTCTCTCATATGCCTCTGCTGCGGGAAATCCAGGAGAATAATCCTGATGACTTCAGGAATTATCTCCGGATGACGGACCCCGTTTTTCACCGTCTGTTGGATTTGCTGTCCCCTATATCATGAGGCAGGACACTGTGATGCGCCAGGCCATCACTGCCGAGCAGAGGCTTATTGCCACGTTGAGATACCTGGCGACTGGGAGAAGCTTGCAAGACCTCAAGTTCACGACAGGCATCTCCCCCCAGGCTCTTGGGATCATTATCCCTGAAACGTGTTCTGCTATCATACAAGTCATGCAGAAGGACTATATTAACCTCCCTGGTGGTATGATTCTGGAAGATTTTAGGTGCTGAAAGCGGTACCATTATTTTGCATGGAAATTTGTCGTTTTACATTGTAGGCCTGTAATTCTTAGTAATAACTCACCTAAATCTGTCCAAACCAGAGTCTAGTAGACATCCCGGGTATGATAAAGTTTGAAACACAAAATCATAAATTATAATATAATAAATAATAACAAATACTAATTTAATAATAATAATACTTTTTATTCAATACATTTTAGTAAATAATATAATCAAAAACACAGATTTTTTTTTTGCTCAAACAAGGGTGCAATATTAGAAGTCATATTGATTCAGTATACGTCTCGGGTATGAAAATTTTTAAAGCAAGGTACAGCACAAAGTCCTACATCGCAATCGGGACAATAGAACCGCGTTTCTTTACGGATTTTCCTTCTGGTGTCGTCACGCTTGGAGCAGCAAACAGCACACATCCTTGTGGGTGCTGACTTCCTTTCAGTAGGTGGAATGTGGTCCATAAAGTGACGACCAGTCAGGCGTTCCGGGTTCACAACGCCAGCAGCCCAACGTCCAGATCTGCTTACAGTCGTTGGCGTCTGGTGCTTTAGAAAAATTAGTTCGGCAACCTTCCACACAAAGTCCGCATGGATCATAGGCCTGTCACTATTTTTTTTCAGAAGAATGAAAGCATTCCACAGGCACTGTTCCAGAAGATGCCTGAATATTTTTTTATAATATTTCTTCTGTTGCTTTCTCATCGCAGGATAAAAGGTCATGGCCTGGTCAGCCCTGTCCACGCCTCCCATGGTGTTGTTGTAGTCCAACACGACCTGTGGCTTCATGACCTCTTTTCCACCTTTGGTATGTACCATTGCAGTAGAAGTGTTGTGGATGGTACTCAGAAGGCACACGTTTTTTTTGTCCTGCCATTTCAGTGCCATCATTTTGCCTTTCTGCCAGGCAACTATTTCTCCTGCCCCAAGCTTTTTTTGGGCAAAGGTTGGCGGCATGTCACGCCGGTTAGGCCTAACGGTCCCATAGGCGTCCGTTTTGTTCAAGATAAGGAACTCAAAGAGTTCTGGGGACGTGTAAAAATTGTCTGTGGTGACACAGTAGCCCTGATTCAGCAATGGCTCAATCAAGGAGAGAACTGAAGCGGTTGCCATTCCAAAAAATCTGAATCGATCGCTGAATTTGGTCCCTTTCCCGGTGTACAGGACCGAATTCCAGATGTAGCCAGAGCTGGATTCACACAGCATAAATGACTTCATGACAAAACGAGCTCGCTTTGATGCTATGAACTGTATCCAGCTAAGTCTACCTTTGTACGCCATCAGACTTTCGTCAATACTTATATCTCTCTCCGGTACATAGGCCTGCTGGAAATTCATGAGAATAAGTTGGTAAATTTCCCAAATTTTTTTCAGCTTAGGAGCTGGATGAGAACTCTCATCAAAGTCTTCGTTATTTGCAAAATACAAATACTTCATGATAGGAGAAAATTTATATTCGGACATAACTGTGCCAAAAAAAAGGTGTGGCCAGCAATTTGTTGGTGGTCCAATACCACTTCTGCAGGGGTTTCCCCACCACTCCCTGTAGAATTATGAGGCCCAAAAAGTTCCATATGTCCTCTCTGGTTACTGGCTCCCATTTTCTGCTCCTTGAAAAGCGATGATGGGTAGCAGCTTGTTGCTCCTGATAGCGATTCGTCTCCAAAACAATTTTGGAAATAACTTCATCCGTCAGAAAGAGCTCGAGGTATGCCAAGGGGTTATTGTCCTCAACTTCCACTTTAATCCCAGGTGCTCCTGTAAATGGAAATCTTGGGGGCGCTGCGTGCTCCGTATCGCAGTCAATTGAGCACCAGGTCCGCACGTCGCTGGGCACAGTCGCAGGATCATCGCTAAAATCACTTTCTGCGTCCGATGAAGAGCTTCCCCACGAATCGCTGTCGCTGTCGCTCAACTCCTCTGCAACCCATTCTGAGTCGCTGTTGCTGACTTCCAGCATGTCATATAGCGACTTTGAGGTGGAGGCGCGTTTTTTGGATGCCATGGTCGCTGTGCAGTTTCCAGGTACTAAGTACAGTAAAACTGCAGGCAAGGGCACTGGAGAAAGCACTGGGGGGCAATAAAAGGTCAATTTATTTTATTTTTTATTGTAATCCAATAGGATTACATTGTATCAGTGTGTTTGTGCTTTTACATTTGAATTTGCCGCCGGTTCCGCCCCCCTGCGTCGCGACGCTCGCAGGGAAGGGAATCAGGGGAACACACAGTGCATCGGGCGGAAAATCTGGCCGCTGTACACTGCGGGAATACATCTCTGGATCCCAGAGACAAGGTAAGTCACCTCTTCCAGGATCCAGCGAGGCAACCCCGAGTGTGGCTCGGGGTTACCGCTTTAGGTACAGAAATCTCACCCCGAGCCACACTCGGGAATACCGCCAGGGAGGTTAAGGTAAGTTTTCTCCTTTAACATCACATTCTATGTTTTGAATGTTTGCTAATGTATTGTATTTCTTTCATCCTTCCAAAATTACCTTGATTGTAATATGCTGTGAATGTCCCCTTTGTCCCCATGCATGCTGTTACTTTTAAATTCTCCTTTTTTGGCCTTCATGCATATTTCCCTTCACTAACCTCTCCAGCATGCAATCCTGGGTCCCTACACACCTAGCCTAGTCTGTTAACAATGTTTTTGGTCAGCTCCATTGTAGTTCTCAACCCCTCCCCCCCCTAAAATGTGTCCAAATGTTTTATTGAACATTCAATTTCAGCAGAGTGGTAGAGGCTTTTTTGGGGGGGGCACAAAATCAGCTTTAACCCCCTCCCCCCTTTTTTTTCCAATGGGCCATCAGAGGGGGTGAGTCATCTGATAAGTGGGCCTTCTATTTTTGTGTTTAAATACTCCTTCAAATAAATGTTATACTGACGTTGGCCAAGAATGTATTTATGGAATCTGCTTGCAATGTTATGTGCAAAAGTACAATTTTTTTTCTTGTTTGACTCCACAGTTCCCTTCATTGCCACAGGAATGGCAGACTGTGGCCTCCCAATTTGCCCAGCGGTGGGACTTCCCCAACTGCGGAGGGCCAATTGATGGGAAACACGTCCGTATAGTGCCGCCACCCCATTCGGGGTCATATTATTTTAACTACAAGGGTTTTCATAGTATTGTGTTAATGGCGGTGGTGTTGGCACGCTATGAGTTCTTGTATGTGGACGTGGGGAAAAATGGCCAGATGTCCGATGGCGGAGTCTTTGCACAGACGGAGTTTGCCCACCGTCTGCAGACTGGTGGCCTGGCACTGCCACCTATTGCAGATAATGTGGATGGACTACCATTTGTGTTTATTGCGGATGAAGCTTTTGGACTGGGACCCCACCTGATGCGGCCGTTTCCCCAGAGGACCCTCTCCCCGGAGAGAAGGGTTTTTAATTACCGGCTGGCCAGAGCCCGGAGGGTTGTTGAGAATGCCTTTGGGATAATGGCCAGCCGGTTCTGCCTGTTTCAGACAGCCATCCACATGGCGGAATACAAACTCAACCATATTGTGTACAGCTGCTGCATACTCCACAATTTTTTGAGGAAATATTCCAATACATATCTATCAAATGTTGGGCCTTGTTGACAGGCCTGGACACTGGCCGTACTGGCTTGGCCCCCCAAAGCGCCCGCGAAGTATGTGATAAATATGTTGAGTACTTCAACATAGGGTACTTGGGTAGGGGGGCCATCGCTATGCCAGACAATATCTGAAAATTTTTATGAAAAATAAATCATAATAATTTATCTTTGAAAAACTTGTTTGGTCATTATTGCTTGTGTTTTTTTTAATTTATGTGTCTCCCAGGTTCTCATAATACACTTGTTGTAGTGCCAAGTTGATTTGTCTTTAGTAAATAGCCACAATTGTCACAGTAAACAAGAACTTTGACATTTTCTATAACTGCTATTGAGCATAGAAACAACAATCCACACATTGTTGAGTCCAAAACATTTATTTACTCTGTGCACAATATGTGCGTTAGTTTGATTTGGAATATAAAATATTCACATTTTTGTGTCCAAATTTTGGATACATTTTTTGTTTTCATTTATTTTTGGTTTGCATGAACATGCATGGTTCAATCAAGAAAACATATAAAAACAATGGAACTTACAAAGTTCAACCTTAAAGAAAAACATGAGATGGGGTGATGTCACCCCTGAACTATCCAAAATTTGAAGATGCACACAGTTTGTGTGCCAAATGGGTATTTTCATCCTGATCCCATGGCTAAAGTCAACATGTGCTATCTGCCAGCATGGGGGATCAATGGACGTGTTTTGGGGTTGCAAAGCCTTCCTCTCATCTACTTGAGTAGGGAGGAAGGGGTTGCACCCACAAAACTCAGACATTTAGGGGTGCTATATACCCAAATTTAGGGGGCTGGTCTGAGATAGTAGTTAGGCTCAGACCATTCTCAATTTATAGGTTGTGCTGTTTATTTCCAGGATGGTGTACTGGTGTGCAGTTCCCTGTGGCCTGTAGGTGGCACTGCCATAATGGGTCGGGATTGAACCACTGGTATTAGTGCTGTGCCTTGGGTGTCCTCTCTTGGCAGCAGTACGGTGGGTGTGGTCGACCTGCTGTGCATGCCGGGAGAGGATACATAAGGGGCAGATGCTGCCTGGGAGGGGTCTTCGTTCCAGAGTCGGAGTCCTGGTGTGTGGCGCATGGCCCTCCAGGCCATGGGGCCACGTGTGCATCAGTCCCAGGCACCTTTAGTCCTGGGGCTGCATCTTCAACACTGGGCCCAGTACCTTTATCCTAGCATCACTTTTCCTGCTAGGATCCACTTGTAGGAGACTATCCGGGTGAGCTAAACCTACTCAGGGATAGAGTAGTGATTGTGCTATCCATTGTGCCTGGACTAACCTCCCAAACCTTGCTGTCCTGTCTCTCTTCCACCCTTTACCTGTCTGCTGAACATTGAGAAAATAAACTCAACGTTGGAGTTTAAAGTGGTGTGAACATTGGAATTACTTAGGGGAATACAGAGACTTGTCCCTATATCCTAGGAGATGAGAACCAACTGACGGAAGAACCTAGCTGTGGGACCCAAATACATAACACCGCCTAACCTCCTCATCCAGGAGGGTACAGGCATATAGTACGGTGTGCCTTTTTTTCCTGCAATTGAGCCAAAGCAAGGGAAAAGGGTCCATGTGCTACATAGATATAACAGGGGGGGGGGTCAGACTATTCGCCCCAAAATATCAATGATGTTTTTATATTTTTGCTCAATCACATTCATCCTATTCCTCATAATGTCCATTTCGCTACTACATTTCATTATTTCTTGAATTATGATTTGGGTACTAGCGCTTGAGAAAGGAGTAGTAGAAGTTTCGGACACACCACCATGTTCATCCCCTAAAAAAAAAGGAAGCAGAGATATGCAGGCCTACATCTCTTTACCTGAAGCTGTGGTGACAGACACTGACCTGTTGTGGTGATAAGCTCCACCTCTCCTTCATCCACCTCTCCTTCCTCCACCTCTCCTTCCTCCACCTCTGCTTCCTCCACCTCTACTTTCTCCACCTCTGCTTCCTCCACCTCTACTTTCTCCACCTCTGCTTCCTCCACCTCTGCTTCCTCCACATGCAGATCTTGGGGTTCTTTCTGTGGTCTGTGCTTCCTAGGCTCCTCAGATTGGTGTCCTCCCAGTCTTCTCTCCCCTATGAGAATGAAAACAATGGTATCCTTACCACACAGATATTTGAGGGCATACATTTGAAACATTGCTTGGAAGAAGGGTACAATTGGTTGTTTTGGCAGAGTTCCAAGATGAACACATGAGATTTTTGAAATTCAACAAAGCAGGAATACTTTCATTTTTGGTCCAAAGTAACACACATGGAGACACCCCAAAGTATCCACTGGAGCACCTGTGTGGGACACCCTAAAAAGGTTGCTCTGGTGGCCCACACTATAGTGCTACTGAGTCAAGATGTGTAACCAGCTGCTGAGTGTCCTCTTCTTTACACTCAATCTAGTTTAGCATTTCACATTCTACTTACAAACACATCATCTAAACAACAATGTTTATAAACGTTGTTTTAACACAAATAGGCCTAACCACATGTGGTTTACGTGTATCTGTGCAAAACATGTGATTTTAGACAATGGCTGTTTAATAAAACCATTCCAAAATTTGGCCACTAAACTAACATGAAAGTTGCCATTTTACAATGTGAAAGCAATCAATCCAAGCACATGGAGCAAAACATGCAAGAATAAATATTACAATTTGAAATAACACAGGAAAAAAACTTACCTTTTTCAATGATGATTTTTTTAATCTTACTATACTGCTCCGCCTCCCTCAGACCACCTTTTACGGAGCTGCTCCTTGGATCTCCTGACCCCAAATTTTTTATAGAGACTCCTCGCTAGACTTGTGCACAACGGAAAAATTTGTTTCGTTTCGGTTCGTTTCTTGTGCACAACGGAAAAATTTGGTTAGTTTCGGTTTGTTTCTTTTCAGTCCTGTTGATTCATAATCATTCGTAATTTTGCTAGACGGGATTTTTCGTGTTCGGACTAATTCGTATTTTCGCAAGCGACATATTTAGTTGAATTTTTAGTTGATTTATAATTCGTACTTTCGGTAGGGTACATTGTTTTTCGTTGATTCTGGACACAACTCCTACTTTCGTAACTTTTTTTGGGTTCGTTGATTTGTAATTTCTGTGTCTCTCTCACAACGACGCTGCCTATTATGCCTAATGTACTTCGAATAGATTTGTACTTTTCTAAATACATAGCGGTTATTTGTAACGATTCGAAATCTCATATTTTACTTTCGTTTTTTACATGCGGCTATAGCCTCCGCCCCTGTACACCATTTTGAGGGTTCAGCACGGTGAGGGAGAAGCAGAGAGCAGAGCAGAGTGTTATTGTGCTTTGAATGGATTAGAAATCTCGTATTTTACTTTCGTTTTTTACATGCGGCTATAGCCTCCGCCCCTGTACACCATTTTGAGAGGGAGTTCAGCACGGTGAGGGAGAAGCAGAGAGCAGAGCAGAGTGAGTGTTATTGTGCTTCGTATGGATTCGTACATTCGTAACTTTTTTCATAACGAATTATGCCGAAGACATTTGGGCATTCGCTATTTGCGGTATAATTTATTTCGGATTCGGTTTTATTCGTAATTGCTTTGTTCGGAAATTCGAATGCTTCTGAATGTCCGAAAGTTGCTAAATTCGGACGAATTTTGATTTGTTACGAAACTAATTGCACAAGCCTACTCCTCGCCACTTTGTCCATTATTTTGGACTTCCTGAGATTAGGGGTGTCATATGGCCCATGCCTCCAATTGTAATCTTTCCTCTGCAGGATGTCCACCATCTTCGCCATCTCAGAAAATTACATATTAGTCGCCTTGTATCTTTTATTCCTGGATCGGGACGTTCCCGCCTCCGGGCTTTCCTCGTCGGTACTTAATAAAACACGCACCTGTGTCACCGCCATGTTGTCATCTCCCACTGTGCGCTGAACGAGAAGGGGCGGGGAAATTCCAAAAAAGAATGTCATGGGCGGGCGACGCGGGCGGAGTTTCACACATGCGCAGGGTATATAAATGTTAAACGAGGTTGTGGGTGTGTGGAGTAAGGACGACCGGAAGTGCAGAACGAATCCAACGAAGGTAAAGAATGAAACTTGGGGCATAAGTGGCCCATACTGGTTCATGATTGTAAAGTCCTATATTGGGATAAGATTAGGACAATTTAAGCTGACCTCTAGTGTTTTTGTCTTGTGTTTTATCTTGCAGAAATTATTATGCATAAATTGAGAGAGCCAGAAATTATGCTTGTCTTCATAGAAAAATACAGTGAAATGCGAAACTTGTGGGAGGTGAAAAATAGTTTCTACCACAACACTGTGGTACGAAGGAAGGGCAACCATTGAAAAATTTGCTGCATCTATGAAGACCTGGATCCCAGAGGCAGACTATAGCATGATGAACAATAAAATTAACAACATGAGGAATTCCTACAAAAAACGGTACAAAGAGGTCCGCGCTTCAAAGAGATCAGGAGCAGCAGCAGACCAAGTACTTCAGCCCAAGCTGTGGTATTACAAAGTTCTGCAATTTCTGGACGACCAGATAGAAGCCAGGGAATCACTTTCCAGCCTTCCTTCCAGCCTTCCTTCCACCCTTCCCTCCAGCGTTCCTTCCACCCTTCCCTCCAGCGTTCTTTCCACCCTTCCCTACACCCCTGCAGAGGGGGAAGAGGAGCAACCTGAGCTGGAAGAGCTGGATCTGCGCATCTTTACATAGTTACATAGTTAGTCAGGTTGAAAAAAGACAAAGTCCATCCAGTTCAACCATAAAAAAATAACTAAAATAAAATAAAAAAATATCGTGCAATCCCATATACCCAATTCTATACCCATAGTTGATCCAGAGGAAGGCAAAAAACCCCAGCAGAGCATGATCCAATTTGCTACAGCAGGGGAAAAAATTCCTTCCTGATCCCCCGAGAGGCAATCGGATTTACCCTGGATCAACTTTACCTAGAACTGTTAGTACTCAGTTATATTATGTACATTTAGGAAAGTATCCAGGCCTTTCTTAAAGCAATCTACTGAGCTGGCCAGAACCACCTCTGCAGGGAGTCTGTTCCACATTTTCACAGCTCTTACTGTGAAGAAACCTTTCCGCATTTGGAGATGAAATATTTTTTCTTCTAGACGTAAAGAGTGCCCCCTTGTTCTCTGTGTTGACCGTAAAGTGAATAACTCATCACCAAGTTATATTTGTACATGTTAATCATATCCCCCCTTATTCTCCTCTTCTCAAGAGTGAATAAATTCAGTTCCTCTAATCTTTCTTCATAGCTGAGCTCCTCCATGCCTCTTATCAGTTTGGTTGCCCTTCTCTGCACTTTCTCCAGTTCCCCAATATGCTTTTTGAGAACTGGTGCCCAAAACTGAACTGCGTATTCCAGATGAGGCCTTACTAATGATTTGTACAGGGGCAAAATGATGTCTCTCTCTCTGGAGTCCATACCTCTCTTAATACAAGAAAGGACTTTGCTCGCTTTGGAAACCACAGCTTGGCATTGCATGCCATTATTGAGCTTATGATCTACCAAAACCCCCAGATCCTTCTCCACTACGGATCCCCCCAGTTGTATTCCCCCTAGTATGTATGATGCATTCATATTCTTAGCCCCCAAGTGCATAACTTTACATTTATCAACATTAAACCTCATCTGCCACATAGTCGCCCAATTAGACAGGGCATCGAGGTCGGCTTGTAAATTGGAGACATCTTGTAAGGACGTTATTCCACTGCATAGCTTGGTGTCATCTGCAAAGACAGAAATGTTACTTTTAGCCAGGTATAGTATTTTAAAACATATTTATTGGCCTAGAATTATTTTATTGTGAACTAGATGTTATTATTCACAAATGAAATAATTAAAAAAATATTAAAAAAAACATAGTGGCCAAAAATGATTGGTACAATTTTGAAAAAAGCTGGGGTCAGAATGAGAGTCTTTGAGATTTATTTAACATTCAAATTGCAAGTCATGAGATGAAAATTGTGTGTGATTGATGAACCAAAAAATAACTATGTCCCTTTTTAATACACAGGATGAGCTCAGCCAGGAGGAAGAGGCTCCGGAATGTGGCAGCAGGGAGGAGGCAGGGGTGAGTGGGAGACAGGAGGAGGCCGGGCCAAGTGGCACTAAGCAGGCCCCCAGGGCAAGTGGCAGCACCCAGTCCCAAGTGCCTCCCCTCCACGTCAGACCCAAAAAATCTCAGAGGATGACACAGGTGGAGGAGTATTTACTACAAATAATCAGGGACGCTGCTGCCATAATGAGGGCCCCCCTCAACCCTGTTGAGGGCTTTAGCACCTACCTAGCTGATAAGCTACAGCAACTTGAGGAGGGACAACATGCCCTCTCTGAGCACCTTATTTATACTGTCCTTCACACGGCGGGGAGGGGCCAGCTGACACAGGCAACACATCTCTGCAATCTGGCCCATCCTTCTCCTCTTTCTCCTCCTCCTCTTGCCACATTACCACCAACAGAGCCACAGCCTGCAAGGGGCCGTGGAAGGAACGTTGCAGGGAAGCGTGGAGGGAAGGCTACAGGGAAGACCAGAAAGTGATTCCCTGGCTTCAAGCTGCTCTGCCAGAAGATGCAGTTTGTTGGAGTACCACAGCTTGGGGACACGTATGTCTTCGTCTGCTGTTCCTGATTTCCTCATGTTGGTAATTTTATTGTTCATCAAATTCATGTCTGACTTTGGGGTCCAAAGTCTTCATAAATGCAACAAATTTTTCAATTGTTGCCCTTCCTGTTTATTTCGTTTTTCCAGAATAAATGGATCTTTGATTTAAGTTAAATACTTGCCTATGTGTTTTTATTGTGAGTAGCCATAACATTTCATAAATACAATGTGCAATTAATAAGGGACACCAACCTCCTCGAGGGGAAAAAATAATAATAATGTTGTTGTGAGAACTTGACCCCAAAAAAAGGAGGCCACAAGAAAATAAAATTACAAAAAAAAAATAAAAAATTATGTAGATCTTGATTCAAAATAAAAATAAAAATTAGGGAGATCTGGCTTTAAAAAAATATATAATTATTCATGAGATCACAAGAAACAATAAAGAAATACGTTTGACAGAACTGTGTATAAATATCTGCAGCAAAAAAAAACAATTATCAAACCAATAGAAAGAAGAAAACAATGTGCTGCATTAACCACTTAAGCCCCGGACCATTTTGTAGCTAAAGGACCAGAGGTGTTTTCAGAATTTTGCACTGCGCTGCTTTAACTTGAAATTGTGCGGACATGCAATGTTGTACCGAAACGAAATTTGCGTACTTTTCTTCCCACAAATAGAGATTTATTTTAATGGTATTTGATTGCCTCTGCGATTTTTATTTTGTGCGATATAAACGGAAAAAGACTGAAAATTTTGGAAAAAAATGATATTTTCTACTTTTTGTTATGAGAAAAATCAAATAAACTCAATTTTAGTCATACATTTAGGCCAAAATGTATTCAGCCACATGTCTTTACAAAAAAAAATGTCAATAAGCGTATATTTATTGGTTTGCGCAAAAGTTATAGCGTCTGCAAACTAGGGTACATTTTCTGGAATTTACACAGCTTTTAATTTATGACTGCCTATCTCATTTCTTGAGGTGCTAAAATGGCAGGGCAGTACAAACCCCCCCCCCAAATGACCCCATTTTGGAAAGTAGACATCTCAAGGAAATTGCTGAGAGGCATGTTGAGCCCATTGAATATTTTTTTTTGTCCCAAGTGATTGAATAATGACAAAAAAAAAAAAATACAAAAAGTTGTCACTAAATGATATATTGCTCACACATGCCATGGTTATATGTGGAATTGCACCCCAAAATACATTTTGCTGCTTCTCCTGAGTACGGGGATACCACATGTGTGGGACTTTTTAGGAGCCTAGCCGCGTACGGGACCCCGAAAACCAAGCACCGCCTTCAGGATTTCAAAGGGCACAAATTTTTGATTTCACTCCTCACTACCTATCACAGTTTCGAAGGCCATAAAATGACAAAATAGCACAAAACCCCCCCAAATGACCCCATTTTGGAAAGTAAACACCCCAAGCTATTTGCTGAGAGGCATGGTGAGTATTTTACAGCTCTCATTTGTTTTTGAAAATGAAGAAAGTAAATAATTTTTTTTTTTTTTTTAATTTTCAAAACTTTGTGACAAAAAGCGAGATCTGCAAAATACTCACCATACTTCTCAGCAAATAGCTTGGGGTGTCTACTTTCCAAAATAGGGTCATTTGGGGGGGGGGTTTGTGCCATCTGGGCATTCCATGGCCTCCAAAACTGTGATAGGCAGTGAGGAGTGAAATCAAAAATTGACACCCTTAGAAAGCCTGAAGGCGGTGCCTGGTTTTTGGGGTCCCGTACGCGGCTAGGCTCCAAAAAAGTCTCACACATGTGGTATCCCCGTACTCAGGAGAGGCAACAGAATGTATTTTGGGGTGTAATTCCACATATGCCCATGGCATGTTTGAGCAATATATCATTTAGTGACAACTTTGTGCAAAAAAAATAAAATAAATTGTCTTTTTTCCGCAACTTGTGTCAACATATAAAATATTCAATGGACTCGACATGCCTCTCAGTATATAGCTTGGGGTGTCTACTTTACAAAATGGGGTCATTTGGGGGGGTTTTGAACTGTTCTGGCATTTTATACACAACATTAGGAAGCTTACATCCACTCTTCTAACCACTTATAGACAAAGCCCTTTCTGACACTTTTTGTTTACATGAAAACATTTTTTTTTTGCAAGAAAATTATGTTGAACCCCCAAACATTATATATTTTTTTTAAAGCAAAGGCCCTACAGATTAAAATGGTGGGTGTTGCATTTTTTTTCCACACAGTATTTGCGCAGCGATTTTTCAAACGCATTTTTTGGGGAAAAAATACACTTTTTTTAATTTTAATGCACTAAAACACACTATATTGCCCATATGTTTGATGAAATAAAAAAGATAATCTTAAGCCGAGTACATAGATACCAAACACGACATGCTTTAAAATTTCGCACAAACGCGCATTGGCGACAAACTACATACATTTTTAAAAGCCTTTAAAGGTTACCACGTTAGATGTACAGAGGAAGTCTACTGCTAAAATTACTGCCCTCGATCTGACCTTCGCGGTGATACCTCACATGCATGGTGCAATTGCTGTTTACATATGACGCCAGACCGACGCTTGCGTTCGCCATTGTGCAAGAGCAGGGCAGGACAGGGGTGCTTTTTTTTATTTTTTATTTTTTTTATTATTAATTTTGCTTTTTTATTTTATTTTTAAACTGTTCCTTCCATATATTTTTATTTTTTATCATTTTTATTGTTATCTCAGGGAATGAAAATATCCCCTATACTAGCAATAGGTAGTGACAGGTTCTCTTTTTTGGAAAAAACTGGGGTCTATTAGACCCTAGATCTTTCCCCTGCCCTCAAAGCATCTGACCACACCAAGATCGGTGTGATAAAATGCTTTCCCAATTTCTCAATGGCGCTTTTTATATCCAGGGGGGACATTGCCTCCCACTGCTTGTAAAAGCAGTCCAGAGGCTAATTAGCCACTAGGATTGCTTTTACATGAAATTCGGCCGCTGGCTGAAAAGAATGATACCAAGATAACACCTAAACCCGCAGGCATCATTCTGGTATAAACATTCAAAGTCCAGCAACATGCTGCTCCTTGTTGGACATGTATTGTAATCTTTTTTTTCATGCAGCCTGTTGGCTGAACGAAAAAAGAGATTGATCGGTGGGTATGCCCACCATTAGAATACCGCCCTTCATCCACCCACTTCTAATGATGGGCATACATGCACCATTTATATATGACGAAGCATGGGGCATCCTCCCGCAAAAGTTATGCCTCACACACATGGTCAGACTTTTCCAAGGGCAAGCCTCCGTCGGAATTTCGACCGTATGTACGCGGCATTAGGAGCAAAATCGCTCCTCCGCCCCTGCTGCCCCAATGCTTCGGCATATATGCTTTTTTTTAACTGTGGTGGTGAAATCACCTCCTACAGCACGGGAGTCGCAGGGATCAGGCCTGTCTCTGCGAACGCTGCAGTTATGTGTGTTGTGTTTTGTAAGTGACAGTGATCGATCGATACTAGGCTTGTGCAATTCGTTTCGTAACGAATCGAAATTCGTCCGAATTTAGCAACTTTCGGACATTCGGAAGCATTCGAATTTCCGAACAAAGCAATTACGAATAAAACCGAATCCGAAATAAATTATACCGCAAAATAGCGAATGCCCGAATGTCTTCGGCATAATTCGTTATGAAAAAACTTACGAATGTACAAATCCATTGGAAACACAATAACACTCACTCTGCTCTGCTCTCTGCTTCTCCTTCACCGTGCTGAACTCCCTCTCAAAATGGTGTACAGGGGCGGAGGCTATAGCCGCATGTAAAAAACGAAAGTAAAATACGAGATTTCTAATCCATTCGAAGCACAATAACACTCTGCTCTGCTCTCTGCTTCTCCCTCACCGTGCTGAACCCTCTCAAAATGGTGTACAGGGGCGGAGGCTATAGCCGCATGTAAAAAACGAAAGTAAAATACGAGATTTCGAATCATTACAAATAACCGCTATGTATTTAGAAAAGTACAAATCCATTCGAAGCACATTAGGCATAATAGTCAGCGTCGTCGTGAGAGAGACACAGAAAATTACGAATCAACGAACCCAAAAAAAGTTACGAAAGTAGGAGTTGTGTCCAGAATCAACGAAAAACAACGTACTCTACCGAAAGTACGAATTATAAAGCAACAAAAAATTCAACGAAAAATGTCGCTTGCAAAAATACGAATGAGTCCGAACACGAAAAATCGCGTCTAGCAAAATTACGAATGATTACGAATCAACAGGACCGGAAAGAAACGAACCGAAACGGAACAAATTTTTCCGTTGTGCACAAGCCTAATCGATACTGCACTTGGGTGGCCTGGGCTGGACAGAGGGGCAAAACGCAGGTGCTAGCAGGTATCTGGGCTGATCCCGCTAGCACTGCGTTTTTGGGAACCCTAAACTGCTAGGGACGCTAATATAGATCTGATCAGATCAGATATTGATCTGTTCAGATACTATACCACTAAGGGAGGTGTATGCTTCACGCGTGGGTGTTAGCGTTACTGGCACTAACCTGACGCTGCCTCGGGTGTGACGCAGACCCTCTCTGACGCTAAAACCTAATTGATATCACCCGCCGGGCGATCAGGGGGTTAAACCTTTATTGGGTTATATACGGTGGGTGCCCTGACACTATAAAAAGCAAACACCCGTAACACTTATATGGTGATCACTGGTGAAAGGGTTAACTAGGGGCAATCAGGGGGTTAAACCTTTATTAGGTAATATATGGGGGGAACCGACGCTATAAAAACCTGCGGCAAACCTAAAAAAAATAACTGGCTACCTATCGGCATCACCGACACTAAAACAGCGATCAGAAAAACGATCGCTTAGTGACAGCGGTGCTAGGGGGTAAAAGGGTTACCTGGGGGGGCGATCAAGGGGTTAAACCTTTATTAGGTAATATATGGGGGTACCCGACGCTATAAAAACCTGCGGCGAACCTAAAAAAAATAACTGGCTACCTAACGGCATCACCGACACTAAAACAGCGATCAGAAAAACGATTGCTTAGTGACAGCGGTGCTAGGGGGTGAAAGGGTTACCTGGGGGGCGATCAAGGGGTTAAACCTTTATTTTAGGTAATATATGGGGGTACCCGATGCTATAAAAACCTGCGGCGAACCTAAAAAAAATAACTGGCTACCTATCGGCATCACCGACACTAAAACAGCGATCAGAAAAATGATCGCTTAGTGACAGCGGTGCTAGGGGGTGAAAGGGTTACCTGGGGGGGGGATCAAGGGGTTAAACCTTTATTAGGTAATATATGGGGGTACCCGACGCTATAAAAACCTGCGGCGAACCTAAAAAAAATAACTGGCTACCTATCGGCATCACTGACACTAAAACAGCGATCAGAAAAACGATCGCTTAGTGACGGCGGTGCTAGGGGGTGAAAGGGTTACCTGGGGGGCGATCAAGGGGTTAAACCTTTATTAGGGGGGGTTAGGGGGCTACATTGGACCTAAAACTAACTGCCCTGACATTTTTACAGTCACAAATGTCACTGATTGCAGTGATCAGTAAATAAATGGTCACTGCAATCAGTGACACTGTGACTGGGGGGCTGGGGGGTGATCTGGGGGTCCTGGGGGGGGCGATTTATGTACCTATGTGTCCTGGTGTCAGTGTAGTGTTTGTGCACTAACCTGACATCTTCTCTCATGCGGCGCTCGGTATATGTGACCGCCGCATGAGGGATGACATCACTTCCTCCTGCCTGTGTAAACATCACACAGGCAGAGGAAGCTTTTGATTCGCTGGGAGCGATCGCGAGGGGGTGGCCAAAATCGAATGGCGGCCCCCTCATCACGGATCGCTCCCGAAGCGATCCCGGCCGGCCACTGTACCGGAGGGGGGTCTGATTGGACCCCCCACCCATACAAAGGCAGTCACGTACGGGCACGTGATTGTGCCTGTCCGTGCCATTCTGCCGACGTATAACTACAGTGGGTGGTCGTTAAGTGGTTAAACAAGGCAATAATTAGCAGAATGACGAATGTGCTCTCTCCATTACGAACGCTAGTTTTACCAGAACGAGCACTCCCGTCTCCTAATTCAGTCTGAGCATGTGTGGGTTTTTTATCCGATGGAGTTCCACACAGACGATCGGAATTTGCTATCGTTTTTTTACCCATCGGATAAATTTAAGACATGTTCTATTTTTTCTCACCGATGGAAAAAAGACTTATGGGGCCCATACACAATCGGTTTGTCCGATGACAAAAGTCCATCGGACCGTTTTCATCTGTAAAACCGATCGTGTGTACACGGCTTTAGTGTGAGATTAACATGTCAACAATATAAAAAGGGATATAGGAAAATGTGATCTCTACTAATTTCCAGAGATATCATATGTGATTAGTCACTGTAAATCCAGGTACAAAACTGTGTACAGTATTTCACCAATAAGTCCGAGAGGTGGGCTGATGATGTTACAATCTCTGACTGCCAAACAGAGCAAGTTCTCTGTTGAGTTAATGAAAGCTATATATGAATGGCTGAACACCACTCAGACCAACACTATTTTGTTTTGTGTGTGAGACAGGAAGGTCTCATCTCGCTCCCGGGACACAATTATGTGTTCTGTATGTACCCTAAGTTCCATACAGTTTATACAGCATAACTGCCTGATACGATAGTGAGGAAATTGTTTGTTTGGGCTAGCTTGACCTGCAGGATTCATTTAAACTGAAACCTATGACAAGAACAGGTTCAGATCCCAGCTATTGCCACCAATATGTGACAACAGCGGTGTTTATAACCTGCCATTAGTGATGAGCCGAACACCCCCGGGTTCGGTTCGCACCAGAACCCGCGAAAGGACCGAAAGTTCGTACGAACATTAGAACCCTATTAAATACAATGGATGCGAACGTTCGAATTCTAAAGTGCTAATTATAACGACTATTATGCATGTTATTGTCCTAAAAAGGGTTTGGGAACCCGGGTTCTGCACCAGGGGACATGTATCAATGCAAAAAGAAGTTTTAAAAACGGTCGTTTTTCGGGAGCAGTCATTTTAATGATGCATAAAGTGAAAAAAAAAGTCAAATATTCCTTTAAATATCGTACCTGGGGGGTGTCTAAAGCAGTGTTTCTCAACGCCAGTCCTCAAGGCGCCCCAACAGGTCATGTTTTCAGGCTCTCCATTGTTTTGCACAGGTTATTCGATCAGTTTAACTGCTTTAGTAATTCCCACAGCTGTTTCATCTGAGGGAAATGCTGAAAACATGACCTGTTGGGGCGCCTTGAGGACTGGAGTTGAGAAACACTGGTCTAAAGTATGCCTGTGAAGTGCCACGTGTTTCCCGTGTTTAGAACTGTCCCTGCACAAAATGACACTTCTAAAGGAAAAAAAAGCCATTTAAAACTGCTTGCGGCTTTAATGTAATGTCTGGTCCCGGTAATATGGATGAAAATCTTTAAGAAAAATGGCATAGCTACCCCATGACCCCCCCCCCACCCCAGTCCATTACCAGCCCCTTTGGGTCTTGTATGGATATTAAGGGGAACACCGCACACAAAATAAAAAAGGCCCTATATACTCTGAACAGCCGTATACAGGCGATGCATACAAGACAGGGACTGTAGGTTTGTTCTTATGTAGAATCTGTTTGTAATTTTGAACAGGTACATTGTTTAAGTGTAGCTCCAGCCCAAAAATCTATTTTTAAACTTTTTGGAAAACATAGGTAAGGGTTATCACCCCTGTAACATTTGTTTTGCTGTCTGTGCCCCTGTTCAGAACATTTCACCTCACTTTCCGTCCCAATGACAACTGTTTTTGAAATGTGGTGTTTTTCTTGAAACAAGGATTGGTGATAAAGCATCAGTACAGAGGAGACACCTTTCTCCCATATTAATTCTTACAGGAGAGAATTTTCCTTCCTAGGGGTAGATTTCCTCTCACTTCCTGTTGTCTTCTTGTGTTTGCAAGTAGGAGTCGTTTGTAAGTTGGATGTTTGAAAGTAGGGACCTGCCGTATATACTCTGCAGAAATAGGCCCCTTAGTTGTTGGTGTTGGCACAACACTGTAAGCACTCACAGTTACTCTTGGTTGGTGCTGGAACGCCCTGCTGTCAACTATTATATCAGGAATTGTAATTACATATAATTGTTGAACAGTGGTAGTAAAAATTGGGCCTTTGATGGTGGTGCTGGTGCCACAACACTGTAAGCCCTGACAGTTACTCTTGGTGGGTGCAGCAATGGGCCCTGCTGTGAATTATTAGATCAAGAATTGTAATTGCATGCCCCTGTTGAACAGGGGCTGAAAAATTGGGCCTTTCGTGGTGGTGGTGGTGGTGTTGCCACAACACTGTAAGCCCTCAGAGTTACTCTTGGTGGGTGCAGGAATGGGCCCTGCTGTGAATTATTAGATCAAGAATTGTAATTACATGCCCCTTTTGAACAGGGGCTGAAAAATTGGGCCTTTCGTGGTGGTGGTGGTGGTGGCGTTGCCACAACACTGTAAGCCCTCAGAGTTACTCTTGGTGGGTGCAGCAATGGGCCCTGCTGTGAATTATTAGATCAAGAATTGTAATTACATGCCCCTGTTGAACAGGGGCTGAAAAATTGGGCCATAGGCACTGGTGGCACAACACTGCAACCCCTCACAGATACTGTACTTGGAGCACAGCAATGAGCCCTGTTGCAAAGTATTGCTTCAAAAATTGTAATTACACGCCCCTGTTAAACAGGGGCTGAAAAATTGGGCGTTAGGCACTGGTGGCGGCACCCATAAACAAAAATGATCTTCCAAGCTATCATCATCAATCGTATCATTGAGGACTCGGAGGAGGAGGATAGCCAGTCAACATAACAGCACAGGCACTCAGCATCAGCATCAGTCTTGAAGGGATGTGACATGTTAAAATCAATTAGTCTGTTATATCAGCATCAGGTGTGTGGTAGCTGGTGGTGATCCAAGACTGGTTCATCTTGATGAAAGTCAGTCGATCAACCGAGTCGGTGGACAGGTGCACCCTGTGATCCGTGACAAATCCTCCAGCAGCACTGAATGTGCGTTCCGAAAGAACGCTGGATGCACGACAGGCCAGTAGCTCAATTGCATACTGTGCAAGCTCTGACCAGTGATCCATCCTCAAGACCCAGTAAGCCAGAGGATTTTCGGTGGGGAAGGTGTCCAAGTCTGACCTTGCCCCTAGATATTCCTGCACCATGTTTATCAGACGCTGGCGATGGTTGCTGGAACCGATCATACTTTGGGGCTGCGGACTAAAGAATTGTCTGAACGCATCGGTCAGACGGCCACCTTCCCCACCGCTCCTTCTTTGACTGGCCGAAGCCTCAGCAACTCGTTGTCCAGGACCAGGAGTTTGTAACCTCCCAGTCTCTGGGAACGCGTTGCACAGACCTTTCTGCAAGGCCTCCCGGAGTTGTCTCATCCTCTGCTCCCTCTGCGACGGTAACATAAGGTCCGCAACCTTACCCTTGTACCGTGGATCAAGGAGAGTGGCCAGCCAGTAATGGTCCCTCTCCTTGATCCGAAGAATACGAGGATCCTTCCGCAGACTTTGCAGGATCAGGGAGGCCATGCAGCGTAGGTTAGCTGAGGCATTCGGTCCGGAGTCCTCTGGGTCACTAAGGACGACATGATCCGCAGCCACCTCCTCCCAGCCACGTACAAGTCCACTGGTTTCTTGGGACTGTAAATCATCCCTAAAAGACTGCTGCTGATGATGCTGAGTGCCAGGCTCCACCTCCATGCTGACACAATCCTCCTCCTCCTCCTCCTCGTCCTCTTCCTGTGCGATGGGTGGGACAGAAGGAACACTGTCTGGGTAAAGGGGGCCTTGAGAGGCAAGGAAGTCCTCCTCTTCCTGCCTCTGTTCTGCCTCAAGTGCCATGTCCATAATTCCACGCAGCGTGTGCTCCAACAGGTGGACAAGAGGTACAGTGTCACTGATGCATGCACTGTCACTGCTCACCATCCTCGTGGCCTCCTCAAATGGTGCCAGGACAGTGCATGCATCCCTGATCATGCCCCACTGGCGTGGAGAAAAAAAACAAGCTCCCCTGACCCTGTCCTGGTGCCGTAGTCGCACAGGTACTCATTGATGGCCCTCTGCTGCGTGTGCAGCCGCTGCAGCATGGCCAACGTTGAGTTCCACCTGGTGGGCATGTCACATATAAGGCGGTTCTTGGGCAGGTTCAACTCCTTTTGCAGCTCAGCCAGGCGAGCACTGGCATTATAAGATCTGCGGAAATGCACACAGACTTTCCTGGCCTGCCTCAGGACATCCTGTAAGCCCGGGTACCTGCCCAAGAACCGCTGCACCACCAGGTTAAGGACGTGAGCCACATGGGTCAGTTGTCCCTGTCGGAGGGCGGAGAGGAGGTTGGTGCCATTGTCGCAAACCACCATTCCTGGCTTAAGCTGGCGTGGCGTCAACCACCTCTCGGCCTGCCCCTGCAGAGCAGACAGGACCTCTGCCCCAGTGTGGCTTCTGTCCCCCAAACACACCAGCGCAAGCACGGCATGCGTACTTGCGTAGCCCCTTGAACGCCCACGGAGCACCGCTGGTTCCGAGGACAAACCACAAGAAGAGGCCATGGAGGAAGAAGAAGAGGAGGGGGTGGAGGAGAGAGGTGTGTCACAACCAGTAGTAGCATTTTGGAGGCGTGGCGGTGGAACAACCTCCAACACTACTGCACCTTGTCCTGCATCCTTCCCAGCTGCCAAAAGAGTGACCCAATGGGCCGTGAAAGAAAGGTAACGTCCCTGTCCATGCCTGCTGGACCATGAGTCAGCGGTAATATGCACCTTACCGCTGACCGCCCTGTCCAGCGAGGCCAAGACATTGCCTTCCACATGCCGGTAGAGAGCCGGAATAGCCTTCCATGAGAAAAAGTGGCGTTTGGGAACCTGCCACTGAGGAACCGCACATTGCACAAACTCACGGAAGGGGGCCGAGTCTACCAACTGAAAAGGCAGCAGTTGAAGCGCTAGCAATTTAGCCAAGCTAGCATTCAACCGCTGGGCATGTGGATGGCTGGGAGTGAACTTCTTTCGACGGTCCAGCAGCTGGGGCAGGGAAATTTGCCTGCTAGAATCGGACGTCGGTGTACTGCTAGCAGAGTGGCCGCAAGTACTTGGCTGTGACACACCTAATTCTACACCTTCATTCCTCTCAGTGCATGTTTCAGAGAGGACTGAAGTTATAGTGGGGTTGGAGATCCCAGCTGATGCGGTGCAAGGAGAGGTCCGCTTTGTTCTTTGGTGTGGGTCTTTGAGGTAGGCTTGCCAACGAGCTGCATGGCAGGTCAACATATGTCTGGTCAGGCATGTGGTACCCAAGCGGCTGATGTTTTGGCCACGCGATATACGCTTGAGACATATGTTGCAAACAGCAGCTGTGCGATCTGATGCACTAGCCTCAAAAAAGGCCCACACCAAAGAACTTTTTGAATGACGGGCAGAGGCAGCGCCCTGCACAGGCGGAGCTCTGCGGTGTGATTCCGTCGGTGTACTGCCCTTACGCTGGCCACCAAAGGGCATCCTGCCTCGTTGGAGATGTGCCTCCTCCTCATCCTCCTCCTCCTCCTCTCTCCTATTAGGCACCCACGTGGAGTCAGTGACCTCATCATCCCCTCCCTCCTCATCACTGGAGCCAATCTGGCAGTATGCTGCAGCTGCTGGAACATGACTGCCAGATTGGTGTCCTTCTTGAGCATCCCCTCTGTCTGCTCTCACGCTACTGCCTTCCTGTAGCTGGGTTTCATCATCAGACCCTTCGAAACGCTGGGCATCCTCCTGGAGCATGTACCCAACACTGTGCTCAAACAGTTCGGGGGACTCCTCAGGAGGAGGACATGGTGGGTCTAGGGAAGGAGTGACTGATGATGAGTCTGACATTGATACCAGGGAAGAGGACGCTTTGGCAGCTGCTTTGCCAGTACCCTGAGCCTGGGTGAGAGAGGATGAGGAGGAGGAGGAGGGCTTGGTCATCCACTCTACCAAGTCTTCGGCATGATGTGGCTCAACATGTCCAGCTGCCGAAAAGAAGGACAAGCGTGTCCCATGGCCATGTGCTGATGACAATGCACCGCGTCCACGACCAGCACTGTTGCCCCCAGACACAGAGCCTGCTTGCCCTCTTTTATTGCCTCCTGACTGTCTGCCTCTCCTTGTTTGCCTTCCAGACATTCTAATGGATGGCCTGCAGGGAGATGGGAAAAAAGCAATAAGGGCTACCTTCAGGTGTCCTTCTCTGTCCCTTTACTTAAGGATTTCTAAATATGGTTGAGGATGATTGCTTTCGCACAGAATAGCACAATGACAATTTCCCTGACTGTCCAAAAAACAAGGATTTCAAAGATGGTTGATGAGGAATGCTTTAGCACAGTATAGAACAAGGAGAATTTCCCTCACTGTCCTTCCCTGTCCCTACAAACAAGGATTAGCACAGTAAAACACACTGACACTCTCCCTACCTATAGTTTTCTGTCCCTATAAAAAATGTTTTTTAAAGATGGTTGATGATGAATGCTTTAGCATAGTATAGCACAAGGAGAATTTCCCTCACTGTCCTTCCCTGTCCCTACAAACAAGGATTAGCACAGTAAAACACACTGACACTCTCCCTACCTATAGTTTTCTGTCCCTATAAAAAATGTTTTTTTAAAGATGGTTGATGATGAATGCTTTAGCACAGTATAGCACAAGGAGAATTTCCCTCACTGTCCTTCCCTGTCCCTACAAACAAGGATTAGCACAGTAAAACACACTGACACTCTCCCTACCTATAGTTTTCTGTCCCTATAAAAAATGTTTTTTTAAAGATGGTTGATGAGGAATGCTTTAGCACAGTATAACACAAGGAGAATTTCCCTCACTGTCCTTCCCTGTCCCTACAAACAAGGATTAGCACAGTAAAACACACTGACACTCTCCCTACCTATAGTTTTCTGTCCCTATAAAAAATGTTTTTTTAAAGATGGTTGATGATGAATGCTTTAGCACAGTATAGCACAAGGAGAATTTCCCTCACTGTCCTTCCCTGTCCCTACAAACAAGGATTAGCACAGTAAAACACACTGACACTCTCCCTACCTATAGTTTTCTGTCCCTATAAAAAATGTTTTTTTAAAGATGGTTGATGATGAATGCTTTAGCACAGTATAGCACAAGGAGAATTTCCCTCACTGTCCTTCCCTGTCCCTACAAACAAGGATTAGCACAGTAAAACACACTGACACTCTCCCTACCTATAGTTTTCTGTCCCTATAAAAAATGTTTTTTTAAAGATGGTTGATGAGGAATGCTTTAGCACAGTATAGCACAAGGAGAATTTCCCTCACTGTCCTTCCCTGTCCCTACAAACAAGGATTAGCACAGTAAAACACACTGACACTCTCCCTACCTATAGTTTTCTGTCCCTATAAAAAATGTTTTTTTAAAGATGGTTGATGATGAATGCTTTAGCACAGTATAGCACAAGGAGAATTTCCCTCACTGTCCTTCCCTGTCCCTACAAACAAGGATTAGCACAGTAAAACACACTGACACTCTCCCTACCTATAGTTTTCTGTCCCTATAAAAAATGTTTTTTTAAAGATGGTTGATGATGAATGCTTTAGCACAGTATAGCACAAGGAGAATTTCCCTCACTGTCCTTCCCTGTCCCTACAAACAAGGATTAGCACAGTAAAACACACTGACACTCTCCCTACCTATAGTTTTCTGTCCCTATAAAAAATGTTTTTTTAAAGATGGTTGATGATGAATGCTTTAGCACAGTATAGCACAAGGAGAATTTTCCTCACTGTCCTTCCCTGTCCCTACAAACAAGGATTAGCACAGTAAAACACACTGACACTCTCCCTACCTATAGTTTTCTGTCCCTATAAAAAATGTTTTTTTAAAGATGGTTGATGAGGAATGCTTTAGCACAGTATAGCACAAGGAGAATTTCCCTCACTGTCCTTCCCTGTCCCTACAAACAAGGATTAGCACAGTAAAACACACTGACACTCTCCCTACCTATCCTTCTCTTTCCCTAAACTAAAGGAATCCAGGTTAAGCAAGAAAAAAAAATGTCACTGTCCCTGCCTATGCTTCTCTTTCCCTGCTCCGGAACACACTACACTAGGCCGCCGTGCTGGCGGCCTTTTATAGTGTGGGGCGTGTACTAAACACCCTCAGCAATAATTGGCCACAGGCATCCTGCCTGTGGCCAATCATTGCTCTCCTCGCTGCCGCGCTGTGATTGGCCAAGCATGCGGGGTCACAGTGCATGCTTGGCCAATCACAGCGCCTGGATGACACTGCGATGGCGTAGTGCATTGTGGGCCGCGAATTAGGCGCAAACGGCCCAAATCGTTCGTTGTTCGGCGAACGATCGAACAGCCGATGTTCGAGTCGAACGTATGTTCGACTCGAACACCGAGCTCATCCCTACTTGCCATTGTCACCAGTATCATCCTGCACATAGATTTTCTAGCCTGTGGGACAATAGTCTAAGTGCCAGTAGACTGAGAGTGCTGGTTGCCTGGATTGGTTAATAAGGCTCCATGTACAGAGAAGCTCAAAAACGGTCGTTTTTAAAGCAGCAGAAAAAGCTAGCTTTTATCAGCGTTTTTTTACTAGCTTTTATTAGCGTTTTTCAGTGTAGCGTTTTTTTTTTTTTTTATCATTTTTTTTTTTTCAATGGACCAAAAAACGCAAAAAAAAACACTCGCGGCCAGCGTTTATGAGCGTTTGTGAGCGTTTATGAGCGTTTTTAGGCATTTTGGGTTTTTTGCGTTTTTTTCTGCCGAAAAACGGCACTTTGAACGCAAATTTCTTGCGTTCAGAAAAAAGCCCATTAACTCCACTGCTCATTAAAGCTAAAAAACGTTATGTGTACATGAACACATAGGCTAACATAGAGTGCAGTTAATGGGCTTTTAAAAAAAATGCCAAAACGCCAATAAACTGCAGTTTATCAGCTTCTGTGTACATGGAGCCTAAGGATGAGCCGAACACCCCCCCCCCCCCCCGTTTGGTTCGCACCAGAACTTGCAAACAGGCAAAACATTTGTATATGGGACACAAACATGAAAAATCAAAAGTGCTAATTTTAAAGGCTTATATGCATGGTATTGACACAAAATGTGTTTGGGGACCTAGGTCCTGCCCCAGGGGACATGTATCACTGCAAAAAAAAAGTTTTAAAAACGTCAGTTTTTTCGGGAGCAAAAATATTCCTTTAAATATTGTACCTTTGGGGTGTTTATAGTATGCCTGTAAAGTGGCACATTTTTCCTGTGTTTAGAACAGTCCCACAGCAAAATTAAATTTCTAAAGGAAAAAAGTCATTTAAAACTGATTGCGGCTGTAATGAATTGTCGGGTCTCAACAATATAGATAAAACTCATTGAAAAAAAATGGCATGGGTCCCCCCCCCCAGTCCATTACCAGGCCCTTTGGATCTGGTATGAATATTAAGGGGAACCCCAAACCAAAATTAAAAAAAATAATGAAGTGGGGGTCCCCCCAAAATCCATACCAGGCCCTTCATGTCTGGTATGGATATTAAGGGGTACCCTGTGCCAATTTTGTTTAAAAAAATGCCATAGGGGTCCCTCCCAAAATCCATACCAGATCCTTTTCCGAGCACGCAACTTGGCAAGCCGCAGGAAAAGAGGGGGGACAAGAGAGAGCCCCCCTCCTCCTGAACCGTATCAGGCCACATGCCCTCAACATTGGGGGATGGGTGCTTTGGGGCAGGGGGGCTCTGCGCCCCCCCACCCCAAAGCACCTTGCCCCATGTTGGGGACAAGGGCCTCATCCGCGCTCCTATTGGCCAACGGGGGACCCAATCAACTCGATACCCGTGATCGTTCCCGGCAGTGACAGAACGGGGATCTTCCTGTGTAAACAAGGCAAATCTTCATTCTGACAGCTATGCAGGAATACGGATCTGTGTGTTGTCCCAGTGAGCCCTTCCCCTATATATTTATAACACGCAGTGAGGGAACACAGTTAGTCCTGTGATCGCCCCTGATGTTGACCCCTTCCCTGCCAGTGTCATTAGTGCATATTTTTAGCACTGATTACTGTAGTAATGCCACTGGTTTCCAAAAAAGTGTCAAAATGTTTGTTAGGTGTCCTAACTGTCCACGCAATGTCACAGCCCCGCTAAAAATCACTGATTGCTGCCATTACTAGTAAAAAAAAAAAAAAAATGCCATAAATCTATCCCCCATTTTGTAGATGCAATAACTTTTGCGCAAACCAATCAATATACGCTTATTGGGATTTTTTTAACAAAAATATGTAGCAGAATACATATTGGCCTAAACTTATGAATATATTTTTTTAAATTTTGTTTTTGGAAATGTTTTATAGCAGAAAGTAAATTTTTTATTATTTTTTTCAAAATTGTCGTTCTTTTTTTGTTTATAGCACAAAAAATAAACACAGCAGAGGTGATCAAATACCACCAAAAAAGTTATATAATATGTGTGTGAAAAAAAGGACATCAATTTTATTTGGGTACAATGCACGTAATTGTCAGTTAAAGCGACGCAGTGCCGTATCACAAAAAATGGACCTTCCGGGGCTGAAGTGGTTAAGAACAATGAGGCTTAACAATTTTAAAAAGTCATTGAAAGCAAAAATATTTACAAAAAAAGATAATCTACAAAATATATAATAGTAACAACACCAAAATAAATGGGATTGAGAATGAAAAAGTACTTAACCTCCCTGGCGGTAATCCCGAGTCTGGCTCGGGGTGAGTTTTTCATGCTAAGAGCGGTAACCCAGAGCCAGACTCGGGGTTGCATTGCAGGATACAGGGAAGTTACTTACCTTGTTCCCTGGATCCTGCGATGTCCTCCCGCAGTGTGTGCAAGCTGTCTCCTTGCTCGATCCACACTGCTGAGTGCCGAGCTCTGTTCCCTGCGACGTTGCGTCGCACGGGGACGGAGTTCGTCGCACGGGGACGGAGTTCGCGCCAAATTAAAAACGTGAAACATGCAGTATAGATACAGTATAATGTAATCTTACAGATTACAGTACTGTATCAAATAATTACACATCCCCTTTGTCCCTAGTGGTCTGTTCAGTGTCCTGCATGCAGTTTTATATTATAAAAGCTGTTCTTTCTGCCTGGAAACTGGAGATTGTCCATAGCAACCAAAAAGTGTCCCTTTATGTCAAAAGTGGTTTTAGACCAGCTAGAAAACAGCGATAATAAATTAGAATCACTTTCAGAATTGAGCGATAGCGATTTGTGGGGAAATTCGTCATGAAACACTAAATCTAATGACAGCGACAATTCTGCAACTGAGCAAATTTCAGTGTTTTTAATTTGATTACATTATTGAATAATGTTTATTATAATTACATTATTATTTGTTATAATTATTTATAGTTATTTATTATATTATAATTTATGATTTTGTGTTTCAAACTTTATCATACCCGGGATGTCTACTAGACTCTTGTTTGGTCAGGTTTAAGTAAGTAATTACTAAGAATTGCAGGCCTACAATACATAACACCAAATTTCCATGCAAAATAATTGTACCACTTTTGGTACATAATTCCAGACAGAATCATACCGCCAGGGAGGTTAAAGCGGAGTTCCCCCCACTTCTGGAAGACCGGGCCTCAGCGAATTACGGGAAGGGGCCGGGCCAGTAGGAGAGCGCAGCGGTGCCTCACGCATGCACAGTAGGGACCCGGTGTGAGGCCGTAATGCTTCATTACCGGGTTCCCTTACCGGCAATGGTGGCGGCAGCACCTGACATCGCTGGACTCCAGGACAAGTAAGTGTCCTATTATTAAAGTCAGTAGCTGCAGTATGTGTAGCTGCTGGATTAACATTTTTGCAGAGGTGGGCAGACCTCCACTTTAACAAGGTTCCTAGACTTTAGTTCCATCAAAGACCAATGCAATGTAATATAACATTTCAGAATAATTTGCCCTCTGATTGACTCTCAGCATAGTTTCAATGGAAAATGCAAGTTCAAAGTTGCAGCTGTGCCGGCATTTTGTTGCCCCTTAGGAGGTTATTGGAGAAATTACATAATCAATAATCAAATGGGCTAGGGAGGGGCTGAGGGATGTGGAAGTTTTCTATGGTTGTCTAGTCAGCAGACCCTCTTTCAGATACAATTTTTCTTAAAGTGGATGTATACCCAATATATATATATATATATTTTTCTGCTGTCACAATGTAGAGTATACGATTTCCTATCATTTGTGCCAGGTCTTGCCACACAGAGTTAATCCAGCTCTGAGCAATCCTCTTTTATTGTTCAGTGAAATAAAACGGACAAACAGAGAAACACCTTTGTCCGTTCCGCCCCCTTATGTTGAGTGACAGCTTATTTACATATCTCGTGCACTAGCTTTAGACAGGCATTATTTTTTAATTCCCACCCCCACTTTTCTGAAGTCATGTGGTTACTTTTCTGGATTTTGACTGGATGTTAGTGATCATAGCAGAAGGAATGCTCAGGAGAAAATGCATGTTGACAAGGGGAGTGTAGAGGTGGGTGGGAGTCTACTGACAACACGACTCCACCCACCGAGCTCCAGACAACAGATCCACCCTCAGAATCTGCAGTTTTTCAGTTCTTATAACAGACAGAGGGGAGACATTTGACAGATAAGGATACATGCAGGAGGCATGTATATCCTTATAGATCAGCACTATGGCAGTATTTTAGAAAGGATGAGAGTGGGTTTACATCCACTTTAAGGTATTATTATTTTCCTTAGATTGAAAGGTTCTGGTTCTGTTGGACCCTCTTGGCTCGAGCTGGACTCAGGATCTGTGGAAGTAACTCTCTGACCGGTCAGATATTCAAGACAACATACACAGTGAATGGATATACAATAATATATTGGTTTATTGGCAACATATCTCTTTTATGCATAACAAGGAAAGTTGCCTCCCTCGTATGAACCAATCAGCAATAAGCAAAAACATCATGAATTAAACAAAAATAGATTCTAACAGGTTTTAGGCTTTTGCAGAAGTAGTCATTTAAAAATAAGAATATCATGCGTCATTGCGGTCAGTCTAAACATGTGTCTGACATTTGAAACAGGAAGATAAGAACATTTTCTCGGAATAGGCTTGACCACAAAGTCACATCCTGCTTTACACTTCAGAGAAACATATTCTGTACTAATATATATATTACAACATAAAAATAAATAGTGCAGCGCTTTATATGTCCATATGTCAAAGATAGAAAAACAGCACAGTGACTCAGTATATAATCCCCGTGATCTTCATAGATGACACATGAACTCTTGATTGCATGCAGGTGGTAAAAGACACACACAGTGAGAGACCTCCACCAACAGATAAATTGGCCGCTCACCTTTAGGGATGAGCTTCGTGTTCGAGTCGAACATACGTTCGACTCGAACATTGGCTGTTCGATCGTTCGACGAAGATCGAACGATTTGGGCCGTTCGCGCCAAATTCGAGTGACGCGAACGGCCCACAATGCACTACGCCATCGCAGTGTCATCCAGGCGCTGTGATTGGCCAAGCATGCACTGTGACCCCGCATGCTTGGCCAATCACAGCGCCGGCAGCGAGGAGAGCAATGATTGGCCACAGGCAGGATGCCTGTGGCCAATTATTGCTGAGGGTGTTTAGTACACGCCCCACACTATAAAAGGCCGCCAGCACGGCGGCCTAGTGTAGTGTGTTCCGGAGCAGGGATAGAGTAGCATAGGCAGGGACAGTGACTGTTATTTCTTTCTTGCTTAACCTGGATTCCTTTAGTTTAGGGAAAGAGAAGGATAGGTAGGGAGAGTGTCAGTGTGTTTTGTGCTTCTGCTATAGTGTGCTTAAAAAAAAACATTTATTCTAGGGACAGAAAACTCTAGGTAGGGACAGTGTCAGTTTCTTTCACTCTGCAAGTCCTTGTTTCCAGGGACCTGGAAGGACAGTGAGTGAATTGTCCTTTTGCTATATTGTGATTAAAAAAAACATTTATTCTAGGGACAGAAAACTCTAGGTAGGGACAGTGTCAGTTTCTTTCACTCTGCAAGTCCTTGTTTCCAGGGACCTGGAAGGACAGTGAGTGAATTGTCCTTTTGCTATATTGTGATTAAAAAAAACATTTATTCTAGGGACAGAAAACTCTAGGTAGGGACAGTGTCAGTTTCTTTCACTCTGCAAGTCCTTGTTTCCAGGGACCTGGAAGGACAGTGAGTGAATTGTCCTTTTGCTATATTGTGATTAAAAAAAACATTTATTCTAGGGACAGAAAACTCTAGGTAGGGACAGTGTCAGTTTCTTTCACTCTGCAAGTCCTTGTTTCCAGGGACCTGGAAGGACAGTGAGTGAATTGTCCTTTTGCTATATTGTGATTAAAAAAAACATTTATTCTAGGGACAGAAAACTCTAGGTAGGGACAGTGTCAGTTTCTTTCACTCTGCAAGTCCTTGTTTCCAGGGACCTGGAAGGACAGTGAGTGAATTGTCCTTTTGCTATATTGTGATTAAAAAAAACATTTATTCTAGGGACAGAAAACTCTAGGTAGGGACAGTGTCAGTTTCTTTCACTCTGCAAGTCCTTGTTTCCAGGGACCTGGAAGGACAGTGAGTGAATTGTCCTTTTGCTATATTGTGATTAAAAAAAACATTTATTCTAGGGACAGAAAACTCTAGGTAGGGACAGTGTCAGTTTCTTTCACTCTGCAAGTCCTTGTTTCCAGGGACCTGGAAGGACAGTGAGTGAATTGTCCTTTTGCTATATTGTGATTAAAAAAAACATTTATTCTAGGGACAGAAAACTCTAGGTAGGGACAGTGTCAGTTTCTTTCACTCTGCAAGTCCTTGTTTCCAGGGACCTGGAAGGACAGTGAGTGAATTGTCCTTTTGCTATATTGTGATTAAAAAAAACATTTATTCTAGGGACAGAAAACTCTAGGTAGGGACAGTGTCAGTTTCTTTCACTCTGCAAGTCCTTGTTTCCAGGGACCTGGAAGGACAGTGAGTGAATTGTCCTTTTGCTATATTGTGATTAAAAAAAACATTTATTCTAGGGACAGAAAACTCTAGGTAGGGACAGTGTCAGTTTCTTTCACTCTGCAAGTCCTTGTTTCCAGGGACCTGGAAGGACAGTGAGTGAATTGTCCTTTTGCTATATTGTGATTAAAAAAAACATTTATTCTAGGGACAGAAAACTCTAGGTAGGGACAGTGTCAGTTTCTTTCACTCTGCAAGTCCTTGTTTCCAGGGACCTGGAAGGACAGTGAGTGAATTGTCCTTTTGCTATATTGTGATTAAAAAAAACATTTATTCTAGGGACAGAAAACTCTAGGTAGGGACAGTGTCAGTTTCTTTCACTCTGCAAGTCCTTGTTTCCAGGGACCTGGAAGGACAGTGAGTGAATTGTCCTTTTGCTATATTGTGATTAAAAAAAACATTTATTCTAGGGACAGAAAACTCTAGGTAGGGACAGTGTCAGTTTCTTTCACTCTGCAAGTCCTTGTTTCCAGGGACCTGGAAGGACAGTGAGTGAATTGTCCTTTTGCTATATTGTGATTAAAAAAAACATTTATTCTAGGGACAGAAAACTCTAGGTAGGGACAGTGTCAGTTTCTTTCACTCTGCAAGTCCTTGTTTCCAGGGACCTGGAAGGACAGTGAGTGAATTGTCCTTTTGCTATATTGTGATTAAAAAAAACATTTATTCTAGGGACAGAAAACTCTAGGTAGGGACAGTGTCAGTTTCTTTCACTCTGCAAGTCCTTGTTTCCAGGGACCTGGAAGGACAGTGAGTGAATTGTCCTTTTGCTATATTGTGATTAAAAAAAACATTTATTCTAGGGACAGAAAACTCTAGGTAGGGACAGTGTCAGTTTCTTTCACTCTGCAAGTCCTTGTTTCCAGGGACCTGGAAGGACAGTGAGTGAATTGTCCTTTTGCTATATTGTGATTAAAAAAAACATTTATTCTAGGGACAGAAAACTCTAGGTAGGGACAGTGTCAGTTTCTTTCACTCTGCAAGTCCTTGTTTCCAGGGACCTGGAAGGACAGTGAGTGAATTGTCCTTTTGCTATATTGTGATTAAAAAAAACATTTATTCTAGGGACAGAAAACTCTAGGTAGGGACAGTGTCAGTTTCTTTCACTCTGCAAGTCCTTGTTTCCAGGGACCTGGAAGGACAGTGAGTGAATTGTCCTTTTGCTATATTGTGATTAAAAAAAACATTTATTCTAGGGACAGAAAACTCTAGGTAGGGACAGTGTCAGTTTCTTTCACTCTGCAAGTCCTTGTTTCCAGGGACCTGGAAGGACAGTGAGTGAATTGTCCTTTTGCTATATTGTGATTAAAAAAAACATTTATTCTAGGGACAGAAAACTCTAGGTAGGGACAGTGTCAGTTTCTTTCACTCTGCAAGTCCTTGTTTCCAGGGACCTGGAAGGACAGTGAGTGAATTGTCCTTTTGCTATATTGTGATTAAAAAAAACATTTATTCTAGGGACAGAAAACTCTAGGTAGGGACAGTGTCAGTTTCTTTCACTCTGCAAGTCCTTGTTTCCAGGGACCTGGAAGGACAGTGAGTGAATTGTCCTTTTGCTATATTGTGATTAAAAAAAACATTTATTCTAGGGACAGAAAACTCTAGGTAGGGACAGTGTCAGTTTCTTTCACTCTGCAAGTCCTTGTTTCCAGGGACCTGGAAGGACAGTGAGTGAATTGTCCTTTTGCTATATTGTGATTAAAAAAAACATTTATTCTAGGGACAGAAAACTCTAGGTAGGGACAGTGTCAGTTTCTTTCACTCTGCAAGTCCTTGTTTCCAGGGACCTGGAAGGACAGTGAGTGAATTGTCCTTTTGCTATATTGTGATTAAAAAAAACATTTATTCTAGGGACAGAAAACTCTAGGTAGGGACAGTGTCAGTTTCTTTCACTCTGCAAGTCCTTGTTTCCAGGGACCTGGAAGGACAGTGAGTGAATTGTCCTTTTGCTATATTGTGATTAAAAAAAACATTTATTCTAGGGACAGAAAACTCTAGGTAGGGACAGTGTCAGTTTCTTTCACTCTGCAAGTCCTTGTTTCCAGGGACCTGGAAGGACAGTGAGTGAATTGTCCTTTTGCTATATTGTGATTAAAAAAAACATTTATTCTAGGGACAGAAAACTCTAGGTAGGGACAGTGTCAGTTTCTTTCACTCTGCAAGTCCTTGTTTCCAGGGACCTGGAAGGACAGTGAGTGAATTGTCCTTTTGCTATATTGTGATTAAAAAAAACATTTATTCTAGGGACAGAAAACTCTAGGTAGGGACAGTGTCAGTTTCTTTCACTCTGCAAGTCCTTGTTTCCAGGGACCTGGAAGGACAGTGAGTGAATTGTCCTTTTGCTATATTGTGATTAAAAAAAACATTTATTCTAGGGACAGAAAACTCTAGGTAGGGACAGTGTCAGTTTCTTTCACTCTGCAAGTCCTTGTTTCCAGGGACCTGGAAGGACAGTGAGTGAATTGTCCTTTTGCTATATTGTGATTAAAAAAAACATTTATTCTAGGGACAGAAAACTCTAGGTAGGGACAGTGTCAGTTTCTTTCACTCTGCAAGTCCTTGTTTCCAGGGACCTGGAAGGACAGTGAGTGAATTGTCCTTTTGCTATATTGTGATTAAAAAAAACATTTATTCTAGGGACAGAAAACTCTAGGTAGGGACAGTGTCAGTTTCTTTCACTCTGCAAGTCCTTGTTTCCAGGGACCTGGAAGGACAGTGAGTGAATTGTCCTTTTGCTATATTGTGATTAAAAAAAAACATTTATTCTAGGGACAGAAAACTCTAGGTAGGGACAGTGTCAGTTTCTTTCACTCTGCAAGTCCTTGTTTCCAGGGACCTGGAAGGACAGTGAGTGAATTGTCCTTTTGCTATATTGTGATTAAAAAAAACATTTATTCTAGGGACAGAAAACTCTAGGTAGGGACAGTGTCAGTTTCTTTCACTCTGCAAGTCCTTGTTTCCAGGGACCTGGAAGGACAGTGAGTGAATTGTCCTTTTGCTATATTGTGATTAAAAAAAACATTTATTCTAGGGACAGAAAACTCTAGGTAGGGACAGTGTCAGTTTCTTTCACTCTGCAAGTCCTTGTTTCCAGGGACCTGGAAGGACAGTGAGTGAATTGTCCTTTTGCTATATTGTGATTAAAAAAAACATTTATTCTAGGGACAGAAAACTCTAGGTAGGGACAGTGTCAGTTTCTTTCACTCTGCAAGTCCTTGTTTCCAGGGACCTGGAAGGACAGTGAGTGAATTGTCCTTTTGCTATATTGTGATTAAAAAAAACATTTATTCTAGGGACAGAAAACTCTAGGTAGGGACAGTGTCAGTTTCTTTCACTCTGCAAGTCCTTGTTTCCAGGGACCTGGAAGGACAGTGAGTGAATTGTCCTTTTGCTATATTGTGATTAAAAAAAACATTTATTCTAGGGACAGAAAACTCTAGGTAGGGACAGTGTCAGTTTCTTTCACTCTGCAAGTCCTTGTTTCCAGGGACCTGGAAGGACAGTGAGTGAATTGTCCTTTTGCTATATTGTGATTAAAAAAAACATTTATTCTAGGGACAGAAAACTCTAGGTAGGGACAGTGTCAGTTTCTTTCACTCTGCAAGTCCTTGTTTCCAGGGACAGAGAAGGACACCTGAAGGTAGCCCTTATTGCTTTTTTCCCATCTCCCTGCAGGCCATCTATTAGAATGTCTGGAAGGCAAACAAGGAGAGGCAGACAGTCAGGAGGCAATAAAAGAGGGCAAGCAGGCTCTGTGTCTGGGGGCAACAGTGCTGGTCGTGGACGCGGTGCATTGTCATCAGCACATGGCCATGGGACACGCTTGTCCTTCTTTTCGGCAGCTGGACATGTTGAGCCACATCATGCCGAAGACTTGGTAGAGTGGATGACCAAGCCCTCCTCCTCCTCCTCATCCTCTCTCACCCAGGCTCAGGGTACTGGAAAAGCAGCTGCCAAAGCGTCGTCTTCCCTGGTATCAATGTCAGACAAATCATCAGTCACTCCTTCCCTAGACCCACCATGTCCTCCTCCTGAGGAGTCCCCCGAACTGTTTCAGCACAGTGTTGGGTACATGCTCCAGGAGGATGCCCAGCGTTTCGAAGGGTCTGATGATGAAACCCAGCTAGAGGAAGGCAGTAGCGTGAGAGCAGACAGAGGGGATGCTCAAGAAGGACACCAATCTGGCAGTCATGTTCCAGCAGCTGCAGCATACTGCCAGATTGGCTCCAGTGATGAGGAGGGAGGGGATGATGAGGTCAATGACTCCACGTGGGTGCCTAATAGGAGAGAGGAGGAGGAGGAGGATGAGGAGGAGGCACATCTCCAACGAGGCAGGATGCCCTTTGGTGGCCAGCGTAAGGGCAGTACACCGACGGAATCACACCGCAGAGCTCCGCCTGTGCAGGGCGCTGCCTCTGCCCGTCATTCAAAAAGTTCTTTGGTGTGGGCCTTTTTTGAGGCTAGTGCATCAGATCGCACAGCTGCTGTTTGCAACATATGTCTCAAGCGTATATCGCGTGGCCAAAACATCAGCCGCTTGGGTACCACATGCCTGACCAGACATATGTTGACCTGCCATGCAGCTCGTTGGCAAGCCTACCTCAAAGACCCACACCAAAGAACAAAGCGGACCTCTCCTTGCACCGCATCAGCTGGGATCTCCAACCCCACTATAACTTCAGTCCTCTCTGAAACATGCACTGAGAGGAATGAAGGTGTAGAATTAGGTGTGTCACAGCCAAGTACTTGCGCCCACTCTGCTAGCAGTACACCGACGTCCGATTCTAGCAGGCAAATTTCCCTGCCCCAGCTGCTGGACCGTCGAAAGAAGTTCACTCCCAGCCATCCACATGCCCAGCGGTTGAATGCTAGCTTGGCTAAATTGCTAGCGCTTCAACTGCTGCCTTTTCAGTTGGTAGACTCGGCCCCCTTCCGTGAGTTTGTGCAATGTGCGGTTCCTCAGTGGCAGGTTCCCAAACGCCACTTTTTCTCACGGAAGGCTATTCCGGCTCTCTACCGGCATGTGGAAGGCAATGTCTTGGCCTCGCTGGACAGGGCGGTCAGCGGTAAGGTGCATATTACCGCTGACTCATGGTCCAGCAGGCATGGACAGGGACGTTACCTTTCTTTCACGGCCCATTGGGTCACTCTTTTGGCAGCTGGGAAGGATTCAGGACAAGGTGCAGTAGTGTTGGAGGTTGTCCCACCGCCACGCCTCCAAAATGCTACTACTGGTTGTGACACACCTCTCTCCTCCACCCCCTCCTCTTCTTCTTCCTCCATGGCCTCTTCCTGTGGTTTGTCCTATGAACCAGCGGTGCTCCGTAGCCGTTCACGGGGCTACGCAAGTACGCAGGCAAAAAGATGCCATGCCGTGCTTGCGCTGGTGTGTTTGGGGGACAGAAGCCACACTGGGGCAGAGGTCCTGTCTGCTCTGCAGGGCCAGGCCGAGAGGTGGTTGACGCCACGCCAGCTTAAGCCAGGAATGGTGGTTTGCGACAATGGCACCAACCTCCTCTCCGCCCTCCGACAGGGACAACTGACCCATGTGCCCTGTGTGGCTCACGTCCTTAACCTGGTGGTGCAGCGGTTCTTGGGCAGGTACCCGGGCTTACAGGATGTCCTGAGGCAGGCCAGGAAAGTCTGTGTGCATTTCCGCAGATCTTATAATGCCAGTGCTCGCCTGGCTGAGCTGCAAAAGGAGTTGAACCTGCCCAAGAACCGCCTTATATGTGACATGCCCACCAGGTGGAACTCAACGTTGGCCATGCTGCAGCGGCTGCACACGCAGCAGAGGGCCATCAATGAGTACCTGTGCGACTACGGCACCAGGACAGGGTCAGGGGAGCTTGGTTTTTTTTCTCCACGCCAGTGGGGCATGATCAGGGATGCATGCACTGTCCTGGCACCATTTGAGGAGGCCACGAGGATGGTGAGCAGTGACAGTGCATGCATCAGTGACACTGTACCTCTTGTCCACCTGTTGGAGCACACGCTGCGTGGAATAATGGACAGGGCACTTGAGGCAGAACAGAGGCAGGAAGAGGAGGACTTCCTTGCCTCTCAAGGCCCCCTTTACCCAGACAGTGTTCCTTCTGTCCCACCCATCGCACAGGAAGAGGAGGAGGAGGAGGAGGAGGAGGAGGAGGATTGTGTCAGCATGGAGGTGGAGGCTGGCACTCAGCATCATCAGCAGCAGTCTTTTAGGGATGATTTACAGTCCCAAGAAACCAGTGGACTTGTACGTGGCTGGGAGGAGGTGGCTGCGGATCATGTCGTCCTTAGTGACCCAGAGGACTCCGGAGCGAATGCCTCAGCAAACCTACGCTGCATGGCCTCCCTGATCCTGCAAAGTCTGCGGAAGGATCCTCGTATTCTTCGGATCAAGGAGAGGGACCATTACTGGCTGGCCACTCTCCTTGATCCACGGTACAAGGGTAAGGTTGCGGACCTTATGTTACCGTCGCAGAGGGAGCAGAGGATGAGACAACTCCGGGAGGCCTTGCAGAAAGGTCTGTGCAACGCGTTCCCAGAGACTGGGAGGTTGCAAACTCCTGGTCCTGGACAACGAGTTGCTGAGGCTTCGGCCAGTCAAAGAAGGAGCGGTGGGGAAGGTGGCCGTCTGACCGATGCGTTCAGACAATTCTTTAGTCCGCAGCCCCAAAGTATGATTGGTTCCAGCAACCATCGCCAGCGTCTGATAAACATGGTGCAGGAATATCTAGGGGCAAGGTCAGACTTGGACACCTTCCCCACCGAAAATCCTCTGGCTTACTGGGTCTTGAGGATGGATCACTGGCCAGAGCTTGCACAGTATGCAATTGAGCTACTGGCCTGTCCTGCATCCAGCGTTCTTTCGGAACGCACATTCAGTGCTGCTGGAGGATTTGTCACGGATCACAGGGTGCGCCTGTCCACCGACTCGGTTGATCGACTGACTTTCATCAAGATGAACCAGTCTTGGATCACCACCAGCTACCACACACCTGATGCTGATATAACAGACTAATTGATTTTAAAATGTCACATCCCTTCAAGACTGATGCTGATGCTGAGTGCCTGTGCTGTTATGTTGACTGGCTATCCTCCTCCTCCGAGTCCTCAATGATACGATTGATGATGATAGCTTGGAAGATCATTTTTGTTTATGGGTGCCGCCACCAGTGCCTAACGCCCAATTTTTCAGCCCCTGTTTAACAGGGGCGTGTAATTACAATTTTTGAAGCAATACTTTGCAACAGGGCTCATTGCTGTGCTCCAAGTACAGTATCTGTGAGGAGTTGCAGTGTTGTGCCACCAGTGCCTAAGGCCCAATTTTTCAGCCCCTGTTTAACAGGGGCGTGTCATTACAATTTTTGAAGCAATACTTTGCAACAGGGCTCATTGCTGTGCTCCAAGTACAGTATCTGTGAGGGGTTGCAGTGTTGTGCCACCAGTGCCTAAGGCCCAATTTTTCAGCCCCTGTTCAACAGGGGCATGTAATTACAATTCTTGATCTAATAATTCACAGCAGGGCCCATTGCTGCACCCACCAAGAGTAACTGTCAGGGCTTACAGTGTTGTGGCACCAGCACCACCATCAAAGGCCCAATTTTTACTACCACTGTTCAACAATTATATGTAATTAAAATTCCTGATATAATAGTTGACAGCAGGGCGTTCCAGCACCAACCAAGAGTAACTGTGAGTGCTTACAGTGTTGTGCCAACACCAACAACTAAGGGGCCTATTTCTGCAGAGTATATACGGCAGGTCCCTACTTTCAAACATCCAACTTACAAACGACTCCTACTTGCAAACGCAAGAAGACAACAGGAAGTGAGAGGAAATCTACCACTAGGAAGGAAAATTCTCTCCTGTAAGAATAAATATGGGAGAAAGGTGTCTCCTCTGTACTGATGCTTTATCAGCAATCCTTGTTTCAAGAAAAACACCACATTTCAAAAACAGTTGTCATTGGGACGGAAAGTGAGGTGAAATGTTCTGAACAGGGGCACAGACAGCAAAACAAATGTTACAGGGGTGATAACCCTTACCTATGTTTTCCAAAAAGTTTAAAAATAGATTTTTGGGCTGGAGCTACACTTCAACAATGTACCTGTTCAAAATTACAAACAGATTCTACATAAGAACAAACCTACAGTCCCTGTCTTGTATGCACCGCCTGTATACGGCTGTTCAGAGTATATAGGGCCTTTTTTATTTTATGTGCGGGGTTCCCCTTAATATCCATACAAGACCCAAAGGGGCTGGTAATGGGCTGGGGTAGGGGGGGGGGTCATGGGGTAGCTATGCCATTTTTCTTAAAGAATTTCATCCATATTACCGGGACCAGACATTACATTAAAGCCGCAAGCAGTTTTAAATGGCTTTTTTTTCCTTTAGAAGTGTCATTTTGTGCAGGGACAGTTCTAAACACGGGAAACACGTGGCACTTCACAGGCATACTTTAGACACCCCCCAGGTACGATATTTAAAGGAATATTTGACTTTTTTTTTTTCACTTTATGCATCATTAAAATGACTGCTCCCGAAAAACGACCGTTTTTAAAACTTCTTTTTGCATTGATACATGTCCCCTGGTGCAGAACCCGGGTTCCCAAACCCTTTTTAGGACAATAACATGCATAATAGTTGTTATAATTAGCACTTTAGAATTCGAACGTTCGCATCCATTGTATTTAATAGGGTTCTAATGTTCGTTCGAACTTCCGGTCCGTTCGCGGGTTCTGGTGCGAACCGAACCCGGGGGTGTTCGGCTCATCACTACTCACCTTCAAACATGGACCCTTTAATTATAGAGGGTCACTGAAAATCTTCCCTTACGGGTTAATCCAAAGCAGATGAAGATGTAAACTTCCCCAAAAGGGTTAGGGTCATCAATTCCATATGGAATCAGGATCATTCAAAAACTTCCAGGTATTAAGTTCATAAGGCAGTGTTTACATGTGGAAAATAGAGAAGCAGACCATAGTGTTTCTCCGTAGTAGAAAACAATTTATTGAAAAACAAAAGTAGTGCACTTACATTTAAAAGGCACTAAACCAGTGCCGAGGTACAACAGCGCGTCTGGTGAGATTGTGAGTGAACTGCGGGTGGCGTCACAAACTTCCCATCCGTACGCACGTTACGTCCCAGTAGGCGGGACTTCATCAGCGGATATGGGAAGAACGCCAGACACCCGCTCTTATAACAACAAGGCGCCTGTAACTATGGAGACACGATGCGGCATCACATGACGCCGATAGGGACGTCTGAATCTCATGACATCAACCAGGAAGTGTCCCTGTGAGCCGGATATCCACACAAAGGCTCCAAAGGCAACCAAAACAAACGATAAAAACTTTTAAAATAGAAAATATAAATATATATATCTAAAATTCAACCAGTAACCAGCCCAGTTGATTAATAGGAAATATATGTATATTAATGCAGCGATCAACTCCTACAGTTACTACAGATATGGAGAAAAAAGCTGCTTATACATTGGATAAAAAATAAATAAACAAATCTGGATTGCAGACCTGAATATGAACATGACATCAACCACAGCCCACAACAATCTCACCAAACCAAAATAAACATACTATAACAATAATACATTAATAAATCACATATAATAAAAAACATCTATGATCTAATTAGCGGTCAGTTATAAAACAATTTATGTCAAATTCAACATTTAACCCGTCAGGGCAAAGAACTCGTGTTTCATGAATCCAATGGGATTCTCTTTTGCTCAGCTGACGGATAAAATTGCCACCTCGCCAATGTCTCGTGACTTTCTCTATGCCCCAGAATCTCAGGCCCTTGGGATTTTGTTGGTGGAACTGTTTAAAATGCCTAGAGACATTATGAGTTTTGACCCCCTTTCTAATATTATTAACATGTTCTGCCACACGAACATGTAGAGGTCTCGAGGTTCGGCCTATATACTGGAGTCCGCAATCGCACTCCAGCATATAGACGACCCCCACCGTGGCGCACGTAATCAATTGTTTAATATTATATTCTTTATTGGTGGCAGATGCCAAAAAATACTTCCTTTTCTTAAGATTAACTTTAGAAGTCCTGCACGGGACACAACGGCCACATGCGTAAAATCCACCAAGGAATCTAAACATGCTGTTATCTGACGGTACGGGGGGTTTAGGACACTAGGTGCCAAGCGGTCTCGCAAAGACGGGGCTTTCTTATAAATAAATAAATAGGGGTTTCTCCGGTAAAACGGGACCAAGAATCTTGTCTTGTTTTAAAATGGACCAATTTTTTGCAATAATTTTCTCAAACTTTTTATGCTGGACATTGTAGTCCAATATCATTCGAAAATTATGAGAATCCCCATCAGAAGTTTTACTTCGATCAGTCAATAATGTCTGTCTATCAATCATCTTAACTTGTTCTACCTCTCTGAGTAGAACCTGTTCATCATAACCCTTTTGCACAAATCTAGTGGTCAACACTCATGATTGGTTTACAAAATCAGATACTTGTGTGCAATTCCGACGCAATCTAATATACTGTCCCCTGGGGATGTTGCACAACCAAGAACGGTGGTGACAACTCCCCAGGGGAATGTTCGCATTGCGATCGGTGGGTTTAAAGTGATTGGTCAACTTAAAATGATCACTTCCCTTGGTGATGGTAAGATCCAAATAGTCAACCTTCTCATTATCTATGGTCCATGTGAGGATAATATTTTTATTGTTATCATTAAGATGACTAATGAAAAAATCCAAAGCGGATCTATCACCCTCCCACACCAGGATCAAATCGTCAATATAACGACAATAACAAACTAATTCAGGGGGGCGACATGCGAACACTGCCTGTTCCTCCCAGTGGGCCATAAAAATATTGGCCACACTGGGAGCAAAACGGGCCCCCATCGCAACTCCCCTAGTTTGTAAGAAAAAATCCCCATCGTACCAGAAATAGTTCCGGGATAAACAAAAATCCAAACAACTCAAAAGGAACTCCTGATGTCTACCAGACAGCGTAGAAGTGGACAGAGCCCATTCCACAGCAGTCAGTGCATCCTGGTGTCCTATAATGGTGTACAGGGACCTAACGTCTGCTGTCACCAATATACTTTTTTCAGAACACCCCAGAGATTGGAGGATCTGGATAATATGTTTAGTGTCTTTAAGGAATGCTGGCGTTTTAACCACCAGGGGTTGTAGAAATGAGTCAATGTATTGCCCTAATCGGGCTGACACTGAGTTAATCCCATTTACTATGGGCCTCCCTGGAGGGTTCACACTGTCTTTATGTAATTTCGGTAGAAAATAAATGATTGGAGTTCTACAAAACAATGGATCCAAGTAAAGAGCCTCTTTTTTGGTCAATATTCCCTGATCTTTACCATCCTCAATGATGTGGTGTAACTCATCCTTAAAGGACAACATAGGGTCTGTATGGAGAACTCTATATGTATCCTCATCTGACAATAGGTTACTCATTTCCATTTTATAGTATTCTTTACTCAGGATAACTAACCCGCCTCCTTTGTCCGCTGGACGAATTACAATCTCTTTTCTTTTTTCCAAAGATCCCATACCCCGTTTAATATATTGTGGGTCTAATACCTTTTTAATTTTCAATGACTCCAAATCCTTTACTACCATATTCTTCAAGACCTCCATATATTTGCTGTCAACATTAATGGGGTTGAATATAGATTTATTTCGTAAAGAAGAATGGTCACCCCTAACAAGTGGTGTAGCCCTACTGGTGTTAGATAAAAATACTTTTTCATGTTCAAACTTCTAATGTATTTTTGCAAACTTACATAAGTTTGGAATTTGTTCAAGTTTTTGGTTGGGGCAAATTTAAGCCCTCTATCAAGGACTTCATCATCATTTAATGTTACCCCACTTAGATTATAAATTCCTGCTCCTGTTACGGTTTCGACCTTTTGTAGTCGCCTACCCCCTCTCCTTCCTCTCTGTCTTTTCTTTTTCTTGGGGTACCTACATTGGGCGGTGGATACTGTGGCAATTGTCTCCACCATTCCCCTAGGTTGGGCCTGTGTACAGGGGGTCCTGTTTGGTATCCCCCACGTGACCCTAAAAAATCCCCCCTATCGTGGTCGGAGTGGTTGGCTAACGGTGCAAATCTATTTTGCGTAGGAAACTCCCTATCTTGGGGGTAATGGGGCCTCCCTCTATTGGATGGGTCAGCCCCCTCTCCAAAATTACGAGAATCTCTCCATGGTTGGGATGCATTCTGATAATAAGATGATGTTGGATAATCATTTTCATAATGGGGGGTTGGTTGATAATTACCTTTACCTCTGCCTCTTTTGTTCTTACCCCTTTTGGGGGGACCCCTATTAGGGTAATCGTGAGGGGAAGGAAACCTCTCATGAGGGGGAGGTACATCATATTGATACACTGGTTGGTTTCTAGGTGTTGCCATTTTAGTGGCATTAAGAGTTTCGACTGGGGGATTGGCAGTTACATTACCGCCACCTATGGGGGGAGCATTCTGCCATTTGAAAATGCTACCTCCAGTGAAATCATCCCAATCGCGTATAAACTTCTTCTTTTTCTTTGTTTGAATCTCAGCATCCCATTTCATAAGTTTATTTTTTAGCTCCCCTGAAAGTTTCAGAAATTCTTCACTTTCTTTATGGGGTTCTAAAAAAGAGATGATCTCCCCAATCTGGGAGTCGAGGAGCTTTAATTTTCTTTGTTTCCGAGCCAGAAGAAATTCTATTAGCTCAAAACCTTTTTTGATGAAAAAGCCACTCCACTCGGACATAGAATCATCGTCAAGTAGATCATCATTAGGGGGCACATCCCACCTTAACCTTCTAGGAATAAGCTTGGCAGATAAATACTGTTCAAACTATGTAATATCCCACCAAGTTTTAGTCTTTTTTTCAAAAATATGCCCCAATTTGCGAAATGCCTGGGAGATATCATTAATAGGTTCATTGGAAGAATTCCTAGAGAAAACTTCATTAATTTTAACTTCCCGTTTTTCTAAATATTGAAAAACATCCATTATTGCAGCGTGATTTTTGATAACTTGAGAAATCAGAATATGTAAAAAGAAACAAATCCGCGCAATAAACTATAATGTACTACTAAGCAGCTGAACACTAAGGGTCAAATAATCAAAATCCCTGAGAAGAACATAAAAATAAATAGTGCAGCGCTTTATATGTCCATATGTCAAAGATAGAAAAACAGCACAGTGAATCAGTATATAATCCCCGTGATCTTCATAGATGACACATGAACTCTTGATTGCATGCAGGTGGTAACAGACACACACAGTGAGAGACCTCCACCAACAGATAAATTGGCCGCTCACCTTCAAACATGGACCCTTTAATTATAGAGGGTCACTGAAAATCTTCCCTTACGGGTTAATCCAAAGCAGATGAAGATGTAAACTTCCCCAAAAGGGTTAGGGTCATCAATTCCATATGGAATCAGGATCATTCAAAAACTTCCAGGTATTAAGTTCATAAGGCAGTGTTTACATGTGGAAAATAGAGAAGCAGACCATAGTGTTTCTCCGTAGTAGAAAACAATTTAATGAAAAACAAAAGTAGTGCACTTACATTTAAAAGGCACTAAACCAGTGCCGAGGTACAACAGCGCATCTGGTGAGACTGTGAGTGAACTGCGGGTGACGTCACGAACTTCCCATCCGTACACACGTTACGTCCCAGTAGGCGGGACTTCATCAGCGGATATGGGAAGAACGCCAGACACCCGCTCTTATAACAACAAGGCGCCTGTAACTATGGAGACACGATGCGGCATCACATGATGCCGATAGGGACGTCTGAATCTCATGACATCAACCAGGAAGTGTCCCCGTGAGCCGGATATCCACACAAAGGCTCCAAAGGCAACCAAAACAAACGATAAAAACTTTTAAAATAGAAAATATAAATATATATATCTAAAATTCAACCAGTAACCAGCCCAGTTGATTAATAAGAAATATATGTATATTAATGCAGCGATCAACTCCTACAGTTACTACAGATATGGAGAAAAAAGCTGCTTATACATTGGATAAAAAATAAATAAACAAATCTGGATTGCAGACCTGAATATGAACATGACATCAACCACAGCCCACAACAATCTCACCAAACCAAAATAAACATACTATAACACTTTCTCTAGGCGTTTTGAACAGTTCCACCAACAAAATCCCAAGGGCCTGAGATTCTGGGGCATAGAGAAAGTCACGAGACATTGGCGAGGTGGCAATTTTATCCGTCAGCTGAGCAAAAGAGAATCCCATTGGATTCATGAAACACGAGTTCTTTGCCCTGACGGGTTAAATGTTGAATTTGACATAAATTGTTTTATAACTGACCGCTAATTAGATCATAGATGTTTTTTATTATATGTGATTTATTAATGTATTATTGTTATAGTATGTTTATTTTGGTTTGGTGAGATTGTTGTGGGCTGTGGTTGATGTCATGTTCATATTCAGGTCTGCAATCCAGATTTGTTTATTTATTTTTTATCCAATGTATAAGCAGCTTTTTTCTCCATATCTGTAGTAACTGTAGGAGTTGATCGCTGCATTAATATACATATATTTCTTATTAATCAACTGGGCTGGTTACTGGTTGAATTTTAGATATATATATTTATATTTTCTATTTTAAAAGTTTTTATCGTTTGTTTTGGTTGCCTTTGGAGCCTTTGTGTGGATATCCGGCTCACGGGGACACTTCCTGGTTGATGTCATGAGATTCAGACGTCCCTATCGGCGTCATGTGACGCCGCATCGTGTCTCCATAGTTACAGGCGCCTTGTTGTTATAAGAGCGGGTGTCTGGCGTTCTTCCCATATCCGCTGATGAAGTCCCGCCTACTGGGACGTAACGTGCGTACGGATGGGAAGTTCGTGACGTCACCCGCAGTTCACTCACAGTCTCACCAGATGCGCTGTTGTACCTCGGCACTGGTTTAGTGCCTTTTAAATGTAAGTGCACTACTTTTGTTTTTCATTAAATTGTTTTCTACTACGGAGAAACACTATGGTCTGCTTCTCTATTTTCCACATGTAAACACTGCCTTATGAACTTAATACCTGGAAGTTTTTGAATGATCCTGATTCCATATGGAATTGATGACCCTAACCCTTTTGGGGAAGTTTACATCTTCATCTGCTTTGGATTAACCCGTAAGGAAAGATTTTCAGTGACCCTCTATAATTAAAGGGTCCATGTTTGAAGGTGAGCGGCCAATTTATCTGTTGGTGGAGGTCTCTCACTGTGTGTGTCTGTTACCACCTGCATGCAATCAAGAGTTCATGTGTCATCTATGAAGATCACGGGGATTATATACTGATTCACTGTGCTGTTTTTCTATCTTTGACATATGGACATATAAAGCGCTGCACTATTTATTTTTATGTTCTTCTCAGGGATTTTGATTATTTGACCCTTAGTGTTCAGCTGCTTAGTAGTACATTATAGTTTATTGCACGGATTTGTTTCTTTTTACATATTCTGATTTCTCAAGTTATCAAAAATCACGCTGCAATAATGGATGTTTTTCAATATTTAGAAAAACGGGAAGTTAAAATTAATGAAGTTTTCTCTAGGAATTCTTCCAATGAACCTATTAATGATATCTCCCAGGCATTTCACAAATTGGGGCATATTTTTGAAAAAAAGACTAAAACTTGGTGGGATATTACATCGTTTGAACAGTATTTATCTGCCAAGCTTATTCCTAGAAGGTTAAGGTGGGATGTGCCCCCTAATGATGATCTACTTGACGATGATTCTATGTCCGAGTGGAGTGGCTTTTTCATCAAAAAAGGTTTTGAGCTAATAGAATTTCTTCTGGCTCGGAAACAAAGAAAATTAAAGCTCCTCGACTCCCAGATTGGGGAGATCATCTCTTTTTTAGAACCCCATAAAGAAAGTGAAGAATTTCTGAAACTTTCAGGGGAGCTAAAAAATAAACTTATGAAATGGGATGCTGAGATTCAAACAAAGAAAAAGAAGAAGTTTATACGCGATTGGGATGATTTCACTGGAGGTAGCATTTTCAAATGGCAGAATGCTCCCCCCATAGGTGGCGGTAATGTAACTGCCAATCCCCCAGTCGAAACTCTTAATGCCACTAAAATGGCAACACCTAGAAACCAACCAGTGTATCAATATGATGTACCTCCCCCTCATGAGAGGTTTCCTTCCCCTCACGATTACCCTAATAGGGGTCCCCCCAAAAGGGGTAAGAACAAAAGAGGCAGAGGTAAAGGTAATTATCAACCAACCCCCCATTATGAAAATGATTATCCAACATCATCTTATTATCAGAATGCATCCCAACCATGGAGAGATTCTCGTAATTTTGGAGAGGGGGCTGACCCATCCAATAGAGGGAGGCCCCATTACCCCCAAGATAGGGGGTTTCCTACGCAAAATAGATTTGCACCGTTAGCCAACCACTCCGACCACGATAGGGGGGATTTTTTAGGGTCATGTGGGGGATACCAAACAGGACCCCCTGTACACAGACCCAACCTAGGGGAATGGTGGAGACAATTGCCACAGTATCCACCGCCCAATGTAGGTACCCCAAGAAAAAGAAAAGACAGAGAGGAAGGAGAGGGGGTAGGCGACTACAAAAGGTCGAAACCGTAACAGGAGCAGGAATTTATAATCTAAGTGGGGTAACATTAAATGATGATGAAATCAAAGTCCTTGATAGAGGGCTTAAATTTGCCCCAACCAAAAACTTGAACAAATTCCAAACTTATGTAAGTTTGCAAAAATACATTAGAAGTTTGAACATGAAAAAGTATTTTTTATCTAACACCAGTAGGGCTACACCACTTGTTAGGGGTGACCATTCTTCTTTACGAAATAAATCTATATTCAACCCCATTAATGTTGACAGCAAATATATGGAGGTCTTCAAGAATATGGTAGTAAAGGATTTGGAGTCATTGAAAATTAAAAAGCTATTAGACCCACAATATATTAAACGGGGTATGGGATCTTTGGAAAAAAGAAAAGAGATTGTAATTCATCCAGCGGACAAAGGAGGCGGGTTAGTTATCCTGAGTAAAGAATACTATAAAATGGAAATGAGTAACCTATTGTCAGATGAGGATACATATAGAGTTCTCCATACAGACCCTATGTTGTCCTTTAAGGATGAGTTACACCACATCATTGAGGATGGTAAAGATCAGGGAATATTGACCAAAAAAGAGGCTCTTTACCTGGATCCATTGTTTTGTAGAACTCCGATCATTTATTTTCTACCGAAATTACATAAAGACAGTGTGAACCCTCCAGGGAGGCCCATAGTAAATGGGATTGACTCAGTGTCAGCCCGATTAGGGCAATACATTGACTCATTTCTACAACCCCTGGTGGTTAAAACGCCAGCATTCCTTAAAGACACTAAACATATTATCCAGATCCTCCAATCTCTGGGGTGTTCTGAAAAAAGTATATTGGTGACAGCAGACGTTAGGTCCCTGTACACCATTATAGGACACCAGGATGCACTGACTGCTGTGGAATGGGCTCTGTCCACTTCTACGCTGTCTGGTAGACATCAGGAGTTCCTTTTGAGTTGTTTGGATTTTTGTTTATCCCGGAACTATTTCTGGTACGATGGGGATTTTTTCTTACAAACTAGGGGAGTTGCGATGGGGGCCCGTTTTGCTCCCAGTGTGGCCAATATTTTTATGGCCCACTGGGAGGAACAGGCAGTGTTCGCATGTCGCCCCACTGAATTAGTTTGTTATTGTCGTTATATTGACAATTTGATCCTGGTGTGGGAGGGTGATAGATCCGCTTTGGATTTTTTAATTAGTCATCTTAATGATAACAATAAAAATATTATCCTCACATGGACCATAGATAATGAGAAGGTTGACTATTTGGATCTTACCATCACCAAGGGAAGTGATCATTTTAAGTTGACCAATCACTTTAAACCCACCGATCGCAATGCGTACATTCCCCTGGGGAGTTGTCACCACCGTTCTTGGTTGTGCAACATCCCCAGGGGACAGTATATTAGATTGCGTCGGAATTGCACACAAGTATCTGATTTTGTAAACCAATCACGAGTTTTGACCACTAGATTTGTGCAAAAGGGTTATGATGAACAGGTTCTACTCAGAGAGGTAGAACAAGTTAAGATGATTGATAGACAGACATTATTGACTGATCGAAGTAAAACTTCTGATGGGGATTCTCATAATTTTCGAATGATATTGGACTACAATGTCCAGCATAAAAAGTTCGAGAAAATTATTGCAAAAAATTGGTCCATCTTAAAACAAGACAAGATTCTTGGTCCCGTTTTACCGGAGAAACCCCTATTTATTTATTTATAAGAAAGCCCCGTCTTTGCGAGACCGCTTGGCACCTAGTGTCCTAAACCCCCCGTACCGTCAGATAACAGCATGTTTAGATTCCTTGGTGGATTTTACGCATGTGGCCGTTGTGTCCCGTGCAGGACTTCTAAAGTTAATCTTAAGAAAAGGAAGTCTTTTTTGGCATCTGCCACCAATAAAGAATATAATATTAAACAATTGATTACGTGCGCCACGGTGGGGGTCGTCTATATGCTGGAGTGCGTTTGCGGACTCCAGTATATAGGCCGAACCTCGAGACCTCTACATGTTCGTGTGGCAGAACATGTTAATAATATTAGAAAGAGGGTCAAAACTCATAATGTCTCTAGGCATTTTAAACAGTTCCACCAACAAAATCCCAAGGGCCTGAGATTCTGGGGCATAGAGAAAGTCACGAGACATTGGCGAGGTGGCAATTTTATCCGTCAGCTGAGCAAAAGAGAATCCCATTGGATTCATGAAACACGAGTTCTTTGCCCTGACGGGTTAAATGTTGAATTTGACATAAATTGTTTTATAACTGACCGCTAATTAGATCATAGATGTTTTTTATTATATGTGATTTATTAATGTATTATTGTTATAGTATGTTTATTTTGGTTTGGTGAGATTGTTGTGGGCTGTGGTTGATGTCATGTTCATATTCAGGTCTGCAATCCAGATTTGTTTATTTATTTTTTATCCAATGTATAAGCAGCTTTTTTCTCCATATCTGTAGTAACTGTAGGAGTTGATCGCTGCATTAATATACATATATTTCTTATTAATCAACTGGGCTGGTTACTGGTTGAATTTTAGATATATATATTTATATTTTCTATTTTAAAAGTTTTTATCGTTTGTTTTGGTTGCCTTTGAAGCCTTTGTGTGGATATCCGGCTCACGGGGACACTTCCTGGTTGATGTCATGAGATTCAGACGTCCCTATCGGCGTCATGTGACGCCGCATCGTGTCTCCATAGTTACAGGCGCCTTGTTGTTATAAGAGCGGGTGTCTGGCGTTCTTCCCATATCCGCTGATGAAGTCCCGCCTACTGGGACGTAACGTGCGTACAGATGGGAAGTTCGTGACGTCACCCGCAGTTCACTCACAGTCTCACCAGACGTGCTGTTGTACCTCGGCACTGGTTTAGTGCCTTTTAAATGTAAGTGCACTACTTTTGTTTTTCATTAAATTGTTTTCTACTACAGAGAAACACTATGGTCTGCTTCTCTATTTTCCACATGTAAACACTGCCTTATGAACTTAATACCTGGAAGTTTTTGAATGATCCTGATTCCATATGGAATTGATGACCCTAACCCTTTTGGGGAAGTTTACATCTTCATCTGCTTTGGATTAACCCGTAAGGGAAGATTTTCAGTGACCCTCTATAATTAAAGGATCCATGTTTGAAGGTGAGCGGCCAATTTATCTGTTGGTGGAGGTCTCTCACTGTGTGTGTCTGTTACCACCTGCATGCAATCAAGAGTTCATGTGTCATCTATGAAGATCACGGGGATTATATACTGATTCACTGTGCTGTTTTTCTATCTTTGACATATGGACATATAAAGCGCTGCACTATTTATTTTTATGTTCTTCTCAGGGATTTTGATTATTTGACCCTTAGTGTTCAGCTGCTTAGTAGTACATTATAGTTTATTGCGCGGATTTGTTTCTTTTTACATATATTACAACATATATATTTAAGAAGAATTCTTATCATGAATATTGGTTCATGATTTTCTCATACCTTACATAGATAACATGCTGCAATCTAATAGCCCACATTTTATCTTGCAACACAATTGCACCATTTGAACAAGACTAACCCTTATGTGGCTTCCTCAAAAGGGATAATGGGCTCCATTCATAAAGCTGTATCTTACTACATCCGAGTATGCAGTAAGATACCATACAGCATTTAAAAAAAGTTTTTTTGGCATTCACACTAAAAAATGCTACTAAAATACTGCATGAGTTGTTTTATGAAGTCATGCGGTATTTTAGTAGTGAAAGCATGTGGTAATTTACCACCGGGGTTGCCGGCATCCATAATACAGGATGTAAATAGCTAGTTGTTAAGAAATGGGAGGCCGTCGCTATCCTTAACAAGCAATGAGTCATCAACTGTCAGCAGGGTTCCACGCTGACAACCGAATGTAAAAAAAAGAACTGTCGGCAATGAAAAAGTAAGAAAAAAGGAATGGGATCCCCCCTTAATCCATACCAGGCTCATCATGACACTGCCCCCTTATGACATCACCAACCTAGCATGCCCCTTAGTAATTTAAGAACTGATGGTGGAAATGGGGAAGATGGCGGAGCTGTCAGATGGTAGGAGCCTTCGTCGGAAGCATCAGAAGCGGAGTCGGCGGTGGCAGCAGGACTTGTAAAAAACTGCCTATTGTCTTTTTTTACACTACTTTCTTTTTGGTTGAATGAGTAGGGGTACTATGTACCCCTACTCATTCACATAGGGAAGCGGGATCGTAGGGATTCCAATAAGCCCCCTTCCTGCAGACCCCCACAAGCACCAGCCAGGGTTGCGGGGGAGAGGCCCGTGCCCCAAAGCACCCCCTCATATTGAGGGCACGTGGAATGGTATGGTTCAGGAGGGGGGCGCTCACTTGTCCCCTCCCCTTTATGACCTGCCAGGCTGCATGCTCAGATAAGGGTCTGGTGTGGATTTGGGGGGGGGGCACGCCATTTTTTTTCTTATTTTTTCATTGCTGGCAATTCTTTTTTTTTAACCTTCATCTGTCAGCGGGGAACCCCACTGATGGCTGATGTCTCATCATTTGTTAAGGACGTGGCCGCAACCTGTTTCCTAACAACCATGTTGTTTACTGGTTGTTAAGGAGTGGGCGGCCACCCGCTCCTTAACAATCAGTACACATTCCATAAACACTGCATGCCTAGATCTTTACTTAATTACCGCATGCATTTAATCATTTATTATAATTATTTATAATATTTTACTTCTGTGAATGGAGTTTAATGCCGGTTCATAGGGTATTAACTGAGCATTTTCAGCATTTTGCGGTATTCTATTCATTCCTTGTTCCTTCCAACACAAGCATATTTAATCCTAAAATACTATTTTTACAAAAGGTGCTGTGGAAATCGTGGTCCAGAGAATTCTGGTCAGAGTTTCTACTGCCTTATTTTTTGTAAAATATCCAGCAGCCTACTGGGTGATGGGCTGAGATACAGTATCGACAACTGTGAAAAGTTTGAAAGCAAAATTTGGATAATAAAGAAGATTTACTATCACTGGAAAAGCCAGCATGCTTCAATTGAATAAAAAATATTGTCCATATCAACAGGTGGGTAGGTATCACTGGGAGACAAAAGCTTCAGTGGAGGTGTAGCTAGACCATTCCAGTGGGATGTGAGTGTGCCTCAACTTACAGGAATATGCTTTATAGAAAGCCCTACCAAGCCAGTGCATTTCATGCAATAAGTGGGGACATTCTGTCACCAAGTGTACAATATAATGCAAGGTAGCTTGGCCAGGCAGAAGTTTGTGGTCGCCAACTAAGATTTTGTTGCTAAAGTGTCTGAAGTCACAAGCCATCAAAGAAAGTGCATTGGTTGAATTGCAGTAAGTAAAGGCATTCTGCTGCCAAGTGTCCCCCTCTCTCAATACAGTACACGCAAGCTAACAACACTGTGGTTGCCAGCCATGTTCATGTTGATGTGTCTGCACTCACCCCTAGCTACTGCGGAAATGCACAAGTCTGCAGAGGGTGACAAGGCACAAGCTTTAGACATAAAGTATAAAAATAATAATTGTGCAGCACTATGACTTCTACCTTTGTCCTAATAATAGAAACTATACTCACTATATATATGAGTGCTGGTGTTTCCTAAATACAAGAAACATGAAAATGCAATTTAATGTTTTAATTTAAGGTGTCCCAAGTGAAATCAATAAGTCTCAGAAGTGTGCCCCTAAGCAGCAAGAAAAATAGTGCAAACTGTTGGCGTTTGTTTATGAATTCTACAGTGCACCCCCTCCTCCATGCTACAATGCATCTCCTTCTTAGTAACAATACCTCTCAAACAAAGAACTCACCAGATCCCTAGACCCTTTTACATGTGATTCTATTTATACTTAAGTTCATTACATCATAAATAGTTATCTTTCTTCATAAATATAGCCCCCAAAACCAGAGTCTCTCCCTTTAGCAGACTTGTACAGTATAACAATAAATACAGAAAGGTCCAAAAATAGTGTAATCCCATTTATTAAAAGTGCTTAAAAAACAATGCAATTAAACACTCACATTTAACTGTGTCTTTTCCGGAACCCTGCATATAACACCATTCCATCCAAGGTCCACAATTAAGATGTGAACATGTACTGTATACCTTTCAGCAGAAGTGATGTATGGTCTGAAGCCCTGCCCAATGCATTTCATCATTATCAGGATGTTGTCAGGCTCTTTACATTTCTGGAATTTATGTAAAGAGGAGGTGCACTATAAAATGTATATATAAATGGCAGCTGTTTGCAATGTTTTCTTGCTGTTGCTGGGACCTATTGATTTAACTTTGGACACTTTCGTTTAAGACATTAAATTTTGGAGCACTCTTGGCGTTTTGTAGTGTAGTCTCTTCATATTGGATTCATTTATTTTAAATATATATATATATATATATATATATATACATAGACTACATTACCAAAAGTATTGTGAAACCTGTCTTTACAAGCACATGAACTTTAATGGCATCCTAGTCTTAGTCCATAGGGTTCAATATTGAATTGGCCCACCCTTTGCAGCTATAGTAGCTTTAACTCTTTTGGGAAGGCTGTCCACAAGGTTTAGGAGTGTGTCTATGGTAATTTTTGACCATTCTTTCAGAAGTACATTTGTGAGGTCATGCATTGATGTTGGACAAGAAGGCCTGGCTTTCAGTCTCAGCTCTAATTCTTTCCAAAGGTGGTCTTGGGTTGAGGTTAGGACTCTGTGCAGGCCAGTCAAGTTCCTCCACCCCAAACTCGGTCATCCATGTCTTTATGAACCTTGCACTGGTCCAAATCATTTGGTGGAGGGAGATTATGGTGTGGGGTTGTTTTTCAGGGGTTGTGCTTGACCCCTTAGTTCCAGTGAAGGGAACTCTTAAGGCGTCAGCATACCAAGACATTTTGAACAATTTATTGCTCCCAACTTTGTGGGAACAGTTTGGGGATGGCTCCTTCATGTTCCAACATGACTGCGCACCAGTGCACAAAGCAAGGTCCATAAAGACATGGATGAGCGAGTTTGGAGTAGAGGTACTTGACTGGCATGCACAGAGTCATGACATTTCTTTTTTTGCTGCTGTGAGCAAAGTTATTTGTTAGTGGGTGCCTGTGTTAGTTCTCCATGGTTTGATTGTATGTAGGAACGTAGCCACCCTCTCTTGCTCACTCCCCAGATGGACAAGGGACTATAGACTATGGGCTATGAAATTTTCAGTGTACATGTAGCAGTGCACATGACAGTAATTACCATGCACTGCTCATTCCAAATAAACAGAAGTGAGAGGGAAAAGCAAAGGTTCAGGATCTCATTGAGGATGTTACAAGGAGGCAAGAAAACACAGTAAAACTGGAGAGTGCAACATCTGGTGAAGCTCTGCATAGACGCCAATAAGGATGAGCTCAGGCGTGTTCGCATAGTACATGTGCAGAGCCCGCCAGGAAGTCTGCACAGCGCTGTGCTAATGACAGGCAGGGAGACATTTCACGATGCTCAGCTGCAGAGATTGGGATATGTCTCCCTGGCTGTGATTAGCGCAGCGCGGTGCCGACTTCCTGGCGGGCTCTGCACGTGTACTATGTGAACACGCCGGAGCTCATCCTTAGATGCCAATCAGCTTCCAGGTTGTTGTTTTTTTGGTCAAAGCTTAACCACTTGCCGACCAGCCGCCGTCGTTATACAGTGACATGTTGGCTCTCCTGCGCGAATCGCCGTAGCTGTGTCCGCAGAATGGAGATCTGCCTCTGTAAGCAAGGCGGATCCCAGTGATCAGGAACAGTGAACTCTGTCATGTTCCAGTAAATTCACCCATCCTACAGTTAGAACACACCTATAACACAGTTAACCCCTTGATATCCCCCTAGTGTTAACCCCATTCCCTGCCAGTGTGATTTTTACATTGATCAGTGAATTTTTATAGCAACGATCAATGTAATAATGTCACTGGTCCCCAAAAAGTGTCATTTGGGGTGAGATTTGTCTGCCGCAATGTCGCAGTCCCGCTAAAAATCGCAGATCGCTGCCATTACTAGTAAAAATAATAAATAAAAAAAATGTCCCCAAATCTATCCCATACTTTGTAGACATGATAACTTTTGCGCAAACCAATCAATTTTTTATTGCATTTTTTTTTTTTTACCAAAAATATGTAGAAGAATATATATCAGCTTAAACTGTTGAATAAATTAGTTTTTTTATATATATTTTTTGAATATGTAATATAGCAAAAATGTTTGGGTACAGTGTCGCACGCCCGCGCAATTGTCAGCAATTGTCAGCTAAAGCAGCACAGTGCCGTATTGCAAAAAAATGGCCCGGTCATTAAGGGGGAGAATTTTTCCGGTCCTTAAGTAGTTAATGGAACAAGCTGAAGTTAAAAGCTACCATGGACAGCTGCACCAGATTTTGCATTGATCAGTTTTAGTAAATCAACCCCCATGAGTGTTTATTGTAGCCTAAAAACAAAGTTCACTGACCAGACTGCTGTCCGGTAAGAAATGCTTTCTGGTCTGAAAGACAAGCGTTCTGACTAGGAAACACTGAGTGTCTGCACTAATATAGACCCTCTGTCTGAGTGGACCAAACTTATCCAGGAGACTTCTATGTAGAACTTTCTGCTAAAAGAAAGTGGGCAGGAGAGCCCTTTAATTTGATGAGACGACTGAATCCTATATATATATATATATATATATATATATATATATATATATATATATTCCTTGGTTGAGTGGGGGGAAGTAGTAGGGAAAAATTTGAAAATGTGAAAATGTCTTTATTGGCTCATTTATATTTTACTGTATATATATATATATATGATCCCCTCATTAAGATTTCAGATGTTCTACATCCACAACTTTGATTTCTGGAAGAATAAAAAAAAGATTCAGTGCCAGTACCCATACACCAAAATATCAAAAGAGCTCACGGGTGTTTGATCCACAGTTGTTTGTCTGTAAGAAGTAATCCATTATGATGATTGGCACAACTAGTTGAAAACCACAGTGTACAAAATGCAAATAAAATCAGTTGATGCGTTTCAGCCTACAAGAACTTAGTCAAAACTATGACTTAGCTCTTGTAGACTGAAACTGATTTTATTTTCGTTTGCACACTGTGGTTTTCCAATAAAAAATAATATTTTTAAGAGCAGCAACTAGTTGTGCCAATCATCTTAATGGATTACTTGGCTCTTGTCACCAGAGGAAAGTGCTGTTACTTGATGAACTACAAAAGCATCTGTGTTAACTGAGACCTAGTCATACACCTGGGTCTCAGAAGGGATAATATAAAATTGACTTTATATACCACTGAAGCACCAAGGTTTCATACACATTTTCTAAAATGTGAGACTCATGGAACTGTCCAAGAAAAGTACACTAGACAACTTGTGTTTATTGCATGTTATTGCCCATAAATGTATATTGAATATCTAAAAAAAACACAAAATATAGCTGGATCCTGGGCATTGGACAGGTTACATTAAAGGATATACTGTATTTATCGACGTATAACACGCACAGGCCTATACCACGCACCCTAACTTTAAGAGGGATGTTTCAGAAAAAAAACTTTCCACAGCCCCATGCGTAAAACACGCAGGCACAGTTTACCCTCTATTTTCAGGGTAAAAAAGTGAGTGTTATACGCCAATAAATACAGTAAATCGTTTTAGGAACAGAGCTTAAAGCAATTGGGGCCTCTGCTTTTTAAAACTGTTACTTTTTCCTATTTCTTTTGTTCTAGGAGGCACGGATTAAATGCCATATATAGTTTTAGATAGTTTGCAATATTGTACATTTTTATTGCAAAGTAATGCAATCCATAAGCCAGTTAACCCACTCTGTTACAAAACCTACAGTATACTGTAAGTGCAGACACTAATGGTGATGTACAGGGAAAAACAGCTTTGAGCCAGCACCTCCACATCACATTAAAGGCTATGCTTACTGGAATCCTTTTGATATAACCAGCAAAAGTTTGTTTTTTCTTTTTCATTTTAAGGCTGACAAGACCTTACTAATAGCAAATTAATATGGACTTGTCAGCTTGAAGTGCTTTAGCAATCTTTTGATGCTTTTATTTGAAGCATCACATAAACCTTGATTTGAAATACTCTGCCGCAGTACTTCTTACCTTGTTTTAAATGTCAATTGCAACGCAGTGACATGAATACAGAGAACTTTTAGTGCTATATGACTGTTTACTTAGATCACATTAAAAGCCAATGTTGTCTCCCATTGTAAAGTGGCAATGTATCTCCACATGCAAAGACGTCAAAACCTAAAGAGAGACTGCACTGTAGGACTATGCCAGCTCACAGAGAGGGTTTTTACCCCTCTTGAGTGGAACTATAAAAAATTATATAAATGACAGCATTTTTGTACTCCCTGCAATTTAGTTTTATTATCTGTTGATTGTCCCAGTAGATCCAATATTTTTCCTATTCATATAAGAGGACAACTACACTGTTTGTTCTGCAGTGGCGTTGCAAAGCAGCGTTGTCACCCTTTGGACTTGAAGTCGCCCCAAGTCGCGCGGTTGAGAAAGTCAATTTAAGTGAATGGAGCCGTCTTAATGCACACTACTGAAGTTGCTCCGACTTCAGAAAAGGTTCCTGTAATACTTCAATCCGACTTCTAGGCAACTTGTAGGCGACTTGTACCCATTGATTTCAATGGAAGTCGCCTCCAAATTCGGATCACTGTCTTAACTGAAGCAACAATACAGGAAGAGAAAATTATTTTCTCAGGCAAACCCCTCCCTCCCTCAGAGCTGATTATTGTTTGATTGGCCACTGGAAAGCCTCCTGTCCTGGAGGCGACTTGAAGTTGCCTTGTAAGTTGCCCCAAGTCGCGCTGTGGTGCGCACTCAGGTCGTGTTCACGTCGCTTCGCAAAGTCGCGGCCAGAGTCGTGTCGCCCCTGTGTGAACCGGCTCTGTTTGAAAAATGTTTTAAATCCATATAAATAAAAGCTGAATGTTGTATGCACTTCCATTAGTTTTATATAGTTTGTTCAACCCCCTGCAAATGTCACTTTTGCTAAAAAGATTTGCAAATAAATGTAAATAAAAGTAAAAGCATTTAAAAAAAGTGGTCCTTTAACAACGTAATTGGAAGCAAACTCAATCCTTAGATTCTCATAGCAAGTTTCATTTATAAATGATTTTCAAAATTCGAATAAAGCTTATAATCAGCTTGGCTTTCATCGGTAAACCAGCTGATGCATTAATGGTAGGAACTAGCAATCACAGTAGTTTTTTAAAACAATAGGCAACATTTTATTGCTTATCATGAATTCCTTTCTACAAAGCTAACATTCACTTAATGGCTAAAATATGAGCAAATTCACCACTGCGCATAACATAGCTTTGGAATTATATAGTAATACCATCTGCTTAGCATATGAATGTATCTCTGATTTGACAGCCGGCTATTTAGGCTAAAATAAGCAGCTAGTGATCAGACGTTTGCTCAGTGTTTATACAAATGGCTGCCAACCACAGACCCAACATAAAGCTTTGAACGGATAGTGCTGCTAGAATAACTAATAGGTACCTTGTCTCGTTCACTAAATCAGCTTACCTTGTTATTAACACTTTGTCTAACAAACAACATTTAAAAATCCAAAGCTAAAATTTAAAAACAAAATAAAAACACAATTATTGCACTTTAAACTGTGATCTACTGTAATAAATAAATATATACCTGTGATAAATATATACCTTGTGCCCTCTTGCTAACCTTGCAACACATACAGTAGGCACTGCAGCAGGGAGCGTGGACCTTAATGCCAACTTGCCACACATACTGTATGCATTGATGGAGACAGATGTTTCTGTGCTGAGAGTGCACCCATTGTACAGCCCTGGCCAAAAGTTTTGAGAATTAGGCCTCGTACACACGACCGATTTTCTCGGCAAGAACCAGCAAGAAACTTGCTGGCAGAGAGGTCTTGCCGAGTAAATCGGTCGTGTGTACGCTGCTAGCGGGTTTCTTGTCGAGAAAACCGACAAGAAACCTCGACGAGAAAATAGAGAACCTGCTCTCTATTTTCTCGTCGAGATTCTCCTCGGCGTGTTTCTCGACGAGAAAAGTGAGTGTGTGTACACTTACCTGTCCGCCCGGAAGCCCGCGCATGTTCGAAATGAATTCGACGCATGCGCGGTAGCTTCCTAGGCATACGTAGGGTATACCAAGATGGCGGCGACGGCATCGAATGTGACGAGCGCATGCTCGACGTAGTCGATGACGTCACCGCGTACACTCCTTTCAAAGAACCGCGGGTTCTTTGAAACGAGCGTGTGTACACTCGGCCGGGACAAGTTTCTTGTCCAAGAATCTCGTCGAAAAAAACAACATGTTTTTTTCAACGAGAATCTCGGCCGTGTGTACGAGGCCTGACACAAATATACATTTTCACAAAGTCTGCTGCTTCAGTGTTTTTATATATTTTTGTCAGATGTTACTATGGTATACTGAAGTATAAATACAATTATAGGTGTCAAAGGCTTTTTTATTGACATGCAAAGAGTCAATATTTGCAGTGTTGGCCCTTCTTTTTCAAAACCTCTGAAATTCGCCCTGGCATGCTGTTCAGCAACATCTGGGCTACATCCTGACCGATAGCAGCCCATTCTTGCATAATCAATGCTTGGAGTTTGTCAGAATTTGTGGGGGTTTTTTTGTTCACCTGCCTTTTGAGGATTGACCACAAGTTCTCAATGGGATTAAGGTCTGTGGAGTTTTCTGGCCATAGACCCAAAGTTTCAATGTTTTGTTCCCCAATCCATTTAGACATGGGCCGAACACCCGTAAACACGGGGGAAATTTTCTAACCCGAACGGCGAACCCCATTGAAGTCTATGGGAGCCGAATAGGAAAGATCAAAAAGTGCCCCTTTTGAAGGCTTATATGCAGTGAGCCATAAAAGGGGTATGGGGGTCTGTGTATTGCCCTTGGGGACATGTATGCAAAAAATGTATTTTTAAAACAATCGTTTTTTCAAGAGCAGTGATTTCATAAAATGCTTAAAGTGCAACAACAAAAAATGAAAAATTCATTTAAATATAGTGCCTGGGGGGTCCTCTTAGTCTGCCTGTAAAGTGGCACATTTGTAGCATATATATATAACATGCCACAGCAAAAATTACATTTCTAAAAATCTGACAATTGCCAGCACCTGGCTGTTAAAAAAATAAAGAAAAAAATGGTGTAGGATGCCCCCTCCCAGTTTATACCAGGCCCTTTTGGTCTGGTATGGATTTTGTAGGGGAACCCCATACCAATTTTTTTAAATGGTGTGGGGTCCCCCCAAAATCCATACCCTTGCAAGAACCATAACAGGCTCTGCCCCCACCCCAAAGCACCTTGTCCCCATGTTGATTGGGACAGGGGCATCATCCCCACAACCATGGCCGGTGCTTGTGGAGATCTGCGGGTGGGGGGCTTTTCAGAATCTGGAAGCCCCTTTAAGAAGTTTTTGACAAAACCTTTATTAACATTTTTTAAAATAGTGTCCCTCAATGTAAATCCATCATCAATCATGCCGCCTGCCAACCCGAAGGGAAAAAAAGCTCCGCCTTCTGGGACAGCCTCCCACTGAATGCCTTCTCTGCGCTTTGACAGTTCTTGGATAGGTAAGAGGCGGGGCCACCTATATATGTCACCGCCTCTTCTGACACCATGGACCAGTGCATGCTTGGCCCGGGTGGCCAAGCATGCATTACCTATAAAAGAACTGTCAAAGCACACAGGAGGCATTCGGCAGAAGGCTGTCCCAGAAGGCAGAGCATTTTATTTAATTTTTTCAGATCGGCGGGTCGCGTGATTGACCATGGATTTACATCGAGGGACACTGTTTTTTTTTTTGCTCACCCCCCCTTTTCTTGACCTGCTAGGCTGCAAGCCCAGATAAGGGTCGGAAATTACTGTTTTTTTTTTCTTTTTACATTTTGCCGTGGCTCAGTGCATTGCAGGGTGTTCGTTGGGGTGAACACCCTGCAAATTCGGGTGTTCGGCGGAAAGGCTGAACAGGCAAATGTTTGGCCCTAACTCATTCTCAGGCCGAACAGTTCACCCATCCCTAATTATAACTTTTGTGTTTTGGAAAGGTACTCCATCATGCTGGAAAAGGCATTGTTCATCACCAAACTGTTCTTGGAAGGTTGGGAGAACTTGCTCTTGGGGGATGATTTTGTACCATTCTTTATTCATGGCTGTGTTCTTAGGCAAAATTGTGAGTGAGCCCACTCCCTTGGCTAAGAAGCAAACCCACACATGAATGGTCTCAGGATGCTTTACTATTGGCATGACACCGGACTGATTGTAGCGTTCACCTTTTCTTCTCCGGATACATTTTTTTTCCAAATGACCCAAACAATTGGGAAAGGGGATTCATCAGAGAAAATGACTTTACCCCAGTCCTCAGTAGTTAAATTCCTGTGCCTTTTGAAGAAAATCAGTCTGTCCCTGATGTTTTTCCTGTAGAGAAGTGGCTTTTTTGCTGCCCTTCTTGACACCAGGCCATCCTCCAAAAGTCTTTGCCTCACCGTAGGTGAAGATGCACTCACACCTGCCTGCTGCCATTCCCCGAGCAAGCTCTGCACTGGTGGCACCCCGATCCCACAGCTGAAGCAACTGTAGGAGACAGTCCTGGCACTTGCTGGACTTTCTTTCAAAGTTTTTATTTTATTTTATATAACCAAAAGAAAATAACCAAGAATTACAATCCTTCAGACATGAAATCACAATATGATATGGCAATTTACAAACAGGATCTTAATGAAACAAGTTAGTCGACCACTGACTGGTTGATGCACCGGTACGCCTTATCACTTGCCTGACGAAGGGGTCCTACGTGGCTTCGAAACGTTGCACTTTTCCGAAACTTTTTGGACGTAATTGAACGATCCTTGGTGTGCTGGCGAATATGGTCGATCACTGACTGGCACTTTCACTCTAAAGGACCTTAATGCCAACTTGCCACACATACTGTATGCATTGATGGAGACAAATGTTTCTGTGCTGAGAGTGCACCCATTGTACAGCCCTGGCCAAAAGTTTTGAGAATGACACAAATATAAATTTTCACAAAGTCTGCTGCTTCAGTGTTTTTATATATTTTTGTCAGATGTTACTATGGTATACTGAAGTATAATTACAATTATAGGTGTCAAAGGCTTTTGTATTGACATGCAAAGAGTCAATATTTGCAGTGTTGGCCCTTCTTTTTCAAAACCTCTGAAATTCGCCCTGGCATGCTGTTCAGCAACATCTGGGCTACATCCTGACCGATAGCAGCCCATTCTTGCATAATCAATGCTTGGAGTTTGTCAGAATTTTTTTTTTTTTTTTTGTTCACCTGCCTTTTGAGGATTGACCACAAGTTCTCAATGGGATTAAGGTCTGTGGAGTTTTCTGGCCATAGACCCAAAGTTTCAATGTTTTGTTCCCCAATCCATTTAGACATGGGCCGAACACCCGTAAACACGGGGGAAATTTTCTAACCCGAACGGCGAACCCCATTGAAGTCTATGGGAGCCGAATAGGAAAGATCAAAAAGTGCCTCTTTTGAAGGCTTATATGCAGTGAGCCATAAAAGGGGTATGGGGGTCTGTGTATTGCCCTTGGGGACATGTATGCAAAAAATGTATTTTTAAAACAATCGTTTTTTCAAGAGCAGTGATTTCATAAAATGCTTAAAGTGCAACAACAAAAAATGAAAAATTCATTTAAATATAGTGCCTGGGGGGTCCTCTTAATCTGCCTGTAAAGTGGCACATTTGTAGCATATATATATATAACATGCCACAGCAAAAATTACATTTCTAAAAATCTGACAATTGCCAGCACCTGGCTGTTAAAAAAATAAAGAAAAAAATGGTGTAGGATGCCCCCTCCCAGTTTATACCAGGCCCTTTTGGTCTGGTATGGATTTTGTAGGGGAACCCCATACCAATTTTTTTAAATGGTGTGGGGTCCCCCCAAAATCCATACCCTTGCAAGAACCATAACAGGCTCTGCCCCCACCCCAAAGCACCTTGTCCCCATGTTGATTGGGACAGGGGCCTCATCCCCACAACCATGGCCGGTGGTTGTGGAGATCTGCGGGTGGGGGGCTTATCAGAATCTGGAAGCCCCTTTAACAAGTTTTTGACAAAACCTTTATTAAAATTTTTTAAAATAGTGTCCCTCAATGTAAATCCATCATCAATCATGCCGCCTGCCAACCCGAAGGAAAAAAAAGCTCCGCCTTCTGGGACAGCCTCCCACTGAATGCCTTCTCTGCGCTTTGACAGTTCTTGGATAGGTAAGAGGCGGGGCCACCTATATATGTCACCGCCTCTTCTGACACCATGGACCAGTGCATGCTTGGCCCGGGTGGCCAAGCATGCATTACCTATAAAAGAACTGTCAAAGCACACAGGAGGCATTCGGCAGAAGGCTGTCCCAGAAGGCAGAGCATTTTATTTAATTTTTTCAGATCGGCGGGTCGCGTGATTGACCATGGATTTACATCGAGGGACACTGTTTTTTTTTTGCTTACCCCCCCTTTTCTTGACCTGCTAGGCTGCAAGTCCAGATAAGGGTCGTAAATTACTGTTTTTTTTTTCTTTTTACATTTTGCCGTGGCTCAGTGCATTGCAGGGTGTTCGTCGGGGTGAACACCCTGCAAATTCGGGTGTTCGGCGGAAAGGCTGAACAGGCAAATGTTTGGCCCTAACTCATTCTCAGGCCGAACAGTTCACCCATCCCTAATTATAACTTTTGTGTTTTGGAAAGGTACTCCATCATGCTGGAAAAGGCATTGTTCATCACCAAACTGTTCTTGGAAGGTTGGGAGATTTGCTCTTGGGGGATGATTTTGTACCATTCTTTATTCATGGTTGTGTTCTTAGGCAAAATTATGAGTGAGCCCACTCCCTTGGCTAAGAAGCAAACCCACACATGAATGGTCTCAGGATGCTTTACTATTGGCATGACACCGGACTGATTGTAGCGTTCACCTTTTCTTCTCCGGATAAGTTTTTTTTTCCAAATGACCCAAACAATTGGGAAAGGGGATTCATCAGAGAAAATGACTTTACCCCAGTCCTCAGTAGTTAAATTCCTGTGCCTTTTGAAGAAAATCAGTCTGTCCCTGATGTTTTTCCTGTAGAGAAGTGGCTTTTTTGCTGCCCTTCTTGACACCAGGCCATCCTCCAAAAGTCTTTGCCTCACCGTAGGTGAAGATGCACTCACACCTGCCTGCTGCCATTCCCAGAGCAAGCTCTGCACTGGTGGCACCCCGATCCCACAGCTGAAGCAACTGTAGGAGACAGTCCTGGCACTTGCTGGACTTTCTTTCAAAGTTTTTATTTTATTTTATATAACCAAAAGAAAATAAACAAGAAGTACAATCCTTCAGACATGAAATCACAATATGATATGGCAATTTACAAACAGGATCTTAATGAAACAAGTTAGTCGACCACTGACTGGTTGATGCACCGGTACACCTTATCACTTGCCTGACGAAGGGGTCCTACGTGGCTTCGAAACGTTGCACTTTTCCGAAACTTTTTGGACGTAATTGAATGATCCTTGGTGTGCTGGCGAATATGGTCGATCACTGACTGGCACTTTCACTCTAAAGGACCCTTCCTACTACACAGACATTAGTACAGGATCATGGGGATAAGACCTCAGGCACCCCGATTGGGAGCAAACTGTGCTTGGAGGATTCCTCCCCCCGATCTCGAAGACAGCTAGTGGCCATAGGGGCGGAAGTTATGTATTAGCTTTGCGCCAGCTAGCTCAGTGGAGAAGGCTTGGGCGCCCTGAAGCCTTCTTCACAACAATTGAACCCCTCTCCTTGAAGTTCTTGATGTATAATTTGTGTAAAGGTACAAGTGTTATGTTAAATGTTCATTTAAATATAGTGCCTGGGGGGTCCTCTTAATCCGCCTGTAAAGTGAAGCATATGTAGCATATATATATATATATACACAGTGGGGAGAACAAGTATTTGATACACTGCCGATTTTGAAGGTTTTCCTACTTACAAAGCATGTAGAGGTCTGTAATTTTTATCATATGTACTCTTCAACTGTGAGAGACGGAATCTAAAACAAAAATCCAGAAAATCACTTTTTAAGTAATTAATTAGCATTTTATTGCATGACATAAGAATTTGATACATCAGAAAAGCAGAACTTAATATTTGGTACAGAAACCTTTGTTTGCAATTACAGAGATCATTCGTTTCCTGTAGTTCTTGACCAGGTTTGCACACACTGCAGCAGGGATTTTGGCCCACTCCTCTATACAGAGCTTCTCCAGATCCTTCAGGTTTCGGGGCTGTCGCTGGGCAATACAGACTTTCAGCTCCCTTCAAAGATTTTCTATTGGGTTCAGGTCTGGAGACTGGCTAGGCCACTCTAGGACCTTGAGATGCTTCTTACGGAGCAACTCATTAGTTGCCCTGGCTGTGCGTTTCGGGACGTTGTCATGCTGGAAGACCCAGCCATGACCCATCTTCAATGCGCTTACTGAGGGAAGGAGGTTGTTGGCCAAGATCTCGCGATACATGGCCCCATCCTTCCTCCCTTTAATACGTGCAACTGTCCTGTCCCCTTTGCAGAAAAGCATCCCTAAAAATTATGTTTCCACCTCCATGCTTCACGTTTTGGATAGTGTTCTTGGGGTTCTACTCATCCTTCTTCTTCCTCCAAACACGGCGAGTAGAGTTTAGACCAAAAAGCTCTATTTTTGTCTCATCAGACCACATGACCTTCTCCCATTCCTACCCTGGATCATCCAGATGGTCATTGGCAAACTTCAGATGGGCCTGGACGTGCGCTGGCTTGAGCAGGGGGACCTTGTGTGCGCTGCAGGATTTTAATCCATGACGGTGTAGTGTGTTACTAATGGTTTTCTTTGAAACTGTGGTCCCAGCTCTCTTCAGGTCATTGATCAGGTCCTGCTGTGTAGTTCTGGGGTGATCCCTCACCTTCCTCATGATCATTGATGCCCCACGAGGTGAGATCTTGCATGGAGCCCCAGACCGAGGGAGATTGATCGTCATATTGAACTTCTTCCATTTTCTAATAATTGCACCAACAGTTAATGCTGTCTCACCAAGCTACTTGCCTATTGTCCTGTAGCCCATCCCAGCCTTGTGCAGGTCTAAAATTTTATCCTTGATGTCCTTACACAGCTCTCTGGTCTTGGCCATTGTGGAGAGGTTGGGGTCTGTTTGATTGAGTGTGTGGACAGGTGTCTTTTATAAGGTAACGAGTCCAAACAGGTTCAGTTAATACAGGTAATGAGTGGAGAACAGGAGGGCTTCTTAAAGAAAAAATAACAGGACTGTGAGAACAAGAATTCTTACTAGTTGGTAGGTGATCAAATACTTATGTCATGCAATAAAATGCAAATTAATTATTTAAAAATCATACAATATGATTTTCTAGATTTTTGTTTTAGATTCCATCTCTCACCGTTGAAGAGTACCTATGATACAAAATTACAGACCTCTACATGCTTTGTAAGTAGGAAAACCTGCAAAATCGGCAGTGTATAAAATACTTGTTCTCCCAACTGTATATAACATGCTGCAGCAAAAATACATTTCTAAAGAAAAAAAAACCAAGCCAAATCCTATTTAAAATGACTTGTGGTTACAATTGCCAGCACCTGGCTATTGAAAAAATAAAGAAAAAAATGGTTTAGGATCCCCCCCAGTCTATACCAGACCCCCACCCCAAAGCACCTTGTCCCCATGTTGATGGGGGCAAGGACCTCATCCCCAAAAGGTGCAATCTTAGTAGCAGTAATACCCTTGCCTGTGAATCCCTTTTTGTGCAAAGCAATGCTGACTGCACGTGTTTCCTTGCAGGTAACCATAGTTAACAGAAAAAGGACAATGATTTTAAGCACACCCTCATTTTAGAGCTTCCAGTCTGTTATTTTAAACTTAATCAGCATTACAGAGTGATTTCTAGCCTTGTCCTTGTCAACACTGACACCTGTGTTAACGAGAGAATCGCTGACATAATGTCAGCTGGTCCTTTAGTGGCAGGGCTGAAAAGCAGTGGAAATGATTTTTGGGGATTATGTTCATTTTCATGGTAAAGAGGGACTTTGTAAAAAATTGCAATTTATCTGATCATGTTTCTTAACATTCTGGTGTATATGCAAATTCCATTATAAAAATTAAGGCAGCAGAGTTTGTGAAAATTAATATTTGTGTAATTCTCAAAACCTTTGGCTTGGGCTGTACATTTCCCAGCAGAGTGACTGTGTTGTTACATACAGGAGCCACCGGGATGGGCTCCTAAGCATGTAACCCCTGTGAAAGTCAATCACAGTGATCATGGCAAGTTTGTCCCACTTCTCGCATTAAGACTGCTGAGAGGGGGTGGAAAAGGGTTAAACAAGAAAACAATTCACTTTTTATTCAAAGCAAATACCCATATGGTAAATAAAAATAGTGTGGCGCTCAAAGCAATAAAAACTTGTAATAGGTGAATGGCTACTTAAAGCAATAGAACCAACAGTGCTCTAATAACACAATTATAAATGTGAGTCCGCTACAAGGGTATTCAGATGAATTGTCCTCCTTGCGAACTGTGTGATATACCGTGAAAGGTAAAACGTGAAAAATAGAATACAATCCCAAATAACAAAATGTGTGTGATCATGGATGTCCTTCAATGGATAGCCTTCCCACAACGCAGACTGACAAAGGGACTTCAATGCAAATGATGAATCAAGCAAGGAGAAGACACTAGTTGTTATAGATGGGTACTCTTAGTGCTGACGCTGCACCCCATATTGCTTTGAATATATTTTTATTTTGTGATCACTTTTTATTTGTCTGCATGACTGTTGGACAAAAATATTTTTATTTAATAAAATTCCGGCAATCGGTTTTTATTGACCTGCACCATCTGGAGTTTTTTTGGTTTTCTTCCATCTTTATATTTTTCGCGGATTGCTGTGGAACCTGGCCCATGTGAGAATAATCCATCGTTTGAGCTGCCTTTCCCATCATCCGGTTGGAGTTCAAGCGAGGACCCAGGACATCCAGCTATATCCCGTCTGGTCTTGGTGACCATTAAGCCTGCAAGACCCACTGCCGTACGGTAGGTGGGTCCACCATCAGCGGTAAGAGTACCCATCTATAACAACTAGTGTCTTCTCCTTGCTTGATTCATCATTTGCATTGAAGTCCCTTTGTCAGTCTGCGTTGTGGGAAGGCTATCCATTGAAGGACATCCATGATCACACACATTTTGTTATTTGGGATTGTATTCTATTTTTCACGTTTTACCTTTCACGGTATATCACACAGTTCGCAAGGAGGACAATTCATCTGAATACCCTTGTAGCGGACTCACATTTATAATTGTGTTATTAGAGCACTGTTGGTTCTATTGCTTTAAGTAGCCATTCACCTATTACAAGTTTTTATTGCTTTGAGCGCCACACTATTTTTATTTACCATTCCTGTACACTTTGTTTGTTTGAGTGTTGGCAGCTTGCATGCACATTGTTTTTGGTTTAGCGCAGTATTTTCCCTTTTTTATCCAAATACCCATATGGACTAAATATTTATTATGTGAAAAAACCATAGTGTGTTTTATAAGTAAAGCCCCCATACACACGATCAGACTTTTTGACAACAAACTTCAAAATGAGCAGGTTTTCAAAAAAATCTGACGGTGTGTACGCTCCATCGGACAAACTTTTTCGGTTTTCATCGGACAAAAGTTCGCTCTGCAAACGGACAAACTTTTCGGCAACAAAAGTCCTATGGTGCAAAGTCCTATCGTGTGTACCGAAATCCATCGGACTTTAGTCCAAAGTACAAACACGCATGCTCAGAAGCAAGGACCAGCCGGAAGCGTTCTGTCTTGTAAAACTAGCGTTCATAATGGAGATATCACATTCGTGACGCGGCAAGTTATGAAATCTAGAAATGCAGCGCACATTCTCTTCTTCTTTAATAATGGGATAATAATAAACTGCTTTGCTGATTATACAGAGAAATGACAAACATATTTACAAAGGATTTGTGTTCTAGCGAAAATGAAAATCGCAAATCAACACTGACCAAACTTCTACTAACTCGAGATTAGCAGAAGGAGCCCAAAGGGTGACGCCGGAGAATTGAACTTCCTCTTTTGAAGTGTCGTCAGTACGTTGAAATGTCACTACGTTCGTGTTTGTTGCCGAAAAAGTCAGAGCGTGTGTATGCTATGGGCGTTCACGCCAACTCCCTTCGGACAAAAATCCACGGAAAAGTTTGTTTGAAGTCCGACCCTGTGTATGAGGCTTTAGTCGCAATCCTATTTCAGCACATTGTCCATGCAGAAACAACATTAGCTGGGGAGAATGTTATCTAAGGTAGAACACCCTATAGGAGCATGGAACTTTAGTTTTGTGTAAAAACAGTGCATACAAAAATAATTTACAAGGTATTTTCAAATTTTCAATGTACCTAAGCTTGGCTGATATAAAGGCACAAATGAGACAATAAAATAAACAGTTTTTTTTTTTTAAATGTTTGGTCTTTTCTTACTTTTTTCAGTAAAAAAAAAAAAACTCAGTGGTTGTTATCACCAAAAGATAGCTCTATCTATCTGAAAAAAAAGGTAAAGAATGTATTTCGGTAAATTTTTGCATGCCTAAGTGATTGTCAGACAAACCATTACATCACAGAAAAATAAAAAATTGCCTGGTAATGAAGTAGAATTAAAGACTGGTGATAAAGCTGTATGTGGTGTTACGGAATAGTACAATTCTCATGGACAGTGACATTTTTATTCTCGCATCACATGTTTTGCATGTGTAGCAATTGTTTTACTTTTACATTATTACTTGACCTGGTTACATGAGTAGCAGCAGAACCCTGATCCAATTCAACTTGAAAAAAGGGATTTATTAGGTAGTTTTGGCTACAACACCTACATTTTTAACCAGCAGTAATAAGTCTGAATTGACCGTTAAAAACAGCAGCCAAAACCGATCTAAAAGCTATAAAAAAAGAGTACCGTATATTCTCAAGTATAAGCCGTTTTTTTCAGCACATTTTTTTGTGCTGAGTATGCCCCCCTCGGCTTATACTCGAGTCAACTTTTTGCGCCTGATCTCCTGGACTTTGGGGACCCGGTACCACAATTGGCACACATGTAGCCCCCCTCTTCCTCTACAAGTGTGTAAAGTTTGTTGTCCGAGGGACCTACGGCCGGGGAGCACCGATTTTTCAAAGCCGGTGTAAGGAAAGGTTCCATCCGCTGGTAGTATCTATCATCTGGCGTGCAGTACTGAGGTCCACCAGCAGGTGTCTCCTGGCAGTTATGAACTGTCAGGGGAACTTCTTTCTGCTGGTGTTATATCATCCTTGGGCCGCAGTACTGGCGTCCACCAGCGGATGGATCCTGGCAGTGTGGAGCAGGTATCTCCTCCTGCAATTAGGAATCACCTGAGCCTGTTAGAAGGTATAAATACCCGGCAGGTGCATACACACACTGATCCCTGAACCTGTTGTTCTGATCCTTGCTCTGCTCCCTGCTTGTCCCTGTCTGTCCACTCCTGGCCCCCCTTCTGCTGACCTCCCGTTAATGATTCTGGCCTGGCCTGACTACGATTCTGGTTCCCCCTTTACTACTTATGCTGGTTAGTTATCTTCACTGTTTGACTGTTTGGTTGTTCATTTATACTGGTGGTGTGTTCACATTTATATTTATTTATATTAATAAACCATTTTACTTTATCTATTTCTGTTTGCGGTTTCCTCGGTTGCAGTCCACACAGTTCTGGTCATACCTGATTCTTGACAGAATACCAGGGCCATCCCTGATCAGAAGTGGCTGCACAGGGGAACCATTTGTTTGCAAACATGAATACTGATGAGGTTATTTATTTTTCTCTGCTGGCAACTGAAAGTGGTGATTATTGCCATCAGGCTTTGAAAGGATGGTCTAGGGGCCAGTTGTTTGCGGCTATCCGATTGGCTCACCTCCTGGTCGATCAGGGGTATATACTGTTTGGGGAGGTGCAGCCTCTGATAAAAATCTGTACTGAGCTGGCCCTGCCCTGTTTTCCAGAGGGCCACAATGATTTCACTCCTCCTTTCACTATGAATCAGGTTTTATCCCTTGTATGGCTGTTTGAAGACGATCCTGCTGATTTTTGTGAGCACTACTCCAGTTCCCCACAGGTGATTGCTGAGTGCATTAAGTCTGGTCAGTCCTTTGTTAAACAGGGAGTTTTAAAACTACAATTTGTACAGCCAATACTCTCGGCATGTTCTGATATGTTACAATAAATCCCAGCCAACCCACAACAAACCACTTCTACCATCAGACACCTACCTGCTCAAAAGTCTTTTCTCCCATCACCCATGGCAACCCCAGTCGCAGCTCAGTACACGCTGCTTCCCACCAGATACCAATATCCAGTCTCTACTCCCTGTACCTATCCTGCATTTAACCCACCTGTCTCTTCTCAGCTGCCTACAAACCCACAAGAACTTCCCTCAGCTACTGTTACCTCTTCTCTGCCATATCCCAATCCTCCTTTCCAGTCTTCTACACCCCTTACCTACAGGGCCCCAGTGGTTAAGCCAAAGAAGAGACGAAAGTTCTTTCCGACCAGAACGATCCTGCCAGTAACCCAACCTGCCTCCACACCAATCAAACTGCTTCAGTCTGACGCCCCAGTTCCTCTATGCCAGCCTGAAGTTCCTGTGCCAGCCTGCCAGCCTGAAGTTCCTGTGCCAGCCTGCCAGCCTGAAGTTCCTGTGCCAGCCTGCCAGCCTGAAGTTCCTGTACCAGCCTGCCAGCCTGAAGTTCCTGTGCCAGCCTGCCAGCCTGAAGTTCCTGTGCCAGCCAGCCAGCCTGAAGTTCCTGTGCCAGCCTGCCAGCCTGCAGTTCCAGAGCCAGCCTTCCAGCCTGCTGTTCCAGAGCCAGCCTTCCAGCCTGCTGTTCCAGAGCCAGCCTTCCATCCTGCAGTTCCAGAGCCAGCCTTCCAGCCTGCAGTTCCAGAGCCAGCCTTCCAGCCTGCAGTTCCAGAGCCAGCCTTCCAGCCTGAAGTGCCAGAGCCAGTGTTCCAGTCTGAAGTGCCAGAGCCAGCGTTCCAGCCAGAAGTGCCAGAGCCAGCGTTCCAGCAAGAAGTGCCAGAGCCAGCGTTCCAGCCAGAAGTGCCAGAGCCAGCGTTCCAGCCAGAAGTGCCAGAGCCAGCGTTCCAGCCTGAAGTGCCAGAGCCAGCGTTCCAGCCTGAAGTGCCAGAGCCAGCGTTCCAGCCTGAAGTGCCAGAGCCAGTTTTCTAGCCTGATGTTCCGGTGTCTGCCCTCCAACCAGAAGTCCTGATGCCGGTGTCCCAGTCTGAAGATCCGGTGCCTGTGACCCCGCCTGAAGATTCGGTGCCTGTGACCCCGCCTGAAGATTCGGTGCCCGTTTCCCGGCCTGAGGTTGTGGTGCCCATTTCCCGGCCTGAGGTTGTGGTGCCCGTTTCCGACTTGAGGTTGTGGTGCCTGTTTCCCGGCCATAGGTTGTGGTGTCTGTTTCCCGGCTTGAGGTTGTGGTGCCCGTTTCCCGGCTTGAGGTTGTGGTGCCCGTTTCCCGGCTTGAGGTTGTGGTGCCCGTATCCAGGCCTGAGGTTGTGGTGCCCGTTTCCCGGCCTGAGGAGCCTGCTCAGTCTGATGAGTCCCTGTCTGCTGCCCAGCCTGAGATGTTCCTGCCTGCTGCCCAGCTTGAGATGTTCCTGTCTGCTGCCCAGCTCGATGACACGGAGCCTGCTGCCCAGCTCGATGTGTTCCTGTCCGCTGCCCAGCCTGAGATGTTCTTGTTTGTTGCCCAGTTTAATGTGCCTGCTACCCAGCCTGATGTACTTTTTGCCCAACCTGTTGTGACTTTTTCTACTGCCCGGCTTAACGCCATAGACTTTCTCCAGCAACGGCTGGTTGGAGCGCCCGGAGGTCGCTCCTTCGAGGGGGGTACTGTAAGGAAAGGTTCCATCCGCTGGTAGTATCTATCATCTGGCGTGCAGTACTGAGGTCCACCAGCAGGTGTCTCCTGGCAGTTATGAACTGTCAGGGGAACTTCTCTCTGCTGGTGTTATATCATCCTTGGGCCACAGTACTGGCGTCCACCAGCGGATGGATCCTGGTAGTGTGGAGCAGGTATCTCCTCCTGCAATTAGGAATCACCTGAGCCTGTTAGCAGGTATAAATACCCAGCAGGTGCATACACACACCGCCTGGTATTGTCCTTGTGCCCTAACCTGATGTCTGATGCTGATTCCTGATCCCTGTTACCTGATTCCTGTTACCTGATCCCTGAACCTGTTGTTCTGATCCTTGCTCTGCTCCCTGCTTGTCCCCATCTGTCCACTCCTGGCCCCCTTTCTGCTGACCTCCCGTTAATGATTCTGGCCTGGCCTGACTACGATTCTGGTTCCCCCTTTACTACTTATGCTGGTTAGTTATCTTCACTGTTTGACTGTTTGGTTGTTCATTTATACTGGTGGTGTGTTCACATTTATATTTATTTATATTAATAAACCATTTTACTTTATCTATTTCTGTTTGGGGTTTCCTCTGTTGCAGTCCACACAGTTCTGGTCATACCTGATTCTTGACAGCCGGGCACCCCTTCCATAGACTCCCATGTTAATTTCTCTGGTGATTTGGGGACCCGGTACCGGCCGGTTGTAGGTCCCCTGGACCCGAAACATGGCACACATGTAGCTCCATTTCTCCTCTACAGGTGTGCAAAGTTTGTTGTCTGGGGGACCTACGGCCGGCGAGCACCGATTTTTCAAACCCGGGCACCCCTTCCATAGACTCCCATGTTAAACGTCAGTCTACTCATGGGCACAGTGAGGCATGGGCACAGTGAGGCATGGACACAGTGAGGCATGGGCACAGTGAGGCATGCACATGGACACAGTGAGGCAAAGTGAGGCACAGTGAGGCATGCAGATGGACACCCTAGGCTTATACTCAAGTCAATACGTTTTCCCAGTTTTTTTAGGTAAAATTAGGTGCCTCGGCTTATATTCGGGTCGGCTTATACTCAAGTATATTTGGTACTTTACAAAAAATAAAGCTAAAACACTTATGCCCTGTACACACGGTCGGTTTTTCCGATGAAAAAAGTACGATGGACTTTTTTCATCGGAAATGCGGATCGTGTGTGGGCCCCATCTGACTTTTTTTCCATCGGTGTTAAAAAATAGAACATGTTTTAAATTTTTCCGATCGTCTGTGATAGGCAATTCCGATCATCTGTGTGGAACTCCATCGGAGAAAAATCCACGCATGCTCAGACTAAATTACAAGACGGGAGCGCTTGTTCTGGTAAAACTAGTGTTCGTAATGGAGATAGCACATTCGTCATGCTGTAATGGACTGAAAAGCATGGAGACTGAAAAGCGTGAATCGACTAACACCAAACTTTTACTAACACGCGGTAACACAAAATCAGCAAAAGCAGCCCAAAGGGTGGCGCCATTGGATTTGAACTTCCCATTTATAGTGAAAATATTTGATTACAATTGGCCCTCAGGTGGTAATCTACACCTATTGGTAAGGAATGCGCCACATCCTATAAGAACTGAACAAGGAATTGAGGAAAGAATGGACTTTATAGGCACACATAGTTTTAGAAAAATAATAAAATTTTAATTACATACATATATACATAACATGAATTTGACCTACGTCAACTGTGTGTTGATGCACTTTAAAACTTGAGCTCCAAGTTTTAAAGTGCATCAACACACAGTGAACCTCTATCCAAGGAACCATCGCAATCTTGTGGGGTATCTCCTTGGCAATGTCCACACTACATGTGTTGTAATCTATGTATTTGTGTCTATTTAGCTATTTACATGCCATTTATTATGTACCTGCAATTGTCCTGGTGACGTAGGTCAAATTCATGTTATGTATATATGTATGTAATTAAAATTTTATTATTTTTCTAAAACTACGTGTGCCTATAAAGTCCATTCTTTCCACAATTCCTTGTTCAGTTCCCATTTATAGTGCCGTCGTACGTGTTGTACGTCACAGCGTTCTGGACGGTCGGAATTTTGTCTGATGGTGTGTAGCAAGACTGATGAATGTCAGCTTCATCGGAATTCCGACGGAAAATTCCATTGGATTTTATTCCATCGGAAATCCGATCGTGTGTACAGGGCATAAGAGTGATACTAAAGGTACAAGTGTTATTTAAAAAAAAAAAAATGTTATACTTACCTGCTCTGTGCAAAACCAAGTTGCTTGCTATGGGGGCACTCATGCATACTCACTCCCGAGCCCCACTCTGTGTTTCCATAAGGCACACAGAACGGGGCTCAGCCCCACCCCACGCACTGGCTGTAATTAACAGCAGTGGGAACCAATGGAATGGAATAAAATGCATGAAGGTAAAACCTTCAGCCTTTAGAACCACTTTAACATTATAAATATTGACCATTGGCATTAGTTTCATAGTATAGTTTGAGAGATTTTTTGTTATCACAGTATTGTCTTAAAAGTTTAAAACAGCAAAACAAAATGCACTTCAAAACCTCAACCCCACATTCCCCAAATCCCCTCTCATCCTTATGTCTCCACTTATTCCCCCAAAAATAAAAGACTTTAGATATGCATTTGGTAAAACTGGTTAGAGTCAGAACAGTACATGAGAACTTAAATAGGTAGCAAATAGAAAAAACTCTACTGTAAAGTCTTTTTAAATTAATAGCTGCTGACAACATCAATATGGTTTGCAGCCTCTACCTGAGAAAGAAAGTTGTATGTAGGGCAGTGGACTCACAAAAGGTCACAGAGATCCAGATAAAAGTCAGAGGTTAGGCTTGTAGTCAGTAGGTAGACACCTTAAAATGCACTTCAGCAGCACTCCATAGGAGAGAAGCAAACACTAATAGAAACATAAAAACGAAGAAGGTGCACTACTATAAAGATTTAATATGGCAAATGGTGAAAAACACTTACAGGAGATTAAAGGTAATCAAGCTCATCAGTTCATAAGATGTCGGTTTTGAAGACGACCACAGTTTTGAAGGAGCTAGTGTGCATGCTCCCAAATGCGTCACCGCTCTATTGATGTCACTTACAGTGGCTTGCAATCCACGTTGACTCTGGCAGAGTGGATCTTCCTGGATCTCCATGCACTGCTCCACACTGCTGGCCAATAGTGAGACATTATATGCTGGACATCTTATGAACCGATGATCATGATTACCTTTTATCTCCTGTAAGTGTTTTTTAACCATTTGCCGTAATAAAGCTTTATAGTGCTGCACTTAGAAGAACCTTCTTTGTTTTAATGCAGCCTCTGCCTGCAGCATATCACCTGTGATAAAAGTACCAGCAATTTGGGTACCAAATTCATATGATTTGGATGCATCTCAGTGAGTCAAGTTGGCAGCAAAAGACAAACACTCCTCCTCCATTAGGACGCATAAGAGCAAATTTCTTTAGAGTGTTTCTAATGTGCTCCTCCTCTAAGGTACATAGCAGCCATTTTTTTTTTGTGCAATTTAACTTTTTATTGTTTTGTTTTGAAATAAACAGAAAGCAGCAACAGATATTGTAAGGTACATTCTATATACTTCTTATATCACTGACGGACATTTATCTACCACTAAATATATCATACATCCTAATATACAATATCCACCATTCTATGTGTATTAAGTCCTCACCTCTCACCCGGGACTTACTTATATTACTCCCAAACCTATTAAGTCATTTGTGTCCCCACCATTGGGCATCCCCCTCCCCCCCCCAAGGTCCCACTTTGTCCTCAGGCTGGCCGGGGGATTTCTGCCCCATTTGTTCCTCTATCTTATTGCCACTCTCTTCACTTCAAAAAATTGTTTAGGTATCGCAATAGGGAGCGTCTGGAAGAGGTACAAGAATTTCGGCAAGATGTTCATTTTAACGATGTTGCACCTCCCAAACCACGAATGAAACCCTTTCTGCCATCCATCCAGAAGGATCCGTACTCTAGCCAGTAATGGTAAAAAATTAAGCTTATATATTTGTGAAAGATCCGCCGGGATGGAGGTCCCTAAATACGTCAATGCTTGATCTGTCCATTTAAATTTATAGTTAGCTTTCAGAGTATTCAGTTCTTCCTTAGGGATCGCAACTTCCATTGCTTCAGATTTTACATAGTTGATCTTAAAATTTGATAAGTCTCCATATGCTTCCAGCTCTTGGAGCAGGTTAGGGAGGGAAACCATCGGATTAGTCGAATTAAACATCATATCATCCGCGTGTGCCGATATCTTATGCTCTATACCTCCCACAGACACCCCCTTGATGTCTGGATTCAATCGAATCCTACTCAATAGTGGCTCTACTGACAGGGCAAATAAAAGGGGTGATAATGGACACCCTTGTCTTGTCCCGTTAGATAACTTAAAAAGTGGGGACAATACTCCATTCACTTTAACCTGGGCCGTAGGCTGAGTATAATTGCTTGAAATCCATTGCAGCATCTTATTCCCGAACCCCATGTGTCTCAAAACTGAGAGCAAAAATTGCCAATTAATACGATCGAAAGCCTTTTCCGCATCTGTTCCCAGGAAGACACATGGGGTTCGGGATGTGCCCACCAAATGGATCAAGTTCAGGGTCTTGATCGTGTTGTCCCGGGCTTCTCGCGTTTGCACAAACCCTACCTGATCTCTATGGACCAGGCAGGGTATGTGCTGCTCAAGTCGCATTGCCAGGATCTTAGAAAAGAGCTTCAAGTCCGTGTTCAGTAACGATATCGGCCTGTAGCTCCCACATTGGGAGGGGTCCTTACCTTCCTTTGGTATTACTGTTATCAACGCTTTAAGTGATTCTGCATGAAAGGAACTTTTGTCTCCTAGCCCATTAAACATTTTTAGCAGGAATGGTCCTACGATAGGGAGAAGAAGTTTGTAATATTGAATTGTAAAGCCATCCGGACCTAGGGCTTTACCTCTCTTCCCCCTTTTCACTGCCTCTTGAATTTCTTCTATAGTAATGGGCCTCTTCAATTCCTGACTTATTGCTGGTGTTAAGCTCGGAATGCCTGAGGTTGCTATATACTCTTCCATTGTAGTTTGAATTTGAGAACTTAATTGCAGATTGTACAGATCTGTGTAGAAATTTCCAAATCGCTGAGCTATCTCTCTAGGTAACCTAAGTGTTTCCTCTCCCGCCCCTCTAATCATTGGTACATAAGTCTTTGGTTGTTGCTCCCTCAAGGAGCTAGCCATTTGCTTCCCACATTTGTTCCCAAATTTGTAATTCTGTCTCCTGCCTGTCTGTATTGCCCTCTTTTCTTTGTACAAAAGTAACTCTGTAATCTGTCTGCGCACCGCCAGCAGGAGCCTTTCCAGGTCTGGAGAGGGACTCTGTTTGTGTAGACGTTCTAACCGTGCGATCTCTGCCAGGAGCGCAGTCAACTTTGCTTCCCTTTCCCTCTTAATCCTTGCCCCATGTTTTATTAAGACTCCCCTTATCACTGCCTTATGTGCCTCCCAGATCACCCCTGGTTCACAATCAGGCGTGTCATTAATCTGGAAATACCACCTTGCTTCTCTCTGTACATCTTCCAATACTGCAGCATCCTGCAGAAGACTTTCATTCAGCCTCCAGGTCGCCGACCCAGGAAGCTGGAAATCCGCAAGGTTGTATTTCAAGGTAATTGGCGCATGATCTGACCAGGCGATTTTCCCTATCTCAGCTTCTTTAACTGCATGTAACTGGTTATGTGGAATGAAAAAATAGTCTATACGGGAGTATATCTTATGGGGGATGGAATAAAAGGAGTAATCTCTCTCTCCTGAGTGTGTCAATCGCCATACATCTACTAGTCTCTCTTTCTGTATCAATCGCAGGATCCGTTTCCGGTTGCCCGCTGCTACTGCCGAGGTCCCGGAAGAGGTATCCACGCTGGGCACCAAGGGGATATTCAAGTCGCCCCCCAAAATCAGTTGCCCTTCCTGAAATTCCCCCAATTTATCCAGAAATTTCCCAAAAAATATGTCCTGTTGTGTATTGGGAGCATAAAACGAGGCCAGCGTTACCACTGACCTCCCAATCGTCCCTTTCAGGGCCAAGTATTGTCCCCCGACATCCACCAGGGAGTCTGTGCATGACCATGGGATCTTGTTCGAGATCAAAATAGATACCCCCCTTCTTTGCCACCGGATTAGTCGCATGATATCCAATTGGATAAGCTCTATTTCTAAGGAAGGGGAGACCACCCTCTCTGAAGTGTGTCTCCTGAATAAAAGCTATCTCACTCCCCGCCCGCTTCAGCTCCCACAAGAGTATCTGTCTCTTTTCTGGAGTATTTAACCCTTTTGCATTGATCGACATTATCGACAGTGCCTCCATTTTTTCTTTTTTTTTTTTTCCTTTTCCTTTTTTCTCTTTTTTTTTTTTATCGATCAAAGCTATACTCAGAAGAAGAAAATAACAACGGTGGCAGGCTGGAGGACACCCAGTGAGGGAGAGTAGGAGACAAAATAAAAAAAGATATATATACAAAAATAGACCCCCCCCCTCCCTACTCTAATATCAACTGGGAAGAAAAGCGCCCCTGCCCCTCCTCCCCAGCGATATACAAAGCAATTTGCTTTAAACACAGCCATTTTTTATTGGGCCTAATAAATGCACTATTTTCTTTCTTCCAAGGGTGTATAGCAGCCTTTGGCCAAGTTCTTTGTGCTTTACCCCCCCCATATAATCTAGCAGAAATGTCCTGCCCTTTTAATTCCTCTTCTTTCACACGGGTACATAGCAACCATTTTTTGGGGTCTACTAATTCACCTTGTTCCTTCTCCATCTCAAAGGCATATGGCAGTAATTTTTGTAAAAGGGAAAAATAAAAATCCAAATCTGGTTGATTTATTGTCACAAAAAGGTTCTAAATAAACAAAAAAGTATAACACAAAATAAAATTGGCTAGCAGCAGGGTAGTTAAAATCAGGTATAGTATGCCTATCTGGTATATGCCTAACTTTTATTTTATCTTTAGGGATCTTTGAACGTGAGTGATATGTTAATGTGTGGGATAAAGATATAATTAAAGTTAAAAAATTCCCAAATGAACGAACAAAAAAAGCCTTGCAGCCTAGTAGATGATGCAAAAAAAATTAACCCTTTGATGGACTGTCAGCAACAATTGCCTCATGTACTCTAATCATTCCAAGCTTTAAGTTATAATCTAAAAAAATGGAAAGAGAGTTTATAAAAAATGGAGCTTGGATGTTGATAGTTGACAAATAAAAGAGTTGGCTATCAATCAGTTGTTGCTGACAGATAAAGAGGATTTTTAGGTGTACAAATCTGTGCACATGGGCAGGGCACATAAGAAAGTGTAACCCAGAACTCTAATTTAAACAAACCAAGCATAGTTGATAAAGCAGATGTAAAATGCTATATAAGGTTTAACAGCTTGTTTGGATACTTGGGTGCAAATGGGTTAGGTTTTCCGGGACCTAAACCTGAAGCTCATCTCTACTGAAAGCGGTAAGAAGATTTATTTGTGCACAAGGGGGAGGTCTCAGTACTAGTGATTCGCCCAAGAGGAAACTCTCAATTCCACTCAGTGATCTGCTCAGGAAAACTACAGTGGAACCTCGAATTACAAGCATATGTTTAGCCGACCTGCTTCAAACAGCAGCCTTCTTTGTGCACACCCCACGCCCTCTTCTCCCATTTGTCTAAAACCAAAAGGTACTATCTTTAACAATACGTTAACTAGATAGATATTGTTGATTGAATGTTGATTTTCCAGCATGCATGTTCAACCGGAAGACGGTTGTTAGAACAGCTTCTGTTGAACAGACAGCTGTACACACAGACAAAAAGTCAATGACCAATATTTAGGTATGAATTTGGGTCTTTTAGTTTATATTTTAATTATAATTAGGCGATTAGCTAGAGTGAGGTATAAGATGGGATGGGTAAAGTTTAGCGGGGGGTTGCAGGTAAGGTTTATCAGCTTAAAGACGAAATTCTGCATAAACAAAATCTTTTTCTATAGTTTCTGAACTGTTTCGATATTTAAATATAACATAATACACTGATTTTACATTCTGAAACTGATGGGCTATTTTGATCTCCTAAACCTAACATCTAGAAATATTAATTGTTCAGAAATATGTAAATTATAATTGCTGGCTTAAAAATGCTAGTTTCCTGACTGTCGTGCTGATTCTCTAGCTTATATATTTTCTCTTTAATTTACCTAGTTTAGTATATAACAACTGAGGTCTGAGTAAAATCAGAATTCTTTATGTTTTATTTGTTCTGGTTCAGTGGCTCAGAACCTGTTAAAGTCAGAGAATTAGCTTGATAGCCAGATTTAGGTCAGTTTGTGCATTTTCCCAATTCCAGGGTTCCATTGGAAGCCAGTTGGATATGTTCTGTGCTCCTCTCCACTATTGTGTCCTTATAAATGGCAGTAGTGAAGGGCCAAAGAGAGAAGAGTGAGTAATGGCCTGGATATGGGGTCTGACAGACAGTGGGGCCGGCATAGTGACAGCTATATTATGTGTCAGACTGAGATCTAGGAGTCCATCAGTGAGCTAAATGTTGCGTTCTCTACTGCTTATTGATCTAATGAATGCTCAGTCACAATGTCATTCACAACATACAGTAAATAGGCTTACATTCACAGGTCTACTTTGCAAGCCATGGTCATTCTTTAGTGATTTTTTTTTGTATATTTTAATGTCATTTACATTTACTATGCTATATCTGTCTATTTAACATGTGTGGTTCTAAAGGTTGTGCTGCTAAAGCTGTTTTGTTTGTTGATTTATAGGTACAACAAAACCATCTACATATTATCTAAAATATATATATATATATATATATATATATATATATATATACTAAACAATTAACCACTAGGTGTCCGCGCTATAGCCGAATGACGGCTATGGCGCGGACCTACTGTAGAATGCCGGGAGGAGGTCAATTGACGTCCGCCCCTTTCCTCGTCCCCGGCGCGCGCTCCCGAGCGCGCATCGGGGAACTTCCGTGCCCGCCGCATCACACGGGTGCCGATGTGCGTGCCTGGCGGCCACGATGTCTGCCGCGTACCCGCGATTGGCATTTACCGAGCCAGGGACGTGGATCTCTGTGTGTAAACACAGAGATCCACATCCTGTCATGGAGAGGAGACCGATGGTGTGCCCCTTGTACATAGGGACAACCATCGGTCACCTCCCCCAGTCAGTCCCCTCCCCCCACAGTAAGAATCACTCCCTTAGGTACACTTAACCCCTTCAGCGCCCCTAGTGGTTAACCCCTTCACTGCCAGTGTCATTTTTACAGTAACCAGTGCATTTTTATAGCACTGATCGCTGTATAAATGACAATGGTCCCAAAATGGTGTCAAAAGTGTCCGATGTGTCCGCCATAATGTCGCAGTCACCATAAAAATCGCTGATCGCCGCCATTACTAGTAAAAAAATATATATTAATAAAAATGCTATAAAACTATCCCCTATTTTGTAAACGCTATAACATTTGCACAAACCAATCAAACGCTTATTGCGATTTTTTTTACCAAAAATATGTAGAAGAATACGTATCGGCCTAAACTGAGGAAAAATAAATATATATATATTTTTTAAATGGGGATATTTATAATAGCAAAACGTAAAAAATATTGTGTTTTTTTTCAACATTTTCGCTCTTTTTTTGTGTATAGCGCAAAAAATAAAAAACGCAAAGATGATCAAATACCACCAAAAGAAAGCTCTATTTGTGGGAAAAAAAAGACGTCAATTTTGTTTGGGAGCCACGTCGCACGACCGTGCAATTGTCGTTCAAAGCGTGACAGTGCTGAAAGCTGAAAATTGGCCTGGGCAGGAAGGGGGTTTAAGTGCCCAGTAAGCAAGTGGTTAAAAGAAAAGAAGTGAGTGCATTTAAGTAGGACTTACCCATACCTCCCTGCCCTCTTATAGAGAACATAAGACTCATGCCCCACTCTTGCTTACACTAATTGACAAACTACAATCCAGTCTGTGAAGTAAATGTAATGATGATCCTTAAATGTTTGTTTTCTGGTGGTAGTTACTCAGTACTGCAGCTCAGATCTCTGTATTGCACACCTTCCCTAATCAAGGAAGCTAATGCAGACTGCTGGATATTACCATGTGCCTGAGCAACAGGTTTGTCTGTTTTATAATTTCCTGTATTCAGATCTATTTGATCCACAGATTATTCTTATAAATTGTTTGGAGTATACTTTTACTCAGATTGTCTATTCTTTTTTAGTATGTGCCCTTTCTACCTGGCTGAAACCTGAATACAGTTTAGGATTGGTGTGTCTGTACCTGATCCATCTATCATCCTGTTGACTCTCCTGCTTCCTGCTGTTTACTCTGATGTCTGAGGCCTTATGCTGCTGTAGCATCTGTCCTGTGTGTCAGTCAGGTGAAGAAATTTACGTCTTAGGAGGGAATTCTACAAGTCAAATCTGTTCTTGCAGTTATTTGATGCATTACATCATAGTCTTTAAAATTAACAGCAACATCCAGTTGTGAACATCTCATCTACTTTCTGCATGTTTTCATAAAATGTCAGAGCTTGTTTGGAACATACATCATTCAAGATATGAAAAATAGAAACAAACAAGATAAATACATGACTAAACATGTATACTTGCATTATGCAATGCTTGTAAATGTATAGCCTAAATACATCTAATGCTTATGGAACAGTGTGCTCAGGCTACGCACATGTAATATACAATCATAGTGAGATTTAAAGCAGAACTATACTGCATCGGAGCACCACAAACCAAAAACGCTATTCAATTCATTGTAATATGAATAACAATGATGATTTTCATCTATGTCTCCATGCTTTATTTTGCTGAGAAATCACTTTAGAAAAAAACTTCTAGCATTTATGGTCATGGTCATCTTGAATAAAGCAAATGATTTATGTAGCATTTACTTCCAGGGATCCATGTGCCCTTAGCTCATGTGTGCAGGGAGGAGGGTGTGCTTAACAGAGAAAACCCCTCCTCCCCTCTTGAAGACTTCTGGAATGTTTGACATCACGCGTCTAGGCCTGGGAACCGGGAGGTAACCTAAGAAATAAAATAAAAAAGTTTATAACAAATATGATTTACTTCCCTATCTATTTACTAATGCTAGCAGCATAAAGATTAAAATAGTCAATGTTGGTTGAGAGAGTGACGTTTAACTTTAAGCTGACTAATTGCTAAATCCAGGCCTTTATAATATGAAAAAAAAACATGCATGAGCATTTATAAGCAAGATTCATGCATTTGCTTAGTAAAGTTTCTATAGGAAATTATAACGTTTTGCTGTTGTGATTTAGAAAAGGATGCATACTTTTCTGAAAGCAATACTACTATTTGTTGATACATGTCTTGGGATGAATATATGCTCTCTCTGGTCTATATACATGTAGCACTATTCTTTTCTCTCTCTGCGGCTACTGAGGTATGATGGCGCCACCTGTATAGTATTTTAGGAGCAGAGTCTTCATAATCTGTGTGATCAGGACAGGATCTCTAACAAGCGTAGTGCCTCCACTCAATTGGGGCTTGTGGATAGCAAGTGAAATCCCAATTGAGAAATATATCTTCACTAGGGATGAGCTTCGTGTTCGAGTCGAACATACGTTCGACTCGAACATCGGCTATTCGATCGTTCGACGAAGATCGAACGATTTGGGCCGTTCGCGCCAAATTCGAGTGACGCGAACGGCCCACAATGCACTACGCCATCGCAGTGTCATCCAGGCGCTGTGATTGGCCAAGCATGCACTGTGACCCCGCATGCTTGGCCAATCACAGCGCCGGCAGCGAGGAGAGCAATGATTGGCCACAGGCAGGATGCCTGTGGCCAATTATTGCTGAGGGTGTTTAGTACACGCCCCACACTATAAAAGGCCGCCAGCACGGCGGCCTAGTGTAGTGTGTTCCGGAGCAGGGATAGAGCAGCATAGGCAGGGACAGTGACTGTTATTTCTTTCTTGCTTAACCTGGATTCCTTTAGTTTAGGGAAAGAGAAGGATAGGTAGGGAGAGTGTCAGTGTGTTTTGTGCTTGTGCTATAGTGTGCTTAAAAAAAACATTTATTCTAGGGACAGAAAACTGTAGGTAGGGACAGTGTCAGTTTCTTTCACTCTGCAAGTCCTTGTTTCCAGGGACCTGGAAGGACAGTGAGTGAATTGTCCTTGTGCTATATTGTGCTTAAAAAAACATTTATTCTAGGGACAGAAAACTGTAGGTAGGGAGAGTGTCAGTTTCTTTCACTCTGCAAGTCCTTGTTTCCAGGGACCTGTAAGGACAGTGAGTGAATTGTCCTTGTGCTATATTGTGCTTAAAAAAAACATTTATTCTAGGGACAGAAAACTGTAGGTAGGGAGAGTGTCAGTTTATTTCACTCTGCAAGTCCTTGTTTCCAGGGACCTGGAAGGACAGTGAGTGAATTCTCCTTGTGCTATATTGTGCTTAAAAAAAACATTTATTCTAGGGACAGAAAACTGTAGGTAGGGACAGTGTCAGTTTCTTTCACTCTGCAAGTCCTTGTTTCCAGGGACCTGTAAGGACAGTGAGTGAATTGTCCTTGTGCTATATTGTGATTAAAAAAAACATTTTTTCTAGGGACAGAAAACTGTAGGTAGGGAGAGTGTTTTTTTTCTTTCACTCTGCAAGTCCTTGTTTCCAGGGACCTGTAAGGACAGTGAGTGAATTGTCCTTGTGCTATATTGTGCTTAAAAAAAAACATTTTTTCTAGGGACAGAAAACTGTAGGTAGGGAGAGTGTTTTTTTTCTTTCACTCTGCAAGTCCTTGTTTCCAGGGACCTGTAAGGACAGTGAGTGAATTGTCCTTGTGCTATATTGTGCTTAAAAAAAACATTTATTCTAGGGACAGAAAACTGTAGGTAGGGAGAGTGTCAGTTTATTTCACTCTGCAAGTCCTTGTTTCCAGGGACCTGGAAGGACAGTGAGTGAATTGTCCTTGTGCTATATTGTGATTAAAAAAAACATTTATTCTAGGGACAGAAAACTGTAGGTAGGGAGAGTGTCAGTTTATTTCACTCTGCAAGTCCTTGTTTCCAGGGACCTGTAAGGACAGTGAGTGAATTGTCCTTGTGCTATATTGTGATTAAAAAAAACATTTTTTCTAGGGACAGAAAACTGTAGGTAGGGAGAGTGTTTTTTTTCTTTCACTCTGCAAGTCCTTGTTTCCAGGGACCTGTAAGGACAGTGAGTGAATTGTCCTTGTGCTATATTGTGCTTAAAAAAAACATTTATTCTAGGGACAGAAAACTGTAGGTAGGGAGAGTGTCAGTTTATTTCACTCTGCAAGTCCTTGTTTCCAGGGACCTGGAAGGACAGTGAGTGAATTGTCCTTGTGTTATATTGTGATTAAAAAAAACATTTTTTCTAGGGACAGAAAACTGTAGGTAGGGAGAGTGTTTTTTTTCTTTCACTCTGCAAGTCCTTGTTTCCAGGGACCTGTAAGGACAGTGAGTGAATTGTCCTTGTGCTATATTGTGATTAAAAAAAACATTTTTTCTAGGGACAGAAAACTGTAGGTAGGGAGAGTGTTTTTTTTCTTTCACTCTGCAAGTCCTTGTTTCCAGGGACCTGTAAGGACAGTGAGTGAATTGTCCTTGTGCTATATTGTGCTTAAAAAAAACATTTATTCTAGGGACAGAAAACTGTAGGTAGGGAGAGTGTCAGTTTATTTCACTCTGCAAGTCCTTGTTTCCAGGGACCTGGAAGGACAGTGAGTGAATTGTCCTTGTGCTATATTGTGATTAAAAAAAACATTTTTTCTAGGGACAGAAAACTGTAGGTAGGGAGAGTGTTTTTTTTCTTTCACTCTGCAAGTCCTTGTTTCCAGGGACCTGTAAGGACAGTGAGTGAATTGTCCTTGTGCTATATTGTGCTTAAAAAAAAACATTTATTCTAGGGACAGAAAACTGTAGGTAGGGAGAGTGTCAGTTTATTTCACTCTGCAAGTCCTTGTTTCCAGGGACCTGGAAGGACAGTGAGTGAATTGTCCTTGTGTTATATTGTGATTAAAAAAAACATTTTTTCTAGGGACAGAAAACTGTAGGTAGGGAGAGTGTTTTTTTTCTTTCACTCTGCAAGTCCTTGTTTCCAGGGACCTGTAAGGACAGTGAGTGAATTGTCCTTGTGCTATATTGTGCTTAAAAAAAACATTTTTTATAGGGACAGAAAACTGTAGGTAGGGAGAGTGTTTTTTTTCTTTCACTCTGCAAGTCCTTGTTTCCAGGGACCTGTAAGGACAGTGAGTGAATTGTCCTTGTGCTATATTGTGCTTAAAAAAAACATTTATTCTAGGGACAGAAAACTGTAGGTAGGGAGAGTGTCAGTTTATTTCACTCTGCAAGTCCTTGTTTCCAGGGACCTGGAAGGACAGTGAGTGAATTGTCCTTGTGCTATATTGTGATTAAAAAAAACATTTATTCTAGGGACAGAAAACTGTAGGTAGGGAGAGTGTCAGTTTATTTCACTCTGCAAGTCCTTGTTTCCAGGGACCTGTAAGGACAGTGAGTGAATTGTCCTTGTGCTATAGTGTGCTTAAAAAAAACATTTATTCTAGGGACAGAAAACTGTAGGTAGGGAGAGTGTCAGTTTATTTCACTCTGCAAGTCCTTGTTTCCAGGGACCTGTAAGGACAGTGAGTGAATTGTCCTTGTGCTATATTGTGATTAAAAAAAACATTTTTTCTAGGGACAGAAAACTGTAGGTAGGGAGAGTGTCAGTTTCTTTCACTGTGAAAGTCCTTGTTTCCAGGGACCTGTAAGGACAGTGAGTGAATTGTCCTTGTGCTATATTGTGATTAAAAAAAACATTTTTTCTAGGGACAGAAAACTGTAGGTAGGGAGAGTGTTTTTTTTCTTTCACTCTGCAAGTCCTTGTTTCCAGGGACCTGTAAGGACAGTGAGTGAATTGTCCTTGTGCTATATTGTGCTTAAAAAAAACATTTATTCTAGGGACAGAAAACTGTAGGTAGGGAGAGTGTCAGTTTATTTCACTCTGCAAGTCCTTGTTTCCAGGGACCTGGAAGGACAGTGAGTGAATTGTCCTTGTGCTATATTGTGATTAAAAAAAACATTTTTTCTAGGGACAGAAAACTGTAGGTAGTGTGACAGCAGGAAGGTAAAGTCACCTGGTTGCATCCAGGGGGGTAGATATATTTCGCCCAGATTCAGGCTTTACGCCGACTTATACAGCTAGGTGGAGAGTTGTATAAGCCCAGCTGAGACTAGTGGGCTCATGGATGACTCATACCTCTAGGGAGAGGGCTGGGCGTCGTGCAGACAGGGAGTTGATGAGACCAGCTGAACCTTGTCAGCTCATTTAGGCCTCTATAAGAAACTCCCAGATTCATTAGATGTTAGCTCATGCCTGGAAGCAGACCTGTGTGGACTGTCTAGGGAGAGTGAACCCCTGTGCGGTGAGAGAAAGCCTGTGTGGCTATATTTTGCTTGGACATTTAAAACCAGGGACTAGGACAGCACTAGGCTGATCCCAGTCGTTAGTTAGGAAACCTGTAAGTTTAGTCAGAGGTCAAGTTGACCAGGATTTATTTTGTTTATGTTTTTTTTGCCTTGCTGTGTTTTTGTCACTGTAAATAGAAAATAAACCGCACCTTTTTGATTTTGAAGACCACAACCTCCGTCTGCTGGGCCTGTTTTTGGGTGGGGAGCCCATCCCGGGGGTCACACATACCCGCTGCCGAGCTAACCCCCTCACAGTTGGTGGAGAATGCGGGCAGTTTTTTTTTAAGCCAGCATGGAGGAGATACTGAAACAGCTGGCTCTAGCAAATGCCAATCAACAGCAGACAAATGCAGGTTTGCAAAGGAGCCTTGCAGCCCAGCAGCAAGCTCATCAACAGAGCCTTGCAACTTTACAACAGAGTCTGGAGGCTCAGCAACAAGCCCAACAGCAATCTGAGGCCCGCTTCATAGACCTGTTGCAGAAGCAAGAGCAGAGACTACAACAACAGATGGAAGCAGTAATGCAGCAACGTCCGCAGACCAGTGAGGAAAGCCGTCCCACTAATACCGCGTCCTTTGGGGTGAGTCGTTTATTGACAAAAATGACTGGAGAGGATGATCCAGAGGTATTTTTGACCACATTTGAAAGGACCGCTGAAAGAGAAAAGTGGCCTGAGGAGCAGTGGGCTGGACTAGTGGCTCCTCTGTTAACTGGTGAATCGCAGAAAGCTTACTATGACCTAGAGCCTAACCAAGCAAAAGACTATGTGATGCTAAAAGCTGAAATATTGGCAAGGCTGGGTGTCACCCTGGCTGTCCGGGCTCAGCGTGTGCATAACTGGACTTTCCAGCTTGGAAAACCCCCCAGGTCTCAAATGTATGATCTCATTCACCTGAGCAGAAAGTGGCTACAGCCAGAGACTTTGTCCGCACCAAAGATTGTGGAACGTGTTGTAATGGATCGGTTTTTGAGAGCTCTTCCTACTGCCATCCAAAAGTGGGTAAGCCATGGAGACCCAGAGACGGCCGATGGTCTTGTGGATCGTGTGGAGAAATACTTGGCTACAGAGAACCTGACGGCCTCTTCCAGAGACACTCGGACTTTCCACCCTAAGACCAGACCATCCCCAGGGGCGGATAAGATGATTCCAAGGGGTAAGGGTGGAGAGAGTGAGAGGGTGGGAGCTCTACCCCAAGTTTGGCGAGAACAGCCTGGGAAATCAGCGGCTCAAGAGGCGGCAAGAAGGATCGTTTGCTACCGCTGCCGGCAAGCGGGACATATTGCAGCAAATTGCCCGGTTTTGGAGGAACCCATGCAGTGTGACTTTCTGACGGGCAGACGTCAGTCGCTGTGTGCGACAGTCGCATGCACTGCCATCTGGGGACAGAGAAAACCCGAGAGAGGGTATTACAGAGATTCTATTGGCCTGGGGTGATGAAGGACATAGAAAATTATTGTTCCTCCTGCCCTGTGTGTCAGAGGTCGGCCCCGATGCCACATTTCCATAGCCCGCTGGTCCCTCTACCCATCATTGAGGTCCCGTTTGAGAGAATCGCAATGGATTTGGTAGGTCCTATAATCAAGTCCACTAGGGGGCACCAGTACATATTGGTTATAATGGACTATGCCACCCGTTATCCAGAAGCGATCCCTCTCAGAAATACCTCGGCCAAAACCATAGCCAAAGAGCTATCTCTTGTTTTTAGCCGGGTGGGTATTTGTAAAGAACTGCTTACGGACCAAGGTACACCCTTTATGTCCCGGGTTATGAAAGAGCTGTGTAAATTGTTCAAAGTGACGCAATTGCGTACATCTGTGTATCACCCCCAAACCGATGGGCTGGTTGAAAGATTCAACAAAACCCTAAAACAAATGTTGAAGAAAGTGGTGGATAGAGATGGAAGGGATTGGGACTGTTTACTTCCTTATTTGATGTTTGCTATTAGGGAGGTGCCCCAATCCTCTACGGGATTCTCCCCCTTTGAGTTACTGTATGGGAGACACCCAAGAGGGCTGTTGGATATTGCCAAGGAAACTTGGGAAAGTGAGAGTTCTCCCCACAGGAGTGTGATTGAGCATGTCGCCCTGATGCAAGATCGAATTGCACAGGTAATGCCCATCGTGAAGGAACATTTGGCCCAAGCGCAGTTGGCACAGCAGAGAGTGTACAACCGTGGAGCCAAGACCCGTACCTTTTCCCCGGGGGATAGGATATTGGTACTTGTCCCTACGGTTGAAAGTAAATTCCTTGCCAAATGGCAAGGCCCCTACGAGATAATGGAAAAAGTGAGCGAAGTGAATTACAAGGTCAGACAACCAGGAAGGCGAAAGCCCGAACAGATCTATCACGTTAATCTGTTGAAAGCCTGGAGGGATAGAGAGTCCCTAGTCGCAGACACTTGGTCACCAGCTCAAACTGGTTGCGTGATTCCTGAGGTTGGAATCGCAGCCACCTTGTCACAACCCCAACAACAGGAGGTTAAGGAGTTTGTGCTTCGCAACAAGGAGGTATTCTCTGAGCTGCCGGGACAAACATCTGGGGTAGAGCATGACATTATTACCCCGCCCGGTGAAAGGGTGAAGTTAAAACCCTATCGGATCCCAGAGGCCCGACGGGAGGCAATACGGGAGGAAGTACAGAAAATGCTGAACTTAGGGGTGATAGAGGAGTCCCAAAGTGATTGGTCTAGTCCCATTGTGTTGGTGCCTAAACCGGATGGGAGCTGGCGATTTTGTAACGATTTTCGTCAGTTGAACAAAGTTACAAAATTCGACACCTACCCCATGCCACGTATAGATGAGTTGATCGACCGGCTGGGAACAGCCCGATACATGACGACTCTTGACCTCACAAAAGGGTATTGGCAAATCCCCCTGGCCAAGTCGGCCAAAGAGAAAACCGCATTTGTAACCCCAGACGGGGCGTTCCAATATAAAAGAATGCCGTTCGGGTTACAGAATGCGCCGGCCACATTCCAGCGGAAAATGGACCAGATGCTGAGGCCCCATCGGAAGTATGCTGCGGCTTACCTGGATGACATAATTGTCCATAGCACAGATTGGGCCTCACATCTGCCAAAAGTGCAAGCAGTCCTGGACTCTGTTCGGGAAGCAGGGTTTACGGCTAACCCCAAGAAGTGTACCATTGGGCAGGAGGAGGCCAAATATCTTGGGTACACCATTGGGAGGGGAGTAATAAAACCCCAACTCAACAAAGTCGAGGCCATCCAGAGTTGGCCACGTCCCAACAGCAAGAAGCAGGTACGAGCCTTTCTGGGAATCGCTGGGTATTATCGGCGATTCATTCCCCACTTTGCTTCTAAGGCTGTGCCCCTAACCAACCTGACGAAGGGGAAAGGGTCGGTCATGATTAAATGGACCCCCGAGGCTGAGGCAGCATTCCAATTCTTGAAACAAGCCTTATGTAGCCAGCCAGTGTTGTACTCACCCGACTTCTCTAGAGACTTTGTCGTACAAAGTGATGCGTCAGATGTGGGGTTAGGAGCAGTATTGTCCCAGGTCTGGAACGGGGAAGAGCACCCAGTCATTTACCTCAGCAGGAAGTTGAAGTCCCATGAGGTAAATTACGCCACCGTTGAAAAGGAGTGTTTAGCGGTGAAGTGGGCTCTAGATTCCCTTCGGTACTACCTGCTAGGTAGGCACTTTGACATGGTTACGGATCACGCTCCGTTAAAGTGGATGGCTCAAAACAAGGAAACAAATAGAAGAGTGAATAGGTGGTTCCTGGCCCTCCAGGAATTCAACTTCACAGTAAAGCATCGCCCTGGCGTTCAAATGGGGAATGTGGATGCTTTGTCTCGAGTACATGAATGCCTGATTGCTGGTGTTCCAACCCCGAGGTTAAAACAAGAGGGGGGGGTATGTGACAGCAGGAAGGTAAAGTCACCTGGTTGCATCCAGGGGGGTAGATATATTTCGCCCAGATTCAGGCTTTACGCCGACTTATACAGCTAGGTGGAGAGTTGTATAAGCCCAGCTGAGACTAGTGGGCTCATGGATGACTCATACCTCTAGGGAGAGGGCTGGGCGTCGTGCAGACAGGGAGTTGATGAGACCAGCTGAACCTTGTCAGCTCATTTAGGCCTCTATAAGAAACTCCCAGATTCATTAGATGTTAGCTCATGCCTGGAAGCAGACCTGTGTGGACTGTCTAGGGAGAGTGAACCCCTGTGCGGTGAGAGAAAGCCTGTGTGGCTATATTTTGCTTGGACATTTAAAACCAGGGACTAGGACAGCACTAGGCTGATCCCAGTCGTTAGTTAGGAAACCTGTAAGTTTAGTCAGAGGTCAAGTTGACCAGGATTTATTTTGTTTATGTTTTTTTTGCCTTGCTGTGTTTTTGTCACTGTAAATAGAAAATAAACCGCACCTTTTTGATTTTGAAGACCACAACCTCCGTCTGCTGGGCCTGTTTTTGGGTGGGGAGCCCATCCCGGGGGTCACACATACCCGCTGCCGAGCTAACCCCCTCACAGTAGGGAGAGTGTTTTTTTTCTTTCACTCTGCAAGTCCTTGTTTCCAGGGACCTGTAAGGACAGTGAGTGAATTGTCCTTGTGCTATATTGTGCTTAAAAAAAACATTTATTCTAGGGACAGAAAACTGTAGGTAGGGAGAGTGTCAGTTTATTTCACTCTGCAAGTCCTTGTTTCCAGGGACCTGGAAGGACAGTGAGTGAATTGTCCTTGTGCTATATTGTGATTAAAAAAAACATTTTTTCTAGGGACAGAAAACTGTAGGTAGGGAGAGTGTTTTTTTTCTTTCACTCTGCAAGTCCTTGTTTCCAGGGACCTGTAAGGACAGTGAGTGAATTGTCCTTGTGCTATATTGTGCTTAAAAAAAACATTTATTCTAGGGACAGAAAACTGTAGGTAGGGAGAGTGTCAGTTTATTTCACTCTGCAAGTCCTTGTTTCCAGGGACCTGGAAGGACAGTGAGTGAATTGTCCTTGTGTTATATTGTGATTAAAAAAAACATTTTTTCTAGGGACAGAAAACTGTAGGTAGGGAGAGTGTTTTTTTTCTTTCACTCTGCAAGTCCTTGTTTCCAGGGACCTGTAAGGACAGTGAGTGAATTGTCCTTGTGCTATATTGTGCTTAAAAAAAACATTTTTTCTAGGGACAGAAAACTGTAGGTAGGGAGAGTGTTTTTTTTCTTTCACTCTGCAAGTCCTTGTTTCCAGGGACCTGTAAGGACAGTGAGTGAATTGTCCTTGTGCTATATTGTGCTTAAAAAAAACATTTATTCTAGGGACAGAAAACTGTAGGTAGGGAGAGTGTCAGTTTATTTCACTCTGCAAGTCCTTGTTTCCAGGGACCTGGAAGGACAGTGAGTGAATTGTCCTTGTGCTATATTGTGATTAAAAAAAACATTTATTCTAGGGACAGAAAACTGTAGGTAGGGAGAGTGTCAGTTTATTTCACTCTGCAAGTCCTTGTTTCCAGGGACCTGTAAGGACAGTGAGTGAATTGTCCTTGTGCTATAGTGTGCTTAAAAAAAACATTTATTCTAGGGACAGAAAACTGTAGGTAGGGAGAGTGTCAGTTTATTTCACTCTGCAAGTCCTTGTTTCCAGGGACCTGTAAGGACAGTGAGTGAATTGTCCTTGTGCTATATTGTGATTAAAAAAAACATTTTTTCTAGGGACAGAAAACTGTAGGTAGGGAGAGTGTCAGTTTCTTTCACTGTGAAAGTCCTTGTTTCAAGGGACAGAGAAGGACACCTGAAGGTAGCCCTTATTGCTTTTTTCCCATCTCCCTGCAGGCCATCTATTAGAATGTCTGGAAGGCAAACAAGGAGAGGCAGACAGTCAGGAGGCAATAAAAGAGGGCAAGCAGGCTCTGTGTCTGGGGGCAACAGTGCTGGTCGTGGACGCGGTGCATTGTCATCAGCACATGGCCATGGGACACGCTTGTCCTTCTTTTCGGCAGCTGGACATGTTGAGCCACATCATGCCGAAGACTTGGTAGAGTGGATGACCAAGCCCTCCTCCTCCTCCTCATCCTCTCTCACCCAGGCTCAGGGTACTGGAAAAGCAGCTGCCAAAGCGTCGTCTTCCCTGGTATCAATGTCAGACAAATCATCAGTCACTCCTTCCCTAGACCCACCATGTCCTCCTCCTGAGGAGTCCCCCGAACTGTTTCAGCACAGTGTTGGGTACATGCTCCAGGAGGATGCCCAGCGTTTCGAAGGGTCTGATGATGAAACCCAGCTACAGGAAGGCAGTAGCGTGAGAGCAGACAGAGGGGATGCTCAAGAAGGACACCAATCTGGCAGTCATGTTCCAGCAGCTGCAGCATACTGCCAGATTGGCTCCAGTGATGAGGAGGGAGGGGATGATGAGGTCACTGACTCCACGTGGGTGCCTAATAGGAGAGAGGAGGAGGAGGAGGATGAGGAGGAGGCACATCTCCAACGAGGCAGGATGCCCTTTGGTGGCCAGCGTAAGGGCAGTACACCGACGGAATCACACCGCAGAGCTCCGCCTGTGCAGGGCGCTGCCTCTGCCCGTCATTCAAAAAGTTCTTTGGTGTGGGCCTTTTTTGAGGCTAGTGCATCAGATCGCACAGCTGCTGTTTGCAACATATGTCTCAAGCGTATATCGCGTGGCCAAAACATTAGCCGCTTGGGTACCACATGCCTGACCAGACATATGTTGACCTGCCATGCAGCTCGTTGGCAAGCCTACCTCAAAGACCCACACCAAAGAACAAAGCGGACCTCTCCTTGCACCGCATCAGCTGGGATCTCCAACCCCACTATAACTTCAGTCCTCTCTGAAACATGCACTGAGAGGAATGAAGGTGTAGAATTAGGTGTGTCACAGCCAAGTACTTGCGCCCACTCTGCTAGCAGTACACCGACGTCCGATTCTAGCAGGCAAATTTCCCTGCCCCAGCTGCTGGACCGTCGAAAGAAGTTCACTCCCAGCCATCCACATGCCCAGCGGTTGAATGCTAGCTTGGCTAAATTGCTAGCGCTTCAACTGCTGCCTTTTCAGTTGGTAGACTCGGCCCCCTTCCGTGAGTTTGTGCAATGTGCAGTTCCTCAGTGGCAGGTTCCCAAACGCCACTTTTTCTCACGGAAGGCTATTCCGGCTCTCTACCGGCATGTGGAAGGCAATGTCTTGGCCTCGCTGGACAGGGCGGTCAGCGGTAAGGTGCATATTACCGCTGACTCATGGTCCAGCAGGCATGGACAGGGACGTTACCTTTCTTTCACGGCCCATTGGGTCACTCTTTTGGCAGCTGGGAAGGATTCAGGACAAGGTGCAGTAGTGTTGGAGGTTGTCCCACCGCCACGCCTCCAAAATGCTACTACTGGTTGTGACACACCTCTCTCCTCCACCCCCTCCTCTTCTTCTTCCTCCATGGCCTCTTCCTGTGGTTTGTCCTATGAACCAGCGGTGCTCCGTAGCCGTTCACGGGGCTACGCAAGTACGCAGGCAAAAAGATGCCATGCCGTGCTTGCGCTGGTGTGTTTGGGGGACAGAAGCCACACTGGGGCAGAGGTCCTGTCTGCTCTGCAGGGCCAGGCCGAGAGGTGGTTGACGCCACGCCAGCTTAAGCCAGGAATGGTGGTTTGCGACAATGGCACCAACCTCCTCTCCGCCCTCCGACAGGGACAACTGACCCATGTGCCCTGTGTGGCTCACGTCCTTAACCTGGTGGTGCAGCGCTTCTTGGGCAGGTACCCGGGCTTACAGGATGTCCTGAGGCAGGCCAGGAAAGTCTGTGTGCATTTCCGCAGATCTTATAATGCCAGTGCTCGCCTGGCTGAGCTGCAAAAGGAGTTGAACCTGCCCAAGAACCGCCTTATATGTGACATGCCCACCAGGTGGAACTCAACGTTGGCCATGCTGCAGCGGCTGCACACGCAGCAGAGGGCCATCAATGAGTACCTGTGCGACTACGGCACCAGGACAGGGTCAGGGGAGCTTGTTTTTTTTTCTCCACGCCAGTGGGGCATGATCAGGGATGCATGCACTGTCCTGGCACCATTTGAGGAGGCCACGAGGATGGTGAGCAGTGACAGTGCATGCATCAGTGACACTGTACCTCTTGTCCACCTGTTGGAGCACACGCTGCGTGGAATAATGGACAGGGCACTTGAGGCAGAACAGAGGCAGGAAGAGGAGGACTTCCTTGCCTCTCAAGGCCCCCTTTACCCAGACAGTGTTCCTTCTGTCCCACCCATCGCACAGGAAGAGGAGGAGGAGGAGGAGGAGGAGGAGGAGGAGGATTGTGTCAGCATGGAGGTGGAGGCTGGCACTCAGCATCATCAGCAGCAGTCTTTTAGGGATGATTTACAGTCCCAAGAAACCAGTGGACTTGTACGTGGCTGGGAGGAGGTGGCTGCGGATCATGTCGTCCTTAGTGACCCAGAGGACTCCGGAGCGAATGCCTCAGCAAACCTACGCTGCATGGCCTCCCTGATCCTGCAAAGTCTGCGGAAGGATCCTCGTATTCTTCGGATCAAGGAGAGGGACCATTACTGGCTGGCCACTCTCCTTGATCCACGGTACAAGGGTAAGGTTGCGGACCTTATGTTACCGTCGCAGAGGGAGCAGAGGATGAGACAACTCCGGGAGGCCTTGCAGAAAGGTCTGTGCAACGCGTTCCCAGAGACTGGGAGGTTGCAAACTCCTGGTCCTGGACAACGAGTTGCTGAGGCTTCGGCCAGTCAAAGAAGGAGCGGTGGGGAAGGTGGCCGTCTGACCGATGCGTTCAGACAATTCTTTAGTCCGCAGCCCCAAAGTATGATCGGTTCCAGCAACCATCGCCAGCGTCTGATAAACATGGTGCAGGAATATCTAGGGGCAAGGTCAGACTTGGACACCTTCCCCACCGAAAATCCTCTGGCTTACTGGGTCTTGAGGATGGATCACTGGCCAGAGCTTGCACAGTATGCAATTGAGCTACTGGCCTGTCCTGCATCCAGCGTTCTTTCGGAACGCACATTCAGTGCTGCTGGAGGATTTGTCACGGATCACAGGGTGCGCCTGTCCACCGACTCGGTTGATCGACTGACTTTCATCAAGATGAACCAGTCTTGGATCACCACCAGCTACCACACACCTGATGCTGATATAACAGACTAATTGATTTTAACATGTCACATCCCTTCAAGACTGATGCTGATGCTGAGTGCCTGTGCTGTTATGTTGACTGGCTATCCTCCTCCTCCGAGTCCTCAATGATACGATTGATGATGATAGCTTGTAAGATCATTTTTGTTTATGGGTGCCGCCACCAGTGCCTAACGCCCAATTTTTCAGCCCCTGTTTAACAGGGGCGTGTAATTACAATTTTTGAAGCAATACTTTGCAACAGGGCTCATTGCTGTGCTCCAAGTACAGTATCTGTGAGGAGTTGCAGTGTTGTGCCACCAGTGCCTAAGGCCCAATTTTTCAGCCCCTGTTTAACAGGGGCGTGTCATTACAATTTTTGAAGCAATACTTTGCAACAGGGCTCATTGGTGTGCTCCAAGTACAGTATCTGTGAGGAGTTGCAGTGTTGTGCCACCAGTGCCTAAGGCCCAATTTTTCAGCCCCTGTTTAACAGGGGCGTGTCATTACAATTTTTGAAGCAATACTTTGCAACAGGGCTCATTGCTGTGCTCCAAGTACAGTATCTGTGAGGAGTTGCAGTGTTGTGCCACCAGTGCCTAAGGCCCAATTTTTCAGCCCCTGTTTAACAGGGGCGTGTCATTACAATTTTTGAAGCAATACTTTGCAACAGGGCTCATTGGTGTGCTCCAAGTACAGTATCTGTGAGGAGTTGCAGTGTTGTGCCACCAGTGCCTAAGGCCCAATTTTTCAGCCCCTGTTTAACAGGGGCGTGTCATTACAATTTTTGAAGCAATACTTTGCAACAGGGCTCATTGCTGTGCTCCAAGTACAGTATCTGTGAGGGGTTGCAGTGTTGTGCCACCAGTGCCTAAGGCCCAATTTTTCAGCCCCTGTTCAACAGGGGCATGTAATTACAATTCTTGATCTAATAATTCACAGCAGGGCCCATTGCTGCACCCACCAAGAGTAACTGTCAGGGCTTACAGTGTTGTGGCACCAGCACCACCATCAAAGGCCCAATTTTTACTACCACTGTTCAACAATTATATGTAATTAAAATTCCTGATATAATAGTTGACAGCAGGGCGTTCCAGCACCAACCAAGAGTAACTGTGAGTGCTTACAGTGTTGTGCCAACACCAACAACTAAGGGGCCTATTTCTGCAGAGTATATACGGCAGGTCCCTACTTTCAAACATCCAACTTACAAACGACTCCTACTTGCAAACGCAAGAAGACAACAGGAAGTGAGAGGAAATCTACCACTAGGAAGGAAAATTCTCTCCTGTAAGAATAAATATGGGAGAAAGGTGTCTCCTCTGTACTGATGCTTTATCAGCAATCCTTGTTTCAAGAAAAACACCACATTTCAAAAACAGTTGTCATTGGGACGGAAAGTGAGGTGAAATGTTCTGAACAGGGGCACAGACAGCAAAACAAATGTTACAGGGGTGATAACCCTTACCTATGTTTTCCAAAAAGTTTAAAAATAGATTTTTGGTCTGGAGCTACACTTCAACAATGTACCTGTTCAAAATTACAAACAGACTCTACATAAGAACAAACCTACAGTCCCTGTCTTGTATGCACCGCCTGTATAGGGCTGTTCAGAGTATATAGGGCCTTTTTTATTTTATGTGCGGGGTTCCCCTTAATATCCATACAAGACCCAAAGGGGCTGGTAATGGGCTGGGGTAGGGGGGGGGGGTCATGGGGTAGCTATGCCATTTTTCTTAAAGAATTTCATCCATATTACCGGGACCAGACATTACATTAAAGCCGCAAGCAGTTTTAAATGGCTTTTTTTTCCTTTAGAAGTGTCATTTTGTGCAGGGACAGTTCTAAACACGGGAAACACGTGGCACTTCACAGGCATACTTTAGACACCCCCCAGGTACGATATTTAAAGGAATATTTGACTTTTTTTTTTTCACTTTATGCATCATTAAAATGACTGCTCCCGAAAAACGACCGTTTTTAAAACTTCTTTTTGCATTGATACATGTCCCCTGGTGCAGAACCCGGGTTCCCAAACCCTTTTTAGGACAATAACATGCATAATAGTTGTTATAATTAGCACTTTAGAATTCGAACGTTCGCATCCATTGTATTTAATAGGGTTCTAATGTTCGTTCGAACTTTCGGTCCGTTCGCGGGTTCTGGTGCGAACCGAACCCGGGGGTGTTCGGCTCATCACTAATCTTCACATAGACAGTAATCCACACAGCATTGTATTTGAAAGTCCATGTATTGAAGAAATAACATTCAGTGAACCATCCAACATAAAGTATTTTCCAAACAGGAACATGAAATCATTAACAGTCTGTATGTATTTCTCAGTGAGGTGACTCTGCAGCAGCAGCACTTACTCAGTCTATATTCTCTTAGCAGCCATTACTGTTCTATCCTCACATGTCTGTCTCTCCACTCACCTACCCACAAAAACCCTTGCCATCCTCTGCTCTTCTTGATGACCTCATCCTTGGTGAGAGAGAGAGAGCATAGCAACCATAATGGAAAAGGGCAAACAAACACTGCATAACAAGAGTATACAGTTGGTAAATGGGCAAATAAATGAACACATCACTACATACATATCATGTTCTATTGCCACTTTTTCTGGAGGTATACATAGTTAGAGATTAATCCGACCCGACAAGGATATACACTCAAAATATAGCAAAAGTTAACATGGTTGTCGCCTTCTGCAGACCACTTCTCCAGAAGCAATCTATTACAGAGATTAGCTGCAAATGAAATATGGTTAGTAACAAATAGGCTTCATGCTAACCAGTCTAGAATGAGCTGCAATCATGTCCATCAGAACATAAGGTTGTACATAGTTCTGTACAGGATAGCAGGGTATTCCCAAAGTGTCATAAGTAAACGTTGGTGGAGGTCGTCAAACACGATCTTCTCTCCTCAAGCCCTCAGGCATTAGTCCAGATAACTCTGGGACAGCATTAGTGGGAAAACGTGGTGCTCCAACCATGCTGGGAACTGTAGGCACAGAGTTTTGGGCTGTTGGTTCAAAAACAGGTGTAGCTGGGTTCAGACCTCCCCTCTGAGGCAGGCCCCCATCAGTAATAGGTGAAGGAACCTGTACAGGAGACTCTGGTGGAGGTGTAAACCAGTCAGTGTCATCACTCTGGTCTCCACGGTCTGCGCAAGGCACATCATTAGAATCTGTAACAATATCAGATTGTGGCTCCACATTGCAGGAGCAACTTGTGGTACTGGAAGCAAGTGATTCCTATGCCAGGCTTTGATCCGACCCTCAGGTCCTCAAATCCTGTAGACTGGAATTCTAGGCACTTTTTCTATAACTTCAAACAAGTCATTTTGCCAGCGATCAGCTAATTTATGTTTGGCTGAAGGTCCCAAATTTGCGGAGAAGCACTTTATCACCAGGTTGTAAGTCTTTGTAACGAACTTTGGCATCAAAACGCCTTTTATTGGCAGCATTCATTTTTGCAGTATTTTCCTCAGCCTTTTTTATAGGCCTCTTTTAAACTCTGTTTAAGTCGTTCCACATACTGGTAGTGATTTCTATTTTTCACTCCATCAGTAGACACACCCAACTGAATGTCAATAGGGAGACAGGCTTCTCTCCCAAACATGAGAAAATAAGGAGAGAAACCAGTTCATTCATGTCTGGTACAATTGTAGGCATATACCATAGCTCCAACATGTCGGCTCCAGGTTTGCTTAGCACCATTAGGGAGGGTACCTAACATGTTCAATAAGGTGCAATTGAAACGTTCAGGGAGAGCATCACCCTCTGGATGATAAGGTGTGGTGCGGCTCTTGTCAATATTAAGCAATCTTAACAGCTCTTTAATTAGGTGACTTTCAAAGTCCCGCCCCTGGTCAGAGTGAAGTCAATTTGGCAACCCATAATGAACAAAAAACTTCTCCCACAACACTTTAGCTACAGTTACTGCTTTCAGATCTTTGGTGGGATAGGCTTGAGCATATCGAGTATAGTGCTCAGTCACAATCAAAACATTTCCCACACCACTGCTGTCATTGTCAATACACAAAAAGTCCTTGCACACTAAATCCATTGGACCAGAACTTTTCAAGTGTTCCATAGGAGCAGCTCGAGTAGGCAAAGTTTTCCTTTGTAGACATCTCACACAATGGCGGCAATAGTCCACAACAGATTCCCTCATTCGTGGCCAAATGAAACGGTCTTGGATTAATCCATAGGTTTTTCAACTCCTAGATGTCCATATTGGTCATGCAAACTTCTCAAAACAGATTTTCTGTAGACTTGAGGGAGCACTAGATGTTTCCTTCCAGGATGATCATGGAACAAATGTACCCTGTATAAAAGTCAATCAATTATTTTGAGTTTATCCCATTCTTTAAGATAGTAGGTACTCTGTTCAGGTAAGGTTTTTCTCATGTAAATAGGATCTTTGCGGAAAACAGACTCTCTAACATGTCTGATTACTAGATCTCTCTTTTGTAGAAGGATCATATCTTTCTCTTGCAGCTGGATGTTTTCTGGTACCCCTAAAGCGGTGGGGCAGCAATACATGTTTGGGATACACTCTTCACCAGCTCCCAAGGAGTCAATAACTCGTAAGTCAGAGAAAACGATATTGTCTCTTTGTACAGCCGCTGTAGCACAGTAGGCAGCCACAACAGGCCCAGCTACTTCCTCCCATTCATTTTCTTCTAAGTTCACTGGTAACCTAGGACGCCTAGAGAGAGCATCAGCCCCAATATTTTTGGGCCCTGGCTTGTACTTGAGAGTGAATTGGTAATTAGACAAGGCAGCAAGCCACCTATGACCAGTGGCATCCAGCTTAGCTGTAGTCAAAACATAAGTGAGGGGGTTGTTGTCAGTTCTTACCTCAAACTGAGCCCCATACAAGTAATCATGCAGCTTTTCAACAATAGCCCACTTTAGGGCAAGAAATTCCAGTTTGTGAACAGGATAATTCCTTTCTGCTGGGCTTAGACTGCGACTAATATAAGCAACAGGCCTTAGTCCCCCTGGGTGCTCCTGATGTAGGACTCCTCCTAATCCATCATAGCTGGCATCTACATGCAAACTGTATGGCTTTTGTGGGTCTGCATAAGCCAACACTGGCGTTTCTGTAAGACTTTTCTTAAGCTGTAGAAACGCGTCCTCACAAGCAGAAATCCACCTCTCACTGAAAGGAGTTTTGCTGGTTGTTTCAATGCCAGGGGTTTCTTTGAGCAAATCATTAAGAGGTTGAGCAGTCTTGGAATAGCCTCTAATGAAGTGGCGATAATAGCCACAAAATCCCAAGAAGGACCTCAGTTCTTTCAGATTTGTGGGACGGGGCAAGGTTACCACAGCCTCCACTTAAGCAGGATCAGTTGCTACCCCTTCTGCAAATACTATGTGACCCACAAAGTTTACTGAAGAGCGTGCAAACTTACATTTGTCCAGGGAGAGATTCAGACCTTCTTTCCTCAGACGATCTAGCACTTTAAACAGTCTCTGGTCATGCTCCTCCAGAGAGGAGCCAAGAACAATTATGTCATCTAGGTAGACAATATTTTGAGTGGGACAAAGGTCTCCCAGTGTCCGATCCATTAGACACTGGAAGGTTGCAGGTGTACAAATAATGCCCTGAGGCATGCGAGCATACTGGAGAAACCCCAGGGGGCAGATAAAATCTGTATTTTCTTGATCTTCCTCACTCAATGTTACTTGGTAATAACCGGATCTTAAGTCCATTACTGTAAACCATTTGCTGCCTTGCAGGGCATCAAGAGTTTCCTCAATGCGAGGTAGCGTGTATTGATCTGGGACCGTTCGCCGATTTAGAGTCCTATATTAAACACATATTCGTACTCCACCATTTTTCTTTTTGACCACCACTATTGGGGATGCATACAGGCTTTTAGATTCAACAATGATGTTTTGATCTTTCATTTTGTGCAAGCACTCTCGAACATCACCCAGATCTTTAAGAGGTATGCGCCTCGGTCTTTGGGTCTTTCTCTAAATGGGGTGCTATCTGTTAGGCGAATACTGTGCTGAATACTTTTAGCACACCCAACATCCATGTCATCAGTTGAGAAAACATCTTCGTATTGCATTAGGTGCTCTCCTAGCGCTTGTTTGTGCTCTGCAGGACTATCAGCATCATTCAGGTGAAAGTCTAATTTGGTTTATTTCTCCTCGACCTTGGCAGGGTAGGAGCTAATGGTTTACACTGGGTAACAATAGGCTACCTCTTTCCAGGCTGGTATTATAACCACTTGTCCCCCGCCCACTGTCAATTGACGGCGGGCGGAGGATACTCTCGTTCTGGGAGGACGTCATATGACGTCCTCCCTTTAAAACGAGCTAGGAGGCGCGCGCCCGCCGCGTTCACAAGGTCACAAGGCCCCGGTGCGCGTGCCCGGCGGCCGCGATTGCCGCCGGGCACCCGCGATTGCCCGGGAAACGAGCAGGAAAGTGGATCTCTGTGTGTAAACACAGAGATCCACGTCCTGTGAGGGAGAGGGGACCGATGGTGTGTCCCTTGTACATAGGGACAACCATCGGTCACCTCCCCCAGTCAGTCACCTCCCCCCACAGTAAGAACACATTGAGGGAACATATTTAACCCCTTCCCGCCCCCTAGTGGTTAACCCCTTCCCTGCCAATCACATTTATACAGTAATCAATGCATTTTTATAGCAGGGATCGCTGTATAAACGTGAATGGTCCCAAAAATGTGTCAAAAGTGTCCGATGTGTCCGCCGCAATATCGCAGTCACAATAAAAAATCGCAGATCGCCGCCATTACTAATAAAAATATAAAAAAATAAAAATGCTATAAATCTATCCCCTATTTTGTACACGCTATAACTTTTGCGCAAACCAATCAATACGCGCTTATTGCGATTTTTTTTTTACCAAAAATATGTAGAAGAATACGTATCGGCCTAAACTGAGGAAAATTTTATTTAAAAAAAAAAATGGGTATTTATTATAGCAAAAAGTAAAAAATAGTGTTTTTTTTTCAAACTGGACGCTCTTCTTTTGTTTATAGCGCAAAAAATAAAAACCGCAGAGGTGATCAAATACCACCAAAAGAAAGCTCTATTTGTGGGAAAAAAAGGACACAAATTTCGTTTGGGAGCCACGTCGCACGACCGCGCAATTGTCATTCAAAATGTGACAGCGCTGAAAGCTGAAAAATGGCTTGGGCAGGAAGGGGGTTTTCGTGCACAGTAGAGAAGTGGATAACTAGGTATGTGGTAATGTTTTGAACAGTAACAACATCCATTCTTGTACATTTTAAACGATAGTCTTTCCTTTCTGGTACTATCTCCCAGCCATTCTTTGCAGCTTCTTTTGTATCAGTCTCCAGCAGGAAAAATCTACCGGTTGCACTTGGTGAAATTTCCACATAAACCCGCATCACTCTCACTCCCCCGGCTGGAAGCTCTATGGGATGCCGTGGATTTCCCACACACCCTCCAGGAAGATCAGGAGCAAAGGTTTGGCAGATATTTTGAAACTCTGGAGCAACAGGGAGTGAAGGTAGAGGAGTTCCCTGTTGGGGCTGAAGAAACCGTATGAAACCCACAATCATAGGAGCATACTCGTTACCCCCAGGTGGAGGGCTCACATAAGCAATGACTTTAAGTGGGGGATTCTCATCAGCTATCACACCAGGAATGCAAAGCTCAAGTTCTAGACAACCATCCATAAATATGGGATTTTCTCCCACACAGGGCTGCTGTTAGAAATAATGGGGCCCCATACAGCCTACCTTTTGGGGCCCCCTTTGACCCCACCCCTGGCCCAGATTTGATTATGTAATAGCATGAGCCATGACAGGTCCTCTTTATGGAGAGATCTGAGGTCAATTAGACCCCATATCTCTCCCCTAGCCTCCAAAGCATCTGACCATACTGAGATTTCTGCTCCCACAGGGATTTAGAAAGCCCCGTTTTTTATTTTGCATAAATTAACTGTAAAAGGTGCCCGGGCCCTCCCTGTTGAGTGAATAGGGCTGGGCCCAGTACAACAGAACTGGCTGTACTGCCTTATCAGCGGCTTTGCTCCCACACCATAAACAGGCATAGTGTCCATAGTTTGCAAAGGGAGGTGGTTTAAGTGTTGCTGATAGAAGGACCTGTATATGATAGTCAGCTGAGAACCAGTATCAAACAGAGCAGTAGTGGGTATATCATTAACAAACAAATTGAAAGTACAGCTGCGGCCTATCCCAGGTAGTTTGGTAAACATTTGTTTTCTTGATTTTCCCTGTTTTCTTTTGTACACATGTCCAGCTTTACTGTGAATTTCAGAACTATCAGCCAGCAGTGAACATTGACGAACTGTGTGGCCTGCTTGTCCACAGCGGAAACATTTAACGTGGAAGAGAGGCTTATCACTGGAGGTTTTATCAGCAGATTGAGCTCTAGGCTGTGAGTGTCTACCCACTTCATTGTTTTTAGCAGCAGTCTCATTTTTGTGCTCAACCATAGAACTCTGTTTAACTTTGCTCTTAGAAGGGGTACTAAAACGGATATCAGATTCCTGTTTCTTTACTTCAGTCATAGTTTCAGTGAAAGTAAAGTTTCTCTCGCTCTCAAAACAACTCTTAGGACTGGTGACATTGGGTGATGTGGCAGTAGCCCTTTATTATTTGAGCAGTCCTTAATTTGTCAACATCCGTAGGAGAGATTACCTTTCCAGTGAGCAATCTCCCTAGGAGCACTTCAAGCCTCCTCACAAACACATAAACACCCTCTCCCTCTTTATGCTTTGTCTGTTCAAAATCAGCAAGCATCTGATCAGGGTCACGGTGCAGTCCATAATCATCTGTCAAAACATCAATATATTCTTGAGCACTGGTAATCACATGAGTGTCCTTGTAAGCTCTAATGATAATGGATGCTGGTGGTCTTAAACTTTCCATGATGCACTGTTTTTTCTTTTCCTTTGAGCAGGTCCATTCCTCTATCACTTGTTGTGCAAAAGATCCACATCTCAAAGCTTTCTTCACCAGTGGGGACAAGGAGCACCCCTGAAAAAGCCTTTAATTTGCGATAAGAATCAACATGTAAATTCTGAGCAATGACTTCAGTGACTTTTAGCAGCAGGTGCTTAATATTTGTTTCCTGCTTAGCGGCTGTAGCAGTCAACATTAGAGTTTCTCCTAATGAAACAGTTGTATTCAGTGGTTCACACTTTACCGGCAGGGCTGGTAACTTCCGCCTAACTGGAGGTGAGATTACTGGAAATACTACAGCACAACCAAATACTCCAGCTCCCTTTGGATATATGCAAAAGGCCCTTTAACTGGATTTAAATCCACCTCACTGAGACAGAGATAATAGGTATACAGTTCATAACTCTCATCCTCCTCTCTTTTATCCACAAGAGAGGCAGACTGCAAGGTTTCATTTGCTTGCAGCAACTCCTGCAGTCTATGGGTGCTCACAGTGATAGGTATACATGAAATAGCAAATTTCCTTTTATGTGGAAGTCCCTCTTCAGGGCCCACTGCCTCACAACTTCTGTTGATAACAGTGACATGGTTGTTCCTTAATGTCCTGATCCAAGATATTTATCTCACCAGTAGCCTCCAAATGTAGCACTATTCTTTTCTCTCTCTGCGGCTACTAAGGTATGTCGGGGCCACCTGTATAGTATTTTAGCAGCAGAATCTTCATAATCTGTGTGATCAGGACAGGATCTCTAACAAGCGTAGTGCCTCCACTCAATTGGGGCTTGTGAATAGCAAGTGAGATCCCAATTGAGAAATATATCTTCACATAGACAGCAATCCACACAGCATTGTATTTGAAAATCCATGTATTGAAGAAATAACATTCAGTGAACCATCCAACATAAAGTATTTTCTAAACAGGAACATGAAATCATTAACAGTCTCTGTATGAATTTCTCAGTGAGGTGAATATGCAGCAGCAGCACTTACTCAGTCTGTATTCTCTTAGCAGCCATTACTGTTTTATCCTCACATGTCTGTCTCTCCACCCACTTACTTACAAAACCCCTTGCCATCCTCTGCTCTTCTTGATGACCTCATCCTTGGTGAGAGAGAGAGAGCATAGCAACCATAATGGAAAAGGGCAAACAAACACTACATACCAAGAGTATACACTTGGTAAATGGGCAAATAAATGATCACATCACTACATACATATCATGTTCTATTGCCACTTTTTCTGGAGGTATACATAGTTAGAGATTAATTTAGATTATGCTCCACATGGTGATTGTCTGATCCACTGCTGAAATCAGTTTTACAAGTTTGTAATCTTTTGATTTTCCCATTTTTTTTTTTGCCATTTCTTCCTGCTTACATTAACTATTTGTAGAGAGTCAGTCTGGGGCACGGTTAAGTGGAGGTTAATTTTGGAGGGCGGATACTTCACCTACAGGCCTGCCTATTAAAAAAAATGAACTCAGAGAGACACTGTGGGGCTGATTTAAGAAAATGCGCGGGCAGGAATAATTATTGTGACATGGCGCATGCTGTCAACTTGCGCCGGATGCATGGAATCGTTGCGTGTACGGGCGCATACACATTCTTAAATATGAAACAGACCGGGCACTTGCTCATTGTAATGCTGATCATATTAATGAGCTTTTCCTTATCACATGGAGAATATTGCTTCCACTTTTATTCCTTTCATTCATTTCTTTTTGAAACAACTCAATAATCATTCTAGAGATCTTCCTCCTATCAACAACTGTACAGATGTTTACTGGACTTGTAATTGTGCATTTTATGGTGATTGTCTATAATCATTGGTGGAGCCAAAACTTCCATGAAAACATCTTCTCAACACATGTCTGTGTATTGTGCATTCTGGACAATTCTTTCCCCACACACTCTCCAATCTGATTGGATGACATTTACATCCACTCATTTCTCTGAGCAATTCATTTCCCCATATACTGTGCAATCAGATTGTCCAGAATGAATATTGAGTTGTTTCAAAAAGAAGTGAATGAATGGAATAAAAGTGGAAGCAATATTCTCCATATGATAAGGAAAAGCTCATTAACATAATCAGCATTACAATAAGCACAAGCTCAATGTATAAGCAGTTGTGCACTCTGGAGAACGCAGATGCGCCCGTGTGCAACACACATATATAACAAGCTAAAGCGTGTGCGCCCTGTCAGGCGAGCATAAAATGGTGTGCTTTGTCAATGCACATGTGCAGTTGAGTAAGCTGAAAGAAGGGTGTAAAAAGGCTTGATTCGTTGTAAGACAGATCTACATGTCCTGGACAGAATTTGTGCATTTAAACAATATTATATACATACTTTTTAGCCTGGTAACAGAAGAAGGTAAACTAGTAAAGTTATCTACAGTATTCAGACAAAAATGTTGAAGATTACATTGGCTGCGCTTGCTAATGGTAGGTGCGAAAGATTGCGCAAGTGCGCAACAGTGCTTCCTATGTAAATATGGTTTGGTGCATATAAGTGCACCATAATTTTTGATAAATGTTTTGAGTCCTGTTTTTTGTGCAATTGCTCCAATTTCTCCACTGCACCACAGGTGCAGGTCTTTAGTAAATCACCCCCTGTGAGTGTGATGTAAGTGAAAGTAGAAGAGCTGTTTACAGCCTGGATCTCATTGAAAGACTTGCTTGTCTTACACTGGTCTTACACTGGTGTGATGAGTTTGATTGGGTTTTGAATTTGTACTAAAGCTATGGACATTTCTGCCACTTTTTAAAAACTGTGTAAAGACTGACAATAAGTTGTACATGGAGCTAAAGACAAAGCCTTTTTTTATGACAGGCTGGATTTTAATTTTATAGTCAATTAACCATCACAAAGACACAATATTGTCACATTGGGGATATTGCATGAACTTCTGAAAGTACTAACTTTTATACAGTTGGTGTTTGCATAAAGAACTTTGTGGTGTCCAGAGAGGTGGAGCTGTCTGGGGTGTTTCAGTGAGCCCTGACCAATCCCCAACTAAGATTGGCAGGGGGCAAGCCTCCTTAAATACCCAGGGTCAGCCCAGCTGGGAAGGAGTTGTCGGGTGGAAGAACCAAGGATGGAGTTACTGTCGGGACCTTTGAGGGCACGCTCCATTCTGGGGGGGTGACCTTTGGCCTGGGACTCGGGTGCAGGAAGGATACCTTCAAGACAGCATGAGAGCACTAGATTTTGCACTCTTCAGTTTTATGAAATCAACCCCACAGTTTGAAAATTCCTATTGCTGTCTGTTATGTCTGTCATGAAATGTCATGCAGTCTGCATGTCCATAATAAACATTCACAGACAGATGTAAAACTCACGGATTTCACAAACAGGCTGTGAATTTACTGACAGTTGGCAACCCTAGTTCTAATACCTATCCACCCAATCCAAAATGAAAAAAAAAAGTTTTTAATTTAGTTATACCTTAAGTAAATACTAGGGTTGAGCGGACACCTGGATGTTCGGGTTCGACGGGTTCGGTCGAACTTCGGAAAAAACTTTGAGTTCGGGACCCGAACTTGACCCGAACTTGACCCCGAACCCGAACCCCATTGAAGTCAATGGGGACCGAACTTTTGAGGACTAAAATGGCTCTAAAATAGAAATGGAAAGGGCTAGATGGCTGCAAATGGCAGCAACATGTTAAGAGCATGGCAAGTGCTCTGCAAACAAATGTGGATAGGGAAATAATAACTTAAAATAACATAAAATACATAAAAATAAAAAATAATAATCTTGACCTAGGAGGAAGAGGTCCATATGGAGTAGGAGGTTGAGGTGGCGGTGGATGTGGCGGTGTAGGTGGAAGCGGCGGTGGAGGAGGATGAGTTAGCCAACACTGGTTTTTGTTTTTAATTTTATTTAAAAACAAAAACCCCAAAAGAGTGAGAAAGATCAAAAAAAAAAAACAATGGCTGGGTAAGGCCGGTATACATGTCTATTCTGCACAAGGTACGGACAAGTCCTGTGGGATCCATGCCTGGTTCATTTTAATGAACGTGAGCTTGTCCACATTGGCTGTGGACAGGTGGCTGTGCTTGTCTGTGATAACGCCCCCTGCCGTGCTAAATACACATTCAGGTAATACACTGGCTGCAGGGCAGGCCAGCACCTCCAAGGCGTAAAGGGCAAGCTCAGGCCATGTGCCCAATTTGGAGACCCAGAAGTTGAAGGGGGCAGACCCGTCATTCAGTACGTGTAGGCGTGTGCACACATACTGCTCCACCATGTTGGTGAAATGCTGCTTCCTGCTAAGACGTTCCATATCAGCTGGTGGTGCTGGTTGTTGTGGCGTGCTGACAAAGCTTTTCCACATTTCGGCCATGCTAACCCTGCCTTCTGAGGTGCTGGCGGTGCCCCGGCTGCGTTGGTGACCTCTTCCTCCTCCTCTGCCTTCGCCTTGTGCTTCCACTGTGCCCCCGCTGTCAGGTGGGAATGCCACGAGCAGCTCCTCTCCCAGCGTGCGCTTGTACTCGCACATCTTACAATCATGCTCCAGTGAGGGAATTAAGGATGGTACATTGTCCTTGTAACGAGGATCCAGCAGCGCGGCCACCCAGTAATCAGCACCTTTTAGAATGTGGGCAACTCGGCGGTCGTTGCGGAGACACTGCAGCATGTAATCGCTCATGTGTGCCAGGCTGCCCAGAGGCAATGAAAAGCTGTCCTTTGTGGGAGGTGTATCATCTGTGTCCTCTGTATCCCCCCAGCCACGCACCAGTGATGGCCATGAGCTGGTCTGGGTGCCACCCTGCTGTGAACATGGTTCCTCCTCCTCCATCTCCTCCTCCTCATCCTCCAGAACTGTGCCCTTGCTGGACAATTGTGTACCTGGCGTTTGTTGGTGCAGGAACCCACCCTCGGAGCCACTTGTGAATGACTGCCCTGAAAGCCTTGGAAATTATCCCTCTTCCTCCTCCTCCTCCTCCTCCTCCTGTGCCACATCCTCTTCCATCATCGTCCGAAGCATTTTTTCAAGGAGGCATAGAACTGGGATAGTAACGCTGAGAACGGCGTCATTGGCACTGGCCATGTTGGTGGAGTACTCGAAACAGCGCAACAAGGCACACAGGTCTCGCATGGAGGCCCAGTTATTGGTGGTGAAGTGGTGCTGTTCCGCAGAGCGACTCACGCGTGCGTGCTGCAGCTGAAACTCCACTACCGCCTGCTGCTGCTTGCACAGTCTGGCCAGCATGTGCAAGGTGGAGTTGGGCAGTAGCAGGCGTACTCTCTAGGGGACGGACGCTCCGCTTTTGCACCCTGCTCCCTCTTCTGCTGTGCTGGTGGCTCTGTGCGACCACTGCCTCTTCCTCTGAACTACACAGGTCACCTGCATGACGTTGATTCCATGTGGGGTCGAGGACCTCATCGTCCTCCACATCATATTCCACCCAGTCTTCACCCCTGCCCTCCTTGTCGGTCTGCACAATTGCGAAAGCAGCAGCAGTTGGCACCTGTGTTTCTTCATCATCCGAGACGTGCTGCGATGGTCCTCCCATGTACTCATCTTGAAACATAAGTGGTTGGGCATCGGTGCACTCAATCTCTTCCACTTCTGGGGCAGGGCTAGGTGGATGGCCCTGGGAAACCCTGCTAACAGAGTCATCAAAAAGCAGAAGAGTCTGCTGCATGACTTGGGGCTCAGACTCTTGGCTGATTTGCAAGGGGGTGAGGTGAAGGACTGATGGACATTGGCTGCAGGTGCCAACTCTGATCTTTCAGCAGTAGACTGGGTGGGAGACAATGTGAAGGAACTGGAGGCACTGTCAGCAACATCTACTATCGCCTGTACTTGTCCTGGGCCTGGCCTCAACATTCGTAGAGCCGCATTAGTAAAACAGAACAAAACAAAAACAAAAAAAGGCGCCACTTAGTTAAAACTGTTTTTACTTAAATAACACAGAAGTATTAAAGCACTCACTCATAGGTTGACTTTGGTAGGCACAATAAACGTCTGGTCTGTGGTCACATTCCGCTTGCCGGGAGTCTCAGTATTTAGTGATGACCTCCTCGTTTGTTTGTGATGAAATCCGGAATGTTATCCATGCAGGATGTTGCCGGAAGATTCTTCCCACGGAGTCAGGACGTCACCCCGCTGAACGTTGTGTTGCGTCTCAGCTGGACCCTTCGTTTGTGTTCCAGCCCTCCTTCTGGCTCCGTGGGAAGAATCTTCCGGCAACATCCTGCATGGATAACATTCCGGATTTCATCACAAACAAACGAGGAGGTCATCACTAAATACTGAGACTCCCGGCAAGCAGAATGTGACCACAGACCAGACGTTTATTGTGCCTACCAAAGTCAACCTATGAGTGAGTGCTTTAATACTTCTGTGTTATTTAAGTAAAAACAGTTTTAACTAAGTGGCGCCTTTTTTTGTTTTTGTTTTGTTCTGTTTTACATGTGTTTGGAGTCCGGCTTCGGCTCCGCCAGTAAGGCTGCCCAGTTATCTCTTGGACTGTTACAACTCACATCTAAGCTCGTCACACAGCTCAAAGGACTTATTTGGTAACTTCTCATATATACATTGTCTTTTTTAACTTGCAAGCGCCAATATTGTAATTTATTTTGTAGAGCCGCATTAGGCCCGACCAAATACCGCTGCAGGCTCTATCGCCTACTCTCACCTGAGGAAGGTGTTTCACTTGTGCGTGTAGCTGGCACAGATCGACCACGTCCTCTCCCTGCAACAGGAGCTCCACCAGCAGCACCAAGACCGGGGCCACGTCCCTTATTTGATGGTCTCCTCATATTTTTTCAAATTTAGGATCTTGCCCTAAATTATTATACTTTTTGAAGATCAGAAAAGGAGAACAGTATCTAAAGTGTCTATCTCACACGTACAGATATGCAGAAAATGCACCAAAAAATATTTTTTTGCCCTAATTTTTTTTTTTTTATAACAGAATAGGAGAACTGTATCTAAAGGGTGTATCTCACAGTAACATATGCAGTGCTGGTGCACTGATCTTGCATAAAATGCCCACCAAAGCCAACCTAACTAACAGACGGATAAAAGTTATCTTTTCTCTGGCACTGGGCTCAGGGCAGGATAAAAAGATTGTGCACTGCACCCACACAACAAAAGCAAGGTAGATAGCTGAGTAATTAAATTTCTGAATCAGGACAGGACTCCTATCTAATTCTCTCCCTCAAAGCAGCAGCAGCAAACTTTCCCTACACTAACTGAAGCAGAGTGACGTGCTGTGCTATGTGCCTCTAGCTTATATAGAGGCTGGGTCACATGCTGCACTGGCCAATCACAGCCATGCCATTAGTAGGCATGGCTGTGATGGCTTCTAAGGGCACACAAGTTAAAAAAATGTTGATTGGCTGCCCTGCAGCTTTTTAAAATGCGCCATTACATTGCCGAACACCGAACCCGAACATACAGTAAATTGCCACCCAAAACCCAAAAGTTCGGTACGAACCCAAACTTTACAGTTCGTGTTCGCTCAACCCTAGTAAATACAAAATATATTTATACAGTTAGGGCACTTTCACACTCGGGCGTTTGGGGTGTCGGCGATAAAGCGCCGCTATTTTTAGCGGTGCTTTACCGTCATTTTTTAGCGCTTTTCGGCTGCTAGCGGGGGGGGGCACTTTTAACCCCTGCTAGCGGACGGAAAAGGGTTAAAAGCGCAGACAAAGCGCTGCTGCAGCTGCTCTATGCCAGCGTCTCAGCGGTGCTGCCCATTGATTTCAATGGGCAGGGGTGCTTTGGGAGCAGCGTATACTGCTCCTAAAGCACCTCAAAGATGCTGCTTGCAGGACTTTTTTAGCGTCCTGACAGGGCACCGCTCCAGTGTGAAAGCCCTCAGGCTTTCACACTGGAGTGGAGAGGGGAGCAGAAAGGTGGGACTTTACGTGAAGCACAAGGACGCGGTCACTGGAGTGACAGGAGAGGTGCTTTTACAGGCACTTTGCAGGCACTATTTTTAGCACTATAGAGCCTGTAAAGCGCCTCAGTGTGAAAGGAGCCTAAATGTCAAATATTGAAAGAAAATAGTATCGGAAATCACACACATATATATAAATACCCTTCTTCCACAAGGAAAAAGACAGTGTTGTATTTTTTATTGGTGAAAGACAAGGTATTTATATATGTGTGTAATTTTTTTATACTGTTTTCACTCAATTTTTGATATTTATAAAGATACTTTGTATTTACTTAATTTAACTTAGTTGTTTTTGATACACCACGAGCGTCCAGTGAAAGCAGCTTTCCTTTGACTGGTATTCTGGTTACCTTTTTTCTTTTGTATTAATACATATTATATGCTGCAAGGACCGCATTGACTTCGTGAGTTGGCATACTTCTATGGTTTAAACCATTTTACCTCATTGTTAGCAATAAAAAAAACTCTCAGGGGTTCTAATTCTTCTCCACTGGATATTGCATGAGATAAAATACTGCATGGTTTAATGAGAAAAATATTGCATATTTCAGAAAAATACGAAAATATGAAAGAACAAAATATATTTTATTATAATTAAATTATTAAGCTTATTAACCATTATTATAGTTTATTAGTATTATTATTTATTAATAAATAAATAATATTAATAATAATAATAATATTAATAAAAACTCTAAAAAAATTAGAGGATGAAGTCACAGAAAATAAAAGATTTAAATTCACATGAGATAATATGGAATATGAAGAGGGGGAAGTATATAACTGGAAAAATCCAGGGAGCAAGGGACCATAATAAACAAAGATATTCAATCTTAAAAAGATTCTAAAGGCAAAAGGTTGTTTACCTTATTGCATTTAATGCATTCATGTAAAAACCTTCTGGGTGCAGCTTCCCCCCAGCCCCCCTTTATACTTACCTGAGCCCAATCTCAATCCAGCCATGTGCATGAGAGTAGTGACTCACCCAGACCTCTCTCTCCTCCTTGGCTCCTGCTGCTAGTAATCACAGCCAGTGAGCCAATGAGGAGAGAGCATGGGATGTGGCTGAGCCACAATCTGTGTGTGAATGGACAATGTTTATTCACAGGAGCACAGCTTGGGAGTGAGCCTGCTTGGGTGCACCCGCAGCAAGAGGCTTGCTATTGGGGGATCCAAAAAAAAGAGGTTTGAGGCTGCTGTGTGCAAAACTATTGCACAGAGCAGGTAAGTATAATATGTTTGTTATTTAAAAACATAGCCTTTAGAATCACGTTAAAGATGATCTCAAGCTTTTCCTTCCCAAAACAGATGCATTGTGTATGTAAATGAATCACAACCCCACTGACCGTTTATTTGTAACATACCTACTTTAGCTGTATACAAATATAGGAGAAGAGAAACTGACCAGGAGTATTTTAAATCCTAGCGACCTTTGTTACATCCCAAAATACAGAAATTTGGAGGCAATGCCCCAGGGATTAGGTGGACAAGGCAGAAGTATGTCAGGATAGAAAGAAAAAGAGTAACATAGTATAAAAAATATATAGCAAGTTTTATTGAGTACATATGTACCACAAATTACAAAATATACAAAAAGCACCTAAAAACAGTGGATAGACACATGCTAGATAATAAACAGCTGCTAATTATTGGAGCACACCATAATTCCAGACATAAAGTCGAATCAAAGAAGTCCAATCTTCATTATTTGTTACCCTTAAAATCCCCACTATATTTTTCCCAAAATATCAGGGAAACCCCCCTGTCCCCTTGACACAAACGCCACTTTAAAATCACAACCTTCTTCTTCACAACTCAATATTATTAACCTTTCGTCTCACCCCCTCACACCAGATGTAGTTTCAGTCCCATCTAAAGGTCTTACTTTTTGTCCAAATAACAAATTGGACAAATTCAAAGCGATTAAAGACCTACACTTATATACACGAAAACTTTTACTAAAAAGTATGTTTGAAAAGGAAAAACCGGGTGCAGAAGGATGTCGTACATATAATGAGCAACAAGCCCTGGACAATTTCAATTCGCTACTTGAGGAAAGTCAGCCTAGAGATCTTATCGACACAATCGATTTAGAATCTCTTCTCAAACAAGTTGATGATCCTCCTATGGAAACCCCTGACACTACTACAAAAAAGGGATTTTTATAACAGCTTACCTGTAAAATCCTTTTCTTGGAGTACATCACGGGACACAGAGCGACTTAGTCATTACTAATGGGTTATATAGATTACCTTCAGGTGTTGGCACTGGCCAATTCCAAACCGGAAGTACCCTCCCCTATATAAGCCCCTCCCATCCGGGAGCACCTCAGTTTTGTAGCCAAGCAATAAGTGTCCCAAAAAGAGGGGTGGGAGCTCTGTGTCCCGTGATGTACTCCAAGAAAAGGATTTTACAGGTAAGCTGTTATAAAAATCCCTTTTTCTTTTTCGTACATCACGGGACACAGAGCGACTTAGTCATTACTAATGGGACGTCCCAAAGCAATGCCAAATGAGGGGAGGGATACATAAGCTGGGCGCCATCAGGCATGAGGATCTTTTGCGGCCTGCAACACACTGCGCCCAAAGGCGACATCCTCCTGACTTCTAACGTCTACCTGGTAGAATCTAGTAAACGTGTGTACCGAAGACCATGTTGCGGCCTTACATACTTGAGCCAGGGAGGCCTGGTGATGCACTGCCCATGAAGTTCCAACTGCTCTTGTGGAGTGCGCCCTAACTTTGAACGGAGGCGGTCTACTTCTCAAGCCATAGGCTTGTATTATGACCTGTCGAATCCACTTGGCTAAAGTGGATTTTGATGCTGCCTGACCCTTTTTAGGGCCTTCCGGCAGAATAAACAAAGTATCCGTTCTGCGAATCTGAGCAGTGGCTTTTAGATAAGCTTTAACTGCTCTTACTACATCCAAAGAATGTAATAACTTTTCCTCTACCGAGCTAGGTTTGGGGAAAAAAGAAGGAAGAACCACATCTTGGTTCAAATGAAACCTCGATACCACCTTGGGAAGAAAGGCTGGATGAGGACGTAATACTACTCTGTCCTTATGGACAACCAGATATGGCTCCTTACAGGACAAGGCGGCTAATTCCGATACTCTTTTAGCCGAACAAACGGCTACTAAGAAAATCAATTTCCTGGTGAGAAGAACCAAGGAAATGTGTTGCAATGGTTCAAACGGTTGTTTCTGTAGAACTTACAGAACCAGGTTTAAGTCCCAAGGACATATGGGAACACTAACCGGAGGGCTAATACGCATCACTCCTTGTATGAAAGCTTTGACTAGTGAATGCGAAGCCAAGGGCCTTTGAAAAAATATTGACAAGGCCGAAATCTCACCCTTGATAGTACTCAAGGCCAGCTTCCTATCTACAGCCCACTGTAGGAAGTCCAAAATCCTCCCTATCACGTACTTACGTGGATGCCATTTCTTGGCCTCACACCACGTAATGTACGCTTTCCAGATCCTATAATAGATCTGCCTGGATACCGGCTTCCTGGCATTGATCATGGTAGATACCACAGAATTAGAGAGCCCTCTCTTTTTCAGAATGTGGGCTTCAATAGCCAGGCCGTCAAACCTAGGGCTGGTAAGGAAGGGTGGTATATCGGTCCCTGCGACAGCAGGTCCGGACGATGTGGGAGGGTCCAAGGACTCCTCACTGACATTTTTACAATCTCCGCGTACCATGCCCTTCGGGGCCACGCTGGAGCCACCAGAATCACTGGTTTCTTTTCTACCCTGATTCTGCGGAGTAATCGCGGTAACAATTGTGGCGGTGGGAATGCATATATCAGCTTGAACTGATCCCAAGGGAACACTAGGGCATCCGAGCCGCAAGCTAGAGGATCCCTTGTGCGAGACACAAATCTGTCCACCTTTGCGTTGAATCTGGATGCTAGCAGATCTACATCCGGTGTTCCCCACCGCTGGCATATTGCCTGGAAAACCTCGGGGTGAAGAGACCATTCCCCCGGGCATAATTGTTGGCGACTTAAAAAGTCCGCTCTCCAACTTTCCACTCCTGGGATGAAAACCGCGGATATGGCTGGGACATATTTTTCTGCCCACTCCAGGATGCAATTTGCTTCCCTCTGGGCTGCACGACTCCTGGTGCCACCCTGGTGATTGATATATGCCACTGCTGTGGCATTGTCTGATTGAATTCTGACAGGGGACCCTTGGAGTTTGGATGTCCATGCTACTAGGGCATACCGGGCTGCTCGTATCTCTAAGAGATTGATGGGCAGGGCCTTTTCTGCTTCTGACCACTTGCCCTGGAGAGACCATTGCTCCAGTACTGCCCCCCAGCCTATGAGGCTGGCATCTGTAGTGACTACCTTCCAAGAAACCGGACTGAAGGGTTTCCCTTTTTCCAGATTCCGGGGCACCAACCACCAATGGAGGCTCTTGCGAACGGAAGGGGACAGGGACATTGGTAAGTCTAAAGCCTGAACTTTTTTGTTCCAGGCTGACAGTATGGCCCTTTGCAAATTCCTTGAATGGAATTGACCGTAGGGTATCGCTTCGAATGAAGCCACCATTTTTCCCAGCAGCCTCATGCAGAGGCGTATGGATGGTTTTCTTTTTGTACCCACTAAGCGGGTCAAATCTTTTAAAGACGACACCTTCTCTGGAGGTAAGAAAATCTTTCTCTGATTTGAATCCAGCCTTAGCCCTAAGTATTCCAGACTTTTGACTGGTCTTAGAGCTGACTTGTCCCGGTTGATAATCCAACCGTGATATTCCAGATACTTGATTGTCTTGTGAATAGCTACATCCAGCTTTTCCACTGAGTGGTCTATTAGTAGCAGGTCGTCTAGATATGCCATTATCGTTACACCCTGTGTTCTTAGATTGGCCAATAATGGGGCCAGAATTTTTGTGAACACTCGTGGTGCCGTGACCAGACCGAAAGGTAAGGCTCTGAACTGAAAATGGCGCCCTTCTACTGCAAAGCGTAGAAATTTCTGGTGGGCCGGAAAGATGGGAATATGCAGATAAGCATCCTTTATGTCGATCGAGGCTAACCATTCCTGCCCTTGTAGGGCGGTGGCCACCGATCGGATCGACTCCATCCGAAAAGTCCTGATATTTAGGAACTTGTTTAGCCCTTTTAGATTTAATATGGGCCTCACGTCCCCATTTGGTTTGGGGACTGTGAAAAGGTTCGAGTAAAACCCGAATCCGCTTTCTTCCAGGGAAACCTTCATGATTACACCTTGGAGCAATAGTTGTTCTAGTGCCAGAAGGAGGGATCCTCTCTTTTGGGGATCTCTTGGCACGTTTGACCTCATAAATTGGGCAGGAGGAGTGCCTTTTAACTCCAGCTTGTATCCCAGACTTACTGCGGAGAGCACCCATCTGTCTCTGATGGTGTCCCGCCAGGTCTCTGTGAACAACTGAAGTCTTCCCCCCACCCGATTGAGTGGGGGCAACGCTTCATGCCTTGGGGGGAGGTTTTGTACCTCTCTTGATCCAGGGCTTCTTGTTACCCTGTGATTGTCCCTGATTTCTGCCCCCTGAATTTGACCGCGGAGGCCGTCGGAACTGCTTCACAGCCGATGTGCCCGGGACTGGAGAAGTAGGCCTCTTAAAAGAAGGACTTCTACCCTTGTTCTTAACCGGTAAGAGTGAACTTTTACCGGCAGAAATTTTCTGGATATATTTGTCCAGATCTTCTCCAAATAAGCGTTCTCCATGAAATGGGAAGCTAACCAGCAGTTTCTTACAGGGAGCTTCAGCAGACCAGTTTTTGAGCCACAGAAGCCTACGCATATGTACTATAGACAGCGTAAAGCGGGAGGCCTGTTGGATTGTATCCTTTATGGCGTCCACCGCAAAACACAAGGCTCTAGGCAGGTCAGCTAGGGCAAGAGCCTGCTGATCTGGTAAGTCCCTTAAGACTTGTTTCAACTGATCTTTCACTGCTTGGCAGACTCCAATCGCTGCTACCGCAGGTTGTGTCACCATGCTTGCTGTAGAGAAAGCAGATTTTAGTAAAGACTCCAATTTTTTATCTATTGGGTCTTTGAACATTGGAACATTATCTACTGGACATGTCAGTGATTTGTTCACAGAAGAGATGGCTGCGTCCACTGTAGGGACCCTCCATTTTTTTATGAACTTATCCTCCATGGGATAGATCACCGGAAATCTCTTGGGGGGAGCAAATGTTTTATCAGGATGCTCCCAATCCTGGTAAATAAGCCCTTCTAATAAAGGGTGGATTGGGAAGGAACAGACAGCCTGGGGAGCTTTTAGCGACCCCAGCGAGGAAACCGTAGTGGATGGTGGTTCCGCCAGAGGCATTTTAAATGCTGATCGGACCATATTAGTCAGAGACTGAACCCATAATCTTTCAGCCTGAGATGCTGAGAAAGGTTCTTCCACTGTTGATTCCTCTATAACTGAATCAACCTCATCCTGATCCCCTTCAGGTAGGTCGATCTCTGTGTGGGGCTGTTCCTCCACTAACAGGCACTCTGAAGGAGGAGACGGAGATCGGACGCGCTTTTCCTGTGACAGGGAAGCAGCGATCAATGCTGTTAATCTCTCTTCCAATCCTCCCAGAGTTGAGGATAAAACCTCCTCTGTTATATATACAGGAGCAGGTGGACTGGGGACAGCCGCAGCACCAGGCATTCCTGCGGGGTTTCTACCGCTACTGACCTCTGAATTCTCAGGGGAGATTGGTGCAGTACAAGCATGCCCAATATTCTCAGAGCCCGATGGAGACCCCTTTGGCTTCCTGGAAGATCTATTTCCGGAGCGTCTGGACGACATATCCTTTAAGCACAAAGCTGAGGTATTCCCGTCGTCATACACCAATTTTGCTGGTAATAGTCTAACAAAGTTGCTGCTATATACCAGCTGGTGTCCACTAAAGTGCCTTTCTATGGGGATGCCTGCATCAACCGCCTCTGTGTGCCACTGTTTGTTGCTAGCTCTGTTTGCATCCAGCTGACACTTGTACTGTGTCTTTTAACCATGCTGGGACGCCCGCACATGCGCAGAAGCGCCGCGGCGCGCATCGAGCATCATCCACCCGCCCCGCCCCTTTTTTTCATAGGAGGCGCGTGCACGCGCGCGCGCCCGTGCGCCATTGGCGCCCTTTTCGAAATCAAACAGGGGACTAGGAGCCAGGGCCCTTTTTGCCGGAGGGCCTGTGCGGTGGATGAGCGCAGCAACAGGGCAGAGGAAGTGGATTCCCACAGAGAAACTTACCAGCTGCCTGGATCTTTTGACTTGAGAAAACCAAAGATCCACATGACAAGAAAAATGGACTACAGCGGCCTCTAGTGGTTTAACACAGGTACCGCGGTCCCCTTTTTTTTTTTTTTTTTTCTTGACTACTATTAAAATTTTACATTTTCAGTAGTTACAGGCAAACACAGATATTTAGCGGGAATACCGTTAGGTAACAGACAGAAAGACAAATTAGGCTTGGGGGTCCCCCAATAGAACCAAGTTCCTGGGGGCCCCCACTTACCTGATCCCCGCCGCAGGACTTTGTTTGGTCCACAGAAGTCCAAACTTCACCTATCACGGCAGGCATTGTAATTAAACCTTCAGGGACCGGGTTCCCAAGGATTCCACTCCCCTGGACCTGTATAGCACCCTGCACAGACAACATCTTGGTCGTGGGTATGACCAGAGCTCTGGATCCCAGGGTCCAGCCCTCCTAAGAGAAGCATTACAGGCAAAACCTTGCTCTTCTGCTGCAAGGCCCGGGTACCGACCGTTTAGCTATGAAGCTTTTTTGGTGGGATCCGGAACAGCTTACTATAGCCCAAAAGAACCTGTACGCAAGCCCAGTGAAAACACATGTTACTCTTTGGCCAACACCTTAGACACTGGCAAAAAACTGAGGTGCTCCCGGATGGGAGGGGCTTATATAGGGGAGGGTACTTCCGGTTTGGAATTGGCCAGTGCCAACACCTGAAGGTAATCTATATAACCCATTAGTAATGACTCAGTCGCTCTGTGTCCCGTGATGTACGAAAAAGAAATATTCATTAAAGAAAACATCATCCCTTTATCCTGTACCTAGTTTCAACCATGGCGTAGCCATGTTCTTAAAAATGGTCTGCCAATAAATCAAAACCTTAGACCCTACACCTCCTAGTTCAGGAAATCTTACTAAAAGTGAAAAAATAGCCCTTAAAAACCTATCGAACAACTATGATATCACCATTAAAGCCTCTAACAAAGGAGGCAACATAGTTCTTATTGACAATGACCAATACAGCCAAATGTGTACCAACATTTTGAGCAATCGTGACTGGTATCGACCGGTCGGCTCAGATATTGTCGAGGCTTTCTAAACAAACATTGGATTTTATTCGCATTCCCCACCCTAGAGTAGCAACTTTTTATTCACTCCCTAAAATCCACAAAAATGCTACAAATCCCCCAGGCAGACCAATACTATCTGGTAATGGTGCCATCACTGAAAATCTGTTGCGACTAATAGATGAACATATCAGACCCTTTGTTCTCACGATACCATCCTATGTTCGCGACACCATTCATTTGTTACAAATTATTGAAGATGTACAAATAGCTGGAGAGTGCATCCTTGTGACTATTGATGTAGAAGCCCTCTACAGTTCGATTCCGCACTCTAGTGGGCTTGCATGCATTCAAAGAGTGCTCTCTCAAACCAGTCACCATGAGGAATCGTTTAATGATTTTATACTTCTCTCCTTGAAATACATATTGAAACACAATTTTTTTTCTTTTGATGGCCAATTTTCCCTCCAGGTACAGGGTGTAGCCATGGGCACGTGCTGTGCCCCTGGCTATGCCAATCTGTACCTGGGGGAATGGGAACGCACCATCTTTGGGGACGAGGATCTCTCTGTACCTGTGCTATATTGTTATGTGGCACAGGTACATAGATGAAATCTTCGTCATCTGGGATGGATCTCAACAACTGCTCGATGACTGCTTAGTAGCTTTGAATAGAAATTAATTCAACTTAAAATTTACTATGCTCTCTGAAATTTCCAAACTCACTTTCTTGGATGTCAAAATATTCAAAGACAACACTATTATGCTTTCCTGCTAATTATTTAGGAAACTCACCGCAGGAAATATGATTTTGCACTCATCCAGCTTCCACCCCAGACCGCTTGTTGAGTCAATACCGTATGGCCTATACTTGCGGATTAAACACAACTGTTCCAGACATACTGATTTTAAACGTGAAGAAAACAGCCTTAAACAACGTTTACTTGAAAGAGGCTACAGTCACAAGTACCTGAAGTACCACAAGTACCATTTAACTGTGCAGAAGCCAGCAACAGACATGATTTGCTGGTTTCAAAGAAGACTAAACCTCCAAATGGGGGCCATAGAATTATCACTACCTATTCTAATGACCATGCCAAGGTAACACAAATCTGTAGGAAGTATTGGAACCTCTTAACCTCAGATCTCTTAGTCAGAAGTGAATTCCACGGCTCTAACAGAGGGGATCCATGTAAAGCACTTGGGACTTTTCCATGTGGATCTTGCAAGTATTGCAAGTACATGGATTCCAGGAAAAATATATACTTACCCAGTGGAATTTCTTTCACTCCTAGACATTTCTCAGATTGTCAGACCACGGGAGTAGTCTATCTCTTACTATGCAGTTGCAATTGCTTCTACGTAGGAAAGACGATCCAAAAGCTATGGCAAAGGCTATACCGCCATATTAAAGCCATGCAGACCAGTAACCCTGACCTTCCTCTTGGTAGACACGTTCTACAGGCCCACAGTGGCATTTGTCCCAAGGGAATCAGTTTTGGTATTGGATCGGATACACCCCAGCTCTCGTGGAGGAAACTTCAACAAGCTCCTCCTACAACGTGGGCTGATGTGGATATCCAATCTAAATGCAACACACCCACCATGCCTAAATGAGGCCTTTAATCTGAAGCCTTTTTTGCCAGGCTTCTCCTCTGGAGGTTTTGACAGAGATCTATAATATCTTAGATTATTCTAGTTCCATGTAGATTATATGAATGTACTGTATATTTAAATTTGAGCTTTCTTATTATGTATCCTTGTCCAATATCTTTCTCTTCCTTTCTCTTTCTTTCCCTACCCTTTTCCTTCCCCTTCCCCTCTTTCTCCCCTTTTCTCATTCCGATTCTTTTCCCCACATCCGGTTCTAAATCATTAATTATGTACCGTATATACTCGAGTATAAGCCAAGATTTTCAGCCCTTTTTTTTGGGCTGAAAGTCCCCCCCTCGGCTTATACTCGAGTCAGCGAAATTGAATATTGTAAAATGTACCTGAAGGCTGCGGCGTCCATCATTTTAAACCCGCAGGCTCTTCCTGGTCCCTTCCGTGATAGGCGGAAATGTGTCTGCCAAGAATCGCCTATCACGAACGTTCTCTCATCCTCAGTTTCCCAGCAGACGTCCGTGATTGGTGGAAACTGAACACAGTGTCTGCTGGGATGGGTGAAGATGAGAGAACGTTCGTGATAGGCGATTCTCAGCAGGCAGTTCCGCCTATCATGGAAGAGACCAGGAAGACAGCGCGAGTTTTAAACGATGGACGCCACAGCCTTCAGGTACAATTTTACAATGTTCAATTACAATTCTAGGGAAACAGTGAGGATGGGAACAGTGAGGATGGGAACAGTAAGGTGGCAATGGGCTTAGTGAAGTTGCAATGGGTGGGCATTGTTGACCCTCGGCTTATACTCGAGTCAGTACGTTTTCCCAGGTTTTTGTGGTAACATTAGGTACCTCGGCTTATACTCGGGTCGGCTTATACTCGAGTATATACGGTAAATGCCATCTGATGTACTGTACCAACTGACTGTTCTGTTGTTTGTTTATTTATTTTTTGCTTTGCCCTTTTCTTACAATATAATAACAATGAACTAATGTTCCATTCTTGTATTCTGTTTTTCTTTCTCTTGTTATGAAGTGTATAAAGTGTACAGGCAGTGAGCTCGGGTCCCTACAAGTTCTGCTCCATCACATTTAATATACTATATATTCACATATATCCCAGCAGAGGACACACACTCCCGCTGTCTGTGACCCATCGAGGCTCCCCGGCACACAGGAGCCCCTTGTTGGCTTATCCTCACCTTGGGGTAGTTTCCCGTTTGGGTTGCGGTGTGTTTGCGCCACCGCTGACGGTTTCCGCTTTGCACATGCGCCTTGAGCTTTCCCTCTTGCCCACACATACCGCCCACTTGTTGTGTCAGCAGCCTCGTCGGTGTCTGACGTCACTGCGCCCACTAAGCGGTGACGTCGGACACCGCGTCGGCCGAGAGATCGCCATTGGAGGGCACTCTTCTGATGCACCTGAAGTGCAGGTGATATGAGGGGATCATTAATGATAGCCAGGGTGGCTTTGGCCAATCATGGCTCAGAGGAGTAGGTACACGCCCCACACTATATAAGGCCGCCTGGAAGTCGGCCTTGTGTAGTGTGTTGGCGTTTGTGAAAGAGAGCGTTACAGAGAGAGAGTTAGTGTCATTTATATTGAGTTAGATAGAGCAGGCAGGCTAGTCAGTTAGCTGCTGGTACAGTGTGTAGAGGATATATATGCATCCTATGTAGGGTTGAGCAGACCCGAACTGTAAAGTTCGGGTCCGTACCGAACTTTTGGGTTTTTGGGTCCCCGACAAGAACCCGAACAATTGACTGTATGTTCGGGTTCGGGTCCGGTGTTCGGCAATGCAATGGCGCATTTTTAAAAGCTGCAGGGCAGCCAATCAACTTTTGTTTCGGAATTTTCTGTATATTGTTTCCGTGTGTGTATAATATGCATGTAAAGCAGCGCTTGTTTCCCGTGCTTAGAACTGTCCCTGCACAAAGTGTCATTTCTGAAGGAAAAAAAGTAATTTAAAACTCACTCGCGGCTATAATGAATTGTCGGCTCCCGGCAATACATAGAAAAGTCATTGCTAGAAAAAAAAAAGCGTGGGCCCCCCCCAAATTCAATTACCAGGCCCTTCAGGTCTGGTATGGATATTAAGGGGAACCTTGCCACAAATTAAAAAAATAAAATGCATGCGGTTCCCAAAAAATATCCATACCAGACCCTTCAGGTCTGGAATGGATTTTAAGGGGAACTCCACCCCAAATTAAAAAAAAATGGCGTGGAGTACCCCCAAAAATCCAGATCAGACCCTTTATCCGAGCACGCAACCTGGCAGGCCGCAGGAAAAGAGGGGGGGACGAGAGAGCGCCCCCCCTCCTGAACCGTACCAGGCCACATGCCCTCAATAGGGATGAGCTTCGTGTTCGAGTCGAACATACGTTCGACTCGAACATCGGCTGTTCGATCGTTCGACGAAGATCGAACGATTTGGGCCGTTCGCGCCAAATTCGAGTGACGCGAACGGCCCACAATGCACTACGCCATCGCAGTGTCATCCAGGCGCTGTGATTGGCCAAGCATTCACTGTGACCCCGCATGCTTGGCCAATCACAGCGCCGGCAGCGAGGAGAGCAATGATTGGCCACAGGCAGGATGCCTGTGGCCAATTATTGCTGAGGGTGTTTAGTACACGCCCCACACTATAAAAGGCCGCCAGCACGGCGGCCTAGTGTAGTGTGTTCCGGAGCAGGGAAAGACAAGCATAGGCAGGGACAGTGACATTTATTTCTTTCTTGCTTAACCTGGATTCCTTTAGTTTAGGGAAAGAGAAGGATAGGTAGGGAGAGTGTCAGTGTGTTTTACTGTGCGAGTCCTTGTTTCTAGGGACAAAGAAGGAAAGTGAGGGGATTTCTCCTTGTGCTATAGTGTGCTTTAAAAAAACATTTTTTCTAGGGACAGAAAACTGTAGGTAGGGAGAGTGTCAGTTTCTTTCACTGTGCCAGTCCTTGTTTCTAGGGACAAAGAAGGAAAGTGAGGGGAATTCTCCTTGTGCTATAGTGTGCTTTAAAAAAACATTTTTTCTAGGGACAGAAAACTGTAGGTAGGGAGAGTGTCAGTTTCTTTCACTGTGCCAGTCCTTGTTTCTAGGGACAAAGAAGGAAAGTGAGGGGATTTCTCCTTGTGCTATAGTGTGCTTTAAAAAAACATTTTTTCTAGGGACAGAAAACTGTAGGTAGGGAGAGTGTCAGTTTCTTTCACTGTGCCAGTCCTTGTTTCTAGGGACAAAGAAGGAAAGTGAGGGGAATTCTCCTTGTGCTATAGTGTGCTTTAAAAAAACATTTTTTCTAGGGACAGAAAACTGTAGGTAGGGAGAGTGTCAGTTTCTTTCACTGTGCCAGTCCTTGTTTCTAGGGACAAAGAAGGAAAGTGAGGGGATTTCTCCTTGTGCTATAGTGTGCTTTAAAAAAACATTTTTTCTAGGGACAGAAAACTGTAGGTAGGGAGAGTGTCAGTTTCTTTCACTGTGCCAGTCCTTGTTTCTAGGGACAAAGAAGGAAAGTGAGGGGAATTCTCCTTGTGCTATAGTGTGCTTTAAAAAAACATTTTTTCTAGGGACAGAAAACTGTAGGTAGGGAGAGTGTCAGTTTCTTTCACTGTGCCAGTCTTTGTTTCTAGGGACAAAGAAGGAAAGTGAGGGGATTTCTCCTTGTGCTATAGTGTGCTTTAAAAAAACATTTTTTCTAGGGACAGAAAACTGTAGGTAGGGAGAGTGTCAGTTTCTTTCACTGTGCCAGTCCTTGTTTCTAGGGACAAAGAAGGAAAGTGAGGGGATTTCTCCTTGTGCTATAGTGTGCTTTAAAAAAACATTTTTTCTAGGGACAGAAAACTGTAGGTAGGGAGAGTGTCAGTTTCTTTCACTGTGCCAGTCCTTGTTTCTAGGGACAAAGAAGGAAAGTGAGGGGAATTCTCCTTGTGCTATAGTGTGCTTTAAAAAAACATTTTTTCTAGGGACAGAAAACTGTAGGTAGGGAGAGTGTCAGTTTCTTTCACTGTGCCAGTCCTTGTTTCTAGGGACAAAGAAGGAAAGTGAGGGGAATTCTCCTTGTGCTATAGTGTGCTTTAAAAAAACATTTTTTCTAGGGACAGAAAACTGTAGGTAGGGAGAGTGTCAGTTTCTTTCACTGTGCCAGTCCTTGTTTCTAGGGACAAAGAAGGAAAGTGAGGGGAATTCTCCTTGTGCTATAGTGTGCTTTAAAAAAACATTTTTTCTAGGGACAGAAAACTGTAGGTAGGGAGAGTGTCAGTTTCTTTCACTGTGCCAGTCCTTGTTTCTAGGGACAAAGAAGGAAAGTGAGGGGAATTCTCCTTGTGCTATAGTGTGCTTTAAAAAAACATTTTTTCTAGGGACAGAAAACTGTAGGTAGGGAGAGTGTCAGTTTCTTTCACTGTGCCAGTCCTTGTTTCTAGGGACAAAGAAGGAAAGTGAGGGGAATTCTCCTTGTGCTATAGTGTGCTTTAAAAAAACATTTTTTCTAGGGACAGAAAACTGTAGGTAGGGAGAGTGTCAGTTTCTTTCACTGTGCCAGTCCTTGTTTCTAGGGACAAAGAAGGAAAGTGAGGGGATTTCTCCTTGTGCTATAGTGTGCTTTAAAAAAACATTTTTTCTAGGGACAGAAAACTGTAGGTAGGGAGAGTGTCCGTTTCTTTCACTGTGCCAGTCCTTGTTTCTAGGGACAAAGAAGGAAAGTGAGGGGAATTCTCCTTGTGCTATAGTGTGCCAAAGCATTCCTCATCAACCATCTTTGAAATCCTTGTTTTTTGGACAGTCAGGGAAATTGTCGTTGTGCTATTCTGTGCAAAAGCAATAATCCTCAACCATATTTAGAAATCCTTAAGTAAAGGGACAGAGAAGGACACCTGAAGGTAGCCCTTATTGCTTTTTTCCCATCTCCCTGCAGGCCATCTATTAGAATGTCTGGAAGGCAAACAAGGAGAGGCAGACAGTCAGGAGGCAATAAAAGAGGGCAAGCAGGCTCTGTGTCTGGGGGCAACAGTGCTGGTCGTGGACGCGGTGCATTGTCATCAGCACATGGCCATGGGACACGCTTGTCCTTCTTTTCGGCAGCTGGACATGTTGAGCCACATCATGCCGAAGACTTGGTAGAGTGGATGACCAAGCCCTCCTCCTCCTCCTCATCCTCTCTCACCCAGGCTCAGGGTACTGGCAAAGCAGCTGCCAAAGCGTCCTCTTCCCTGGTATCAATGTCAGACTCATCATCAGTCACTCCTTCCCTAGACCCACCATGTCCTCCTCCTGAGGAGTCCCCCGAACTGTTTGAGCACAGTGTTGGGTACATGCTCCAGGAGGATACCCAGCGTTTTGAAGGGTCTGATGATGAAACCCAGCTACAGGAAGGCAGTAGCGTGAGAGCAGACAGAGGGGATGCTCAAGAAGGACACCAATCTGGCAGTCATGTTCCAGCAGCTGCAGCATACTGCCAGATTGGCTCCAGTGATGAGGAGGGAGGGGATGATGAGGTCACTGACTCCACGTGGGTGCCTAATAGGAGAGAGGAGGAGGAGGAGGATGAGGAGGAGGCACATCTCCAAAGAGGCAGGATGCCCTTTGGTGGCCAGCGTAAGGGCAGTACACCGACGGAATCACACCGCAGAGCTCCGCCTGTGCAGGGCGCTGCCTCTGCCCGTCATTCAAAAAGTTCCTTGGTGTGGGCCTTTTTTGAGGCTAGTGCATCAGATCGCACAGCTGCTGTTTGCAACATATGTCTCAAGCGTATATCGTGTGGCCAAAACATCAGCCGCTTGGGTACCACATGCCTGACCAGACATATGTTGACCTGCCATGCAGCTCGTTGGCAAGCCTACCTCAAAGACCCACACCAAAGAACAAAGCGGACCTCTCCTTGCACCGCATCAGCTGGGATCTCCAACCCCACTATAACTTCAGTCTCTCTGAAACATGCACTGAGAGGAATGAAGGTGTAGAATTAGGTGTGTCACAGCCAAGTACTTGCGGCCACTCTGCTAGCAGTACACCGACGTCCGATTCTAGCAGGCAAATTTCCCTGCCCCAGCTGCTGGACCGTCGAAAGAAGTTCACTCCCAGCCATCCACATGCCCAGCGGTTGAATGCTAGCTTGGCTAAATTGCTAGCGCTTCAACTGCTGCCTTTTCAGTTGGTAGACTCGGCCCCCTTCCGTGAGTTTGTGCAATGTGCGGTTCCTCAGTGGCAGGTTCCCAAACGCCACTTTTTCTCACGGAAGGCTATTCCGGCTCTCTACCGGCATGTGGAAGGCAATGTCTTGGCCTCGCTGGACAGGGCGGTCAGCGGTAAGGTGCATATTACCGCTGACTCATGGTCCAGCAGGCATGGACAGGGACGTTACCTTTCTTTCACTGCCCATTGGGTCACTCTTTTGGCAGCTGGGAAGGATGCAGGACAAGGTGCAGTAGTGTTGGAGGTTGTTCCACCGCCACGCCTCCAAAATGCTACTACTGGTTGTGACACACCTCTCTCCTCCACCCCCTCCTCTTCTTCTTCCTCCATGGCCTCTTCCTGTGGTTTGTCCTATGAACCAGCGGTGCTCCGTAGCCGTTCACGGGGCTACGCAAGTACGCAGGCAAAAAGATGCCATGCCGTGCTTGCGCTGGTGTGTTTGGGGGACAGAAGCCACACTGGGGCAGAGGTCCTGTCTGCTCTGCAGGGCCAGGCCGAGAGGTGGTTGACGCCACGCCAGCTTAAGCCAGGAATGGTGGTTTGCGACAATGGCACCAACCTCCTCTCCACCCTCCGACAGGGACAACTGACCCATGTGCCCTGTGTGGCTCACGTCCTTAACCTGGTGGTGCAGCGGTTCTTGGGCAGGTACCCGGGCTTACAGGATGTCCTGAGGCAGGCCAGGAAAGTCTGTGTGCATTTCCGCAGATCTTATAATGCCAGTGCTCGCCTGGCTGAGCTGCAAAAGGAGTTGAACCTGCCCAAGAACCGCCTTATATGTGACATGCCCACCAGGTGGAACTCAACGTTGGCCATGCTGCAGCGGCTGCACACGCAGCAGAGGGCCATCAATGAGTACCTGTGCGACTACGGCACCAGGACAGGGTCAGGGGAGCTTGTTTTTTTTTCTCCACGCCAGTGGGGCATGATCAGGGATGCATGCACTGTCCTGGCACCATTTGAGGAGGCCACGAGGATGGTGAGCAGTGACAGTGCATGCATCAGTGACACTGTACCTCTTGTCCACCTGTTGGAGCACACGCTGCGTGGAATAATGGACAGGGCACTTGAGGCAGAACAGAGGCAGGAAGAGGAGGACTTCCTTGCCTCTCAAGGCCCCCTTTACCCAGACAGTGTTCCTTCTGTCCCACCCATCGCACAGGAAGAGGAAGAGGAGGAGGAGGAGGAGGATTGTGTCAGCATGGAGGTGGAGGCTGGCACTCAGCATCATCAGCAGCAGTCTTTTAGGGATGATTTACAGTCCCAAGAAACCAGTGGACTTGTACGTGGCTGGGAGGAGGTGGCTGCGGATCATGTCGTCCTTAGTGACCCAGAGGACTCCGGAGCGAATGCCTCAGCAAACCTACGCTGCATGGCCTCCCTGATCCTGCAAAGTCTGCGGAAGGATCCTCGTATTCTTCGGATCAAGGAGAGGGACCATTACTGGCTGGCCACTCTCCTTGATCCACGGTACAAGGGTAAGGTTGCGGACCTTATGTTACCTTCGCAGAGGGAGCAGAGGATGAGACAACTCCGGGAGGCCTTGCAGAAAGGTCTGTGCAACACATTCCCAGAGACTGGGAGGTTACAAACTCCTGGTCCTGGACAACGAGTTGCTGAGGCTTCGGCCAGTCAAAGAAGGAGCGGTGGGGAAGGTGGCCGTCTGACCGATGCGTTCAGACAATTCTTTAGTCCGCAGCCCCAAAGTATGATCGGTTCCAGCAACCATCGCCAGCGTCTGATAAACATGGTGCAGGAATATCTAGGGGCAAGGTCAGACTTGGACACCTTCCCCACCGAAAATCCTCTGGCTTACTGGGTCTTGAGGATGGATCACTGGCCAGAGCTTGCACAGTATGCAATTGAGCTACTGGCCTGTCCTGCATCCAGCGTTCTTTCGGAACGCACATTCAGTGCTGCTGGAGGATTTGTCACGGATCACAGGGTGCGCCTGTCCACCGACTCGGTTGATCGACTGACTTTCATCAAGATGAACCAGTCTTGGATCACCACCAGCTACCACACACCTGATGCTGATATAACAGACTAATTGATTTTAACATGTCACATCCCTTCAAGACTGATGCTGATGCTGAGTGCCTGTGCTGTTATGTTGACTGGCTATCCTCCTCCTCCGAGTCCTCAATGATACGATTGATGATGATAACTTGGAAGATCATTTTTGTTTATGGGTGCCGCCACCAGTGGCTAAGGCCCAATTTTTCAGCCCCTGTTTTACAGGGGCGTGTAATTACAATTTTTTTAGCAATAATTTGCCATAGGGCTCATTGCTGTGCTCCAAGTACAGTATCTGTGAGGGGTTGGAGTGTTGTGGCACCAGTGCCTAAGGCCCAATTTTTCAGCCCCTGTTTAACAGGGGTGTGTCATTACAATTTTTGAAGCAATACTTTGCAACAGGGCTCATTGCTGTGCTCCAAGTAACGTATCTGTGAGGGGTTGTAGTGTTGTGCCACCAGTGCCTAAGGCCCAATTTTTCAGCCCCTGTTCAACAGGGGCATGCAATTACAATTCTTGATCTAATAATTCACAGCAGGGCCCATTGCTGCACCCACCAAGAGTAACTCTGAGGGCTTACAGTGTTGTGGCAACGCCACCACCACCACCACCACCACGAAAGGCCCAATTTTTCAGCCCCTGTTCAAAAGGGGCATGTAATTACAATTCTTGATCTAATAATTCACAGCAGGGCCCATTCCTGCACCCACCAAGAGTAACTCTGAGGGCTTACAGTGTTGTGGCAACACCACCACCACCACCACCACCACGAAAGGCCCAATTTTTCAGCCCCTGTTCAACAGGGGCATGCAATTACAATTCTTGATCTAATAATTCACAGCAGGGCCCATTGCTGCACCCACCAAGAGTAACTGTCAGGGCTTACAGTGTTGTGGCACCAGCACCACCATCAAAGGCCCAATTTTTACTACCACTGTTCAACAATTATATGTAATTAAAATTCCTGATATAATAGTTGACAGCAGGGCGTTCCAGCACCAACCAAGAGTAACTGTGAGTGCTTACAGTGTTGTGCCAACACCAACAACTAAGGGGCCTATTTCTGCAGAGTATATACGGCAGGTCCCTACTTTCAAACATCCAACTTACAAACGACTCCTACTTGCAAACGCAAGAAGACAACAGGAAGTGAGAGGAAATCTACCACTAGGAAGGAAAATTCTCTCCTGTTCAAAAGGGGCATGTAATTACAATTCTTGATCTAATAATTCACAGCAGGGCCCATTCCTGCACCCACCAAGAGTAACTCTGAGGGCTTACAGTGTTGTGGCAACACCACCACCACCACCACCACCACGAAAGGCCCAATTTTTCAGCAGGGCCCATTGCTGCACCCACCAAGAGTAACTGTCAGGGCTTACAGTGTTGTGGCACCAGCACCACCATCAAAGGCCCAATTTTTACTACCACTGTTCAACAATTATATGTAATTAAAATTCCTGATATAATAGTTGACAGTAGGGCGTTCCAGCACCAACCAAGAGTAACTGTGAGTGCTTACAGTGTTGTGCCAACACCAACAACTAAGGGGCCTATTTCTGCAGAGTATATACGGCAGGTCCCTACTTTCAAACATCCAACTTACAAACGACTCCTACTTGCAAACGCAAGAAGACAACAGGAAGTGAGAGGAAATCTACCACTAGGAAGGAAAATTCTCTCCTGTAAGAATAAATATGGGAGAAAGGTGTCTCCTCTGTACTGATGCTTTATCAGCAATCCTTGTTTCAAGAAAAACACCACATTTCAAAAACAGTTGTCATTGGGACGGAAAGTGAGGTGAAATGTTCTGAACAGGGGCACAGACAGCAAAACAAATGTTACAGGGGTGATAACCCTTACCTATGTTTTCCAAAAAGTTTAAAAATAGATTTTTGGGCTGGAGCTACACTTCAACAATGTACCTGTTCAAAATTACAAACAGATTCTACATAAGAACAAACCTACAGTCCCTGTCTTGTATGCACCGCCTGTATACGGCTGTTCAGAGTATATAGGGCCTTTTTTATTTTATGTGCGGGGTTCCCCTTAATATCCATACAAGACCCAAAGGGGCTGGTAATGGGCTGGGGTAGGGGGGGGGGTCATGGGGTAGCTATGCCATTTTTCTTAAAGATTTTCATCCATATTACCGGGACCAGACATTACATTAAAGCCGCAAGCAGTTTTAAATGGCTTTTTTTTCCTTTAGAAGTGTCATTTTGTGCAGGGACAGTTCTAAACACGGGAAACACGTGGCACTTCACAGGCATACTTTAGACACCCCCCAGGTACGATATTTAAAGGAATATTTGACTTATTTTTTTCACTTTATGCATCATTAAAATGACTGCTCCCGAAAAACGACCGTTTTTAAAACTTCTTTTTGCATTGATACATGTCCCCTGGTGCAGAACCCGGGTTCCCAAACCCTTTTTAGGACAATAACATGCATAATAGTTGTTATAATTAGCACTTTAGAATTCGAATGTTCGCATCCATTGTATTTAATAGGGTTCTAATGTTCGTACGAACTTTCGGTCCGTTCGCGGGTTCTGGTGCGAACCGAACCCGGGGGTGTTCGGCTCATCACTAGCCCTCAACATGGGGAGGATGTCCCCATGTTGATGGGGACAAGGGCCTCATCCCCACAACCCTTGCCCAGTGGTTGTGGGGGTCTGCGGGCGGGGGGCTTATCGGAATCTGGAAGACCCCTTTAACAAAGGGGACCCCCAGATCCTCCCTATGTGAATTGGTAATGGGGTACATTGTACCCCTACCATTTCACAAAGAAAGTGTAAAAAAAACAAAAAACACAGACACCGTTGGGAAAGTCCTTTATTAAAAAAAAACAAACAAAAAAAAAACATTCCAGCGATGAAAACCAGTGTCCCACGGCGATCCGATGTCCAGCGCTGTCCACACAAAACGTCATTGGCTGAGCCTGAGCGGACCTGATGGGGAACTTCCTCTGCAGTGTAATAAATGAATAGACCCGCCCCTTCTAAAGTTCCCCATCAGGTCTGCTCAGCCAATGACGTAGGTGTAAGGCTGAGGACCTGATGCGGAACGTGAGAAGGGGCAGGTCTATTCATTTATTATACTGCGGAGGAAGTTCCCCATCAGGTCCGCTCATCCAATGACGTAGGCGGGGTCTGACATACGAGGGGGCAGACCTGATGGGGAACTTTCTCCACAGTGTAATACATAAATAGACCTGCCCCTTCTCAAGTTCCGCATCAGGTTCACTTAAAGGAACCGGAATAAAATTTGTGGTGTTCTCGTATTAAAACCACAGTCAGAGAGCTGCTAGTATTTTCAGTTAGTGTACTGTGTCATCTGCACAGTGTTCACCTAAAACTAACTGAAGACCTTTGCTGCTTTTCTCATACTAATACCACAGCAGGCAGTGGAGTCTTATAGCTGCATTACATATATATATATATATATATATATACATCCCAGCTTTGTGCAGCTACATCTCACTGCAGGCCATTAGTATGTCTGGAAGGCAAACAAATAGAGGCAGACAGTCACGAGGCAATAAAGGAGGGCAAGCAGGCTCTGTGTCTAGAGGCAACAGTGCTGGTCATGGACAGGGTGCATCCTCATCAGCACGTGGCCATGGGACACGCTTGTTCTTCTTTTCGGCAGCTGGCCATGTTGAGCCGCAACATGCCCATGATTTGGTAGAGTGGATGACCAAGTCGTCCTCATCCTCCTCGTCCTCTCAGGGTACTCTGTCTGGCAAAGCAGCTGCCAAAGCGGCCCCTTCCCTTGGCTCAATGGCATCAGTCACTCCTTCCCTATCCCCACCATGTCCTCCTGAGGAGTCCCCCAAACTGTTTGACCACAGTGTTGGGTACATGCTCCAGGAGGATGCCCAGCGTTTTGAAGAGTCCGATGATGGAACCCAGCTAGAGGAAGGCAGTAACGTGAGTCCAGAGAGAGGTGGTAGTAATGTGAGCCCAGAGAGAGGGGGTGCCCAACAAGGACAGCTATCTGGCAGTCATGTTCCCCCAGCTGCAGCATACTGCCAGATTTTCTCCAGTGATGAGGAGGGAGGGGATGATGAGGTCACTGACTCCACAAGGGTGCCTGATAGGAGAGAGGAGGAGGAGGCACATCTCCAATGAGGCAGGATGCCCTCCAGGGGTCAGCTTAAGGGCAGCACAGCGACTGCATCACACTGCAGAGCTCCGCATGTGCAGGGCGCTGCTGTCTCTGCAAGTTATTCCAAAAGTTCTTTGGTGTGGGCCTTTTTTCAGACATGTGCAGCAGATCGCACCGTTGCCATTTGCAACATATGTCTGAAGCGTATCTCACATGGCCAAAACATCAGCCGCTTGGGCACCACGTGCTTGACAAGACATATGTCGACCTGCCATGCAGTCCTTTGGCAGGCATACCAAAAAGACCCACACCAAAGAACAAAGCGGACCTCTCTTTGCTCCTCATCAGCTGGGATCTCCAACCCCACTATACCTTCAGTCCTCTCTGAAACCTGCACTGAGAGGAATGAAGGTGTAGAATTAGGTGTGTCACAGTCAAGTACTTGCGGCAATCTCCTTTCTGTACACCGATGTCCGATTGTAACAGGCAAACTTCCCTGCCCCAGCTGCTGCACCGCCGAAAGAAGTTCGCTCCCAGCCATCCACATGCCCATTGAATGCTAGCTTGGCTAAATTGCTAGCACTTCAACTGCTGCCTTTTCAGTTGGTAGACTCTACCCCCTTCCATGAGTTTGTTGAATGTGCGGTTCCTCAGTGGCAGGTTCCCAAACGCCACTTTTTCTCACAGAAGGCGATTCCGGCTCTCTACCAGCATGTGGAAGGCAATGTCTTGGCCTCGCTGGACAGGGCGGTCAGCGGTAAGGTGCATATTACCCGCTGACTCATGGTTCAGCAGGCATGGACAGGGACGTTACCTATCTTTCACGGCCCATTGGGTGACTCTGCTGGCAGCTGGGAAGGATGCAGGACAAGGTGCAGTAGTGTTGGAGGTTTTTCCGCCACCACACCTCCAAAATGTTACTACTGGTGATTCTGCCACACCTCTTTCCTCCACCCCCTCCTCTTCTTCTTCCTCCATGGCCTCTTCCTGTGCTTTTTTCTGGGAACCAGCGGTGCTCCGTAGGCATTCAAGGGGCTACGCAAGTACGCAGGCAAAAAGATGCCATGCGGTGCTTGAGCTGGTGTGCTTGGGGGACAGGAGCCACACTGGGGTAGAGATTCTGACAGCTCTGCAGGGCAGGATCAGAGGTAGTTGATGCCACGCCATCTTAAGCCACAAAAGGTGGTTTCCGACAATGGCACCAACCTCCTCCTCCGCCCTCCGACAGGGACACCTGACCCATGTGCCCTGTTTGTCTCACATCCTTAACTTGGTGGTGCAGCTGTTCTTGGGCAGGTACCCGGGCTTACAGGAGGTCCTGAAGCAGGCCAGGAAACTCTGTGGGCATTTCTGCCAGTCACATAATGCAAGTGCTCGCCTGGCTGAACTGCAAAAGGATTACAACCTGCCCAAGAACCGCCTAATCTGTGACATGCCCACCAGGTGGAACTCTACGTTGGCCATGCTGCAGCGGCTGCACACGCAGCAGAGGGCCATCAATGAGTATCTGTTGCAATACGGCACCAGGATAGTGTCAGGGGAGCTTGGATTTTTTCCCCACGCCAGTGGGCCATGATCAGAGATGCATGCACTGTCCTGGCACCATTTGAGGAGACCACGAGGATTGTGAGCAGTGACAGTGCATGCATCAGTGACACTGTCCCTCTTGTCCACCTGTTGGAGCACACGCTGCGTGGAATAATGGACAGGGCACTTGAGGCAGAACAGAGGCAGGAAGAGGAGGACTTCCTTACCTCTCAAGGCCCCCTTTATCCAGACAGTGTTACTGCTGGCCCAGCTATCACACAGGAAGAGGACGAGGGGGAGGAGGAGGATTATTGTGTCAGCATGGAGGTGGAGCCTAGCACTCAGCATTAGCAGCAGTCTTCAAGGGATCAATTACAGTCCCAAGACACCCATGGACTTGTACGTAGCTGGGAGGAGGTGACTGGCAGCTGGGAAGGATGCAGGACAAGGTGCAGTAGAGTTGGAGGTTCATGTTGTCCTCAGTGACCCTGAGGACTCTGCACCGAATGCCTCAGCAAACCTACGCTGCATGGCCTCCCTGATCCTGCAAAGCCTAAGCAAGGATCCTCGTATTCGTGCGATCAAGGAGAGGGATCATTACTGACTGGCAACCCTCCTTGATCCACATTACTAGGGTAAGGTTGCGGACCTTATCTTGCCGTCGCAGAGGGAGCAGAGGATGAAGCATCTTCGGGAGGCCTTGCAGAAAGGTCTGTGCAACGCGTTCCCAGAGACTGGGAGGTTACAAATTCCTGGTCCTGGACAACGTGTTGCTGAGGCTCCGGTCAGTCAAAGAAGGAGCGGTGGAGAAGGTGGCTGTCTGACCGATGCGTTCAGACAATTTTTTAGTACGCAGCCCCAAGGTATGATCGGTTCCAGCAACCATCGCCAGCATCTGGTTTACATGGTACAGGAATACCTAGGGGCAAGATCATACTTGGACACCTTTCCCACCGAAAATCCTCTGGGTTACTGGGTCTTGAGGATGGATCACTGGCCAGAGCTTGCACAGTATGTCCTGGATCCAGCGTTCTTTCGGAACACACATTCAGTGCTGCTGGAGGCTTTGTAACCGATCACAGGGTGTGCCTGTCCACCGACTCGTTCGATCGACTGACCTTCATAAAAATGAATCAGTCTTGGATAGGGATGAGCTTCGTGTTCGAGTCGAACATACGTTCGACTTGAACATCGGCTGTTCGATCGTTCGACGAAGATCGAACGATTTGGGCCGTTCGCGCCAAATTCGAGTGACGCGAACGGCCCACAATGCACTACGCCATCGCAGTGTCATCCAGGCGCTGTGATTGGCCAAGCATGCACTGTGACCCCGCATGCTTGGCCAATCACAGCGCCGGCAGCGAGGAGAGCAATGATTGGCCACAGGCAGGATGCCTGTGGCCAATTATTGCTGAGGGTGTTTAGTACACGCCCCACACTATAAAAGGCCGCCAGCACGGCGGCCTAGTGTAGTGTGTTCCGGAGCAGGGAAAGAGAAGCATAGGCAGGGACAGTGACATTTATTTTTTTCTTGCTTAACCTGGATTCCTTTAGTTTAGGGAAAGAGAAGGATAGGTAGGGAGAGTGTCAGTGTGTTTTACTGTGCAAATCCTTGTTTCTAGGGACAGGGAAGGACAGTGAGGGAATTCTCCTTGTGCTATAGTGTGCTTTAAAAAAACATTTTTTCTAGGGACAGAAAACTATAGGTAGGGAGAGTGTCAGTGTGTTTTACTGTGCGAATCCTTGTTTCTAGGGACAGGGAAGGACAGTGAGGGAATTCTCCTTGTGCTATAGTGTGCTTTAAAAAAAACATTTTTTCTAGGGACAGAAAACTATAGGTAGGGAGAGTGTCAGTGTGTTTTACTGTGCGAATCCTTGTTTCTAGGGACAGGGAAGGACAGTGAGGGAATTCTCCTTGTGCTATAGTGTGCTTTAAAAAAACATTTTTTCTAGGGACAGAAAACTATAGGAAGGAAGAGTGTCAGTTTCTTTCACTGTGATAATCCTTGTTTCTAGGGACAAAGAAGGAAAGTGAGTGAAATTCTCCTTGTGCTATAGTGTGCTTTAAAAAAACATTTTTTCTAGGGACAGAAAACTATAGGTAGGGAGAGTGTCAGTGTCTTTTACTGTGCGAATCCTTGTTTCTAGGGACAGGGAAGGACAGTGAGGGAATTCTCCTTGTGCTATAGTGTGCTTTAAAAAAACATTTTTTCTAGGACAGAATACTATACGTAGGAAGAGTGTCAGTTTCTTTCACTGTGATAATCCTTGTTTCTAGGGACAAAGAAGGAAAGTGAGGGAAATTCTCCTTGTGCTATAGTGTGCTTTAAAAAAACATTTTTTCTAGGGACAGAAAACTATAGGTAGGGAGAGTGTCAGTGTGTTTTACTGTGCGAATCCTTGTTTCTAGGGACAGGGAAGGACAGTGAGGGAATTCTCCTTGTGCTATAGTGTGCTTTAAAAAAACATTTTTTCTAGGGACAGAAAACTATAGGAAGGAAGAGTGTCAGTTTCTTTCACTGTGATAATCCTTGTTTCTAGGGACAAAGAAGGAAAGTGAGGGAAATTCTCCTTGTGCTATAGTGTGCTTTAAAAAAACATTTTTTCTAGGGACAGAAAACTATAGGTAGGAAGAGTGTCAGTTTCTTTCACTGTGATAATCCTTGTTTCTAGGGACAAAGAAGGAAAGTGAGGGAAATTCTCCTTGTGCTATAGTGTGCTTTAAAAAAACATTTTTTCTAGGGACAGAAAACTATAGGTAGGGAGAGTGTCAGTGTGTTTTACTGTGCGAATCCTTGTTTCTAGGGACAGGGAAGGACAGTGAGGGAATTCTCCTTGTGCTATAGTGTGCTTTAAAAAAACATTTTTTCTAGGGACAGAAAACTATAGGTAGGGAGAGTGTCAGTGTGTTTTACTGTGCGAATCCTTGTTTCTAGGGACAGGGAAGGACAGTGAGGGAATTCTCCTTGTGCTATAGTGTGCTTTAAAAAAACATTTTTTCTAGGGACAGAAAACTATAGGTAGGAAGAGTGTCAGTTTCTTTCACTGTGATAATCCTTGTTTCTAGGGACAAAGAAGGAAAGTGAGGGAAATTCTCCTTGTGCTATAGTGTGCTTTAAAAAAACATTTTTTCTAGGGACAGAAAACTATAGGTAGGGAGAGTGTCAGTGTCTTTTACTGTGTGAATCCTTGTTTCTAGGGACAGGGAAGGACAGTGAGGGAATTCTCCTTGTGCTATAGTGTGCTTTAAAAAAAAAAAAATTCTAGGGACAGAAAACTATAGGTAGGGAGAGTGTCAGTGTCTTTTACTGTGCGAATCCTTGTTTCTAGGGACAGGGAAGGACAGTGAGGGAATTCTCCTTGTGCTATAGTGTGCTTTAAAAAAACATTTTTTCTAGGGACAGAAAACTATAGGTAGGGAGAGTGTCAGTGTCTTTTACTGTGCGAATCCTTGTTTCTAGGGACAGGGAAGGACAGTGAGGGAATTCTCCTTGTGCTATAGTGTGCTTTAAAAAAACATTTTTTCTAGGGACAGAAAACTATAGGTAGGGAGAGTGTCAGTGTCTTTTACTGTGCAAATCCTTGTTTCTAGGGACAGGGAAGGACAGTGAGGGAATTCTCCTTGTGCTATAGTGTGCTTTAAAAAAACATTTTTTCTAGGGACAGAAAACTATAGGTAGGGAGAGTGTCAGTGTGTTTTACTGTGCGAATCCTTGTTTCTAGGGACAGGGAAGGACAGTGAGGGAATTCTCCTTGTGCTATAGTGTGCTTTAAAAAAACATTTTTTCTAGGGACAGAAAACTATAGGTAGGGAGAGTGTCAGTGTCTTTTACTGTGCGAATCCTTGTTTCTAGGGACAGGGAAGGACAGTGAGGGAATTCTCCTTGTGCTATAGTGTGCTAAAGCATTCCTCATCAACCATCTTTGAAATCCTTGTTTTTTTGGACAGTCAGGGAAATTGTCGTTGTGCTATTCTGTGCAAAAGCAATCATCCTCAACCATATTTAGAAATCCTTAAGTAAAGGGACAGAGAAGGACACCTGAAGGTAGCCCTTATTGCTTTTTTCCCATCTCCCTGCAGGCCATCTATTAGAATGTCTGGAAGGCAAACAAGGAGAGGCAGACAGTCAGGAGGCAATAAAAGAGGGCAAGCAGGCTCTGTGTCTGGGGGCAACAGTGCTGGTCGTGGACGCGGTGCATTGTCATCAGCACATGGCCATGGGACACGCTTGTCCTTCTTTTCGGCAGCTGGACATGTTGAGCCACATCATGCCGAAGACTTGGTAGAGTGGATGACCAAGCCCTCCTCCTCCTCCTCATCCTCTCTCACCCAGGCTTAGGGTACTGGAAAAGCAGCTGCCAAAGCGTCCTCTTCCCTGGTATCAATGTCAGACTCATCATCAGTCACTCCTTCCCTAGACCCACCATGTCCTCCTCCTGAGGAGTCCCCCGAACTGTTTGAGCACAGTGTTGGGTACATGCTCCAGGAGGATGCCCAGCGTTTCGAAGGGTCTGATGATGAAACCCAGCTAGAGGAAGGCAGTAGCGTGAGAGCAGACAGAGGGGATGCTCAAGAAGGACACCAATCTGGCAGTCATGTTCCAGCAGCTGCAGCATACTGCCAGATTGGCTCCAGTGATGAGGAGGGAGGTGATGATGAGGTCACTGACTCCACGTGGGTGTCTAATAGGAGAGAGGAGGAGGATGAGGAGGAGACACATCTCCAACGAGGCAGGATGCCCTTTGGTGGCCAGCGTAAGGGCAGTACACCGACGGAATCACACCGCAGAGCTCCGCCTGTGCAGGGCGCTGCCTCTGCCCGTCATTCAAAAAGTTCTTTGGTGTGGGCCTTTTTTGAGGCTAGTGCATCAGATCGCACAGCTGCTGTTTGCAACATATGTCTCAAGCGTATATCGCGTGGCCAAAACATCAGCCGCTTGGGTACCACATGCCTGACCAGACATATGTTGACCTGCCATGCAGCTCGTTGGCAAGCCTACCTCAAAGACCCACACCAAAGAACAAAGCGGACCTCTCCTTGCACCGCATCAGCTGGGATCTCCAACCCCACTATAACTTCAGTCCTCTCTGAAACATGCACTGAGAGGAATGAAGGTGTAGAATTAGGTGTGTCACAGCCAAGTACTTGCGGCCACTCTGCTAGCAGTACACCGACGTCCGATTCTAGCAGGCAAATTTCCCTGCCCCAGCTGCTGGACCGTCGAAAGAAGTTCACTCCCAGCCATCCACATGCCCAGCGGTTGAATGCTAGCTTGGCTAAATTGCTAGCGCTTCAACTGCTGCCTTTTCAGTTGGTAGACTCGGCCCCCTTCCGTGAGTTTGTGCAATGTGCGGTTCCTCAGTGGCAGGTTCCCAAACGCCACTTTTTCTCACGGAAGGCTATTCCGGCTCTCTACCGGCATGTGGAAGGCAATGTCTTGGCCTCGCTGGACAGGGCGGTCAGCGGTAAGGTGCATATTACCGCTGACTCATGGTCCAGCAGGCATGGACAGGGACGTTACCTTTCTTTCACGGCCCATTGGGTCACTCTTTTGGCAGCTGGGAAGGATGCAGGACAAGGTGCAGTAGTGTTGGAGGTTGTTCCACCACCACGCCTCCAAAATGCTGCTACTGGTTGTGACACACCTCTCTCCTCCACCCCCTCCTCTTCTTCTTCCTCCATGGCCTCTTCCTGTGGTTTGTCCTCGGAACCAGCGGTGCTCCGTAGGCGTTCAAGGGGCTACGCAAGTACGCAGGCAAAAAGATGCCATGCCGTGCTTGCGCTGGTGTGTTTGGGGGACAGAAGCCACACTGGGGCAGAGGTCCTGTCTGCTCTGCAGGGCCAGGCCGAGAGGTGGTTGACGCCACGCCAGCTTAAGCCAGGAATGGTGGTTTGCGACAATGGCACCAACCTCCTCTCCGCCCTCCGACAGGGACAACTGACCCATGTGCCCTGTGTGGCTCACGTCCTTAACCTGGTGGTGCAGCGGTTCTTGGGCAGGTACCCGGGCTTACAGGATGTCCTGAGGCAGGCCAGGAAAGTCTGTGTGCATTTCCGCAGATCTTATAATGCCAGTGCTCGCCTGGCTGAGCTGCAAAAGGAGTTGAACCTGCCCAAGAACCGCCTTATATGTGACATGCCCACCAGGTGGAACTCAACGTTGGCCATGCTGCAGCGGCTGCACACGCAGCAGAGGGCCATCAATGAGTACCTGTGCGACTACGGCACCAGGACAGGGTCAGGGGAGCTTGGTTTTTTTTCTCCACGCCAGTGGGGCATGATCAGGGATGCATGCACTGTCCTGGCACCATTTGAGGAGGCCACGAGGATGGTGAGCAGTGACAGTGCATGCATCAGTGACACTGTACCTCTTGTCCACCTGTTGGAGCACACGCTGCGTGGAATAATGGACAGGGCACTTGAGGCAGAACAGAGGCAGGAAGAGGAGGACTTCCTTGCCTCTCAAGGCCCCCTTTACCCAGACAGTGTTCCTTCTGTCCCACCCATCGCACAGGAAGAGGAAGAGGAGGAGGAGGAGGAGGAGGAGGAGGATTGTGTCAGCATGGAGGTGGAGGCTGGCACTCAGCATCATCAGCAGCAGTCTTTTAGGGATGATTTACAGTCCCAAGAAACCAGTGGACTTGTACGTGGCTGGGAGGAGGTGGCTGCGGATCATGTCGTCCTTAGTGACCCAGAGGACTCCGGAGCGAATGCCTCAGCAAACCTACGCTGCATGGCCTCCCTGATCCTGCAAAGTCTGCGGAAGGATCCTCGTATTCTTCGGATCAAGGAGAGGGACCATTACTGGCTGGCCACTCTCCTTGATCCACGGTACAAGGGTAAGGTTGCGGACCTTATGTTACCGTCGCAGAGGGAGCAGAGGATGAGACAACTCCGGGAGGCCTTGCAGAAAGGTCTGTGCAACGCGTTCCCAGAGACTGGGAGGTTACAAACTCCTGGTCCTGGACAACGAGTTGCTGAGGCTTCGGCCAGTCAAAGAAGGAGCGGTGGGGAAGGTGGCCGTCTGACCGATGCGTTCAGACAATTCTTTAGTCCGCAGCCCCAAAGTATGATCGGTTCCAGCAACCATCGCCAGCGTCTGATAAACATGGTGCAGGAATATCTAGGGGCAAGGTCAGACTTGGACACCTTCCCCACCGAAAATCCTCTGGCTTACTGGGTCTTGAGGATGGATCACTGGCCAGAGCTTGCACAGTATGCAATTGAGCTACTGGCCTGTCCTGCATCCAGCGTTCTTTCGGAACGCACATTCAGTGCTGCTGGAGGATTTGTCACGGATCACAGGGTGCGCCTGTCCACCGACTCGGTTGATCGACTGACTTTCATCAAGATGAACCAGTCTTGGATCACCACCAGCTACCACACACCTGATGCTGATATAACAGACTAATTGATTTTAACATGTCACATCCCTTCAAGACTGATGCTGATGCTGAGTGCCTGTGCTGTTATGTTGACTGGCTATCCTCCTCCTCCGAGTCCTCAATGATACGATTGATGATGATAGCTTGGAAGATCATTTTTGTTTATGGGTGCCGCCACCAGTGGCTAAGGCCCAATTTTTCAGCCCCTGTTTTACAGGGGCGTGTAATTACAGTTTTTTTAGCAATAATTTGCCATAGGGCTCATTGCTGTGCTCCAAGTACAGTATCTGTGAGGGGTTGTAGTGTTGTGCCACCAGTGCCTAAGGCCCAATTTTTCAGCCCCTGTTCAACAGGGGCATGCAATTACAATTCTTGATCTAATAATTCACAGCAGGGCCCATTGCTGCACCCACCAAGAGTAACTCTGAGGGCTTACAGTGTTGTGGCAACACCACCACCACCACCACCACGAAAGGCCCAATTTTTCAGCCCCTGTTCAAAAGGGGCATGTAATTACAATTCTTGATCTAATAATTCACAGCAGGGCCCATTCCTGCACCCACTAAGAGTAACTCTGAGGGCTTACAGTGTTGTGGCAACACCACCACCACCACCACCACCACCACGAAAGGCCAAATTTTTCAGCCCCTGTTCAACAGGGGCATGCAATTACAATTCTTGATCTAATAATTCACAGCAGGGCCCATTCCTGCACCCACCAAGAGTAACTCTGAGGGCTTACAGTGTTGTGGCAACACCACCACCACCACCACCACCACGAAAGGCCCAATTTTTCAGCCCCTGTTCAACAGGGGCATGCAATTACAATTCTTGATCTAATAATTCACAGCAGGGCCCATTGCTGCACCCACCAAGAGTAACTCTGAGGGCTTACAGTGTTGTGGCAACACCACCACCACCACCACCACCACAAAAGGCCCAATTTTTCAGCCCCTGTTCAACAGGGGCATGCAATTACAATTCTTGATCTAATAATTCACAGCAGGGCCCATTCCTGCACCCACCAAGAGTAACTCTGAGGGCTTACAGTGTTGTGGCAACACCACCACCACCACCACCACCACGAAAGGCCCAATTTTTCAGCCCCTGTTCAACAGGGGCATGCAATTACAATTCTTGATCTAATAATTCACAGCAGGGCCCATTGCTGCACCCACCAAGAGTAACTGTCAGGGCTTACAGTGTTGTGGCACCAGCACCACCATCAAAGGCCCAATTTTTACTACCACTGTTCAACAATTATATGTAATTAAAATTCCTGATATAATAGTTGACAGCAGGGCGTTCCAGCACCAACCAAGAGTAACTGTGAGTGCTTACAGTGTTGTGCCAACACCAACAACTAAGGGGCCTATTTCTGCAGAGTATATACGGCAGGTCCCTACTTTCAAACATCCAACTTACAAACGACTCCTACTTGCAAACGCAAGAAGACAACAGGAAGTGAGAGGAAATCTACCACTAGGAAGGAAAATTCTCTCCTGTAAGAATAAATATGGGAGAAAGGTGTCTCCTCTGTACTGATGCTTTATCAGCAATCCTTGTTTCAAGAAAAACACCACATTTCAAAAACAGTTGTCATTGGGACGGAAAGTGAGGTGAAATGTTCTGAACAGGGGCACAGACAGCAAAACAAATGTTACAGGGGTGATAACCCTTACCTATGTTTTCCAAAAAGTTTAAAAATAGATTTTTGGGCTGGAGCTACACTTCAACAATGTACCTGTTCAAAATTACAAACAGATTCTACATAAGAACAAACCTACAGTCCCTGTCTTGTATGCACCGCCTGTATACGGCTGTTCAGAGTATATAGGGCCTTTTTTATTTTATGTGCGGGGTTCCCCTTAATATCCATACAAGACCCAAAGGGGCTGGTAATGGGCTGGGGTAGGGGGGGGGGTCATGGGGTAGCTATGCCATTTTTCTTAAAGATTTTCATCCATATTACCGGGACCAGACATTACATTAAAGCCGCAAGCAGTTTTAAATGGCTTTTTTTTCCTTTAGAAGTGTCATTTTGTGCAGGGACAGTTCTAAACACGGGAAACACGTGGCACTTCACAGGCATACTTTAGACACCCCCCAGGTACGATATTTAAAGGAATATTTGACTTTTTTTTTTCACTTTATGCATCATTAAAATGACTGCTCCCGAAAAACGACCGTTTTTAAAACTTCTTTTTGCATTGATACATGTCCCCTGGTGCACAACCCGGGTTCCCAAACCCTTTTTAGGACAATAACATGCATAATAGTTGTTATAATTAGCACTTTAGAATTCGAACGTTCGCATCCATTGTATTTAATAGGGTTCTAATGTTCGTACGAACTTTCGGTCCGTTCGCGGGTTCTGGTGCGAACCGAACCCGGGGGTGTTCGGCTCATCACTAGTCTTGGATCACCACCAGCTACCAAGCACCTGATGCTGATGTAACCGAATATTTTTTGGGGAAATGTCAGATCCCTTCATGACTGCCTATGCTGATGCTGAGTGACTAAACTGTTATGATGAGTGACTATCCTCTTCCTCCTTAATGATCATGCTGATAGCTTGGAAGAACATTTTTGTTTCTGGGCACCGCCACCAGTGGCTAAGGCCCAATTTTTCAGCCCCTGTTCAACAGGGGCGTGTATTTACTATTTTTTATGCAATGCTTTGCAGCAGGGCTCATTGCTGCGCTCCAACTACAGTATCTGTGAGGGGTTGCAGTGTTGTGGCACCAATGCCTAAGACCCAATTTTTCTGCCCCTGTTTAACAGGGGCGTGTAATTACAATTTTTGATGCAATACTTTGCAGCAGGGTTCATTCCTGCGCTCAAACTAGAGTATCTGTGAGGGGTTGCAGTGTTGTGGCACCAGCACCAGTGCCTAAGGCCCAATTTTTCTGCCCCTGTTTAACAGGGGCGTGTAATTTCTATTTTTGATGCAATACTTTGCAGCAGGGCTCATTGCTGCGCTCCAACTACAGTATCTGTGAGGGGTTGCAGTGTTGTGGCACCAGTGCCTAAGGCCCAATTTTTATGCCCCTGTTCAACAGGGGCATGTAATTACAATTCTTGATCTAATAATTCACAGCAGGGCCCATGCCTGCGCCCACCAAGAGTAACTGTGAGAACTTAAGCCCTGTACACACGATCGGTTTTACTGATGAAAACCGTCCGATGGATTGTTTTCATCAGACAAACCGATCGTGTATGGGACCCATCGGTCTTTTTTCCATCGGTTTTAAAAAATAGAACATGTTTTAAATTTTTCCGATGGATAAAAAACCGATCGAAAACTCCGATCGTCTATGGGCAAGTCCATTGGATAAAAAACCCACGCATGCTCAGAATCAAGTCGACTTATGCTCAGAAGCATTGAACTTCATTTTTCTCGGCTCATCTGAGTGTTTTACGTCACCGCGTTTGGACCGGTCGGTTTTTTGACTGATGGTGTGTAGGCAAGACTGATGGAAGTCAGCTTCATCGGATTTCCGATGGACAAAACCATCGGATTAGAATCCATAGGATATCCGATCGTGTGTACGAGGCTTTACAGTGTTGTGGCACCAGCACCACCACCAAAGGCCCAATTTTTCCTACCACTGTTCAATCATTAATGGCATGTAATTACAATTCTTGATATAATAGTTCACAGCAGGGTGTTCCAGCGCCCACCAAGAGTAACTGTGAGGGCTTACAGCGTTGTGGAAACACCAAGACCTAAGGGCCAAATTTCTGCAGAGTATATACGGCAGGCCCCAACTTTCAAACATCCAAATTACAAACGACTCCTACTTGCGAACGGAAGGAGACAACAGGAAGTGAGTGGAAATCTACCCCTAGGAAGGGAAATTCTCTCCTGTAAGACTTAATATAGGAAAAAGGTGTCTCCTCTCCACTGATGCTTTATCACCAATCCTTGTTTCAATAAAAAAAACAAATTTTCAAACAACTTTTGTCATTGGGAGGGAAAGTGAGGTGAAATGTTCTGAACAGGTGCACAGACAGCAAAACAAATGTTACAGGGATGATAACCCTTCCCTATGTTTTCCAAAAAAATGTAAAAATAGATTTTTGGGCTGGAGCTACACTTTAAAAATGGACCAGTTCAAAATTACAAAAATAATCTACGTAACAACAAACCTACAGTCCCTGTCTTGTTTGCACCGCCTGTATACTGCTGTTCAGAGTATATATGGCCTGGGGGCATCACGCCTTTCTTTTCTTTTATTTGAGTGCGGGGTTTCCCTTAATATCCATACAAGACCCAAAGGGGCTGGTAATAGGCTGTGGGGGGGGGTACCCATGCCATTTTTCTCAATGATTTTCATCGGTATTGCCAGGACAAGACATGACATTAAAGCCGCAAGCAGTTTTAAATGACTTTTTTTCCTTTAGAAATGTATTTTGTGCAGGGACAGTTCTAAACACGGGAAACACTTGCCACTTCACAGGCATACTTTAGACACCCCCAGGTACGATATATTAAGGAATATTTTACTTTTTTTTTTTTTAAAGCGTCATTAAAATCACTGCTCCCGAAAAAACTTCCTTTTTTTTGCATTGATACATGTCCCCTGGGGCAGGACCCGGGTCCCCAAACCCGTTTTAGGACGATAACTAGCATATTAGACTGTTATAATTAGCACTTTTGATTTAGAACGTTAGAGTCCATTCTATTTAATAGGGTTCTAAAGTTCACGCAAACTTTCGGTCCGTTCGAAAGTAGTGGTGCGAACCGAACCGGGGGGTGTTCGGCTCATCCCTACTCTTGAACACAACATTTATTCTCAACTTTTTATGCACTGCAATCTAGTCTTCTAAAATGTTGCCTAATACATAGCATTAGTAGACACTGATATGCCCAGGACCCATCCTTATACATATATACATATTTATATATATTTTTTTCTATACCAGATCTGCGCTTCTCCACATTTTGTTGGGTGATCCTTGTGAGCATTGATGCATCGCTCGAGTGTGGAGATGTGACCTGCCTCAATCATACAGATGTATTGAGTATACTATGTATGCTCCAATATAAAGAATATCTCAGTATCAAAGAAATGTAGGAGGTTAATTCCCTGAAGCTCCACCTATGCTTCTTTCATATGCCACTTCATGAGCATCAGTATGTGACCCAGCAGATTTTGAGACCCGAGGTGCTGTGAGTATTAATTACCGTTAATACATGTTACTTTCATGCTATGTTAACTGTTAAATGTTATGTAAATGTTAACACACACTGGGGGTTATTTACAAAAGGCAAATCCACTTTGCACTACAAGTGCAAACTACAAGTGCAAAGTGCACTTGAAATTGCACCGAAAGTGCACTTGGAAGTGCAGTCGCTGTAGTTCCGAGGGGGACGTGCAAGGAAAATAAAAAACAGCATTTTAGCTTGCACATGATTGAATGGTAAAATCAGCAGAGCTTCCCCTCATTTCAGATCTTCCCCTTAGATTTACAGCGACTGAACTTCCAAGTGCACTTTCAGTGCAATTTCAAGTGCACTTTGCACTCGTAGTTTGCACTTGTAGTGCAAAGTGGATTTGCCTTTCATAAATAACCCCCATCTTGTTTAAACTATTATATACTACTACTTCATGTTTTATCCTTCTTTTTTTAAATAGAAATGTAACAGCGTGCATCTCTTTAACCCCTGAGGAAGGAAATAAATACGCTTAAACCCCCCTGTTTTCCGAAACATGTTGGGATTCATTGTGATCACACTTCTTTGATTTGACTTTATGTCTGGAATTATGGTGTTCTCCAATAATTAGCAGCTGTTTATTATCTAGCATTTGTCTATCCACTGTTTTTAGGTGCTTTTTGTATATTTTGTAGTTTGTGGTACATGTGTACTCCATAAAACTTGCTATATATTTTTTATACTATGTTACTCTTTTTCTTTCTATCCTGGCATACTTCTCCCTTATCCGCATAATCCCTGGGGCATTCCCTCCTTTAGCTGTATACAGCAGGTTTCTGTGTCTGTGATTTCATGCCCATTCTGGCTGAATTTCAAAGTTCCCTGACTTCCTGCTTCCTTCCTTTGCAAGCCCTTATACTACATCTCCCATGATCCTTTGAACCTCCGTTGATTCAGGGTGGGCTACGGGAGTCACTTATACCAGCTGTGGGAGTTGATGTGGTCGGGTCTTCAGGTTACTGTGGACTTTCTGGGCCTTCATGTGGGTGGTGAATAGGGAGTAGGGATGAGCTCGGTGTTCGAGTCGAACATACGTTCGACTCGAACATCGGCTGTTCGATCGTTCGACGAAGATCGAACGTTTTGGGTCGTTCGCGCCAAATTCGAGTGACGCGAACGACCCAAAATCCCGGCACTGTGATTGGCCAAGCATGCACTGTGACCCCGCATGCTTGGCCAATCACAGCGCCGGCAGCGAGGAGAGCCATAATTGGCCACAGGCAGGATGCCTGTGGCCAATTATATCTCAGGGGGGTTTAGTACACGCCCCACACTATAAAAGGCCGCCAGCGCGGCGGCCTTGTGTATTGTGTTGGCATGCAGGGAAAGACGTACATAGGCAGGGACAGTGTTAGAGAAATTGTGTGTAGGGAGAGAGAAGGATAGGTAGGGACAGTGTCAGTGATATTGTGTGTAGGGAGAGAGAAGGATAGGTAGGGACAGTGTCAGTGATATTGTGTGTAGGGAGAGAGAAGGATAGGTAAGGACAGTGTCAGTGATATTTTGCTAAACCTTGTGTGCAGGGAGAGAGAACGATAGGTAGGGACAGTGTCAGTGATATTTTTGCTAAGCCTCCTGCACAGTATACAACCGAAGCTAGCCCTTATTGCTGTGATTTCCTGTTGTGTAACACAGGCAGGCATCTGCAGCACTTAAAGCAGGCGTAGTGTGATTCCTGCAAAATATAAACCTGAAGCTAGCCCTTATTGTTCGTAGTTTTTTTTCTTTTGTGTTACACTAAGGGCTCTTTCACACAGGACGGATCAGTAATGATCCGCCCCGTGAAGCTCCGCTTGCTCAGCGGGGATCGCTCCGTTGATCCCCGCTGAGCCGGCGGATGACTGGGCGGTTCCCGCACACTGTGCAGGGACCGCCCTGTCAGAGCGCCGCTCTCCCCTATGGGGGGATCGGATGATGACGGACCGTAGAGTCCGTTGTCATCCGATCCGATCCGCAGACGGAAGGAAAAATAGGGTTTTCCTCCGTCACACTTTTGCGGATCGGAGCGGGTCGGATGTCAGCGGACATGTCACCACTGACATCAGTGGCTCCATAGGAGGACATGTAGCATCCGTTCAGGTCCGCCTAAAAAACTGACAGGCGGACCTGAACGGACCCTCCGTGTGAAAGAGCCCTAAGAGGCATCTGCAGCACTTAAAGCAGGCATAGTGTGCTTCCTGCACATTATACACCTGAAGCTAGCCCTTATTGCTCGTAGTTTTTTTTCTTTTTTGTTACACTAACAGGCATTTGCAGGGGCATATAAAAAATATATAATGTGGCGCTGTGAGAGAAGTAGTAAAAAACCCTACTTCATGTGTATAGCACAATGGTGCACATAAAAATATGGTGTCAAACAAAACATTTGTATACAATAGGTGTACACAAATGAATGTGATAAAAATGTAAGTGAATACTAACAGTGAAATAATTAGTATGGGGTATAGGTGCACAACAAAAACCAGCAATTAAACTGGAATATTGATCATACCCATATGATATTATACGTTCTATATATCCTGTCTGATTTTATGTTTGGCTGCTTCATTTAGTATTTAGAGTTGGCGCAGTATTATTATTATTTAATCTGCAGGGGCATGTAATTACAATTATTGATCTAATAATTCACAGCAGGGCCCATTCCTGCGCTCACCAAGAGTAACTGTGAGGGCTTAAAGTGTTGTGGCAACACCACCACCACCACCACCAAAGGCCCAATTTTTCAGCCCCTGTTCAACAGGGGCATGCAATTACAATTCTTGATCTAATAATTCACAGCAGGGCCCATTCCTGCACCCACCAAGAGTAACTGTGAGGGCTTACAGTGTTGTGGCACCAGCACCACCACCAAAGGCCCAATTTTTCCTACCACTGTTCAACAATGGCATGTAAATATAATTCCTGATATAATAGTTCACAGCAGGGCGTTCCAGCGCCCAACAAGAGTAACTGTGAGGGCTCACAGTGTTGTGGCAACACCAACATGTAAGGGGCAAATTTCAGAGTATATACGGCAGGCCCCTACTTTCAAACATCCAACTTACAAACGACTCCTACTTGCAAACGGAAGGAAACAACAAGTGAGAGGAAATCTACCCCTAGGAAGTGAAATTCTCTCCTGTAAGAGTTAATATAGGAAAAAGGTGTCTCCCCTCTACTGATGCTTTATCACCAATCCTTGTTTCAATAAAAAACCCACTTTTCAAAAACAGTTATCATTGGGACGGAAAGTGAGGTGAAATGTTCTGAACAGGGGCACAGACAGCAAAACAAATGTTACAGGGGTGATAACCCTTCCCTATGTTCTCCAAAAAGCTTAAAAATAGATTTTTTGGCTGGAGCTACACTTAAACAATGTACCTGTTCAAAATTAAAAAAACAGATTCTACTTAAGAACAAACCTACAGTCCCTGTCTTGTTTGCACCGCCTGTATACTGCTGTTCAGAGTATATAGGGCCTTTTTTTTTGGGTGCGGGGTTCCCCTAATATCCATACAAGACCCAAAGGGGCTGGTAATGGGCTGGGGTAGGGGGTGGGGGGTGATGGGCTATGCCATTTTTCTCAAAGATTTTCATCCATATTACCGGGACCAGACATTACATTAAAGCCTTAAGCAGTTTTAAATGGCTTTTTTTCCTTTAGAAATGTCATTTTGTGCAGGGACAGTTCTAAACACGGGAAACACGTGGCACTTCACAGGCATACTTTAGACACCCCCCAGGTACGATATTTAAAGGAATATTTGACTTTTTTTTTCACTTTATGCATCATTAAAATGACTGCTCCCGAAAAAGACGTTTTTAAAACTTCTTTTTGCATTGATACATGTCCCCTGGTGCAGAACCCGGGTTTCCAAACCCTTTTTAGGACAATAACATGCATATTAGTCATTATAATTAGCACTTTAGATTTTGAACGTTCGCATCCATTGTATTTAATAGGGTTCTAACGTTCGTGCGAACTTTCGGTCCGTTCGCGGGTTCTGGTGCGAACCGAACCCGGGGGTGTTCGGCTCATCACTAATAGGGAGGAATAGAATTGTGTTATCACCACCCACAGTCCATTGTGCTGTACAGGAGGTAGGGAACAAGTAGGAAGTGTAACTGCTTTAAAATAGAACTTTAGGCAGCAAATTAAAGTGATTTTAAAGGCAAATATTTTTTTTTTTTTTTTAATAAAAAACATGTTATACTTACAATACTTGCACTGTGTAATGGTTTTCCACAGAGCAGCCCTAATTCTCCTCTTCTGTGGTTACCCGCTGGCACTGCTTGCTCCACCCTGCCAAGTGCCCCCATTGCCAGCGGCTTGCTATGAGGGAAATCGTGCATATTTGCTCCTGTGTCATAGACACACAGAGCACTGCTCAGCTCCCCCGCCCCCCACTCCCTCCTCAATGCCTGTGATTGGCAGCAGAGGGAGAGTTCCCCTTTATAAACATAGTGGACCCTAATTCTTCATGAGGACCTATGAATATTAAAGGGGAACCCCACTCTTTAGTTTTCCGTTATTATAATAGCAGACCATAATCTTAGATGATGGTCAGGTATGAATAATAATGGAGAATCCACCAATTTTTTTTTATAGCCTGCAGAGTTCCCTTTATATTCACATTGGACACTATTGAACATTTTTTGCTATTTAGCACTGTGCTACTTTAACTGGTAATTGCTTGGTCATGCAATGCTGTACCAAACAAAGTTTATATAATTTTTTTCACTCCAATAAAGCTTTCTTTTGGTGGTATTTGATCACCACTGGGCTTTTTATTTGTAATATAAACGAAAAAAGACCTGCATTTTTGAAAACATTTTTTAATATTTTCTATTTTCTGCTATAAAACATATCTAATTAAAAAAAAATGAAAAAATCGAATTTTTAATACATTTTTGACAAAAGGTATTCTTCTACATGTCTTTTGTAAAAAAAAAAATCCCAATAAGTGTATATTGATTGGTTTGCGCAAAGGTTATAGCATCTACAAACTATGATAAAGATAGAGGCATTTTTTTTTCATACTAGTAATGGTGGTGATCAGTAGGCTTGTGCAATTTGTTTCGTAACAAATCGAACTTTGTCCGAATTTAGCAACTTTCGGACGTTCGGAAGCATTCAAATTTCCGAACAAAGCAATTACGAATAAAACCGAATCCGGAATAAATGATATCGCAAATAGCGAATGCCCGAATGTCTTCGTTATAATTCGTTATGAAAAAAGTTACGAATGTACGAATCCATTCGAAGCACAATAATGCCGCGTACACCCGACCGCTTTTCATGTCATTGAAAAAAACTGAGTTTTTCACGACATGATTCTTCTCAAGCCTGCCTTGCCTACACACCATCGTGAAAAAAAATGCTTGAGCAAAGCGCGGTGACGTACAACACGTACGACGGCACTATATATGTGCCCAGAATCAAAGAAAAACAATGTACTCTACCGAAAGTACGAATTATAAATCAACTAAAAATAAGGCTTACATTAATACGAATCATTCCGATTCAATGAAAAATGTCACTTGCGAAAATACGAATTAGTCCGAACACGAAAAATTACGAACAATTACGAATCAACAGGACCGAAAAGAAACAAACCAAAACTAAACAAATTTTTCCGTTGTGCACAAGAAACAAACCGAAACTAAACAAATTTTTCCGTCGTGCACAAGTCTAGTGATCAGCGACTTATAGTGGGTCTGCGATAGTGCGCTGGCCAATCTGACACTAACTGACACTGACATCACCAGTGACACTAATACAGTGATCAGTGCTAATAATATACACTGTTACTGTACTAATGACACTGGCTGGGAAGGGGTTAACATTTAGGGTGATCAAGGGGTTAAATGTGTGCCTAACAATGTTTAGTGTGTGTACTGCATGATAAATTTACTAAGCAATATGCCAAAAAATGGCACATCACTGATGTCTGTAGAGAGCCCTGTGTTGTTTATCAATACAGGGCTCTCTTCTGTCATTCATTCAACCCATCAGAGGGTCCAGGCCATAAATCATTGGCCGGACCCACTGATCAGCTTGTGCTGCATAGAAATGACAGCACAGTCTTCCAGGTCTGCCAGTTCCCATCAACAAAGCCTTGCCAGTACATGGGGAAGGAGAGCAGCCGGTTTACACAGAGCATGGCCATAGTATCACACTAAGTCTCACCTCCTGGACCGTTTCCTATGATGGACATCACACGTCCTGGGATTGGACCAGTGTGATGTCCATCATAGGAGCTGATCCAGGAAGCAGGACTTTGTATGACACTGAGGCCATGCTGGGTAATCTGGTGGTGCTCGCCCTCCCTTCCCTTCAGAGGCTGCCCGTGTACCCACCCAGGATCGGCCCTTTCAAATTGGCCCAAGGGCAGGCGGCCTACCAGGAAATCTCCCGCTTTACCGGTAGGCCAGTCCGGCCCTGTATACCCCTAGTTCCTGGCCAACCCCAGGCTTTGGGACTTGGGACAAATAATTGTCAATGACCAATATGAGATTCGGGACTTTTTGGGGGCCCAGTCGGGGCTATAGCTCGGGTCAGAACACCTCACCTGCCACTGCATTTGGATCTGCCAAAGGTTTAATAGTAAGGGCGAAAAGGAGGGGGAAAGGGGGCACCCCTGCCTAGTCCCCCTACCTATTCAAAATAGATCTAACCTATTACTGGTGTATTTCACATATGCTTTAGGGTGGTCACCCATTGCAAAAAATGCATATTGGATGTACTTGGAGTAGATGGGTAAAAAATGGAATCAGGTTTGTATTGGGGCATACTAGGAGATCAAGTAACCTCTGAGTCATGCAGGTGACTGGTTAGAAATAAGCATTGACCCTCTAGATTCCTGAGTTCTGCCAAGTGATAAAATGGGGAACTATGTTTAAAAACAATAAAGACACCCCTATGTTTGCTTTGGATGGAAGCCAGATATACTCGGGGGTTGTGTGGGTTAAAATATTTAGGTATGGAATGGGTTGTATAGTGAGTTTCCTGAAGACAAATGACGTCTGCTTTAACCACTTAAGGACCGGACCATTACGCAGCTTAATGACCAGAGGTGTTTTCACAATTTGGCACTGTGCTGCTTTAACTGGAAATTGTGCGGACATGCAATGTTGTACCCAAACAAAATTTGCGTCCTTTTCTTCCCAAAAATAGAGCTTTCTTTTAATGGTATTTGATTGCCTCTGCGATTTTAATTTTTTGCGATATAAACGGAAAAAGACCGAAAATTTGGAGAAAAAAAAACATTTTCTACTTTTTGTTATAAGAAAAATCGAATAACTAAATTTTAGTCATACATTTAGGCCAAAATGTATTCAGCCACAAGTCTTTAGTAAAAAAATGTCAATAAGAGTATATTTATTGGTTTGCGCAAAAGTTATAGCGTCTACAAACTAGGGTACATTTTCTGGAATTTACACAGCTTTTAATTTATGACTGCCTATCTCATTTCTTGAAGTGCTAAAATGGCAGGGCAGTACAACCCCCCCCCCCCCAAATGACCCCATTTTGGAAAGTAGACACCCCAAGGAAATTTCTGAGAGGCATGTTGAGCCCATTGAATATTTATTTATTTTTTTGTCCCAAGTGATTGAACAATGACAAAAATAAATAAAAATACAAAAAGTTGTCACTAAATGATATATTGCTCATACATGCCATGGTTATATGTGGAATTGCACCCCAGAATACATTTTGCTGCTTCTCCCGAGTACGGGGATACCACATGTGGGGGACTTTTTGGGAGCCTAGCCACGTACAGGACCCCAAAAACCAATCACCGCCTTCAGGATTTCTAAGGGTGTAAATTTGGGATTTCACTCCTCACTACCTATCACTACCTATCACAGTTTTGAAGGCCATAAAATGCCAAGATGGCACAAACCCCCCCAAATGACCCCATTTTGGAAAGTAGACAGCCCAAGATATTTGCTGAGATGCATGTTGAGTCCATGGAATATTTTATATTTTGCCACAAGTTGCGGGAATATGACAAACTTTTTTTTTTTGCACAAAGTTGTCACTAAATGATATATTGCTCACACATGCCATGGGCATATGTGGAATTGCACCCCAAAATACATTTGGCTGCTTCTCCTGAGTACGGCGATACCACATGTGTGGGACTTTTTGAGAGCCTAGCCGCGTACGGGACCCCGAAAACCAAGCACCGCCTTCAAGATTTCTAAGGGCGCAAATTTTTGATTTCACTCCTCACTACTAGTGTTGAGCGAACCCAAACTGTAAAGTTCGGGTCCGTACCGAACTTTAGCTTTTTCCCGAACCCGAACCCGAACCCGGACTTTGCACAAAATTCCGGGTTCGGGTTCGGGTTCGGCAATCTAATTACGCATTTAGAAATGCTTCAGGGGCCAGCCAATCACCTTTTGATTAGCTGGTGTGCCCTTAGAGGCCATCATAGCCATGCCTACTAATGGCATGGCTGTGATTGGTCAGTGCAACATGTGACCCAGCTTCTATATAAGCTAGAGGCACACAGCACACACGTCACTCTGCTTCAGAATAGATAGGGAGAGGATCTAGTCTGCTGCTGCTGCTTTTAGGGAGAGATAGAAAAATACATGAGTTAGTCCTGATTCTGGAATCTGAGGGAAAAGATAGAGACAGTGTAGTGTAGGGCCAGGTTCCTGTTTTTTGCTTTTAGGGAGAGAGATATATTATATAGGAATAGGAGTCCAGATTCAGAGATATAACTCAGCGATCTGCATAGGTTTACCTGTTTGTGTTGCAGTGCAGTCTTTTTACACTGCTATGAGCCCAGTGTCAGAGAAAATCTACCTTTTATCTGCAAGCTCAGTGCACCAGCACTGCATATATTACGTTGAGAGATACACGGTTTCCATACTGTGGGTGTATTCTGCTCTTGGAAAAAGATCCATTTAGGACAAAAAAAAAAGGCACTTTATTGTGCTCTTTTCCAAAAGACCCATTGGGCAAAAAAAATAAAAAATGCAATTTTATTTTGCTCGTGCAAAAAAAGACCCGTTTAGGGCAAAAAAATAAAATAAAAAATTTGCACTTTAATGTACGCTTGCAAAAAGAGCCATTTAGGGCCACAAAAAATATTTTGCAGTGTGTTATACATATGTGGAGGTGTGTGAAATAAACAATTTATATATAGTTTTCTTCTACTGTGCTATACTAAAAAAACAACATTTTTTTTGAATAGCATTTTCTGCAGTTATGTAGCTGTGCGATTCAGCGGTTACGTACTGTGGGTGTATTGTGGTCTTCCAAAAAACGCCATTTAGGGCCACAAAAAATATTTTGCAGTGTGTTATACATATGTGGAGGTGTGTGAAATAAACAATTTCTAAATAGTTTTCTTCTACTGTGCTATACTAAAAAAAACAAATTTTTTTTTGAATAGCATTTTCTGCAGTTCTGTAGCTGTGCGATTCAGCGGTTACGTACTGTGCGTGTATTGTGGTCTTCCAAAAAACGCCATTTAGGGCCACAAAAAATATTTTGCAGTGTGTTATACATATGTGGAGGTGTGTGAAATAAACAATTTCTAAATAGTTTTCTTCTACTGTGCTATACTAAAAAAACAAAAAATTTTTTGCATAGCATTTTCTGCAGTTCTGTAGCTGTGCGATTCAGCGGTTACGTACTGTGGGTGTATTGTGGTCTTCCAAAAAACGCCATTTAGGGCCACAAAAAATATTTTGCAGTGTGTTATACATATGTGGAGGTGTGTGAAATAAACAATTTCTAAATAGTTTTCTTCTACTGTGCTATACTAAAAAAAATCATTTTTTTTTTAATAGTATTTTCTGCAGTTCTGTAGCTGTGCGATTCAGCGGTTACGTACTGTGGGTGTATTGTGGTCTTCCAAAAAACACCATTTAGGGCCACAAAAAATATTTTGCAGTGTGTTATACATATGTGGAGGTGTGTTAAATAAACAATTTATATATAGTTTTCTTCTACTCTGCTATACTAAAAAAACAACATTTTTTTTTAATAGCATTTTCTGCAGTTCTGTAGCGGTGCGATTCAGCGTTTACGTACTGTGGGTGTGTTCTGCTCTTCCAAAAACACCCATTTAGGGCAACATCCTAAATTTGGAAAATATGAGGAGAAGGTCAAAGGGACGTGGTGGCACCGGTCGTGGTGCTGCTGGTGGAGCTCCTGTTGCAGGGAGAGGACGTGGTGGATCTGTGCCAGATACACGCACAAGTGAAACACCTTCCTCAGGTGCGAGTAGGCGACCGAGCCTGCGGCGGTATTTTGTCGCGCCTAATGAGGCTGTACGAATGTTTAGGCCAGGACAAGTACAGGCGATAGTAGATGGGTTGCTGACAGTGCCTCGGGTTCCTTCACATTGTCTCCCACCCACTCTTCTGATGAAAGATCAGAGTTGGCACCTGAAACCCATGTCCATCAGTCTTTCACCTCACCCCCTTGCAAATCAGCCAAGCAGTCTGAGCCCCAAATCATGCAGCAGTCTCTTCTGCTTTCCGATGACTCTGTTAGCAGGGTTTCCCAGGGCCATCCACCTAGCCCTGCCCCAGAAGTGGAAGAGATTGAGTGCACCGATGCCCAACCACTTATGTTTCATGACGAGTACATGGGAGGACCATCGCAGTACGTCTCGGATGATGACGAAACACAGGTGCCAACTGCTGCTGCTTTCGCAATTGTGCAGACAGACAAGGAGGGCAGGGGTGAAGACTGGGTGGAAGATGATGTGGAGGACAATGAGGTCCTCGACCCCACATGGAATCAACGTTATGCAGGTGACCAGTGTAGTTTGGAGGAAGAGGCGGTGGTCGCACAGAGCCACCAGCACAGCAGAAGAGGGAGCAGGGTGCAAAAGCGGAGCGTCCGTCCCCTAGACAGTATGTCTGCTACTTCCCAACGCAGCAAGGGACTGAGCACACCAAAGCCAGGTCCAAGGAGTTCCCTAGCGTGGCAGTTCTTCACACAATGTGCTGATGACAAGACACGAGTGGTTTGCACGCTGTGCAATCAGAGCCTGAAGCGAGGCATAAACGTTCTCAACCTGAGCACAACCTGCATGACCAGGCATCTAAGTGCAAAGCACGAGCTGCAGTGGAGTAGACACCTCAAAAACCAAGAAAGGTCTCTGGCTCCTCCTGCTTCCTCTTCTGCTGCAGTCTCGGCCTCTTCATCCACCTCTGTAGTGACAGTGGCACCTGCCACCCCGCAAACAGAGGATCTGCCAGCAACACTACCACCTGGGTCACCAACCATCTCCACAATGTCCCATGGAAGCGTTCAGCTCTCTATCTCCCAAACATTGGAGCAGAAGAGGAAGTACCCCCCTAGCCACCCGCGATCCCTGGCTAGTGATGAGCCGAACACCCCCGGGTTTGGTTCGCACCAGAACCCGTGAACGGACCGAAAGTTCGCACGAACATTAGAACCCTATTAAATACAATGGATGCGAACGTTCAGATTCTAAAGTGCTAATTATAACGACTATTATCCATGTTATTGTCCTAAACAGAGTTTGGGAACCCGGGTTCTGCACCAGGGGACATGTATCAATGCAAAAAGAAGTTTTAAAAACTGACGTTTTCCGGGAGCAGTCATTTTAATGATGCATAAAGTGAAAAAAAAGTCAAATATTCCTTTAAATATTGTACCTGGGAGGTGTCTAAAGTATGCCTGTGAAGTGCCACGTGTTTCCCGTGTTTAGAACTGTCCCTGCACAAAATAACATTTCTAAAGGAAAAAAAAGCCATTTAAAACTGCTTGCGGCTTTAATGTAATGTCTGGTCCCGGTAATATGGATGAAAATCTTTAAGAAAAATGGCATAGCTACCCCATCAACCCCCCCCCCCCACCCCAGCCCATTACCAGCCCCTTTGGGTCTTGTATGGATATTAAGGGGAACCCCGCACACAAAATAAAAAAGGCCCTATATACTCTGAACAGCTGTATACAGGCGGTGCATACAAGACAGGGACTGTAGGTTTGTTCTTATGTAGAATCTGTTTGTAATTTTGAACAGCTACATTGTTTAAGTCTAGCTCCATGCCAAATTCCTTTTTTTAAGCTTTTTGGAAAACATAGGGAAGGGTTATCACCCCTGTAACATTTTTTTTGCTGTCTGTGCCCCTGTTTAGAACATTTCACCTCACTTTGCGTCCCAATGACAACTGTTTTTGAAATGTGGTGTTTTTCTTGAAACAAGGATTGGTGATAAAGCATCAGTAGAGAGGAGACACCTTTCTCCCATATTAATTCTTACAGGAGAGAATTTTCCTTCCAAGGGGTAGATTTCCTCTCACTTCCTGTTGTCTTCTTCCGTTTGCAAGTAGTAGTCGTTTGTAAGTTGGATGTTTGAAAGTAGGGACCTGCCGTATATACTCTGCAGAAATTGGCCCCTTAGGTGTTGGTGTTGGCACAACACTGTAAGCACTCACAGTTACTCTTGGTGGGTGCTGGAACGCCCTGCTGTCAACTATTATATCAGGAATTGTAATAACATATAATTGTTGATCAGTGGTAGTAAAAATTGGGCCTTTGATGGTGGTGCTGGTGCCACAACACTGTAAGGCCTGACAGTTACTCTTGGTGGGCGCAGCAATGGGCCCTGCTGTGAATTATTAGATCAATAATTACAATTGCATGCCCCTGTTGAACAGAGGCTGAAAAATTGGGTCTTTGGTGGTGGTGGTGGTGGTGGTGTTGACACAACACTGTAAGGCCTGACAGTTACTCTTGGTGGGCGCAGCAATGGGCCCTGCTGTGAATTATTAGATCAATAATTATAATTGCATGCCCCTGTTGAACAGGGGCTGAAAAATTGGGCCTTTGGTGGTGGTGGTGGTGGTGATGGTGGTGCTGGTGCCACAACACTGTAAGGCCTGACAGTTACTCTTGGTGGGCGCAGCAATGGGCCCTGCTGTGAATTATTAGATCAATAATTATAATTGCATGCCCCTGTTGAACAGGGGCTGAAAAATTGGGCCTTTGGTGGTGGTGGTGGTGGTGATGGTGGTGCTGGTGCCACAACACTGTAAGGCCTGACAGTTACTCTTGGTGGGCGCAGCAATGGGCCCTGCTGTGAATTATTAGATCAATAATTATAATTGCATGCCCCTGTTGAACAGGGGCTGAAAAATTGGGCCTTTGGTGGTGGTGGTGGTGGTGATGGTGGTGCTGGTGCCACAACACTGTAAGGCCTGACAGTTACTCTTGGTGGGCGCAGCAATGGGCCCTGCTGTGAATTATTAGGTCATTAATTATAATTGCATGCCCCTGTTGAACAGGGGCTGAAAAATTGGGCCTTAGGCACTGGTGGCACAACACTGCAACCCCTCACAGATACTGTACTTGGAGCACAGCAATGAGGCCTGTTGCAAAGTATTGCATCAAAAATTGTAATTACACGCCCCTGTTAAACAGGGGCTGAAAAATTGGGCCTTAGCCACTGGTGGCGTCACCCATAAACCAAAATGATCTTCCAAGCTATCATCATTAATCGTATCATTGAGGAGGAGGAGGAGGATAGCCAGTCAACATAACAGCACAGGCACTCAGCATCAGCATCAGTCTTGAAGGGATGTGACATTTTAAAATCAATTAGTCTGTTATATCAGCATCAGGTGTGTGGTAGCTGGTGGTGATCCAAGACTGGTTCATCTTGATGAAAGTCAGTCGATCAACCGAGTCGGTGGACAGGCGCACCCTGTGATCCGTGACAAATCCTCCAGCAGCACTGAATGTGCGTTCTGAAAGAACGCTGGATGCAGGACAGGCCAGTAGCTCAATTGCATACTGTGCAAGCTCTGGCCAGTGATCCATCCTCAAGACCCAGTAAGCCAGAGGATTTTCGGTGGGGAAGGTGTCCAAGTCTGACCTTGCCCCTAGGTATTCCTGCACCATGTATATCAGACGCTGGCGATGGTTGCTGGAACCGATCATACTTTGGTGCTGCGGACTAAAGAATTGTCTGAACGCATCGGTCAGACGGCCACCTTCCCCACCGCTCCTTCTTTGACTGCCCGAAGCCTCAGCAACTCGTTGTCCAGGACCAGGAGTTTGTAACCTCCCAGTCTCTGGGAACGCGTTGCACAGACCTTTCTGCAAGGCCTCCCGGAGTTGTCTCATCCTCTGCTCCCTCTGCGACGGTAACATAAGGTCCGCAACCTTACCCTTGTACCGTGGATCAAGGAGAGTGGCCAGCCAGTAATGGTCCCTCTCCTTGATCCGAAGAATACGAGGATCCTTCCGCAGACTTTGCAGGATCAGGGAGGCCATGCAGCGTAGGTTAGCTGAGGCATTCAGTCCGGAGTCCTCTGGGTCACTAAGGACGACATGATCCGCAGCCACCTCCTCCCAGCCACGTACAAGTCCACTGGTTTCTTGGGACTGTAAATCATCCCTAAAAGACTGCTGCTGATGATGCTGAGTGCCAGCCTCCACCTCCATGCTGACACAATCCTCCTCCTCCTCCTCCTCTTCTTCCTGTGCGATGGGTGGGACAGAAGGAACACTGTCTGGGTAAAGGGGGCCTTGAGAGGCAAGGAAGTCCTCCTCTTTCTGCCTCTGTTCTGCCTCAAGTGCCCTGTCCATTATTCCACGCAGCGTGTGCTCCAACAGGTGGACAAGAGGTACAGTGTCACTGATGCATGCACTGTCACTGCTCACCATCCTCGTGGCCTCCTCAAATGGTGCCAGGACAGTGCATGCATCCCTGATCATGCCCCACTGGCGTGGTGAAAAAAACCAGAGCTCCCCTGACCCTGTCCTGGTGCCGTAGTCGCACAGGTACTCATTGATGGCCCTCTGCTGCGTGTGCAGCCGCTGCAGCATGGCCAACGTTGAGTTCCACCTGGTGGGCATGTCACATATAAGGCGGTTCTTGGGCAGGTTCAACTCCTTTTGCAGCTCAGCCAGGCAAGCACTGGCATTATAAGATCTGCGGAAATGCACACAGACTTTCCTGGCCTGCCTCAGGACATCCTGTAAGCCCGGGTACCTGCCCAAGAACCACTGCACCACCAGGTTAAGGACGTGAGCCACACAGGGCACATGGGTCAGTTGTCCCTGTCGGAGGGCGGAGAGGAGGTTGGTGCCATTGTGGCAAACCACCATTCCTGGCTTAAGCTGGCGTGGTGTCAACCACCTCTCGGCCTGCCCCTGCAGAGCAGACAGGACCTCTGCCCCAGTGTGGCTCCTGTCCCCCAAACACACCAGCGCAAGCACGGCATGGCATCTTTTTGCCTGCGTACTTGCGTAGCCCCTTGAACGCCTACGGAGCACCGCTGGTTCCGAGGACAAACCACAGGAAGAGGCCATGGAGGAAGAAGAAGAGGAGGGGGTGGAGGAGAGAGGTGTGTCACAACCAGTAGTAGAATTTTGGAGGTGTGGCGGCGGAACAACCTCCAACACTACTGCACCTTGTCCTGCATCCTTCCCAGCTGCCAAAAGAGTGACCCAATGGGCCTGCTGGACCATGAGTCAGCAGTAATATGCACCTTACCGCTGACCGCCCTGTCCAGCGAGGCCAAGACATTGCCTTCCACATGCCTGTAGAGAGCCGGAATCGCCTTCCGTGAGAAAAAGTGGCGTTTGGGAACCTGCCACTGAGGAACCGCACATTGCACAAACTCACAGAAGGGGGCCGAATCTACCAACTGAAAAGGCAGCAGTTGAAGCGCTAGCAATTTAGCCAAGCTAGCATTCAACCGCTGGGCATGTGGATGGCTGGGAGTGAACTTCTTTCGACGGTCCAGCAGCTGGGGCAGGGAAATTTGCCTGCTAGAATCGGACGTCGGTGTACTGCTAGCAGAGTGGCCGCAAGTACTTGGCTGTGACACACCTAATTCTACACCTTCATTCCTCTCAGTGCAGGTTTCAGAGAGGACTGAAGGTATACTGGGGTTGGAGATCCCAGCTGATGCGGTGCAAGGAGAGGTCCGCTTTGTTCTTTGGTGTGGGTCTTTGAGGTAGGCTTGCCAACGAGCTGCATGGCAGGTCAACATATGTCTGATCAAGCATGTGGTGCCCAAGCGGCTGATGTTTTGGCCACGCGATATACGCTTGAGACATATGTTGCAAACAGCAGCTGTGCGATCTGATGCACTCGCCTCAAAAAAGGCCCACACCAAAGAACTTTTTGAATGACGGGCAGAGGCAGCGCCCTGCACAGGCGGAGCTCTGCGGTGTGATTCCGTTGGTGTGCTGCCCATACGCTGGCCACCCAAGGGCATCCTGCCTCGTTGGAGATGTGCCTCCTCCTCATCCTCCTCCTCCTCCTCTCTCCTATTAGGCACCCACGTGGAGTCAGTGACCTCATCATCCCCTCCATCCTCATCACTGGAGCCAATCTGGCAGTATGCTGCAGCTGCTGGAGCATGACTGCCAGATTGGTGTCCTTCTTGAGCATCCCCTCTCTCTGCTCTCACGCTACTGCCTTCCTCTATCTGGGTATCATCATCAGATCCTTCGAAACGCTGGGCATCCTCCTGGAGCATGTACCCAACACTGTGCTCAAACAGTTCGGGGGACTCCTCAGGAGGAGGACATGGTGGGTCTAGGGAAGGATTGACTAATGAAGATAATGATACCAGAGAAGAGGACACTTTGGCAGCTGCTTTGCCAGTACCCTGAGCCTGGGTGAGAGAGGATGAGGAGGATGAGGTGGGCTTGGTCATCCACTCTACCAAGTCTTCGGCATGATGTGGCTCAACATGTCCAGCTGCCGAAAAGAAGGACAAGCGTGTCCCATGGCCATGTGCTGATGACAATGCACCGCGTCCACGACCAGCACTGTTGCCCCCAGACACAGAGCCTGCTTGCCCTCTTTTTTTGCCTATTGACTGTCTGCCTCTCCTTGTTTGCCTTCCAGACATTTTAATGGATGGCCTGTAGGGAGATGGGAAAAACAGCAATAAGGGCTACCTTCAGGTGTATACTGTGCAGGAGGCTTAGCAACAATGACACTGACACTGTCCCCTGCCTATCCTTCTCTGTCCCTAAACACAAGGATTTGCAATATGCTTCAGCAAGATTGGTTTAGCACAGAATAGCACACTGACAGTTTCCCTCACTGTACCTCTCTGTCCCTAAACTCAAGGATTTCAAATATGGTTCAGCAAGATTGGTTTAGAACAGAATAGCACACTGTCAGTTTCACTCACTGTCCTTCTCTGTCCCTACAAACAAGATTTAGCACAGAATAGCACACTGATAGTTTCCACAAGTGTCCTTCTCTGTCCCTAAACTCAAGGATTTCAAATATGGTTCAGCAAGATTGGTTTAGAACAGAATAGCACACTGACACTTTCCCTCACTGTCCTTCTCTGTCCCTACAAACAAGGTTTAGCACAGAATAACACACTGACACTCTCCCTACCTATCCTTATTTGTCCCTAAACACAAGGAATCCAGGATTAGTAAAGGAAAAAAAATGACACTGTCCCTGCCTATGCTTCTCTTTCCCTGCTCCGGAACACACTACACAAGGCCGCCGCGCTGGCGGCCTTTTATAGTGTGGGGCGTGTACTAAACCCCCTCAGCAATAATTGGCCACAGGCATCCTGCCTGTGGCCAATCATTGCTCTCCTCGCTGCCGGCGCTGTGATTGGCCAAGCATGCGGGGTCACAGCGCATGCTTGGCCAATCACAGCGCCTGGATGACACTGCGATGGCGTAGTGCATTGTGGGCCGTTCGCGTCACTCGAATTTGGCGCGAACGGCCCAAATCGTTCGATCTTCGTCGAACGATCGAACAGCCGATGTTCGAGTCGAACGTATGTTTGACTCGAACACGAAGCTCATCCCTATCCCTGGCCCTGAATGCCAGCATTTCAAAACTCCTGGCCTTTGAAATGCTGTCATTCCGTCTGGTGGAGACGCAGAGTTTTAAAAGCCTGATGGCATTGGCTGTCCCACAGTACGTCGTGCCCAGCCGCCACTACTTTTCCAGGCAAGCCATCCCTTCCCTGCACAACCAAGTGGGGGACAAAATCAGGTGTGCACTGCGCAACGCCATCTGTGGCAAGATCCACCTAACTACAGATGCGTGGACCAGTAAGCACGGTCAGGGACGTTATATCTCCCTAACAGCACACTGGGTAAATGCAGTGGCGGCTGGGCCTGAGGCAGATAGCAGTTTGGCGCATGTCCATCCACCACCGAGGATTGCAGGGCGCTTCAGTTTGCCTCCTGTTGCTAACTCCTCCTACTCCGCTTCCTCATCCTCTACCGCCTCCTCATAAGGTCAGCGTAACACCTTCACCACCAACTTCAGCACAGCCAGGGGTAAATGACAGCAGGCAGTTTTAAAACTTTCCTGTTTGGGGGAAAAACCCCACACCGCGCAGGAGTTGTGGAGGGACATGGAACAACAGACCAATGAGTGGTTGCTGTCAGTGAGCCTCAAGCCCGGCCTGGTGGTGTGCGATAATGGGCGAAATCTCGTAGCAGCTCTGGGCCTAGCCGGTTTGACGCACATCCCTTGCCTGGCGCATGTGCTGAACTTGGTGGTCCAGAGGTTCCTTAAAAATTACCCCAATATGCCAGAGCTGCTGCAGAAAGTGCGGGCTGTGTGTGCGCACTTTCGGCGTTCTCACCCTGCTGCTGCTCGCCTGTCAGCGCTGCAGCGTAACTTCGGCCTTCCCGCTCACCGCCTCATATGTGACATGCCCACAATGTGGAACTCCACCTTGCACATGCTGGCCAGACTGTGCGAGCAGCAGCAGGCGATAGTGGAGTTTCAGCTGCAGCAATCACGCGTGAGTCACTCTGCGGAACAGCACCACTTCACCACCAATAACTGGGCCTCCATGCGAGACCTGTGTGCCTTGTTGCGCTGTTTCGAGTACTCCACCAACATGTCCAGTGCCAATGACGCCGTTCTCAGCGTTACTATCCCAGTTCTATGCCTCCTTGAAAAAACGCTTCGGGCGATGATGGAAGAGGATGTGGCACAGGAGGAGGAGGAGGAGGAGGAGGAAGCTGGATCATTTCAAAGGCTTTCAGGGCAGTCTTTCACAAGTGGCTATGAGGGTGGGTTCCTGCGGCAACAAACGCCAGGTACACAATTGTCCGGCAGAAAGGGCACAGTTCTGGAGGATGACGAGGAGGAGGAGGAGATGGAGGAGGAGGAGGAGGAGGAGGAGCCATTTTCACAGCAGAGTGGCACCCAGACCAGCTTGTGGCCATCACTGGTGCGTGGCTGGGGGGATACAGAGGACACAGACGATACACCTCCCACAGAGGACAGCTTTTCTTTGCCTCTGGGCAGCCTGGCACACATGAGCGATTACATGCTGCAGTGTTTCCGCAATGACCGCCGAGTTGCCCACATTTTAACTGGTGCTGATTACTGGGTGGCCACCCTGCTGGATCCCCGTTACAAGGACAACGTACCGTCCTTAATTCCCTCACTGGAGCAGGATCGTAAGATGCGCGAGTACAAGCGCACGCTGGTAGACGCGCTGCTGGTGGCATTTCCACCTGACAGCGGGCGTACGGTGGAAGCACAAGGCGAAGGCAGAGGAGGAGGAAGAGGTCGCCATTGCAGCCGGGGCACCGGCAGCACCTCAGAAGACAGGGTTAGCATGGCTGAAATGTGGAAAAGCTTTGTCAGCACGCCACAACAACCAGCACCACCAGCTGAGATGGAACGTCTTAGCAGGAGGCAGCATTTCACCAACATGGTTGAGCAGTATGTGTCCACTAGTGATGAGCCGAACACCCCCGGGTTCGGTTCGCACCAGAACCCGCGAACGGACCGAAAGTTCGTACGAACATTAGAACCCTATTAAATACAATGGATGCGAACGTTCGAATTCTAAAGTGCTAATTATTAGGCTTGTGCAATTAGTTTCGTAACGAATCGAAATTCGTCCGAATTTAGCAACTTTCGGACATTCGGAAGCATTCGAATTTCCGAACAAAGCAATTACGAATAAAACCGAATCCGAAATAAATTATACCGCAAAATAGCGAATGCCCGAAGGTCTTCGGCATAATTCGTTATGAAAAAAGTTACGAATGTACGAATCCATTCGAAGCACAATAACACTCACTCTGCTCTCTGCTTCTCCCTCACCATGCTGAACTCCCTCTCAAAATGGTGTACAGGGGGCGGAGGCTATAGCCGCATGAAAAAACGAAAGTAAAATACGAGATTTCGAATCCATTCGAAGCACAATAACACTCACTCTGCTCTGCTCTCTGCTTCTCCCTCACCGTGCTGAACCCTCTCAAAATGGTGTACAGGGGCGGAGCCTATAGCCGCATGTAAAAAACGAAAGTAAAATACGAGATTTCGAATCGTTACAAATAACCGCTATGTATTTAGAAAAGTACAAATCCATTCGAAGCACATTAGGCATAATAGGCAGCGTCGTTGTGAGAGAGACACGGAAAATTACGAATCAACGAACCCAAAAAAAGTTACGAAAGTAGGAGTTGTGTCCAGAATCAACGAAAAACAACGTACTCTACCGAAAGTACGAATTATAAAGCAACAAAAAATTCTACGAAAAATGTCGCTTACAAAAATACGAATGAGTCCGAACACGAAAAATCCCGTCTAGCAAAATTACGAATGATTACGAATCAACAGGACCGGAAAGAAACGAACCGAAACGGAACGAATTTTTCCGTTGTGCACAAGCCTACTAATTATAACAACTATTATGCATGTTATTGTCCTAAAAAGGGTTTGGGAACCCGGGTTGTGCACCAGGGGACATGTATCAATGCAAAAAGAAGTTTTAAAAACGGTCGTTTTTCGGGAGCAGTCATTTTAATGATGCATAAAGTGAAAAAAAAAAGTCAAATATTCCTTTAAATATCGTACCTGGGGGGTGTCTAAAGTATGCCTGTGAAGTGCCACGTGTTTCCCGTGTTTAGAACTGTCCCTGCACAAAATGGCACTTCTAAAGGGAAAAAAAGCCATTTAAAACTGCTTGCGGCTTTAATGTAATGTCTGGTCCCGGTAATATGGATGAAAATCTTTAAGAAAAATGGCATAGCTACCCCATGACCCCCCCCTACCCCAGCCCATTACCAGCCCCTTTGGGTCTTGTATGGATATTAAGGGGAACTCCGCACATAAAATAAAAAAGGCCCTATATACTCTGAACAGCCGTATACAGGCGGTGCATACAAGACAGGGGCTGTAGGTTTGTTCTTATGTAGAATCTGTTTGTAATTTTGAACAGGTACATTGTTGAAGTGTAGCTCCAGCCCAAAAATCTATTTTTAAACTTTTTGGAAAACATAGGTAAGGGTTATCACCCCTGTAACATTTGTTTTGCTGTCTGTGCCCCTGTTCAGAACATTTCACCTCACTTTCCGTCCCAATGACAACTGTTTTTGAAATGTGGTGTTTTTCTTGAAACAAGGATTGCTGATAAAGCATCAGTACAGAGGAGACACCTTTCTCCCATATTTATTCTTACAGGAGAGAATTTTCCTTCCTAGTGGTAGATTTCCTCTCACTTCCTGTTGTCTTCTTGCGTTTGCAAGTAGGAGTCGTTTGTAAGTTGGATGTTTGAAAGTAGGGACCTGCCGTATATACTCTGCAGAAATAGGCCCCTTAGTTGTTGGTGTTGGCACAACACTGTAAGCACTCACAGTTACTCTTGGTTGGTGCTGGAACGCCCTGCTGTCAACTATTATATCAGGAATTTTAATTACATATAATTGTTGAACAGTGGTAGTAAAAATTGGGCCTTTGATGGTGGTGCTGGTGCCACAACACTGTAAGCCCTGACAGTTACTCTTGGTGGGTGCAGCAATGGGCCCTGCTGTGAATTATTAGATCAAGAATTGTAATTGCATGCCCCTGTTGAACAGGGGCTGAAAAATTGGGCCTTTCGTGGTGATGGTGGTGGTGGTGGTGTTGCCACAACACTGTAAGCCCTCAGAGTTACTCTTGGTGGGTGCAGGAATGGGCCCTGCTGTGAATTATTAGATCAAGAATTGTAATTGCATGCCCCTGTTGAACATGGGCTGAAAAATTGGGCCTTAGGCACTGGTGGCACAACACTACAACCCCTCACAGATACTGTACTTGGAGCACAGCAATGAGCCCTGTTGCAAAGTATTGCTTCAAAAATTGTAATGACACGCCCCTGTTAAACAGGGGCTGAAAAATTGGGCCTTAGGCACTGGTGCCACAACACTCCAACCCCTCACAGATACTGTACTTGGAGCACAGCAATGAGCCCTATGGCAAATTATTGCTAAAAAATTTTTAATTACACGCCCCTGTAAAACAGGGGCTGAAAAAGTGGGCCTTAGCCACTGGTGGCGGCACCCATAAACAAAAATGATCTTCCAAGCTATCATCATCAATCGTATCATTGAGGACTCGGAGGAGGAGGATAGCCAGTCAACATAACAGCACAGGCACTCAGCATCAGCATCAGTCTTGAAGGGATGTGACATGTTAAAATCAATTAGTCTGTTATATCAGCATCAGGTGTGTGGTAGCTGGTGGTGATCCAAGACTGGTTCATCTTGATGAAAGTCAGTCGATCAACCGAGTCGGTGGACAGGCGCACCCTGTGATCCGTGACAAATCCTCCAGCAGCACTGAATGTGCGTTCCGAAAGAACGCTGGATGCAGGACAGGCCAGTAGCTCAATTGCATACTGTGCAAGCTCTGGCCAGTGATCCATCCTCAAGACCCAGTAAGCCAGAGGATTTTCGGTGGGGAAGGTGTCCAAGTCTGACCTTGCCCCTAGATATTTCTGCACCATGTTTATCAGACGCTGGTGATGGTTGCTGGAACCGATCATACTTTGGGGCTGCGGACTAAAGAATTGTCTGAACGCATCGGTCAGACGGCCACCTTCCCCACCACTCCTTCTTTGACTGGCCAAAGCCTCAGCAACTCGTTGTCCAGGACCAGGAGTTTGTAACCTCCCAGTCTCTGGGAACGCGTTGCACAGACCTTTCTGCAAGGCCTCCCGGAGTTGTCTCATCCTCTGCTCCCTCTGTGACGGTAACATAAGGTCCGCAACCTTACCCTTGTACCGTGGATCAAGGAGAGTGGCCAGCCAGTAATGGTCCCTCTCCTTGATCCGAAGAATACGAGGATCCTTCCGCAGACTTTGCAGGATCAGGGAGGCCATGCAGCGTAGGTTTGCTGAGGCATTCGCTCCGGAGTCCTCTGGGTCACTAAGGACGACATGATCCGCAGCCACCTCCTCCCAGCCACGTACAAGTCCACTGGTTTCTTGGGACTGTAAATCATCCCTAAAAGACTGCTGCTGATGATGCTGAGTGCCAGCCTCCACCTCCATGCTGACACAATCCTCCTCCTCCTCCTCCTCTTCCTGTGCGATGGGTGGGACAGAAGGAACACTGTCTGGGTAAAGGGGGCCTTGAGAGGCAAGGAAGTCCTCCTCTTCCTGCCTCTGTTCTGCCTCAAGTGCCCTGTCCATTATTCCATGCAGCGTGTGCTCCAACAGGTGGACAAGAGGTACAGTGTCACTGATGCTTGCACTGTCACTGCTCACCATCCTCGTGGCCTCCTCAAATGGTGCCAGGACAGTGCATGCATCCCTGATCATGCCCCACTGGCGTGGAGAAAAAAAACAAGCTCCCCTGACCCTGTCCTGGTGCCGTAGTCGCACAGGTACTCATTGATGGCCCTCTGCTGCGTGTGCAGCCGCTGCAGCATGGCCAACGTTGAGTTCCACCTGGTGGGCATGTCACATATAAGGCGGTTCTTGGGCAGGTTCAACTCCTTTTGCAGCTCAGCCAGGCGAGCACTGGCATTATAAGATCTGCGGAAATGCACACAGACTTTCCTGGCCTGCCTCAGGACATCCTGTAAGCCCGGGTACCTGCCCAAGAACCGCTGAACCACCAGGTTAAGGACGTGAGCCACACAGGGCACATGGGTCAGTTGTCCCTGTCGGAGGGCGGAGAGGAGGTTGGTGCCATTGTCGCAAACCACCATTCCTGGCTTAAGCTGGCGTGGCGTCAACCACCTCTCGGCCTGGCCCTGCAGAGCAGACAGGACCTCTGCCCCAGTGTGGCTTCTGTCCCCCAAACACACCAGCGCAAGCACGGCATGGCATCTTTTTGCCTGCGTACTTGCGTAGCCCCTTGAACGCCTACGGAGCACCGCTGGTTCCGAGGACAAACCACAGGAAGAGGCCATGGAGGAAGAAGAAGAGGAGGGGGTGGAGGAGAGAGGTGTGTCACAACCAGTAGTAGCATTTTGGAGGCGTGGCGGTGGAACAACCTCCAACACTACTGCACCTTGTCCTGCATCCTTCCCAGCTGCC